>CM040127.1:87020614-87620614 GCA_022559845.1 Amorphophallus konjac | reverse complement strand
CCAAAGTAACAAGATAATCATGTAAGATAGAATGATCAAGAATGAACTAGCAAGAATATAACATGATCATGATATTTGGCCTTTTTCAAGCAAGAATGTAACAATAGTGTACTATCAAGCCACATATTCATCACACTAGTCTCTTTTGAGTACATAGTTCGTGAATTTCTGTGGAATATCAAGAATGTCATGTACAAGAATGTTATAGCGTGCCGTGCATCTTCACTTATTTATAAAACAAGTACTCCCAGCGCAATGCGACGCCAGTAGCATCATACCCCATGGTTTATAAAATAGTATGTTTCCGGCAATCAGCCGAGGGGACTTGCATAGAGCCCTTGAGCACAATCAGTGCTCCATCGCATCTTCAGGTATAAATTAAACTACTTCCACGCATGTAACAGTAAAGTATGGCCAAAAATATAGTAATTCTAATAATGAAAATAATGAATGAACGCTTCAATTTGAATATATGAGATCAAGAATGACTTAAACTATTCTATGCTTATGAAAATAAATCGGCAGCATAACAGTATATTTCCTTAACTTTCATTCATTATATTAAGTCTATTAAGTAATATGACAAGTTCCAGATTATCAAAGGTCATCTAGAATCATTGGAATATCAACCCTTGGGTTCACACATGCAAGCTATGTGACGGTCGTTTACTGGGCCGTTACATTATATAACGCGTCCATAATGGGCCGTTATAGTAACCAGAGTCCAGCAAGATAAAATAGACTCAGAGGAATGTGACGGTCTGGCACTGGGCCGTTACATGAGCCTGACGGTCCAGTTCAAGGCCGTTACATTTACAAGAATCAGAAAACACGATAGTGTATTCTAGTTAATGGGTTTTGAGGGTACAACCAACTCGGCGTCCTAGTGGGAATCCCAGGCTCGCGGAGAATTACGGAGGCCTTGAAACAAGATTTCCATATATATATATAGACATATATCGATGTGAAACCATGATAAAAACTCCATCAATACTTTATTCAAAATCATGTTTTCTAATTACAAACTATAGAGTTTTGGCTCATGAAACTAACATTTCTCAAAGTAATAGTGAGATATCAAAACATGCAATACCTATCATGGACCATAAAACAACCTTAAAACCATGTAATCAGGTCAAAACTTAGGTAACTAGCATAACAAATAAGAGTGGCAAGTTATATTCTGTCTTGGGGTTGACAGTCTCTGACGGTCTAGAACCAGGGCGTCACAGTGATTGTGACGGTCAAGATCCAGCCGTTACATGAATGTAACGCGTCTGTCCAAGCGCGTTAGAAACGACAGTGAAATTCAAATACCGCAGAGTGTATAACGGTCTGTCGTAGGGCCGTTACATGAAAGTGACGGTCCTATGCTAATGCGTTACAGTATCTACTAACAGAAAATAAAGTAAAGACTAAGAGATTGACTCACATCATGTCTATAATCAAAATACCATGAATCTATAGGCATGATGACGTAGTGGAGGCCAACTACATGCATAGGTAGCAATGAATAGATGGATGTCATATTTTAATTTTTCTATTAGGGCTAGGAGATGCATGATATGCATAGAACTATCAAAACATGTAATCAATGATCTACCATGCATAAAAATCAATTAAACCAGAGGCTCTTAATCCTATCAAGTTGTTTTTGCCGTTCATGAGATAACCTACCTCTTACTTAGGCTGTAGTTTCTGAATTTGGTTGAGAACCTTGCCCTAGGTTTCCTCCTCCTCTTGTGACTTTTTCAGCAACTTCTCTAGGTTCTATCTTCACGAAATCTTGACCAAAAGATGTGAAATTTGGAGAGGAGTTAGTCTAAAGTATCGTGAACAAAAACTTCTAAACAACTTACCTGAGATAATGACTCCTTACCTTGCTTCTTTACGTCCAAAAAGTAAGGGTCGCACAGTTCAGAATTATGCCCTATTTAGAGTCTTTATTTCATCACATCCTTATCCCTAAGAGTCCTTAATAATATTATAAGCCTTCCCAAGTCAATCCTTAGTGGATAGGATCATCAAGTTCCAATCTTTTCATGAGTTCTTTCACTCACGGAATTAACAGGTTTGTAACGGTCGAGTGCCCATGCGTTACATGGCTGTGGCGGTCTTACGATAGACCGTTACAATCGTCGTAGCTAGAATTTTAAATTATAAAAACTCTTTTGTGGATTATCTTATATAATTATCTTATATAATTAGTGTCTATCCTTAATATCCGTGGATAGGCTTAAATACCTTCTACAATGTGGGCCAAACTTAATGGGCCAGGTCTTAAAACCCTTTTGAACTTTAATTAAGTGGGTTGGGTTAATTGATTAACACCATTTGGCCTTATATTGATTATTTAGCCCAAACAATGCCAGAAAATTATTTAAATAATTCTAGAAATTACTTCTATAAATTTTGGGGCTCTACACCCTCCCCCACTTAGAAGAATTTGGTCCTCAAATTCAATACATGGATTTGTGGAGAGTGTACTTACAGTTAAACAATTCTGGGAATCTTTTCTTCATGGCTACTTCAGTTTCCCATGTTATTTCATAAGGCCATGCTTTCTTCCATTGAATCTTAACCATCGGAAAAACTTTATTTCTGAGTTGACGCACTTCTCGTTCCAGAATCCTTATTGGTGTCTGTACATAAGTCAAGTCCTTCTGAATCTCTAGATTGTCATAAGTGATAATGTGGTCTGGATCATACACATATTTTTTCAGCATAGAGACGTGAAATATGTCATGAACTCCTGCTAATTGTGGAGGTAAAGCCAACCTATAAGTCACTTCACCAATCCTTTCAAGAATTTTAAATGGTCCAATAAATCTCGGAGTTAGCTTTCCTTTAATGCCAAATCTGCGAATACCACGACCCGGAGAAACTTTTAGATATACATGTTCACCTACTTGGAATTCCAAGTCGCGCCTTCGATTATCAGCATAAAACTTTTGCCTATCTTGTGCCATCTTCATTCTTTCTTGAATGAGTTTGATCTTTTCTGTAGATTCTCTGATTAGATTAGGGCCTAGAAATTGCCTTTCCCCTATTTCACTCCAACATATTGGAGACCGACAACTTTTCCCATATAGAACTTCGAAAGGTGCCATTTGTATGCTTGCTTGATAGCTATTATTATATACAAATTCTACCAGAGGCAAGTGATCATGTCAACTTCCTCCAAAATCAATGACACAAGTCCTAAGCATATCTTCTACCACCTGATTTGTCCTTTCCGTCTGACCATCAGTTTGTGGATGAAAAGCTGTGCTAAAATTCAATCTAGTCCCCAGTGAATGTTGTAGTCCTTTCCAGAACTGTGATGTAAATCGGGGATCTCTATCTGATATAATAGTGACAGGGACTCCATGTAACTTGACAATCTCTTTTATGTATAAGGCAGCTAGAATATCCACAGACCATCGACTTTTGATTGGTATGAAATGTGCAGATTTAGTCAATCGGTCTATGATTACCCATATGCCATCATGTCCACCTCTTGTCTTGGGTAAACCCATGATGAAATCCATTCCTATGCTCTCCCATTTCCATTCGGGAATACTTAAGGGATGTAATTTACCTACAAGTCTGAAATGTTCTACTTTTACTTGTTGGCAAGTGAGACAGCGGGATACGAAATCAGCTATCTCCCTCTTCATATTGGGCCACCAGTAATTTCTTTTGAGATCCTGATACATCTTCGTACCTCCTGGGTGAATGGAGTACTTTGATTTATGTGCTTCTTCTAAGATCAATTTCTTTGTATCTTCATGATCTGGTATACACATTCGGCCCTTAAATAACAACCTTCCATCCTCGGAATTAGAGAAATCCGGTATTTGTTCAATATTGGCCTTAATCTCAAGTAAGGCTGGATCATTATCCTGTAACTTGACCAAATCCTCAATCAATATAGGTTGAGCTCGGATGTTCGCTATGAAGCAATCCTCTTCCTTAATGTCAACATCCAAATTCAACTGAGCAAATTGGGGAATAAGGTTAGTCACATTAATCATGAGGCTTGATAACATACCCATTGGTTTTTCTGCTGAGTGCATCTGCTATAGCATTTTCCTTGCCAGGGTGATATTGAATAGCAAAATCAAAGTCCTTGAGATATTCTAACCACCTCCTTTGCCTCATGTTAAGTTCATTCTGAGAGAATAAACACTACCAGAAAAAGCGGGATTTCAGACGGCCCGTATCCGTCTGAAATCCGTCTGAAAATCCGTCACAAACCACGTTTGTGACGGAATTGCGACATATTTAAGACTGAAACCGACCGTCTGAAATTCTTAGTCACAAATTTGTGACAGTTTATGTATCCGTCAGAAATTACGTCTGAAAATAAGACAGAATTTAATCAGTCACAAATTCCTTCTGCATTTCATACGAGACATTTCCATCTGAAATTTGAAATTTTCAGTCTGAAATTTACGATGGATATATTTTCCGTTTAAAATTCCGTCTGAAATTTCAGACGGATATTACGACGGAATATAGTTACCGTCTTAAAATGAAGCCCAACTCTTAGTCTCAGATCATGTTACCGTATGAAAACTCGTCCGAAATCCGTCGCTATTTCAAACGGATATTACGACGGATAAAATAACCGTCTGAAATTGAACTCAACTCCTGTCCGAAATGTGGTTTGAAATCCGTCTATATTCCAAACGGATTTTACGACGGATAATAGACGGACAATATTCGTCGCACATCCCGTCTGAAAATCCGTCTGAAATCTACGTTTTTTTTATAAATCTTAAATTATTTTACAAAACCTGTTTAATCATACATAAACATCAAGAAATTCTACATGTTGAAAAAAAATATTGGGAACCTGCTAATCAAATAAACACCACCGAAAAATAAAATTCTGATCAAATAAATACCACAAAAAAAAGACATTAACCCTGCTGATCCGTCTGAATATCAAGAAATATCCGGTATATCGTCCATATCCTCATCGTCCGTATCCTCACCGCCCTGCTCATCTCCTCTGTCGCCGCCCGCAGAAGGATCCCCCTACATTAAAAAAATAATAACATTCATTCATAAAAAAAAAATTAGTGCGAAGAAATTAGCATAAATTGAAAGCAAATATATCAAATTGATAACTGCATTTTTTATAAATCAACCACTAGCCTGAAACAGTATTTAAACTAAGTGTATTTTAGAAATGAATTTTGATTCCGTCAGTTCTGACAAGTCACTTTCATCTCCCCGGTCGTGTTGGAACGATCGGCACGGGCATCCGGCCGGTGTTTCAAGTTTTAGACCCCTGGCCCCGACCTGGCAGTTCATTTGAACTAAGTGTATTTTAGAAATGAACTTTGAGCGCCGATCTCAAACCAGGCATCCGATTTGGATTCCGTCAGTTCTGACAAGTCACCTTCATCTCCCCGGTCGTGTTGGAACGATCGGCACGGCCATCCGACCGGTATTTCAAGTTTTAGACCCCCGGCCCCGACCTGGCAGTTCATTTGAACCAAGTGTATTTTATAAATGAACTTTGAGCGCCGAGCTCAAACCGGGCATCCGATTTGGATTCCGTCAGTTCTGACAAGTCACTTTCATCTCCCCGGTCGTGTTGGAATGATCGGCACGGTCATCGGGCTGGTATTTCAAGTTTTAGACCCCCGGCCCCAACCTGGCAGTTCATTTAAACTAAGTGTATTTTAGAAATGAACTTTAAGCGCCGAGCTCAAACCGGGCATCCGATTTGGATTCCCTCAGTTCTGATAAGTCACTTTCATCTCCCCGGTCGTGTTGGAACGATCGGGGAGGGCATCCGGCCGATATTTCAAGTTTTAGACCCCCGGCCCCGACCTGGCAGTTCATTTGAACCAAGTGTATTTTAGAAATAAACTTTGAGCGCCGAGCTCAAACCGGGTATCCGATTTGGATTCCGTCAGCTCTGACAAGTCACTTTCCTCTCCCCGGTCGTGTTGGAACGATCGAGATGCCCATCCGGCCGGTATTTCAAGTTTTAGACCCCCGGCCCCAACCTGGCAGTTCATTTAAACTAAGTGTATTTTAGAAATGAACTTTGAGCGCCGAGCTCAAACCGGGTATCCGATTTGGATTCCGTCAGTTCTGACAAGTCACTTTCATCTCCCCGGTCGTGTTGGAATGATCGGCACGGGCATCCGGCCGGTATTTCAAGTTTTAGACCCTCGGCCCCAACCTGGCAGTTCATTTGAACCAAGTGTATTTTAGAAATGAACTTTGAGCGCCGAGCTCAAACCGGGCATCCGATTTGGATTCCCTTAGTTCTGACAAGTCACTTTCATCTCCCCGGTCGTGTTGGAACGATCGACACGGGCATCCGGCTGGTATTTCAAGTTTTAGACCCCCGGCCCCGACCTGGCAGTTCATTTAAACTATGTGTATTTTAGAAATGAACTTTGAGCGCCGATCTCAAACTGGGCATCCGATTTGGATTCCGTCAGTTCTGACAAGTCACTTTCATCTCCCCGGTCGTGTTGGAACGATCGGCACGGGCATCCGGCTGGTGTTTCAAGTTTTAGACCCCCGGCCCCGACCTGGCAGTTCATTTGAACTAAGTGTATTTTAGAAATGAACTTTGAGCGTCGAGCTCAAACCGGGAATCCGATTTGGATTCCGTCAGTTCTGACAAATCACTTTCATCTCCCCGATCGTGTTGGAACAATCGGCACGGGCATCCGGCCGGTATTTCAAGTTTTAGAGCCCCGGCCCCGACCTGGCAGTTCATTTGAACTAAGTGTATTTTAGAAATGAACTTTGAGCGTCGAGCTCAAACCGGGTATCCGATTTGGATTCCGTCAGTTCTGACAAGTCACTTTCATCTCCCCGGTCGTGTTGGAATGATCGGCACGGCCATCCGGCCGGTATTTCAAGTTTTAGACCCCCGGCCCCGACCTGGCAGTTCATTTTAACTAAGTGTATTTTAGAAATGAACTTTGAGCGCCGATCTCAAACCGGGCATCCGATTTGGATTCCGTCAGTTCTGACAAGTCACTTTCATCTCCCCGGTCGTGTTGGAATGATCGGCACAGGCATCCGGCCGGTGTTTCAAGTTTTATACCCCCGGCCCCAACCTGACAGTTCATTTGAACTAAGTGTATTTTAGAAATGAACTTTGAGCGCCGAGCTCAAACCGGGCATCCGATTTGGATTCCGTCAGTTCTGACAAGCCACTTTCATCTCCCCGGTCATGTTGGAACGATCGGCATGGGCATCTGGCCGGTATTTCAAGTTTTAGACCCCCGGCCCCGACCTGGCAGTTCATTTGAACCAAGTGTATTTTAGAAATGAACTTTGAGCGCCGAGCTCAAACCGGGCATCCGATTTGGATTCCGTCAGTTCTGACAAGTCACTTTTATCTCCCCGGTTGTGTTGGAATGATCGACATGGGCATTTGGCCGGTATTTCAAATTTTAGACCCCCGGCCCCGACCTGGCAGTTCATTTGAACTAAGTGTATTTTAGAAATGAACTTTGAGCGCTGAGCTCAAACCGGGCATCCGATTTGGATTCCGTCAGTTCTGACAAGTCACTTTCATCTCCCCGGTCGTGTTGGAATGATCGACACAGGCATCCGGCTGATATTTCAAATTTTAGACCCCCGGCCCCGACCTGGTAGTTCATTTGAACTAAGTGTATTTTAGAAATGAACTTTGAGCGCCGATCTCAAACCGGGCATCCGATTTGGATTCCGTCAGTTCTGACAAGTCACTTTCATCTCCCCGGTCGTGTTGGAATGATCTGCATGGCCATCCAACCGGTATTTCAAGTTTTAGACCCCCGGCCCCGACCTGGCAGTTCATTTGAACTAAGTGTATTTTAGAAATGAACTTTGAGTGCCGAGCTCAAACCGGGCATCCGATTTAGATTCCGTCAGTTCTGACAAGTCACTTTCATCTCCCCGGTCATGTTGGAATGATCGGCATGGGCATCCGATCGGTATTTCAAGTTTTAGACCCCCGACCCCGACCTGGCAGTTCATTTAAACTGTGTATTTTAGAAATGAACTTTGAGCGCCGAGCTCAAACCGGGCATCCAATTTGGATTCCGTCAGTTCTGACAAGTCACTTTCATCTCCCCGGTCGTGTTGGAACAATCGGCACGGCCATCCGGCTAGTATTTCAAGTTTTAGACCCCCGGTCCCGACCTGGCAGATCATTTGAACTATGTGTATTTTAGAAATGAACTTTGAGCGTCGATCTCAAACCGGGCATCCGATTTGGATTCCGTCAGTTCTGACAAGTCACTTTCATCTCCCCGGTCGTGTTGGAACGATCGGCACGGGCATCCGGCCGATATTTCAAGTTTTAGACCCCCGGCCCCGACCTGGCAGTTCATTTGAACCAAGTGTATTTTAGAAATGAACTTTGAGCGCCGAGCTCAAACCGGGCATCCGATTTGTATTCCGTCAGTTCTGACAAGTCACTTTCATCTCCCCAGTCGTGTTGGAACGATCGGCACGGCCATCCGGCCGGTATTTCAAGTTTTAGACCCCCGGCCCCCGGATTTTCTCAATTCTTCTAAAGTAAATGAGTTTTAAAATTAATAATGAACATAATTGAGTAATTCCATCAAAATAAAAACATAGTAAACACTCACCTGTGCGGCCTATGCTGTGGTGGTGGTGGATTGCTGAGGGACCATTCCGCTCTAGGAGAGGAGGCCACTGATTGCCTGCAAGAATACTTACACTTGGCTAGAGATCTCTTACTGGAAATGCTGCTGATGCCGCTGCATATCAGAAATCTGCGATCGGACCATGCCCATCATGTCGCTGGCAGAAGCGCTGGGGGCAACGGAAGGTATAGTGAAGGCACTGCCACTGGAAGAAGTATAGCTAGAACTCGCACACGCTGATGTCACCGCGCTTGCGTCTAGGCTCTCCCCAAAACCATATAGTCGGCCTTTCTTCGGTACGCCAGCTGCTGCCACCCACTCCACCGGATCGAACTCCGGCTGCTGCATGTCTCCCTCCCCGTACTTCTCTGTCACTGCTTTGCTATATGTTTCCTACAAATTGAATAAAATAACTAGTCAATTTCATATGAATTACATGCCGATTTAAATGAACGGTACAAGTTACATATGTAGATAAACTTACCGCTGCTGACTTAGCTGTGTCACTCACAAAATCATTAGTCCCCTTCTTTTTGTGTGTTCTGTCGAACACCTCGAGGAACGACGGAGGTCGATTAAGCTCCACAGCATGTTATACAATTCATAGTAAAAAAAGTCAAATATTGGGATAAATTGTAAGAAGATAAATTGGTATATTACTTACCAATTTTTGTTTATGAGCCGCATAAGAGATGGACCCACTCGTATGCAAATTTGAACCTGGTTTTGACGCCCTCTTTGCTTTGGCTTTTTCGAACTTTTCTATCCACTTGGGGTCGGCAAAATGGTCACAAGATATCTCCCAATCCTCCAGCCTCATCCATAGAGGGCGATCCCCACTCAATTTTTTAGCGTGTGCTCGGGCATCATGTATTTTCCTCTTGTAACTTGAGAGCATAGTAGACTCCCAGGCACGACGATATCTCGCCGCGTCATGTCCACATGTGAATTGAAAAGACCGCTGTAAATCAATTGCTTTTCACACTTAGTATAAAGTTGTAAATTAACTTTGGGAAATACTTGAATTAAATGACGTAATTACTTACTAAGAACATGTTGTACAATGAATCGCGGACGGACATCGGAAAATCTCTGAAAGTGGAAGCTGCCCCGGGCACATGTGCCAACATGAGTTCGGTGGAATGATGGACAGCGCTGTGGGGTTCAAATTTCATACTGCAATTACAAATGTCAAAATATTCATATTAGACAGTTGAGGGCTAATTAATTTAATATAACCGTATAGATTTACCCGGATACCCAACACGGGCGACGTCTATCATGGGTTGTGCCTCCCTCGTGACAACTGCTGGCATCGTCAAGGGGCTGACTGGTGCGGGTGGGCCCTGTACAAGTGGGAGGTGGTGGGAGGGCGCTGAGACCTGCAAGAATTTATTGTCATGTGGAGTGATATATATACTGCGAACATATAATTAAAATATACATACCTGCAGCGGGAGGTGGTGGGGGTGGCGTCTGCACAAAAGGTGGGAGGGCACTGAGACCTGCAAGAATTTATTGTCATGTGGAGTGATACATATACTGCGAACATATAATTAAAATATACATACCTGCAGCGGGAGGTGGTGGGGGTGGCGTCTGCACAAAAGGTGGGAGGCCACTGAGACCTGCAAGAATTTATTATCATGTGGAGTGATACATATACTGCGAACATATAATTAAAATATACATACCTGCAGCGGGAGGTTGTGGGGGTGGCGTATACACAACAGGTGGGAGGCCACTGAGACCTGCAAGAAGTAATTTTCATAAGTAGAACAAATATTGAAGAATTTAAATTAAAATATACATACATGATCCTCGAGGTGGGAGGCCACTGAGACCTGTAAGAATTTATTGTCATGTGGAGTGATACATATATTGCGAACATATAATTAAAATATACATACCTGCAGCGGGAGGTGGTGGGGGTGGCGTCTGCACAAGAGGTGGGAGGCCACTGAGACCTGCAAGAATTTATTGTCATGTGGAGTGATACATATACTGCGAACATATAATTAAAATATACATACCTGCAGCGGGAGGTGGTGGGGGTGGCGTATGCACAACAGGTGGGAGGCCACTGAGACCTGCAAGAATTTATTGTCATAAGTAGAACAAATATTGAAGAATTTAAATTAAAATATACATACATGATCCTCGAGGTGGGAGGCCACTGAGACCTGCAAGAATTTATTGTCATGTGGAGTGATACAAATATTACGAACGTATAATTAAAATATACATACCTGCAGCGGGAGGTGGTGGGAGTGGCGTATGCACAACAGGTGGGAGGCCACTGAGACCTGCAAGAATTTATTTTCATAAGTAGAACAAATGTTCAAGAATTTAAATTAAAATATACATACCTGTAGCGGGAGGTGGTGGCGTATGTACAAGTGGTGGTGAGCCGATGTATAGACTTTGAGGATGTATAGACTTTGAGGAAGCCAATGTATAGACTTTGTGAAGTCAATGTTGTATAGACTTTGAGGAAGCCAATGTATAGACTTTGAGGAAGCCAATGTATAGACTTTGAGGATGTATAGACTTTGAGGAAGCCAATGTATAGACTTTGAGGAAGCCAATGTATAGACTTTGTGAAGTCAATGTTGTATAGACTTTGAGGATGTATAGACTTATGGAGTTGCTGGAAATGTGAATTAAGAGCTTACTCAACATAAGGTTCAATCTCGAGGCAATTCAAAAGAATATATATCTCAGCGGCGTGCAACTCTCTATCTTCGAGCGTGCGAGTCAAGCAACGTCCGAACGCACGTCCAGGATGTTTAAATATGGAGAGCCGATCGGACAATTCATCCACTCCCCCATCATCATTACGTGGAGATCGAGTACGACGAGTTTGAATCTCTGGCTCAAAGTACATAGAACAGAAGTTCAAAATTTCTTCAAGAATGTATGCCTCAGCAATCGAACCCTCCACCTGTGCCTCGTTGCGAACTTTTATTTTTAATTCATGCATGCACCTACAACAACAAGTCAGATGGCAACAATATGTAGCGGCTATGGATGACTTATAAGTTAACAAAAATTGTCACATACCTCTCAAATGGATACATCCATCGAAATTATAATGGCCCTCCGATGATAGCCTCATATGGCAAATGAACAACCAGGTGCTCCATCGAATCAAAGAATACCGGAGGAAATATATTCTCTAGCTTGCAAATGGTTGTGACAACTTCTTGTTCGATAGTTTGTACATCCCGAAGTCTGAGTTCAGATGCACATAAAATCTTAAAAAATTGACTCATCTCAGCTAGTGCTCCCCATATCTGCTTTGGCAACAAATCACGAAATGCAATGGGCAGTAGCCTCTCCATGAACACATGACAGTCGTGACTTTTCATACCATATATTTTCCCCTCATTAACATTCACACAACGGGCTATGTTGGATGCATATCCATCTGGGAATCTCAGCTGTTTTAACCACTGGCATACTTCCTTGATCTGTGTATCATGAAGCACATAAGTTACTTTAGGCTGCACAGTTTTGCCATTGACACTTTGTAGTTCCAGTTCTGGACGTCTACAAAGCATCTTTAAATCCATACGTGCTTTAGCGTTGTCCTTTGTTTTCCCTTTAACATTCATGATCGTATTGAACACATTATCAAAAAAATTCTTCTCGGTATGCATGACATCCAGATTGTGTCGTACAAGAAGAGTTGACCAATAAGGTAATTCCCAAAAAATGCTTTTCTTGACCCAGTTGTGATCCTTTCCAAAATTAGGGAGTTGCCGTGTGCTACCAGACAATTGAACTACATCTGGTAAATTGTGCACCCGTGACGCCATATGTAGACCCGACACCCGTTGCAAGTCAGCTTCATCCATTTCAACAGTATTTTTTTTAAACGAGTCTTTTTGCCTTCGAAAAGGATGGTCACTTGGTAGCAACCGCCGATGGCAATCAAACCAGCAGCTTTTCCCCCCATGTTTCAATACAAATGATTTGGTATCTTCCATACAGTAAGGACATGCTAGCCTCCCATGTGTGCTCCAACCAGATAGCATTCCATATGCAGGGAAGTCACTTATTGTCCACATCAGTGTAGCCTTCATAATAAAATTTTTCTTCCTATATGCATCATAAGTAACAACTCCATCAGTCCATAAAAATTTGAGCTCATCAATCAACGGCCTGAGATATATGTCCAAATTTTTTCCGGGACTTTTTGGACCAGTAATTATTAGGGACAAAACAGATTTTCTCGCTTCATGCACATGTGCGGCGGAAGGTTGTACGGTGTCATGAACACTGGCCAACAAGAATAAGCTGCCACTGAACCACCGAATGGATTAAAGCCATATGTGCATAAACCCAATCGAACATTACGTGACTCCCTTGAAAAGGCAAGATGAGTATGACTAAAGTGAGTCCAAGCTTCACCATCGGTAGGATGACTGATTATATCATCGGCACGACGTACTCTTTCGGTGTGCGATGTCATATGTCGAGCCGTCTTTGAGGACATATACAGTCGCTGCAGCCTAGGCACAAGAGGGAAGTATCGCAACGCCTTGTAAGGTACATCTTTTGCCTTTGAATTGACCCCCCCCTTAGGTTTGAATCTGTCATGGCCACAAATGGAACATGATATCTTATCTGCATCATCTTTGTAATATAACATACAATGATTCGGACATGCATCTATTTTCACATATCCAAGTCCTAAGTCATTGACCATCTTTTTTGCACGGTAAAAAGTTTCTGGCAACTTCTCGTCTCGAGGCAACATACTCTTGATCAAGAGGAGGAGACGGTCAAAACAAGTCTCACTGATGTGAAATTCAGATTTCAAGTTCAACAACTGTGACACTGTAAACAATCGAGTGTGCTTTTCACAACCATCCCATAGCGGCTCATCAGCATCCCTAAGTAGTTCATAAAATCTTTCAGCTGTCTTATTCGGCGCTTCATCGTGAATATTTAAACTAGGACCAGCAGCATCTACAACCATATCCACGTACCCACTTGTGCCTGCAATATTGTCGGGCTCATACCTCAAGAATTGCTCACCATGACACGTCCAATTCGTATAACCATCCACGAACCCTTTCGTGTACAAATGATGTTGCACATCCCATGTTGAACACCACCTCAAGTTTGTACAACTTAAACAAGGGCATCGAATGTGACCGTCGCGATCTATTGCTGCATTTGGATTCCCCAATGCAAATTGAATGAAACTCTCAACCCCAAGCTTAAAGTCATCTGACACCACCCGGTCAACTATTCTACGATACATCCATGAACGATCTGTCGACATTTTACCTGCACCCAATAAATGACAATACATATCCAAACTTTCAAATCATTACTCATAATATTACACCCGACCCTTTCCTCACATCGTTCATCATAGACCATTTGCAGTGGGAAGAGGAATATTGATTAGATTATCACTTTTTAACCCATCCATGAAGGTTTGATCGCACAATCACTTACTATATGTGCTGCACGATTTGCTAAAAATTTTGGCATCATCTCTCCACACTTCTCCGATATACCAAATATATTTATTGATTTTGAAATTTTCTTAAACACTTACAAGTAAGTGGTTAAGAAAACACTCAAAATCAATAATGGTATATCAGAGAAGAGTGAGGAGACGCAACCGAAATTCTCAAAAAACCATACAAACACATATAGTAAATGACTGCCTAAGTGCGATCAAACATTCACAGACTGTCCAAACGGGACAATTCAAGACTTTGAGGTAGATATATACATTCTCATAAATAAATGAGAACATACACATCAATCCCAAAGTCTTGAACGAGAAGGCACATTGACACGATTTTAACGCGCTCTCCTGAGGTGCGTGTAATGTTAGGTCGCACCCACGCACCTCAGCTCACAGGGAATACCCCATGCATTTATATAACATAAAATTAAATAACAACGCAATTATCATTATGCACATATCAAATTAAATAACACCCAAATTACAAAAATTTTCAAATGAAGAACATCGAAGCTAAACAATCTACATTTTTGAGTAAAATTAACATCAAATTTCTATTAAAATCAGATTTAAAAATATATTTACATGCAATTAAAAATAACTGCCAAAAGAGTTACTGTGGTGCACAGCCCTCGGTACCTCCCCACCCACCTCTTTGCCCCCACCGTCCACTCGACATTCATAGCTTCTCCCTTGCTCATCCATGCTCCTTTATTACCTCCCTTAAGAACCCCCCATTGGTTGGGCATTCATGTCGCCCACCCATAAGATGAGTGTCTTATTGGTGCACGCACGACTGGGGATCTCAACCAGCCATGCTAGAAGGCGATGCAGCAAAACATTATTGGTGCAGTAAAGGGATCTCCTACAAGCCAATGGAGATCTACGTCCATTGTTGATAAATGTAGAAGCTTTACTTAATCCGAGGCATAAAAGTGATGCTCGACCATGTTTAGGAAATATAACCCTTGAGTCTCATCAATTAACCAGGGAAAATTATCAGGTTTTGTGATATGGCGGCACCACGTGTATTGGCTATCTCCCCCTTCAAATGTGAGGGCACGTTTGGTATCGGAATAAGTTTTGAGAAAAATAGACGTAAGTCATTCTGTATTAATTTACCCTTATTCTTATTCTTAAGTACGATTAGTGTACGAGATGTAAACTTACCTTTGATGTAGTTTTTACTCTGCCTTTCTTTCTGATCAGAGGCCCTCAAACCCATGTGCTGGGCCGAGCCCCTGCAGAACAGGTAAAATGTTCGATGCAATCTAGAAGTCTAGAGCCCATATGTCTGCGCCGCTGTTAACGACTCCCCAAGTCAAGGGTATCAGGTCAACCGCATTAATGTGGCACCTTTTTTTATTGTCAGGTGCATTGCATACAGAGGGAAAATAGCATTTAAATAATACAAATTTTGAATAAAAATATTATCGTTTGATTGTAACTAGGTCAGTATTTGAACTTTAAATATAGTGTCATTTTCGACTTTCTATACTTATTAACCTCATAAATTTAAAAATGTCTAGAAACAACCTCTTGGTAGTGGTGCGGGAACGCTTTTGAACTGGGAGGAATGCAATAATTTGATGTTGTTGCCAAATGCCCAGTCCAAGATACAGAAGATCTGGAGGCTGCCTCATGTCACATCTTCATGTCACATCAAGTTGGGTGACAGGTGGATCATAATGTAGGTCGCAATTAAGCTTTGACTTGTAAGCTTCAAGCTTAATTGACGTCAAATACCATCGGTGTCATCAAGACATTTTGTTTTTACCCAGAAAGTTTGATTAATCTTTTTTTAATAATAGATGGTGACCCGTTTTTATCACCCACTTGGAACCTCAAACACTTGATTTCTAGCTTCAGATTTTTAAGGAAAGATTTCCTTTTATTTTCTATAAATTCAACAATAATAGTGATAACGTTTCTTTTCTGTACGGAACATGCCATGTCGATTGGATGTAGAAGGAACTCAGGTGCTGAGGTAAAGTGAGATGAATGATCATTCTAATCACCAAAATTTTCAACTAATTTCATTTTACAAGTTGTTTGTTTCATCATAAAGTACTGTGAAATACCACACCTGTATGACACAAAAGATACAGTATTTTAGGATATTTTCCGTCAAACCAAACAACCCCTTCGTAAAACCCTCACCAAACGGCAAAAAATGGGCTGTTTATCTATATCTCATCGGCCAACAGAGTGCGCAATTAAAGAGGTCGTCCACGCGCCTCTCCGGGGTGAAGCAGCCATCTGGGTTGGACCCTCCCCTCACAGAAGGCAAGTGCCAGGAAATGGAGCGGTAATAAGAAAGTGGAAAGGCCAAACCCGCCCAGGGAATTAGGATCCGATGTACACATATCATAGACATGCACTGTTAATGGCATCACAAACACAAGCACGCCACCCCAACTGAGAGGAACCTTCCATTCTGGACAACCTGGCAACAGAGACCCCAAGGGCCACCCTTGTCGGCAGTTGGCGTACTTGCCATTGCTGGCCACATGATCCAGTGGCCCCTGCCCAAGGAGAAGAGTCCGGAAAGCTTCCCCCCCTACCACACACACACACACGCACACACACAAACACAAGACATCTGAACAAAGGCAGAATCTTTTAGGAGCGAAATGAGGAGAGAACACATACATAAGACTGCCACGGGAACCCCCCTCCCCTCCCTTGCCCTCCCCAACCGACCCCCCCGTCCCCTCGCTGCCGGCCGCCGCAGGAACCCCCTCCCCTTCCAAAACACTCGTCCCCTCACTGCCGGCCCCCCTCCCCTTCCCAAACCCCCATCCCCTCACCCCCGGCCGCCACGGGAACCCCCATCCCCTTCCCAACTGCCCTCCCCAACCGACCCCCCCCGTCCCCTCGCTGCCGGCCGCCGCAGGAACCCCCTCCCCTTCCAAAACACTCGTCCCCTCACCGCCGGCCCCCCTCCCCATCCCCTCACCCCCGGCCGCCATGGGAACCCCCATCCCCTTCCCAACTGCCCTCCCCAACCGACCCCCCCCCCCGTCCCCTCGCCGCCAGCCGCCGCCACGGGAACGACGCCCCTCCTCTCCCCTTCCCCATCGACACCCCTCCCACACCCCCAGCGAGAACAAATGCAGGTTAAAAAAAAGACAGAGGGTGAGGGGGGACATACCGGCGGCGATCGTCTGAGCTTCGGCGAGGAAGGTGGGCACGGCTGCGAGCTACCACGAATGGCGGTGGGCACGATAGCGAGGACGTCGACGTTGAGGATGGCGAGGATGGCGACGGCGGCTTCTGACGGCTTTGCGGCTCCGGCGGCTCCGGCAGCGACGACCGGAAGCAGAGGGCAGAGGTGTCACGCCCCGAGCGCGGAAGATACCCGGAGATGCGCGACGTGTCTATATCAATCATGTCAATCAGAGTGGTCGTGTATTCGACACAAAGACAGAGATGCGCAAAATAGCAAGATAACCCAATCCTTTATTTCATAACGGATAGACTATTACAAATCCAATACTCTGTTTAATAAAACGGGAAAGAATACATAGTTGACTCAAGAAACTATAGAAAAGACTAGATGACACTTGGAGAATCTCTATCTCTTTCACTCTTGATCATTCCCATCCGATTGACTTCCGTCGTCGTCGGACTTACCTGAAAAGTAAAAAGGGACAAACGGAATGAGCGAACGCTCAGTAGGAAATTATATCTCAAGTACTAGCAAGGGGTTTAAGTAATTACATTTTCATGAATGCAATAAAGCTATGCATGCTCGCATGAAACGACAAGATAGAGAGAATGTAATATCAAGGAAATAAGATGAACTTATCATGAACTTTCAACAAGATACAAGTTATTCAAGATATTCAAGCAAGTACCATTATCGAGTCATGTCAAGAACTTTGGCCATCATGTATCAAGCAAGTAAATTACCCTCTTTCGGGCCACGCATTTCATGTAAAGTCAAGTACGATTCAAGTACAAGATGTGTGTGGAATGTCCAATCAAGCAAGTCAAGTACTCGGTATAATGCCAGATACCTTATCATTTTAACTCCCATGGGCACAAGTACTTTCGGGTGCTCCTCCCAGGACCAGATCGGGCCCTATATGCGCAGGCATTTATCATGTGTTTTGACATCCACTCTTGTTTATATAGCCAATATAGAATTTCAATAATCAAGCTTGTAGGCACGTATGACAACTTTGATAGAATAGAGTCCAAAATATGACAAGGGACATAGAATGGCGATAATAACGGTATAATCACGATATCGATAAAACTAGGTAGAATATGGTTCCCTTAACTTAGGTACCATGACAAATCAATATGGACATTCTTTATATAGAATTGAGGTCCACATGAACATTAGATCAAGCAAGATACCCTCATTCTTATCATAGAATTGGGGTTTACAAGAATGACACGATATGGCATGATATCATCATCCCATCAAGAATTTCTTATGATATACTCTTTGTATAATCATAAGGGCCGGTATACCATGTTTCTTTAGAGTGACATGGCATCAATGGTGTAATGGGTTTTTAGGGTACAACCAGCTCAGTCGGCCTTGAGGGAATCCAAGGCTACGAGGAGTCTTACGGAGGTCTCTATGACTAACTCGCTAGTCCAAAGGAACGGAATGTCCAATGGAGAGCTTGTATGTCAATGAGAGTTGAGTGTGATCGATAAATCAACATGAAACGTGGGACTATACTCACGGAGTGGAGAATAGTGCCGATATATATATATTATGATATATAAAACCATCGGTTAGCAAATCAGTTTATAGTAAAATAACGACTTAGGTCAAGTCGTTTCTCAAGTAATTAACGCCTAACAGAAGGGCGTTTACATATGGTCCGTTTTGCAGAATTTTCAATAATTCAATAATTTATCTAAGACGCGCCTTCGGAAGGGGCGTTTCTTCAGAAGTTGACGACTACTGTAGCAGGCGTCTTTTTATTTACAATATTTTTCAGAACATATTTATTTTCAGAAATTATCAAAAACGCGCCCTTGGCAGGGGCGTTAATCATTAATTCTTATTTTCACAGAATATATATTCCAGGATTTTAACAGATACGCGCCCTAGTAAGGGGCGTTTATTTTTAATTCACGCCCTGTGATGGGGCGTTACCACATGGAAAACGACCTAGTCTAGGTCGTGAATTCAAGAAATATCAGGAATTTACATGATCAGCAAGATTTGCACGATAATCAAGGATAACAATCATATAGTCATGACAGGAAAATTGGCAGGAATTCAGATGCAGTATATTAGATTTGATGTTTCATGTTTATTGACTTTTAACCGTTAACAATTATTGATTTGATTTCATGTAATTGCATGGATAATCAGTTCTTAAGATTTACATGAAATTAACGCCTGTGTACAGGGCGTCAAATATGAAATTGACGACCTGGGCAGGGTCGTGTCTTGTAAATTAGCGCCCTGGACAGGGGCGTCTCTTTCAAAATATTGCAGAAACATAATAAAACCATATTAAACCGTATGCATGTCATGTCAATACGTATATAAGTCTTGTCTTAATTTATTTGGGCTACAGTAACTTGAGAAAATCCTACCTTAAGAGTTGATTTGGAGATGACCGTGAGGGATTTGTAAGAATCAATGATGCTGCAGACGTTGGATGAATCCTACAGAGGATAGATTGAAGATATTAGTTTCCTTGAAATCCATGGACTGTAGGTAGAGGAAGGGGTACTTACACACGGATGAAGAACTCTTGTTCCTCAAACGCCCGAGCCTCTTAACCTGTTAATAAGAGAAGAAGAATAATCAATATTCTTCATGCGACGGTAAACAGAAGAAGAAAAAAAATAGAAGAACATATGTTCTTCACGTACCTGCAGCAGTAGTTCGTCCAAATAGTTTTAGGGTTGGCCGAACGAGAGTTTTTATAGGATTTTGGGTGTCCTATTAGGGTTAGTGATTGTGTGGAAGCAATACTTCTATGATAGAGTCATTACCACGTTTGAACTCTTTCTAATGCTTATCACTTACCCTGGATAAGTTCTGGGTTCGAACGGTTCACGAACTGAATTAACGCCTTAGGTAAGGGCGTCGATTCTTTAATTAACGACCTAGTTCAGGTCGTTTCTTAAGAAACGTCTTGGATAAGGGCGTTCCTTGTTTTTGAAACACGCCCCATATATGGGCGTTTCGCTTACTTGCCTATTTGGTCGTGAGAGTTGACGACCGCACGTGTGGGCGTCCTTTCTTTAGTCACGCCTTTGATAGAGGCGTTTCTTTTTGAATTAACGCCCTAATAAGAGGCGTTATTTTAATTTTGTTTTACTTCATCTAATTAACCCTATTCTTATTATCTGTATTACTACTGT
Source organism: Amorphophallus konjac (assembly GCA_022559845.1). Taxonomy (NCBI): domain Eukaryota; kingdom Viridiplantae; phylum Streptophyta; class Magnoliopsida; order Alismatales; family Araceae; genus Amorphophallus; species Amorphophallus konjac. The sequence continues at coordinate 87,600,145 of CM040127.1, read as the reverse complement.
AATATATATATGTTTTAATTTATTTCAAATATTCATTTATCAGGGTTGCTACACCCTCCCCCACTTAAAAAGAATTTGGTCCCCAAATTCAATATATATATAATTATACATGTGGAGAGCGTAGAACATATACCTCTTAGAATAACTCGGGAAATCGTTTCTTCATAGATTCTTCGGTCTCCCATGTCGCTTCGCGTTCGGGATTCTTATTCCATTGCACCTTGAGCATGGGAATAACCTTATTCCTTAGAGCTCGTATTTCTCGATCAAGATCTTCATAGGCTCTGTTCATATGTGAGATCTTTCTGGATCACCAGATCTCCATGTTCAATAATATGAGATGGATCGTGCACGTACTTCTTCAACATGGATATGTGAAATACATTATGTACCTCGGACAATTGAGGAGGTAATGCGATGCGATAAGCAACCTCGCCAACTCTTTCGAGTATCTCAAATGGTCCGATGAATCTTGGCGTAAGCTTGCCCTTAACACCAAATCTTCGTATGCCACGTCCAGGCGATATCTTGAGAAATACATGATCTCCGATTTGGAATTCAAGATCTCTTCTTCTTGTATCTGCATAAGTCTTTTGTCTGGTCTGAGCAACTTGCAATCTTTCTCTGATTACTTGTATCTTCTCATTTGTATCCCTTACCATGTCTGGACCTAATAGTTGTTTTTCTCCAACTCCGTTCCAACATATGGGAGATCGGCAACTCCTTCCGTATAAGGCTTCGAAAGGTGCCATTTGGATACTAGCTTGGTAGCTATTATTATATGCAAATTCAACTAAAGGTAAGTGGTCATGCCAGCTTCCTCCAAAGTCAATAATGCATGCTCTCAGCATATCTTCAACAACTTGATTAGTTCGCTCGGTCTGACCATCCGTTTGTGGGTGAAAAGCAGTACTAAAGTTGAGCCTTGTCCCCAACGAATGTTGTAATCCCTTCCAAAAATGAGAAGTAAAACGGGGATCTCTATCAGACACGATTGAGACAGGAATTCCATGTATCCTGACTATTTCTTTGATGTATAGTGCAGCTAGCACATCAATTGACCATCGGCTTTTGATTGGCAAGAAATGTGCCGATTTAGTCAATCGGTCAATGATAACCCAGATTCCATCATGTCCTCCTTTAGATTTAGACAAACCCATGATGAAGTCCATACCAATATCCTCCCATTTCCACTTAGGAATATCTAGAGGATGTAGTTTTCCCGCAGGCTTTTGGTGTTCCGCCTTGACCTGTTGGCATGTGAGACAGCGTGATACATAGTCCGCTATTTCTCTTTTCATATTAGGCCACCAAAAGTTCCTCTTTACATCTTGGTACATTTTGGTTGATCCTGGATGAATAGTGTACCTTGATCGGTGAGCTTCATCTAAGATCTTCTTCTTTAATTCCGGACAATCAGGTATACAAGTTCTATCTTTGAACGATAATCTTCCATCAGAAGTTAGTTGAAAATCAGATTGTCCTTCTAATCTGCCCTTGATTTCTACTAACATAGGATCATCATCCTGAAGTGTTTGTATCTCAGATAACAAATCTGACTGTATGCTTACATGAGATAGTGTGACAAATTTGGATTCCATGTCCAAGCTTATATTGAGCTCGGAGAATTGTTCAAGTAACCTCCATTCTTGCATCATACAATTTGCTATCATTGCTCTCGGCTTTCGACTAAGGGCGTCAGCAACATAATTACCCTTTCCGGGATGGTATTGTATATTGAAGTCGAAGTCCTTGAGATATTCTAGCCAGCGTCTTTGTCTCATGTTTAGCTCCTTTTGTGAAAATAGATATTTGAGACTTTTGTGATCGGAGTATACAGTAAACTGTGCTCCATATAAGTAGTGTCTCCATATCTTTAGGGCAAATACTACCGCGGCCAGTTCTAAGTCATGGACGGGGTAATTCTCCTCATGCTTCTTCAGCTGACGTGAAGAGTATGCTATGACCTTTCCTTGTTGCATTAGGACACATCCGAGGCCAATGCCAGAAGCATCAGTGTAGACCTCGAATTTCTCTCCTTCTATCGGTAGAGCTAAGACCGGAGCTGTGGTGAGATGATCCTTGAGAGTTTGAAAACTTCTTTCACATTCCTCACTCCATTCGTATCGGATCTCCTTGCGAGTTAACCTTGTAAGGGGCACGGCGATCTTAGAGAAATCTTTGATGAATCGCCGATAATAGCCTGCAAGACCTAAGAAACTTCTGATCTCGCTTGCATTAGTGGGTCTTTCCCAGTTTCTCACAGCTTCAACTTTTGACGGATCTACAGATAATCCGTCCTTTGATATGACATGCCCGAGAAAAGCCACTTCTTCAAGCCAGAACTCGCATTTGCTGAGTTTAGCATATAATTGATTTGTCCTCAAGACTTGCAATGCAATCCTCAAATGTTCTTCATGTTCTTCCTTAGTCTTGGAATATATCAATATATCATCAATGAAGACTACTACGAATTGATCCAAGTAAGGCCTGAATATGCTATTCATTAACTGCATAAAGGCAGCAGGGGCATTTGTTAGTCCAAAAGGCATAACAACAAATTCGTAATGGCCATACCTGCTTCTGAATGCAGTCTTGTGAATGTCATCGTCCTTGATTCTTAATTGATGGTATCCCGACCTGAGATCAATCTTGGAAAAATATTTGGATCCTGAAATCTGATCAAATAATTCATCGATTCTCGGCAGTGGATACTTGTTCTTGATAGTAAGATGATTCAATTGTCGATAGTCGATACACAATCTCATGGATCCATCCTTCTTCTTTACAAATAAGACTGGTGCTCCCCACGGGGAAGTACTTGGTCTAATAAACCCTTTTCGGATTAGTTCCATCAACTGCTCCTTCAACTCCTTGAGTTCAGCAGGGGACATTCTATATGGTGCCTTTGAAACGGGACCAGCACCAGGGACTAAGTCGATGGTAAAGGCCACATCTCTTTGCGGGGGTAATCCCGGCAATTCTTCCGGAAATACGTCTGGGAATTCTCGTACTACTTGAACGTCTTCTATCTTGGTTTCCTTAGCTTCTTTAATAGTGACAAAAGCAAGGAAGGATACACATCCTTTCTTGACGAGCTTGCTTGCTCGAAGAGCCGAGATAAGAGGGGATTTGCTTCGACTCTTAGGACTAGTATAAGTCAGTTCCGGAAATTCCTTGAAAACAATCTTGCTATCACGGCAATCAACCGTTGCCTGGTATTTGGATAACCAATCTGCTCCTAGTATAACATCATACTCTTTTAGATCTAAGCAGATAAGATCAATAGGAAAATTCTTTCCTCGAACCAATACCTCACAGTTTTGGTAATGATGTGTGATATCCGTCTCGTTTCCGAGAGGAGTAGACAATATTAACTTCATCCATTCTGGTTCTAGAGGTAATGGGTCAGCAAACTTCTTAGAAATAATGGAATGCGATGCACCCGTATCAAATAAGACATGTGCATATTTGGAACAAATTTTTAATGTACCTTCCACCAATCCGCCTTCTTCTTCTGGTTCGGTCTCTTGGATTGCATGAAGACGAGCGTTCCTTGTCACTGGGCGTTTACCCTCACCATCTTGGTCATTCATTAATGGACAATCGGGAATCCGATGTTCACGACTCCCACAACGGAGACATGCTCCTAATTTCCTCCAGCATTCTTCTGTCTTGTGACCAGCCTTGTCACAATGCTTGCAAACTGTATTCGAAGGGGTAGTGGTGATAGAGAAAGGCTTGGTCTTCTTGAATTTCTGATCTTGAGATGAAGAACCTCCATTATTGGGCCTCTTCTTAAAGTTGGGTTTAAAGAACCCGAACCTGTGACTTGCTCCTTTTTGTCTTTCCCACGGATCCTATCAGATAGTTCAGTGGCATCTTCAAGCAACTGAGCTCGGCGCACTATTTCAGTATAAACTTGAATATCCATAGGCGCCAGTTGAGTAATGTAGTGGGGCCTAAGCCCATTAAGAAATCTACGGGCTTTCATCTTTTCCGTGCTAATTAAATGCTTAGCATATCTAGACAGTCTAGAGAACTGTGCTTCATAATCAGCCACCGATAAAGATCTTTGCTTTAATGCGGCAAATTCGGCGGCCTTCTTTTCCTGGACCCTATCAGAGAAATATTTGGCGTTGAAATATTCAACGAATTCACCCCATGTAACTTGAGTTGGGTCAATAGTAGCTTCAATCGACTCCCACCAGCATCTAGCATCCTTTTCTAACTGGAAAGTAGCTAATAAGACTTTGTCCTGATCCGTGCATTGCATAACACGGAATATACGTTCAATCTCCCGAACCCAATGCTCGGCATCGTCTGGATCGGTCGATCCCATGAACTTCGGGGGATTCATATTCTTGAATGCTTGGTGTAAGCTTCCAGCTCGTGGAGCACCACCTTGTGCTACCTGTTGTAGCACTTGGGTCATCCCTTGAAGGGTACGCTGCATGTTGCGCCATTGAGCACGTTCGGCAGCCATTATCCTACAATTACAATAGCTATGTTAGTATTATATCACTATGATCTTATAAAGGACTCATTGATCATTTAACCCTTGGTTCTACCCACTCTCACTTGGTTAAAGGTTTTGAAACCTATCCTTGGACTTGGGTTTCCTAGGAATTGAATACCTTAGGCTCTGATACCACAAAGACTGTCACGCCCCGAGCGCGGAAGATACCCGGAGATGCGCGACGTGTCTATATCAATCATGTCAATCAGAGTGGTCGTGTATTCGACACAAAGACAGAGATGCGCAAAATAGCAAGATAACCCAATCCTTTATTTCATAATGGATAGACTATTACAAATCCAATACTCTGTTTAATAAAAAGGAAAAGAATACATAGTTGACTCAAGAAACTATAGAAAAGACTAGATGACACTTGGAGAATCTCTATCTCTTTCACTCTTGACATTCCCATCCGATTGACTTCCATCGTCGTCGGACTTACCTGAAAAGTAAAAAGGGACAAACGGAATGAGCGAACGCTCAGTAGGAAATTATATCTCAAGTACTAGCAAGGGGTTTAAGTAATTACATTTTCATGAATGCAATAAAGCTATGCATGCTCGCATAAACGACAAGATAGAGAGAATGTAATATCAAGAAATAAGATGAACTTATCATGAACTTTCAACAAGATAACAAGTTATTCAAGATATTCAAGCAAGTACATTATCGAGTCATGTCAAGAACTTTGGCTATCATGTATCAAGCAAGTAAATTACCCTCTTTCGGGCCACGCATTTCATGTAAAGTCAAGTACGATTCAAGTACAAGATGTGTGTGGAATGTCCAATCAAGCAAGTCAAGTACTCGGTATAATGCCAGATACCTTATCATTTTAACTCCCATGGGCACAAGTACTTTCGGGTGCTCCTCCCAGGACCAGATCGGGCCCTATATGCGCAGGCATTTATCATGTGTTTTGACATCCACTCTTGTTTATATAGCCAATATAGAATTTCAATAATCAAGCTTGTAGACACGTATGACAACTTTGATAGAATAGAGTCCAAAATATGACAAAGGACATAGAATGGCGATAATAACGGTATAATCACGATATCGATAAAACTAGGTAGAATATGGTTCCCTTAACTTAGGTACCATGACAAATCAATATGGACATTCTTTATATAGAATTGAGGTCCACATGAACATTAGATCAAGCAAGATACCCTCATTCTTATCATAGAATTGGGGTTTACAAGAATGACACGATATGGCATGATATCATCATCCCATCAAGAATTTCTTATGATATACTCTTTGTATAATCATAAGGGCCGGTATACCATGTTTCTTTAGAGTGACATGGCATCAATGGTGTAATGGGTTTTTAGGGTACAACCAGCTCAGTCGGCCTTGAGGGAATCCAAGGCTACGAGGAGTCTTACGGAGGTCTCTATGACTAACTCGCTAGTCCAAAGGAACGGAATGTCCAATGGAGAGCTTGTATGTCAATGAGAGTTGAGTGTGATCGATAAATCAACATGAAACGTGGGACTATACTCACGGAGTGGAGAATAGTGCCGATATATATATATTATGATATATAAAACCATCGGTTAGCAAATCAGTTTATAGTAAAATAACGACTTAGGTCAAGTCGTTTCTCAAGTAATTAACGCCTAACAGAAGGGCGTTTACATATGGTCCGTTTTGCAGAATTTTCAATAATTCAATAATTTATCTAAGACGCGCCTTCGGAAGGGGCGTTTCTTCAGAAGTTGACGACTACTGTAGCAGGCGTCTTTTTATTTACAATATTTTTCAGAACATATTTATTTTCAGAAATTATCAAAAACGCGCCCTTGGCAGGGGCGTTAATCATTAATTCTTATTTTCACAGAATATATATTCCAGGATTTTAACAGATACGCGCCCTAGTAAGGGGCGTTTATTTTTAATTCACGCCCTGTGATGGGGCGTTACCACATGGAAAACGACCTAGTCTAGGTCGTGAATTCAAGAAATATCAGGAATTTACATGATCAGCAAGATTTGCACGATAATCAAGGATAACAATCATATAGTCATGACAGGAAAATTGGCAGGAATTCAGATGCAGTATATTAGATTTGATGTTTCATGTTTATTGACTTTTAACCGTTAACAATTATTGATTTGATTTCATGTAATTGCATGGATAATCAGTTCTTAAGATTTACATGAAATTAACGCCTGTGTACAGGGCGTCAAATATGAAATTGACGACCTGGGCAGGGTCGTGTCTTGTAAATTAGCGCCCTGGACAGGGGCGTCTCTTTCAAAATATTGCAGAAACATAATAAAACCATATTAAACCGTATGCATGTCATGTCAATACGTATATAAGTCTTGTCTTAATTTATTTGGGCTACAGTAACTTGAGAAAATCCTACCTTAAGAGTTGATTTGGAGATGACCGTGAGGGATTTGTAAGAATCAATGATGCTGCAGACGTTGGATGAATCCTACAGAGGATAGATTGAAGATATTAGTTTCCTTGAAATCCATGGACTGTAGGTAGAGGAAGGGGTACTTACACACGGATGAAGAACTCTTGTTCCTCAAACGCCCGAGCCTCTTAACCTGTTAATAAGAGAAGAAGAATAATCAATATTCTTCATGCGACTGTAAACAGAAGAAGAAAAAAAATAGAAGAACATATGTTCTTCACGTACCTGCAGCAGTAGTTCGTCCAAATAGTTTTAGGGTTGGCCGAACGAGAGTTTTTATAGGATTTTGGGTGTCCTATTAGGGTTAGTGATTGTGTGGAAGCAATACTTCTATGATAGAGTCATTACCACGTTTGAACTCTTTCTAATGCTTATCACTTACCCTGGATAAGTTCTGGGTTCGAACGGTTCACGAACTGAATTAACGCCTTAGGTAAGGGCGTCGATTCTTTAATTAACGACCTAGTTCAGGTCGTTTCTTAAGAAACGTCTTGGATAAGGGCGTTCCTTGTTTTTGAAACACGCCCCATATATGGGCGTTTCGCTTACTCGCCTATTTGGTCGTGAGAGTTGACGACCGCACGTGTGGGCGTCCTTTCTTTAGTCACGCCTTTTATAGAGGCGTTTCTTTTTGAATTAACGCCCTAATAAGAGGCGTTATTTTAATTTTGTTTTACTTCATCTAATTAACCCTATTCTTATTATCTGTATTACTACTGTAATATATATATGTTTTAATTTATTTCAAATATTCATTTATCAGGGTTGCTACAAGAGGAGAAGGAGAGAGTGAGAGGGAGAGTGGGGGGGGGGTGGAAATGGGGTCGGTGGAAGGGGTGGGAGGGAGGGGCCGACGGTGGCGGGAAAGGCGGAATTTTGAGACGGAAATTCGGACGGAACTTATTTCCGTCTGAAATTTCATACGGATTACTTCCGTCTGAATATCCGTCCTAAATTTATGACGGATATAAAGATAGAATATATTCCGTCTATAATTATAGACGGATCTTCAGAGCGAATATAGTCTATCGTTAATAGAGATGGAATTTGTGACAGAAGCTAATCCGTCACAAATACAGACGGATATTAAGACGGAAAATATCCGTCTGAAATATCCGTCTGAAATCCCGCTTTTTTTGGTAGTGAAATACTTCAAGCTCTTGTGGTCTCTATAAATTGTAAATTTTTCTCCATAAAGATAATGACGCCAAATTTTCAAGGCGAAAATAACTGTTGCTAATTCCAAGTCATGTACTGAATAATTTTCTTCGTGACGTTTGAATTGCCTTGAAGAATAGCAAATCACATTTCCATTCTGCATAAGGACACATCCTAAGCCAATTCCAGATGCATCTGTATATACTTCAAATCCAGCGCCCTCTATTGGTAATGATAAAACAGGGGCAGATATAAGATGATTCTTAAGACTTTGAAAACTCTTCTCACAGTCCTTCGACCAGACAAAAGGATTTTCTTTTCTAGTAAGTCTAGTTAAAGGAACCGCGATCTTTGAGAAGTCCTTTATGAATCTCCTATAATAACTGAAGAGGCGGAATCTCGCGCTGGATCCTGAGCGGGCTGTGGATCACCAGAAGATGAATCTGCAAGAGAGGGAAACGTGTCAGAGGGCCCAGGGGATCTCCCTGGGGCAAACCCTCCGATGGCTAAGTCAGTAGAGCGATGGTGGAAGCGATAATGGGGGGAGGAGAGAGCTGATGCGCGAGAATCCTCTCCACCAAGGGTGAAGCGAATCGTGCTCAGGAGCTTAGGGTATGTGAATGGCTAGTTCATCTTACCATCTTCCGGAGGGTATCCCTTGCTTAAATAGTGCGTCGCCTTTAAGAGTCCGGTGAGCTGAGGGCTTCCCGGCGGGAGTTACGTCTTCATCGGGGGCTTTCATGGCCGGATCGTGGGGCGTTATCCCCTTGGAGTTCGGCAGCTCCCATGACTCTCCCGCTGGCGGAGGACTCTGAACGGCCGCACCTGCAGATAATCAAGCGGTCTCACCGAGCTACGGGGATGCTAGCTCGTGTCCGAGCGATAGGCATGGCCCGGCGAAGGTGGGGTCGGATAGGTCGGCTGGAGCCTCTTTCTCTCGGTCGGAGAGTGGGCTTTAGACCGGACCTTCCATGCGACCTAACCGTTGTCTCGGGCCCTCCGAGCCTAGAAGGCCGCCGGGGAGAGTTGGTTCCTCGAGTCTTTATTTATTGGGCTTTTCTCCCGAAGTGGGCCCTGTGGGCTATCACTTGGGTGGGCTCGCCGGGTTGGACCTTGTAGGTCTTGTTGGGCGGCCTTTGTGGTGGGCTGCGGAAATCCCCCTCTCCACTTGTCCCCCTCCTACTCCCGAGCCAAGGAGGCTCGGATGAGTAGTTTTTCGAGGCTTTGGACCGGCGTGGCTCAGGTGGGTGGAATTCCGTTGGCGTTGTGGAGCCGCTTATAGCGGTCGCCGAGGCCCGTAATGATGATCCTGATGGATTTGAAACGAAGGGGCCCCCCTTTTTCTCGGAGCACGGAACGGCGCGCCGCCACCCTCAGGGGTTTATAGGGGGCGCTGTTCATCGTTCTAGGCTTCCAGGGTTTTAGGCTTTCCTTGCTTCTTGATGCGCCGTGAGAGCACAGCGGAGACGCGGAGCCTTGCGGCGGCGTTCGAAGAGTTGGCGAGGATAACCGCGGAGGCGATCCAGCAGCTTCCTTCTCCCCCGGAGTCTTCAAGCTCGTGCGAGGGATCTTCTCTCGACTCGATGGCGGACCAGAGCCCGGAGCCTATGCCGGTGAGGCGGGATCCCGTCCCCAACTGTAGCGAGTTGGGGGAGACGGAGGTGAGGAGGTTAGAGCACTGTTTCCGTCTGCCTCTCCGCTATAGCTTTGTTGCTGCCACTCCGTACGAGACGAGTTTGGATGATCGTGCTGGGCTTATTTGCACCTTCCTTCTGGCTTGGAAGAGCGGATTTCGGCTTCCTTTCGATCCTTACGTGCTGCAGCTTCTCAATTTTTTTCGATTGGCACCTATTCAGTTGGTGGCCAACTCCTATCTTCTTCTTTCGGCCTTCGGGATTCTGTGTCGCCAGCGCGACATCTACCCTTCTCCGGACCTCTTCCACTTCTTCTTCGAGTTGAAAGCGCACCCGCAGGCGGGGAAAGGCTTCTACTTCATCCAGGCGCAGAGGAACAGGAGCTGCATCTCGCTTGCGGCGAAGGACTCCTCGCACAAGGGGTGGAAGACCCAATTCTTCTGGGTGAAGGCGGTGGCGACGGACGAGATCTGGAGATGCCGGACCTCGCCCAACTTTCACCCGAATCTGCCCCCTCGCCAGGAGGAGTTCCCTCCCCACGTGGAGCAGCAGGCTGCCCGTCTGCTGGAGAATCGCCAATCGACCGAGGAGCTGGTGACGCCGGAGAACATCGAACGGTGTCTTCTCTCGCGGTTGACGTCGTCAGGTACGGCTCTTGAGGCTCTTTTCTGGGGTGGTAGCTCTTTTTTCTCCTCCTGACCGGGGCTTCTTCTTGCTGCAGACGTGAGGCGGGAGCCTCTGGAGGAGGCGGCCGAGGTCATCGATCTGGGGGATGACTCGGCAGCCGATGAGCCTGATGCCCGGTGGGTCGCGTCAATGCCCGAGATAAGGGCAAGGGGGCGGCCTCCGAGGGGTCTTCTCGATCGACCGGTCTGAAGCGCAAGGATCCCCTGGTGGGGAAATTGCGGGAGGCCGCGAAGGCCAGGAAGAGGGCCAGGAAAGCCGGTCTTCCTACCGCCGTCGGGGGCGATTCTGGCTCGGCGGCACTCCCCTCTCGGGGGCAGGATGGGGCCGACCCTTCCGGGCTGGCTCTCCCATCTGCCGAGCGAGAGGGGGCCGAGGAGACCAGGGGCCCCGCAGAGGGAGGTGATGGGTCGGCTCTCCCCTCTGTAGGGACAGAAGGGGCCGATGCCGGCGTGGCCGGTGCTGGGACCGAGAGTTCGGTCGGTGCAGATGGGGGTGCGCCCGCGGGGGCGTCGCAACCCCAAGTGCCGGCAGCTTCTGGTGCGGTGGATCCCGCGGCGCCGGTCGAGGGTGGGGGTTCGCCCGGGGAGGCGTTGCAACCCCAACCGACCGTGGCGCGCGGGGCGGTTGGTTTCGCCGCCACAACAGGGCCTTCTGGCGGGGTGCCCAGGGTGGAGCAGTCCCCTTTGCCGGAATCTCTGGTCAGGCTCGGTGTCTCGGGTGATCTGTACCGGCTCTGCCGGTCGATCGCCGATAGAACGAGGGGGGGAGAAAAGCGCAGCACTCCTGCCGGGGTCCTTGACATCCTGATGGAGGGCGGCCTGCTCATAGCTTGGACAGCGACCGTGATGGCAGAGGCGCACGCCCGGACGGAGGCGGAGCGGTCAAAGCTCGCCTGGACCCTTGGTGGATGCGAGGGGAAACTGGCCCGGCTCGAGGGGGAGCACGAGGGGCTCCGGCGGGAGTTCCTCGCATTCAGGGAGTTGGCGCGGTCGAGCCGACGGGAAGTCGAGGTGCTGGCCGAGCAGCTGACAAGGGCCCAAGAATCGCTCGAGAGGAAGAGCAAACGTCTAGAAGACGAGCATCAACGTCACATCGAGCTGGATAGCCTCTAGGAGCTTGAGCGCGTCGAGCTGCAGGATCGGGCGGAGGACGCGGAGCGCCTTCGCGCTGAGGCTGAGGCTGAGGCGGACCGAGCCCGGGCGGAGGGTCGGATGATCGAAGCCGAGCGGAGGATGACCGAGCTGGAGGAGCGTCTGGCGAGGGCGGAAGAGCGTGCGGCTGAGGCGGAGCGGGCTCGGGACGGGCAGATCGAGTCGGAAGCGATCGAGCGCTATAAAGGCTCGGAAGCTTACTCAGTCGACCTGATTGCAGCTGCCCTACCCTACTACGAGGTAGCGCTCCGCCGGGGTGCTCGAAAGGGGTTCAGGCAGGGCTATCGCCGGGCGATGAACTATGCCAATGAGCACCTTGCCGGAGGTGATTTTCCTTATGGCCAGCATTATGACTCAGACGAGTCAGATTCCAACTCCTCATCTTCGGCCAGGGAAGAACCGGAGGAATCGCCTCCAGTGGGGTCACCAGCTCCGGAGGTCTCGGGAGGGCTCACGACCGGGACAGTTCTCGCACAGGCGAGGTCAGTGTCCGGGCCGGCCGTCGCCGAGGGTACCGGGGGTGACGCGTCCCCTACTGTCGTTCCCGAGCTTCAAAGTGGGCCTGAGGCCTGATGTAACTTTATTTTGCCCCTTCCCCCTTTTGTCTGTCTTTCCTTTTGTAAGAGGTTTTTATGGGAGGTAATAAATGACTTACTTTATTTGATCGCTATCTTCGCTGTGATTTGGTTGGCGTATCGGGGCAGTTGGAAAGTGCCGATATTTTTTGCGCCGTTTTCGCACGTCGATTCGGGAGACTTCTTGTGGGTGTCCTTCCGTATTACCATGCTTTGAAAGTCGAGGTGCTTCACGAATCCCGCTAGGGTGGGGATCGAGGAATTTGAGGTGATCTTTCAGGGGAGATCCTATAGCGTGTTTTCGAGGGGGGAGTCATTTAAGGCGCGTGGCCTCCCTTGGCCTATAAAAAGGACCGAAGGGTGCTCCTTCCCTCTTAACACTTAGGACTCTCACCGGCGGTCTGCTCTTATTCCCTCGTCTTCGCTCTGCGTTGCGCCGCCGCGATCGGAGCATGGAGGACCCTTCAGAAGGTGACGCTGCAGACGACGGGGAGCGGCCGGTTCCAGCTGTCCTGGAATATCGGTCGGGTCCCACGGTCGCCGCGCGTGCATGAGACGGGTCCGACGGTCGCCGCGCGGATCTGGAGAGGGCTTCGACGTGCGGGGGCACGCCGTTTGCCTCCTCTTGGCTCCGGCGAGGCTTCCGGGCGGACGCCGAGATGGAGGGCGGATGGGGGAGTTAGGGATGCCGGCCGCCATTCCCCTCCGTGGGAGGGGAGGAGGCGGCTCCAGTTCCTTCCTCACCCCCGTCCGCAGCCTCTTTCTCTCTCTTTTGTTCTTCATTTCTTTCACTCTTCGGGGGCTGCTTGCTTTCTGTTCGCCTCCAAAGAGTTGGTAGTTTGGCAGAGAGGGGACCTTCACGGCGCTCCTTTTTCCAGGTTGTTGCCAACTTGGAAGGTAGCCTTCCTCGCGTGAAAGGTGGCCTTCTCCTTGCTGTCCCTCTGTCACCTTTGTCACGGTCCACCCGAGCCAACTGGGTCGACCATCTCTTGTCCGAGCCAGTTTCTACGCGAGGCAGAGTCAGTGGCTGGATGCGAGAAGGTCAAGACCGGGTCGGTCGGGCGATGGCCGTTTGCCGCGGTGCTAGATGGATTTTTGCTTTTCACTATGTAATGTATTGGCAGTTGCCTTTCTGATGTACCAACAGTTATCTTGAATGAATGCGAAAGATAAGGGGGTTTATTTTACCCGATTTGTTGATACAGTATTCAGAAATAAAATCTGCGTAGTGTGGTTGCGTTCCATGTCCGGGGAATGGGTTCCCCTTCCATTGTGGCTAACCTGTACGCACCTTTCCCGAGCGTCTCGATCACTCGGTAGGGGCCTTCCCAGTTGGGGGATAGCTTGCCCGCCGCCTCCAGTGGTCGAGAGGCTTCGGTCTTCCTGAGACGAAGTCCCCTGGTCGGAATTGTCTGCCTCGGACCTTGGCGTTGTAGTACCGAGTGAGGCGGCGCTGGTATTCCGTAGCTCGGACGTTCGCGATCTCTCGGAGTTCGTCTGCCAGGTCGAGGTTCTCGAGCAGCTTCTGCTCGTTTGCCTCGGGCAAAAAGCTGATCACTCGGAGAGACGGATTGGCGATTTCTAACGGAACGACGGCTTCGGTGCCATATACCAGTTGAAAAGGGGTCTCACCGGTTGCCGTTCTGGGGGTCGTTCGGTGCGACCATAGTACGCTAGGCAGTTCCTCGAGCCAGCTACCCTTAGCCTTGCCGAGTCTGGTTTTTATGCCCTTCAAGATGGTCTTGTTGGCATTTTCAACCAGCCCGTTGGCCTGAGGGTGGGCGACCGAGTGAAGTGGTTGCGGATATTTAGGTCGGCACATCTGTCTCGGAAGTATCGAGAGTCGAATTGCCGCCCGTTATCGCTCACTATCACTCGGGGGACGCCGAAGCGACAAATGATCGATTTCCATACGAAACCCCAGACGACTGTCTCGGTGATCCTCGCTGTTGCTTCAGCCTCGATCCACTTGGTGAAGTAGTCGATGGCGACGATGATGAACTTCTTCTGGGATTGAGCCGTTGGGAATGGCCCAAGGATGTCGATCCCCCACCGAGCGAAAGGGTAGGGCTCGGTAAGGGTGACAAGTTCCGTGGCCGGCTGGTGGACCAAATGGTCGAACCGCTGGCAACGGTCGCAATGTTGTACGTAAGCCGTGCAGTCGCGCTGTAGGGTCGGCCACCAGTATCCTTGCCTTAGCAGGATTCTGGCCAGCGACCGACCTCCTGAATGTGCTCCGCACAGGCCTCGATGAATCTCTCAATAGCTTGGCTCGCTTCGTCGGGGCCGAGGCACTTCAGAAGGGGCCCGAGAACGATCTTCGGTAGAGGGCGTTGTCGAGGATGACGAAGCGCCGAGCTTGGTACTTCATTCGGCGGGCTTCTCGAGGGTCGGAGGGCTCCTGGGAGTCTCGTAGCCAGGACAGGTAGGGGGAGCGCCAGTCGTCGGGAGTGGCCGAGTCAATGGCGAGGAGCTCCGAGTCTATGCTCGGGCGCTCTAGCTCTTCTAGGAGGACCGATCGTGTACCTTCCGGGTCTAGGGAGGAGGCCAGTCGGGAGAGGGCGTCCGCCCGAGAGTTTTGCTCCCGAGCTATTCGGACTACCTCGAACTCCTCGAACTGCTGGGCCAGGCTCCGGACCAACTGGAGGTATTTGATCATAGGTGCCTCCCGAGCTTCGTACTCGCCACTGACCTGGCTTGCAACTAGCTGGGAGTCGGTGTGGATCCTGACTCGCTCAGCCCCCAGCCGTCAGGCCATGCGGGCCCCCGAGATAAGGGCCTCGTACTCGGAAGCATTGTTGGATGCCAAGAAGTTGAACTTTAGGGCGTATTGCAACTCTATTCCTTCGGGAGACCTTAGGAGGATCCCTGCGCCGCTGCCGACCGAGTTGGACGATCCATCGACGAACAGCTCCCAGGTTGGCCCGGTTGCTGTCGGAGGCCTGTCCTCGACCGGAATGGTGCTCTCGGCGATGAAGTCGGCGAGCGCTTGCCCTTTGATAGCTGATCGTGGCCGATACGAGATGTCGTATGCCCCGAGCATGATGGCCCATTTGACAAGTCGCCCCGAGGCTTCGGGGTGGGCCAGAATCTTCTTCAGTGGCTCGCCGGTTAACACTGTGATGGGATGCCCCTGGAAGTAGGGTCGGAGGCGCCTTGCGGAGGTAACCAACGCTAGCACGAGTTTCTCGGTTGCGGGGTACCTCCGCTCGGCCTCGCTGAGCACCTTGCTGGTGTAGTAGACCGGCCTCTCGACTCCCGAGTCATTTCTGACTAGGACCGAGCTGACCGTTGACGGCGTCGCCGAGAGATAGAGCAGCAAGACCTCGCCCGGGACAGGCTTGGAAAGCACCGGGGGCGAAGCCAGGAACTCTTTGAGCTCGGCGAACGCTGTCTGGCATTCTCCATCCCATGCGAACGTGGCAGATGCTATCTTGGGCCCCCTCATCAGCTTGAAGAAGGGCAAGCATCGTTCGGCCGCACGGGACAGGAAACGACTGAGAGCAGCGACACGCCCCGTCAGACGCTGGACGTCTTTAATACACGTGGGCGGGCGCATGTCCAGGATGGCCTGGACCTTATCGGGGTTGGCTTCGATCCCTCGCTGAGTGACCAGGAAACCCAGGAACTTCCCGGATCTTACTCCAAAGGCGCACTTGGCGGGGTTGAGCTTCATGCAGTACTTCAAGAGGGTGCCGAAAGTCTCGGCGAGGTCGGTGAAGTGGTCTTGGGCCCTCGGGGTCTTGACGAGCATGTCGTCGATGTAGGCCTCGACGTTCCGACCTAACTGTCCCTCGAACATATGGTTGACCAGTCGCTGGTATGTGGCTCCAGCATTCTTCAATCCGAAGGGCATCCGGGTGTAGCAGTACACGCCGTAGTCGGTGATGAAGGCGGTCTTCTCGACATCTTCAGGGTTCATTCGGATCTGATGATAACCCGAATAGGCATCCAGGAAACTGAGTATCTCGTTGCCCGAGGTTGAGTCAACCAGTTGGTCGATGCTCGGTAGCGGATAGCAGTCCTTGGGAGTGGCCTTGTTCAGATCGGTGAAGTCTACGCACATTCGCCACTTGCCGGTGGTCTTCGGCACCAGGACGACGTTGGCTAGCCACGTTGGGTACAGGACCGGTCTAAAAAGACCAGTCTCTTGTCCCTTGGTGACCTGCGCCTTGATGATCGCCTGTTTCTCGGGCGCATGCTTCCTCCTCCGCTGCTGTACGGGTCTCACGGTGGCGTCGAGGTTAAGCTTGTGCATCACAGTTTCCTCTGGTATACCAGGGAGTTGATCATCGGACCAAGCGAAGACCCGGACGTATCCAGAAAGAAACTCCTTGTATTGCTGCTGTTCCTCGGTGGTAGGTCGGCACCGATCCTTACTCCAAGGGCCGGGTCGTCGTTCAGGAATACCGTTAATAATTCGCCACCAGGCTCGGTGGTCACGGCTTTTCCTTCGACTCCCCTGGGGCCCTTATCCTTCCCGTCCGGCCTTGAGGCTTCCACCGAGATATTGTAGCACCTTCTAGCCGTGGCCTGGTTACCTCGGACTTCCCCCAACCCGTTTTTGGTGGGAAACTTCATTTTTTGGTGATAGGTAGATGGTACGGCCTTTATTCGGCTGAGAAATTTTCGGCCGAAAATGGCGTTGTACGCTATCATACCTTTAATCACTATGAAGTCCACTATGACCGTAACGGTTTTGGGTGGGGTGCCGATAGTGACCGGCAGGCTTAGGGCTCCCTCGGGGTAGGTGGCCAGGCCATTAAACCCGCAAAGGGGTGTTCGGATCGGGCGGAGCTTGGATGGGTCTTCCCCCATCTTGAGAAAACAGTCATAAGATAATACATCGGGGGCGCTCCCATTATCAACCAAAATCTTGTCTACATTACAGTGATTTATCGTGGCCGAGATAACGAGGGCATCGTCATGCGGGGTGCTCAGCCCTTCCAGGTCTTGGTCGGAGAAGACTATGACCTGGGGCTCCATTGGCGGGCCTTTGGGGGGCTCTAAGGCTCGGCTGGCCCGCTCGGCATGACGTTTCCTTCCTCGGCTGGTGTCGCCTCCCGATGCCGCTCCTCCGGAGATGACGTTGATGTGGACCCCTCGGGGGGCGTTGTCGATCTCCTCTGCGGCGTCTCGGTCTTCTTTGTGCCCGGTTGTGAACCGGGCTAGATGCCCCAGACGGATGAGGCGCTCGATCTCGTCTTGGAGCTGATGGCAATCTCCGGTGTGGTGCCCGTGGTCGCCGTGGAACAGGCAATGCCTGTCCCGCTTGCGGTTCTTCGACCTCATTGGCTCGGGCTGGCGGAGAAGTCCCGAGTCTTTGATGTCCTCATAGATCTCGTAGACTGGTGCGGTCAAGGGGGTATACCGCTCGTACTTTCTCTTGCGCTCTCCTTCTCGATCGCGCTTCTTACCGAGCCGGGGTTTGGCTCGGAGGTCCGCTTTTTGTCCCCCTCCCGACCCGAGCCGGTTGCGTCTCGGCAGGCGCTGAGTACTTCTTCGCACTCGGCGTGGCGCAGTGCCAGAGTCACTAGCTCGGCAAGGGTCGAGGGAGGGTGGAGGACAAGCTCGCGGCGGAGATTCTCGTCCCGGGTGCCCCCGGTCAGTGCGGTTGTGGCTGAGGCCACATCCAGGCGGGGGATCCTAAGGGCTTCCGATTTAAATCGGTGGACGTAAGTCCGGAGCCTCTCCCCTTGCGCCTGTTTGAGAGCCAGGAGCCCCGCTACTGACCTTGGGGGGGCGCTACCGGCGAAGCTCTCCTTGAAAATTCGCCCGAATTGCCTGAAGTCTCGAATGGACCCCGGGGCGAGGGCCCGGAACCATGCCTGAGCGCCTTGGACCAGGGTGGCCGCGAAGGCTCGGCATTTGATGGGATCCGGCGTTCCATGCAGGGTCACCAGGGTGTCGAAGCTATCGTAGTGGTCGGCTGGGTCGCCCTGGCCGTCGTAGAGCTTGAAGGTTGGGATGGAGGCTCTAGGAGAGACCTCTGCCTTCAAGATGTACTCGGAGAAAGGGGATTTCTCCTCGTCCTCCGGGAAAGAGGTCTTCTGCAGGGCGCGGAGGGCGCGCTCTTGCTCTGCGAACCGTCTTTCAAAATCTCGTAGCCGGAGAGACAGTTCCGGCTGTGGCCGCGCCGTGGGGCTGGGGGGGGCATCGTGGCGATCCCCCGGAGCACTGGTGCCCAGGCGCGGCGGTCTCGCTCCCTGCTTCCCTCTCCTCGGCGTGGAGGAAGCCTCTTGCTCCGCAGGCGGAGCTTGCGAGGGTCCTCCGACGTCGTTGCGGAGGAGCTGTCGGCCGCGGAGGGTGAAGCGGCCTCCGGCGGTGTGCTGCGTTGCACTCCTTCGAGGGGGACTTCCTGACGGGGCGAGGGACCTCACGTCCCGGGCCGCCTGGGCCCTCATGAGCTCCACGAGGACGTCCATCTTTTCGTTGAGGGCCTGGAAGGTGTTGGCGCCACCGTCGAGGGGTGCCCCTGTCTCCGCCGGGGGGGGTGGTGGCCCGTTGGTGGGGACGCTGGCGTTGGAGGGGGGGCTCTGTGAGACCCTAGAGGGGGCGCCTCCCGCCGCCGCCACAGCCTTACCTGCCCCGCCGGCGGATCTCCTCCCTGAGCTTCTTCTTACCATCTTGACTCTTCGTGCGTTTCCCACAGACGGCGCCAGATGAAGAGGCGGAATCTCGCGCTGGATCCTGAGCGGGCTGTGGATCACCAGAAGATGAATCTACAAGAGAGGGAAACGTGTCAGAGGGCCCAGGGGATCTCCCTGGGGTAAACCCTCCGATGGCTAAGTCAGTAGAGTGATGGTGGAAGCGATAATGGGGGGAGGAGAAAGCTGATGCGCGAGAATCCTCTCCACCAAAGGGTGAAGCGAATCGTGCTCAGGAGCTTAGGGTATGTGAATGCCTAGTTCATCTTACCATCTTCCGGAGGGTATCCCTTACTTAAATAGTGCGCCGCCTTCAGGAGTCCTGTAAGCTGAGGGGTTCCCGGCGGGAGTTACGTCTTTAACGGGGGCTTTCATGGCCTGATCGTGGGAACGTTATCCCCTTGGAGTCCGGCAGCTCCCATGACTCTCCCGCTGGCGGAGGACTCTGAACAACCGCACCTGCAGATAATCAACCGGTTTTACCGAGCCTCGGGGATGCTAGCTCACGTCCGAGCGATAGGCATGGCCCGGCGAGGGTGGGGTCGGATAGATCGGCTGGAGCCTATCTCTCTCGGAGGGGGAGAGGGCTTTAGGCCGGACCTTCCTTGGGACCTAACCGTTGTCTCGGGCCCTTCGAGCTTAGAAGGCCGCCGGGGAGAGTTGGTTCCTCGAGTTTTATTTATTGGGCTTTTCTCCCGAAGTGGGCCCTGTGGGCTATCACTTGGGTGGGCTCGCCGGGTTGGACCTTGTAGGTCTTGTTGGGCGGCCTTTGTGGTGGGCTGCGAAAATCCCCCTCTCCAATAACTAGCTAGACCCAAAAAGCTTCTGACTTCAGACACAGTCGTTGGCCAACTCCAATCTCTGATAGCTTCTACCTTAGAAGGATCCATAGCAATACCTTCTTTTGAAATAATGTGGCCTAAGAATGATACTTCCTTGAGCCAGAATTCACACTTATTGAGTTTGGCATAAAGCTTGTGTTCTCTAAGTGTTTGTAAAGCTATCCTTAGGTGTTCTTCATGTTCTTCCTTTGTCTTGGAGTATATTAGAATATCATCGATGAAGACGATGATGAACTGGTCCAGGTATGGCTGGAAAACACTATTCATAAGTTGCATGAATGCTACTAGGGCATTAGTTAACCCGAACGGCATCACCACAAATTCATAATGGCCATAACGGCTTCGAAAAGCCGATTTATAAATGTCATCTTCCTTCATTCTAAGCTGATGATATCTTGACCTGAGGTCAATCTTAGAAAAATACTCTGCTCCCGAAAGCTGATCGAAGAGCTCATCAATACGTGGCAATGGATATTTGTTCTTGATCGTGAGTTGATTTAATCACCGGTAGTCAATGCATAACCTGAGAGAACCATCCTTCTTCTTGACAAATAGAACAGGCGCACCCTAGGGGGATGTGTTAGGTCTGATAAAATCCTTATCTAGTAATTCCTGCAACTGCCTCTTTAATTCTTTGAGTTCCGTGGGGGGACATCCTGTAAGGAGCTATAGAAACAGGTGCTGCACCTGGAATGAGTTCAATGGTAAAGTTACTTCCCTCTCGGGCGGTAAACCAGGTAGTTCGGATGGGAACACATCTGAGAATTCATTTGCAATAAGAATGTTTGCTAGGACACCTTAGATTCGGTGGCAATGACTGAAGCAAGAAAAGCTTCACATCCTTGCAATATAAGTTTGCAAGTGTGAAGAGAAGATATAATGGTAGGATTCTTCTTGTATTTGATGCCAAGAAAAGAAAATCTTGGGAGACCGGGCTTGCAAAAAGATATGATCCTATTTTGGCAATTGATATATGCATCATGGTCTACAAGCCAATCAACCCCTAAAATGGCATCATAACCCTTCATATCAAGGCATACTAAATTTGCGGGGAGATTGTGTCCTTCTACCACCATCTCGTAATCAGGATAATGCTTGTCAAACTTAGTTCCAGGTCCTAAAGGTGTAGTAATAGAAAGATCTGAAGGTAGGGGAACTGAAGTAATTGGTAAGGTTTTTGCAAAAGTGGTGGAGATAAAAGAATGAGAAGCACTAGTATCAAATAGCACGAATGCAGGACGAGAACAGATTTGGAGAGTACCTTCCATGAGCCCATCATTCGGGGTCGCTTCTTCTTCATCCATAACAGCATTGAGGCGAGCCTGCCTCCTACGTCCTCCATCATTTGATTGTTCCTTCATAAGGGGGCAATTTGGCACACGATGCTCCCTACTTCCATAACGCAAACAAGCACCGAGGCGCTTCCAGTATTCTTCCACCGAGTGGCCGAATTTCTCATAGAAAGTGCATGCCGAGACAACTTGCTCCTTGTCTTCACCTTTTTACTATTCCTTTGGGAACTTCCACCATTCCCGCTTCTTGATCTCTTCTTATTATCACGGCTTTTGTATGGTTCCATGATGCTAAACTTCTCTTTCTTATAATGCCAATCAGATCGTCGGCTTGATTCCTCTCCTTTTCCTTTTAACTTTTCGACCTTCTCCAAGGTCCTCTCGCATAAATATGCCCTTTAGACCATCTCCGTATAAGTGCGGATATTTTGTGTTCCTAGTTGCTGAATAAAATCGGGCCGTAACCCGTCCATAAACTGATTTGCCTTTAATAAATCTGTACTAATCAAATGTGATGCATACGGTGCTAGTCTTGAGAACTGTAGCTCATACTCTGCTACTGACATCATCCCTTGACGAAGGGAGGCAAACTCCATAGCCTTTCTTTCCTTCACATGCTCGGAGAAGTATTTGGCACGAAATAAGGTAAGGAAAGCATTCCATGTATGTGACGCATCGGCCGGCAGTGCCGCAACCGTCTTCCACCAAGTGCAAGCATCTTTGTTTAATTGAAATATTGCTAGACGGACCTTCTCCTGATCTGTGCATTGGATAACATCGAATATTCTATTCATCTCATCTATCCAATTTTCTGCCTCATCGGGATTTGAAGACCCATAGAATCGCGGAGGATTTAGACTCCAAAAATTGCGATGTAGATCACCAGCCCTTGCCCCTGCACCACCTTGTGCTATAGTTTGTAATGCCTGGGTGAGGCCGGCAACGGTTTGTTGCATACCGTCCCAATCTACGCGATGAGCCATTAGTAAAATAGGGTACCTGAGAGAGAAAATAACGACTTGTTATTTCTCATGAAATTTGGAATGAGCAAAATAAATCTTAAAGCTAATTAGTTATCTTATCCCGGGTTCTACCCAATCCTTACATGGGTATGGAATTTCTTCCTTAGTTCATAGGTATGGATCCTTAAACCTCGGACTTATCCTATGACATAATTCTTTACCTTAAGTCCTGAGACTTAGGCTCTGATACCAACTTAACTGTCACACCCCGAGCCTTTATTACAGCGGAAGACTAACTCGGGGAGCGCGTACAGCCGGCATGGTAAGCCTCTTGCAAGCAAGTATAACCAGAGCGCGAAATAATCACACTTATGAATGCAATGACACAATATATATACTCAAACGTCAACTTTATTTCATAATTGATCAAAGTATTCCTTTACAATAATCATCTTTCATTCTACTAGACTCAAGAAGTAGAAAAAGTACATTGACTCTATCTAGACATCATAGACTTCCTAAGTCTTCACTCTTGTAATAATGACTTTTAATCGCTCTCGGACCCGCTGCTTGAATCACCCGAATCCGAATTCGAACTACTTCCATCTCCTAAAATATGTTAGAAAATAGGTCATGAGCACACTTGCCCAGTAGGTATCTTCGCATCAACATGAAGGCACTATTTAAAGTAATTAACATTTTAGCTCTAGAGAATAAGGTAAAATCATGCGAATGCGAATCGATCAATTAAACCAAAGTAACAAGATAATCATGTAAGATAGAATGATCAAGAATGAACTAGCAAGAATATAACATGATCATGATATTTGGCCTTTTTCGAGCAAGAATGTAACAAGAGTGTACTATCAAGCCACATATTCATCACACTAGTCTCTTTTGAGTACATAGTTCGTGAATTTCTATGGAATATCAAGAATGTCATGTACAAGAATGTTATAGCGTGCCGTGGATCTTCACTTATTTATAAAACAAGTACTCCCAGCGCAATGCGATGCCAGTAGCATCATACCCCATGGTTTATAAAATAGTATGTTTCCGGCAATCAGCCGAGGGGACTAGCATAGAGCCCTTGAACACAATCAGTGCTCGATCGCATCTTCGGGTATAAATTAAGCTACTTCCACGCATGTAACAGTAAAGTATGGCCAAGAATATAGCAATTCTAATAATGAAAACAATGAATGAACGCTTCAATTTGAATATATGAGATCAAGAATGACTTAAACTATGCTATGCTTATGAAAATAAATCGGCAGCATAATAGTATATTTCCTTAACTTTCATTCATTATATTAAGTCTATTAAGTAATATGACAAGTTCTAGATTATCAAAGGTCATCTAGAATCATTGGAATATCAACCCTTGGTCAAACCTTGGGTTCACACATGCAAGCTATGTGACGGTCGTTTACTGGGCCGTTACATTATATAATGCGTCCATAATGGGCCGTTATAGTAACTAGAGTCCAGCAAGATAAAATAGACTCAGAGGAATGTGATGGTCTGGCACTGGGCCGTTACATGAGCCTGACGTTCCAGTTCAAGGCCGTTACATTTACAAGAATCAGAAAACACGATAGTGTATTCTAGTTAATGGGTTTTGAGGGTACAACCAACTCGGCATCCTAGTGGGAATCCCAGGCTCGCGGAGAATTACGGAGACTTTGAAACAAGATTTCCTAGTCCATTGGAAGGAATATCCAATAGAGAGGTCCTCATGTCCAAGAAATGTGTTCATATAGTGCAAAGTGTAAACTAATGGCAACATACCAGAATATGTGCCATGTACTTATAGAAATGACTCTATTGGTAGAGAAGGAATACATATATATATAGACATATATCGATGTGAAACCATGATAAAAACTCCATCAATGCCTTATTCAAAATCATGTTTTCTAATTACAAACTATAGAGTTTTGGCTCATGAAACTAACATTTCTCAAAGTAATAGTGAGATATCAAAACATGCAATACCTATCATGACGATAAAACAACCTTAAAGCCATGTAATCAGGTCAAAACTTAGGTAACTAGGCATAACAAATAATAGTGGCAAGTTATATTCTGTCTTGGGGTTGACAGTCTCTGACAGTCTAGAACCAGGGCGTCACAATGATTGTGACGGTCAAGATCCAGCCGTTACATGAATGTAATGCGTCTGTCCAAGCACGTTAGAAACGACAGTGAAATTCAAATACCGCAAAGTGTATAACGGTATGTCGTAGGGCCGTTACTTGAAAGTGACGGTCCTATGCTAATGCGTTACAGTATCTGCTAACAGAAAACAAAGTAAAGACTAAGAGATTGACTCACATCATGTCTATAATCAAAATACCCTGAATCTATAGGCATGATGACGTAGTGGAGGCCAACTACATGCATAGGTAGCAATGAATAGATGGATGTCATATTTTAATTTTTCTATTAGGGCTAGGAGATGCATGATATGCATAGAACTATCAAAACATGTAATCAATGATCTACCATGCATAAAAATCAATTAAACCAGAGGCTCTTAATCCTATCAAGTTATTTTTGCCGTTCATGAGATAACCTACCTCTTACTTAGGCTGTAGTTTCTGAATTTGGTTGAGAACCTTGCCCTAGGTTTCCTCCTCCTCTTGTGACTTTTTCAGCAACTTCTCTAGGTTCTATCTCCACGACCTCTTGACCTAAAGATGTGAAATTTGGAGAGGAGTTAGTCTAAATATCATGAACAAAAACTTCTAAACAACTTACCTGAGATAATGACTCCTTACCTTGCTTCTTTACGTCCAAAAAGTAAGGGTCGCACAGTTCAGAATTATGCCCTATTTATAGGTTTTAGGCTATGGTTTGTGGATTAGATCGAATTTAGAGTCCTTATTTCATCACATCCTTATCCCTAAGAGTCCTTAATAATATTATAAGCCTTCCCAAGTCAATCCTTAGTGGATAGGATCATCAAGTTCCAATCTTTTCATGAGTTCTTTCACTCACGGAATTAACAGGTTTGTAACGGTCGAGTGCCCATGCATTACATGGCTGTGGCGGTCTTACGATAGACCGTTACAGTCATCGTAGCTAGAATTTTAAATTATAAAAACTCTTTTGTGGATTATCTTATATAATTATCTTATATAATTAGTGTCTATCCTTAATATCCGTGGATAGGCTTAAATACCTTCTAGAATGTGGGCCAAACTTAATGGGCTAGGTCTTAAAACCCTTTTAAACTTTAATTAAGTGGGTTGGGTTAATTGATTAACAACATTTGGCCTTATATTGATTATTTAGCCCAAACAATGCTAGAAAATTATTTAAATAATTCTAGAAATTACTTCTATAAATTTTGGGGCTCTACATGTCGTGTACATGACGTTCTAGTCGTGTATGTGGTCGTGTCTAGAAGAGCATGCACGACAATCGAGTCGTGTGTGCTTTAGGTCCGTATGTGTCTGTTTTGGTCTTTTCTAGGCTTTTTGCCTATCTTTGTGGGCCCCACAGATCGACAACTCCTACCTTTGTCAGATCAAAGTTCGCCTTCCTGTTGCTGTCTGGAGTAGTTTGGGAGGCGGAGGTTAGTTCGGCAGCCGTGTTTTCGTTCCGGTACGGCTTTTCCCTTTTCTTGTAGCTGTAGCTGCTCCTTCCGTTCCGATTTTCTTTTATAGCTTTGTAGTTTAGTTTTCCTGCTTTACTATTCCTATTGTTTACCTACTGTTTTAGCGTGTTACTGCGTTATTTTTCAGTGGGGATCCGCGTGACCCCTACTAAGCCACTGACACGAGGCTCACCCCTACTTTTCAGGTGGGTGGCGTCGTTCTGCTTCCGCGGTTCCTGGTGTGGCATGTCCGTAGCTGCCAGTGGTACCTACGTCGGGCTTCCCCCGACCTCAGTGTACGTCCTTCTTTTCTGTTGACTGTACTGCTTGTCTTTCCTTTGGACTGGACTCTGGTATAATTAATTTGAACTGTTAATTAAAAAGTAATTTTATTTCTGCTACTTTAGCAAACCGATCTAATGAAATTTAATTACTTACTGTTATATCTCTGTGGCTTCAATGTACTACATGACATTCCTTTTTCCCTTCGGCGCTTTACAGCTCTTGAGAGGCTTCATGGGTTCCAAGTGTTATCAGGTCTACTCGATAGTCCTATCGGGTATATCCGGTATCCGGAGTCCGGGTAGTCACAATTGTTGGGTTCGGTGCGATGGATTCAGAGGGGGGTGAATGAATCAACCATTTAAAATTTCGCTCAATTAAAATCTTAGAAAGCTAACAAGATAAAATTAGACAATCTAAAAAACTAATCAAGTCTTCCGTTGAACCAATAAACAAATATGTGGAACGCACCTAAGCATTCATCTAGCGGAAGCAGAAGAAAGCAATCAAACCACAGTGCACAAAGGATTTTTAGGTGGTTCAGTCCTCCAGACCTACGTCCACCCCACACTCAAACCCGAGTGTGGATTCCGCTGATACACAGCTTAAACCGCTGGACCTCACAGCTTGCCTACAACCGCTGAGCCTCACAGCTTGCTGTCCGAGGTATCCACCACGCCCCGCTGAGCCTCAGAGCTTGCTGTCCGAGGTGTCCACCTCGCCCGCTGAGCAACACAGCTTGCTGTTCGAGGTATCCACCTCGCCCGCTAAGCAACACAGCTTGCTATCCAGAGAACCACGTTCTCTGCAACGCTGGGGATTACAGCTTACCCGTCCAGTGGAATCCTCCACTGCAAACGCTGACTAACAGCTTGAAGAAAGTTAAAAGATAAAACAAGAAAATGGGAAATCACAGCAACAGAAAGTTGTATGCGATGAAACACAATATGGCTCTCAACAGAGTTGACTGGCCTGGATTTGATCCACGGTCCAGTAAAGACTAATCTTCAGACTGCTATCTTCTTTTCTCGATCTCACTGTCTCTCTTTCTTTTTCTTTCTCTTCTACTTCTTCTCCCTTTCTCTTCTTCACTCTTTTTCTTCTTCTGGATCGTGCAGGCACTCTCTCTGCTTATGCTCCTTCTGCTTCGATCAGTCTTCTCCAGATGGAGAAGTCCTCTTTATATAGCAGCAGCATAGATAGGGCGTGTGGTCTCCATGATTCCCGCCCAGAGGCCTCAGTCCACGTGACAGCATTTCAGCACAGTGGTTCCACGTGTCACGATCAGGGCCATCTTCTATTCTTGGATCACGTGCATCATTAACCTCCTCGAGCAACAGCTCTGTAATAACAGACTGTTATCAGTAGAGACTTAACTGACATGAAGAACTGAATGCATCGAGTCTATACGTTAAATGAGTCATGGCCTGTACAGACTTGATGCACTAGATGCAGTGTGCATATAAGAGAAAGTGTGTACAATGAGAATGAATGCACAGACATTACATTCACAAGTATACAGCCTTTGAGTGCTTGTGATGCAGACATAAAGAGTGTATAGACTTGGGTGCTTGTGAAGCAGACCAAGTGTGCAGACTCTTGAATGGATGCGAAGCTGACAACAGGTGTGCAGGAGAGAGTGTATAGACTTTAAGTGCATGAGATGCAGTTTGCATTATGTATAAGTATATACATTCAGAGTGAATGCACAGACAGGCCAGCACGAGTGTACAGAGTTGCGTGCAGTGTACAAACGATGTACATACATTCTGTGCTTAACACGTAAGCCTGAATGCACAATGTATAGACTTGCTAAGGCACTGTGTGCAGACTCAACGTGCACCATTGTGCAGACTTACTAAAATGATGTATGAGCATAGCAGCACACAATGTGCAGACTTTGTGCAATGCATGAAGTAATGTATAGACTTGCTAGCATGCGGATGTATAGACTTGTGCAGACTTGCTAGCAAACAATGTGCTGACTATGCCATGAATGTATAGACTTATGTGTTATGCAATAGACAATGTATAGACTTTGCATATGCACATGAGACGTTGAGTGAGACGCAGGATGATGCACTTGCTGGCAGACGATGTATAGACTTAGCATGAGACGCTAAGTGAGACGGTGCAATGTATAGACTTAGCCAAGACATCGTGAGCAACTGGACGATGTACAGACTTGAGTTCGTGCATGCTATAGGGCAATGTATGGACTTTGAAGGTGTTCATGCTAAAACAGTGAACGTAGGTAAAGATAGGAATGTATAGACTTGATATGCATGAAGCACACGATGCAGCTAGACCCTGTACAGACTTTATGTTCAATATTGCCTTACATTTGTATGCAACAGAATGTATAGACTTGATGCACAAACATATCTCTGCGATGTGTAGACTTAGTAAATGCAACGATGTATAGACTATATGACGTGCAACTGATGAATGCACCGATGCAGAGTGCGTATAAATAGAGAAATGCACAGACACATTGTGTGAAAGATGAGCAATGCACCGATGTTATTATGCATGTGAACTAGAATTGCACTGACTATGTTTATGCATCGTTCTAAACAGTGAAGAGCACGAATGCACGGACTTGGTTAGCACAAGGTGACACTATGACTTTGTATCATAATGTGCACTGACTATGCCATGCCTTGCAATGCAATGTATGCTAAACACAATGACTGGCTCACTGTGATACTCTCACTATGTTGCTATCATCAAAACAAAATAGCATATGCTTGTGCTTAAGGGGCACAACAACAACTACATTCATCTTGCCAGGTTGATAAGACAGAGTAAAATCATAATCTTTCATATACTCCATCCACCTGCGCTGACAAAGATTCAAATCTTTTTGAGAAAACACATATTTCAAGCTTTGATGATCTGTAAAGATCTCAAACTTCTTACCATACAGGTAGTGTCTCTAGATTTTAAATGCAAAAATCACCGCTGCCAACTCCAGATCATGAGTAGGATAATTTTCTTCCTGTTGCTTTAATTACCGGGATGCATAAGCTATGACCTTGCCATGTTGCATAAGCACTGCACCCAAACCTACTCGAGAAGCATATGCCACGCTCTGACGCGGAATATCGGGACCGGCAGTAGAAAGAGTTAACAATAATATGTTGATTTCCAGACATGCTATGAATTGAGCTAGGGAATTTACATAACACCAAGAACAGAAATAGCTCCATCAATCTAAACAATTACTAATTTATCAAAATCCGAGCTTACATCAAACCCAATCAAAAGAACTTAAGAAAACTTCTAGAACAACATTCGACTTAACATAGTTACATCCACCGACTTTATTACAACATTATCGACATCAACTCAAATCCACAACTAGACTCAAGACATCTACGAATAACTCCACATAGTCTTCTAACTGGTTCACTCCAAGGGCTTCACTCTTGCCCATCCCCATCAGTTTGCGAGTGCTCACCTGAGCTACTTGAAAAGGGGGGAAAAACAATCGGGTGAGCGAACGCTCAGTAGGTAATAGCAGGTAAGTTTAAGTAATTAACCGATTTGCATTTATGTTGTACGAGAAAGGAAAGAAAAGACGACATAAATAATAGAATAAGGACAGTAAGAGAACATGAACAAAGTATAACTGGAAATGGCCACTCAAGCATGAAATAACCAAGTCATGTAAATACGTGAAGGAATCATGTAAAGGAATATGTCGTAGACACTACGCTAGTCATGCACTCGGTGCAATGCCTCACCATGTCATTACAACTCCCCGGGGCACTAGTACTTTTCGGGCGCTCTTCCCAAGACTAGACCGGGCCATTATGATGCGTTGGCATTGATTTAATGGATCCAATATCCCAAGTTATGTCTAGACATTAATCAAGTTAAATGGCCAATAATTTCAAGGTATAGAACTTATCTTGGAAAATTTCCAAGGGTAAGTTGGAGTAGACATTTTGTCCAGAAAGTTCAAGTTTATCAAGAACCAACAGGTCCTTGGCATTCAACATCGTAAACCAGGAAAAACATTTATGGAAGATACACGGTCCATATTGGGCCGCTCAGAGGATGAACGATCTATAACTGGACCGCTCTAAAAGGATTGGGCTGAAGAATAGCCTAACAGAAGCCAAGGATGAATGGTCCATTAAGGGCCGCTCCAATTACAGAACTGTCAAAAATGGGCCTTTTAACAGATCAGGACGGTCCAATTTGGGCCGTTCACTACAGGAAAGATTTGAAGCCCACGACGAAAGTAAGCGGGCCGGATTGGACCGCTCAGGAACTGAACGGTCCAAGAGTATCCGTTCAACAAACTGGACGGGCCTGTCCAGTCCGTTCAATATTGGGCTTTACAAGACACGAGGAATCCACCCAAATGGGCTCCTGGGCTGCCATAGGCGGGGTGTAACTGAACCCAAGGTCCAGCCCACTATCCGTTGGTCAGCCTAGAGGCTTTTGGGTTGACCAAACATAACCAGGTCCAAGAACGAACAAGGCAATCGACCAATTAAGATAGGGCATTCTGCCAGAATTACACGGTTCATATTGGGCCGTCCCAAGTGTTACACGGTCCATTTCTGGCTGCGTAATAATTCAGACAGTCAAATGTGGCCCATGACTTAAACCAGGGTCTTTCATGCAGTTCAATCGAGTCAAACTGGTGCAGGACTTGAGGTACAACCTGCCCAGCGTCCTAGTGGGAATCCTAGGCTCGTGGGGGCTTACGGAGGTCTCATAATGGAGGTTCTAGTCCGACGGAAGGAGTATCCGACGGAGAGTTCCAACCATTAAAAGAGTTGAGGGCTAGAAATCATCGGAACACAAGTGTACATCGGTCAGTCAATCCTACCGGAGTAGAATGACTTTCAAAACAACCCTAGTATCATTAGTTCATTCTCCATTATAACATGTTTGAGATTAACTTCATTGAAATGATGAACAAGGTCATGAGAGAGTAATTAAGCAAAAGAATTATAAATTCTTAACTTTCATACGTTCCAATTAATATGTAGGTTACTAAATTGTCATTAACATTAGTTGACTAAGAAGAATCATGCTAAAACAAGAATAAAGCATTCGGTGGGACAGAAAGGTTTGTCCGGAACTGCTTAGAGGGCCTTAGCAGTCGGTCGATAGTCCGTTCAATCCCTAAAGGCCAGAGGTCAGACGGGGTTTGAGCGGTCTATCGAGAGGTCGCAGGGGTCTCTGCACAGTCTAGATATGGCCGCTCTGCTCATGGAGGATTCTAAATGCAAGAAAAAAAAACGGTTAACTACTGGCCATTGATATCGACCACACGGTCTATCACGGGGCCGTTCAGAATAGGGCGATTCCTGTGGGACCGCGCTAAGGTCGCCCTGCCCACCTCCGGCGAGCTCGGCTAGGGTTAGCAAAAACGACTAAATACACAACATAGGGAGCATGGAAAATTGGGCAATCTACTGCAAAGGGAATGAGACCACGATGACATACAACAAGGCATGATCAATTTAACGTTAAAGCCTGCTAATCCCTACCTTAATCGAGGTTAACCAAGAGAAACCCTAGATAGACATGCTTCTACTAACTTGATTAATACGCACATGATACTTAACCAAAATTAGGGCTTTAGGCATCAATGGAAAGAAGACTCAGAGACGTTTCCAACGGTATAAAGTACTTAGGATTTGGTCTACTATCACCTACCTTAATCGAGGGAAGAAGAGGGATGAAGAACTCCGATCGCGCACGGAACACCTCTCCGATGATCGCCGGAATCCACCCTCGCCCACGCACCTAGACGGCAGCCACATCATCTAAACTCTTCTAGGGCGACTAAGGGTTGATTTTATAGGGTTAATTGCTCTCTAGAGGGTTCTATTCGGGGAGATAGAGTCCTCCGAATCGTGGGATGCGCGAATCGCGCGAGACCAAGTCACCGCCGCCGTTCTCCTCCAATTACTCTTACTAGAGTTAGGGTTTCGATGGGGATCGAGAGGGGAAATGATCAACTAATCAAGGCCGTTCATTTGGGTCCGATTTGGGCTTAATTGATCAAGAAATGGGCTCTAATTTTACGATTTAAGGTCCGGTTGGACTAAGTGTTGATTTGGGCCTAATACTGCTAATTCGGCTCACTTAGGATTTTCTTTTGGGTTGATCGAAGAAGACAAACTTGCTAAGTTATTAGTCCTATATAAGAATATAATTTTTTGGGATTTTTATAAATTGGTCAACTTTTTACTTATCGTATTTTCCGCCAATTTTCTTGTAAATTTTCGTATTATTATTATTTTTATTCGTTTTAAATGCCGGGGTGCTATACCCTCCCCAGCTTTAAGGAATTTGGTCCTCCAAATTCACTGCACTTATCAAAATGGGGAGTAAGATAACTGACCTTTCGAATAAATCAGGGTATTGCTTCCGAATAACGTCCTCAGATTCCCAAGTAGCTTCTTCCGTTCCACGCCGACTCCACTAAACCTTGACCATAGATATAGATCGATTTCTGAGTTGCTGCTGCTTACGGTCCAAAATCTTGATAGGTCTTTCTTCATAAGTCAAATCTTCTTTTAACTCTAAATCCGCATGCTGAATGATGTGAGTGGGGTCATACACATACTTTTGTAACATCGATACATGAAAGACATTATGAACTCCAGATAACTGGGGTGGTAAAGCTAAACGATATGCAACTTCTCCAATAAGGCCTTAATATAAGAAAAATTGCTTACATGCCCTATCTAGCTTCTAAAAGCTAATAAAAATGACCAAGCCCATTAAACTAGGCCCATTAAGCCCAATAAAATAGTTTCAACGCGTAAATTAGTTTATTCATCGATACCGATAAGAATCAGTTAACTACCGGGTCTTACACATGTCTACAACGTGCAAACTTTTTTCCTCACATGCTAGATCCAACATCTACTAAGGGGAAGTCTTATACATAACCCTAGTTTTCTTCATCTTCTCTATTTTGATAATTGTGCTTTATTGTAATGTGAGAAGAAAGAAAGAACAAGTACGTAGATCGTGAGTGATCGATCCATGCGTATGTGTATGTGTATGAGGTTGGTGTTCATAGCATCGTGTGTGTGCGGGGGGTGTTCATTCACCTGTGTGTATGGTTATCATTTTGATAATGTGTGGAAAAGCCTCACCCAAGGTGTTGGAGTGGGCGTAGGTTTCACAAGAGATGAAATCGAATCACTATAAAATCGGAGTGTTCATTAGTGTAATTATTTCTTATTTATCTCCTTTTTCTACACAATTTTCACACGTGCATAATCTACTATAAGAGGCTAAAGTACTTGTAATATTATTAATTTTATAATAAGGTGAATAGATCTCACTTAAATATTTAGATCTAGTACGATACCCATTTTCTGCAATAATTGAGCGTATTTATAAATAAATATAATTCACCCTCTCTTGGTTTGTCATATCTTAATTGGGCTAACAGTCTATACGCTCACTTTGGATACAACCCTTTGTCACTAGTCGTACTTTATATTTGTCAATTGACCCATCTGCCTTGCGCTTAATTTTGAAAATCCTTTTGTTTCTAATCACTTTGTGCTAAGACATGAAATTCACCAACTCCCAGACTTCATTCTACGCCATCGAATCCAACTCATCTTGCATGGCAGGTTCCCAATCTTTTCTAGATGATGATGCAGAAGTTCCTCAGAGAAACTTAGGCTCTTCATCTTCTACAAGATCACAAATAGGTGTCTCGTTTTCAATTCCAAAGTGACAATGAGATACACCCCCACACTTACTGTGACATACAGTGTCTTGATTTTTTGGTGATTCCATGGGTAAACTCCCACTATACACACTCTCACTAGACTGATCATCTGTCTTATTTCCGGTTGATAATTGACTGGGAATAAATTCTCTCCCTTTGCCAGAAGATGGTAGGGTATCATTTGCTCTTCTAAATCATGGAGATCAAGTCTTCTCCTACTATCGCCGAGGTTAGGAAACTCTTCTCAAGGAAAATGACATCTCAAACATCCTTTTCTATCATCCCTCCATCAGGATGTTATTCATCGATCTCTCAGGATATCTTATTAAGATAAGTTTCCATGCTTTAGGGCCAAGTTTCCTAAACTTATTAGATGTGTTGTAATACCCCAAAATTTTATGTAAAGTATTTTAAGAATTTTTCTAGAATTTTTTGATTTTCTAAAGATTTTTCTAGAAATAAATATATTATTAAATGAAATTAGTTTAATTAAAGCCAAATATTAAGGTCTTATATTTATATTTGGACCTAACCCTTTTAAATAAGCCCAAAGGACCTAAACCCAAGTCCACAAGATTTGGCCCATCTTCTAGAAGCCTAAATTTGTGTATTTACAGAATTTAGAGGATAAAGTACTATTTATCAGATCACTAAATGGAAAAATCATAAAAGAGTTTGAATAGTTAGAAATTCGTCACCCAACATTGAAAACGGTCTATCGAGTGACCGCAAGGGGCAAGAAACGGTCCCAACTGGACCGCTACCAAGAGTCCGATCACAAGCAATTTGATCACGTGAAAAACTCCAATTTCTTCAGGCCAAATCTTTGGAGATCGAAGCAATCTATTAGCCAGAAGGCTCTAGAATAGATTAAGATCGAATTGATGACCTAATTAGGACTCTAGGGTTGTCCAAATCCTCAAAACCCTAGCTAACCCTATAAATAGACCTTAAGTCTTACCTGCGCGACCCTTACATTTGGCTCTCGTGGAACTAAGGTAAAGAGGCCAAATTAGATGTAAGTTCTTTAGAAGAATTTGTTTATGATAGTAAGGTCTAACTTCCCTCCAAAGTTCACATTAGTAGATCAAGCCATCAAGGAGAACAAGACTTCCAAAGACGCTGGTTCAGTGCAAGAAACCCGAGAGACTGTGCGACCGGGCCAGATTGATCAATGAATTAGAAACCATAAACGAGGTAGTTAGATAGGGGTTCTTTAGAACTATCTGTTCATTTTAGTACCATCTTCTTACCCTCAAAGTTCCGTGTTCATAAGTGAAGAGGATCAAAAGTTAGAAGGCCACGAAAGTTGCTGATCTAGTTCAGGACAAACAGGAATTAGGGTCAAGTTCCAGCCCAAAATTCGAGGTTCAGAACTCTGTCTAGAGGTAGGTTATCTCATGATTGGCTCAAACATGAAGTTAGTAATAAAAGCCCTCTACTTCTAGTCGTTTTCATGCATTATACATAGGGAATTTGATATTTATATTGCAACTACGCAAACTAGTTTATTTTGCATGCATGAGCCTAGCCCCTTAATGAACAAGATATAATTCTTACCTAAATTACATTTTCATATGCATATTCTTGGCCCAATATTCTTCTAACATGCTTTACTACATGTTTGCATCGTTTCCATGCATAACATGACCTAGATTAGCATTTAGTTCTATTTCTTTATGGCTTCTGTCTGAAGACAGAAGGCGGCCTTAGGAGAACCGCAAGGGAAATCATGCGGACATTTGAAAGACCATTTTTAGCTTTTATGTGGTCTATCACGTGACTGTTTTTACCTTTCTGACGATCGGTTCATGACCGTTTTATGCCAGTCTGAACTTAATATGATTTCTTATGTTATTTACATTATATTCATAATTCCATTATGTTTTAATTGTCTGTTAAATACCATGTTTCACTATAATCATGCTTTAACCTTATTTTTCATGGATGTATAATTTTATGCCAAGGTTATACTTTTGTAAATAAATAATTTTCCACATTATTGTCATATTTCATGTGGTATTAATATGGTGATTGTTACTGTTGGTTTGATCGTTCACTCTCATCTGATCGTCTTTCATAAGTACATGGCATATACTCCAGTGTGCGACCATTAGGTACACGTTGCACTTATAGGCACATTTCTTGGACTTGTGAACCTCTCCGCCGGATATTCCTTCTATCGGACTAGGGGATCATGTTTCAAGGCCTCCGTAAGACTCCGCGAGCCTGGGATTCTCACTAGGACGCCGAGCTGGTTGTACCCTTAAAGTCCAAATTGTCTAGAAAGCACTCACATGATCGATGTTTTATTTTCTTTACTCTGGTTAATTGCGGCCTATAGGAGACCGTTACTGTTACATAGCGGTCTTTCTTAGACCGTCTTTGTCAGAAAACGGCCCCCTTGATACCATTATGGTACCAAAAGTCATCAAGTGTCGACTTTCCTTTCATTCTGGTTGACACAGTAAATGCGGCCTTCATTGGACCGTTAGCATTGATTTAGCGGCCTGACTGTGACCATTTTTCTGCATGAAATGGCCCAGTAAATGACCGTTTCTTTCTATCAGGTTAGTAACCCGAGGTTTGACCTAAGACCATCTAAATTCTGTTCTTGGATGATCTTAGGATTATCTAGATTCCAAACCTATGTGTAACAAGTTAATATTAAATTATGAAACTTAATTAATGTACCGTTATGCTGCCGGAATGCCGCAGTAGCATAATGTTCTCTTAACTCTTCTTTGGAATCTTATATCATTTCTTTGAGCGTTCTATACCTTGGTTACTTGGTCATGAAATCTTTTATTTTGAAATTAAAATTATTGGCCAAAATTATTGTTATCTCATGGAATTAGCTTGATCTCTAACATGAAGATGCAAGAGCGGGCACGAACTGTGCCCAAGGGCTCGACACTAGCCCCCACGGCCGATGGCCAGAAACGTGCTGGAAACCGTGAGGTACGATGACTATTGGCGTCGCATTACACCGGGAGTACTTTTTTTATAGACAAGTGAAGAACCACGATGCTCAAATGGAAATTACATGATTGTTAATGACTTTCTAGTATATAGCCTTTACAAGGTTGTGTAAGTACTTTCTCGATACATACTCGTACGTACTTTCTTGTTCTTGAAAGGCCAAATGCATGTCTACATGATTAAATCTTGCTCAATTATGTCTATTTTCTCATATATCTCATGACTCTATATTCTTGATTATTTTGGATTATGACGTATGATTTATCGCATTCTCATATTGTCTTAATTCTAGAGCTAAAATATTAATCACTTAAATATTTCCTTCATGTTGATACGAAGATATCTACTAGGCACGTGTGCTCATACCTATTTTCTCGTCTTTTCAGGAAATGCTAGTGGATTGGATTCAGATTATGCAAGTAGCGGGTCCGAGAGCGATTAATGGTCCATTAGAATGACAGAAGTCCTAGTTATCAAGTGTCTAGTCAAGTCAGATTGTAATTTTTGATTTTTTGAGTCATATGATAGAAGGTTGTCAAATATTAATGGTCTTGTGTACTTTTGATTATTATTATGAAATAAAGTTAAAATTTTAAGAAATTACTGGTGCAGTTACTTTTATGTGATTATCTTGCGCTCTGATTTTCTTTCTTGCGAGAGGCTTACCATGCTGGTTGTTCATGTTCCTGAAATTCCTTCCGCTATATTAAAAGCTCAGGGACGTGACACGTGTCATGGATGTACCCTACTGAATCCCATGGCTATAAATTGTCTAAATTGGGTTTGCAGCCATACCACAAGTCATATGGGATAGAAGAAACTGGTTGTGAAGACACAAGCTGGTTAAGGATGTAGGTCGTAGTCACGAGTGCATCCCTCTAGAATGATATTAGGGGATTGACATATGCCATCATCGACTTAACCATATTTAACAACGTCCTATTCCACCTCGTAGCAACACTATTTTATTGTGACGTGGATAGAATAGTGACTTGATTTGTATACCATTTTCCTTGTACAATGCTAAAAATTGATCTGTTAAATATTCATGTCTGCAATCTGTCCGAAGAGCTTTGACTCTCCTTCCCATTTGATTCTGAATCTATGTTAAGAAGTTTCCCTCTAGTGGCGTCACTCCCATCCACTGGGGTGTTATATATATATATATATATATATATAGAGAGAGAGAGAGAGAGAGAGAGAGAGAGAGAGAGAGAGAGAGAGAGAGAGAGAGAGAGAGAGAGAGAGAGAGAGAGAGAGAGAGAGAGAGAGAGAGAGAGAGAGAGAGTTTGGATATTTTTTAAATGCCTTTGATACTTCACCTGCACCAATAAGCAGACACAATTGCCAATGAACCATCTATCAAGGACAAATAATCTATCATTTACAAACGTGATTATCCTCCGAAATAATAAATAGAAATTATGATAGACATGGAGCCATCATCTCATGTCATCACATCTGCAACTTTCATTTACCTCCGTGTACATTCTGTGCATCTATGCATTTCGTAGTTGTTGGTGTCATTCATTCCCGGGAAAAAAAAACAACGTTATTATATTGCTAACAAGATGTGCTTTTCCATGCTTACACAAAATACGCAGACGACAGATCATCACTATTCATGGGACTATTCTAATAAGCTGTCGTAGGTTTGTTCTCGTCGCCTCACAATACGCCCACTTTCTTGTTATTGTCAAGCATCTTTCTTATTCTTTTTTGAAGTCAGATATGCATATATATGGATCCCCTATTCTTTAGAGTCAAACTATACTTGTATTTTGTGCAATCAGACCTTCTCCCTAAACGATCACCAACAAAAAAAAAAAAAAACAGAGTATGGAAGGGAAGAATGATGACTGCCTTGTTCGCCTTATTAGACTCGTCATCCTTTGCATTTATAGTGACGAAAACAATGCGATGATTGTTATGCGAGTGTGAGAATCATTCTGTTATGATTGCATGGAGATTGGCACCTCTGATAGATAACAGAGAAAGGAATATTGTTTGTTACAACAGAAGGTACGAGATACACATGACTTGGATGCTGGGACTTTAGGGCGATGCGTCACCTAACATCCGAGACTTGGGCGATACAGTGATGATAGAAATAAGGAAGTATCAGTATTGGAGCCATGAAACCATATTGAAGAAGAAAGGAGCTAAGGTGATGAAAACAAGCTGGCAGAGCTTGTTTAAATCCATATAGAGACTGCCGCAATTCGCAAACATAATGAGGAAATCCTTCGTCAATGGAACCTGTGGTTGGGCCATATAAATGGTGTCTTAGAGATGTCCATGCATAAATGCATTAGATACATCTAGTTGACGAAGAGGCTAGCGATGGTTGATGGCAATAGAGAGAACAACGCGAATGGTGGTGGGTTTCACAACGAGGCTGAAAGTATCAATATAATCGACACTCGATTTTTGAGTGTACCCTTTCGCAACAAGGCGCGCTTTGAACCAAGCAAGAGAGCCACCGGCGCGAATGCTGTTTAACACGAAAGACCCATTTATTTCCTACAATATTCACATTAGGAGGAGGCAGTGGGACCAGCACTCATGTCCCATCGCAAATTAAGGCATTAATCTCCTCAGCCATAGCATGACGCCATTCTGGGATTTTAGAAGCTGCACCAAAAGATTTAATTAGGCTCTAACACATTGTCAACAGATGCAAATAGAGCAGCCAGTGGAGGATGAGGTACTGAGCAATAGCGGAGCTGCATAAGATGCCTGCGGCTGGGTGGTGGTGGAGCATGGTTAGCCAGGCCCACCAGTGCACGTTCAACTATAACAGAGGCAAGGGCTTGTGTAGGAGTAGTCATGGCTGAAGAAGACGTAGTTGAGCATTGACCCACCATGGCACCAGCAAGGGCATTGGATGCAAGATCAATGTAGAAGGGAGCGCTAGCCATGTTGGTAATAGATATGGTCTGTGCAGGTTCCTGTGTAATTGGGAGGGCAGTGAAGAGGAAGAACCAGAGTAGGGGGACTACGTGGATGTAATATGTGGTGGTGAGGCAAGTGCTGTGTGGCATTGGTAAGATGTAAGAGTTGGGAAATTAAGTACAGGTGAGTAGTAGAGGACATACCGGCCTGTGTGGGAGGACGAACTCCACGGAGCAACAGAGATTACTATCAGCCATGGGCTTGGTAACAAGGGAGGTAAGGAGCTTGTGGAAGAGACCGCGAAGGGAAAGGATGTTTCATGAAAAAGGAAACACGATGGCCATAGTAGTAGTGATTTGCATCATTACCAAGACATCAAAACCCTCTGTGATGTGCACTGTACCCCAGAAAAACAGACACCCTTGGTAAGTGCGAGGAATGTAAGATTGAAACTACTTTGCGAAACTGAGTGTGTCCTAGGTGAGCATGCCAGACATCAAGAGATGCATTGTCACCCAAAAACACACAGGAGGAGAAGAGTTTGATCAAGTCAGACGACTGTGTTTATTGCACACTTAAAGAGTAATGTCGTCCTCGTGGTTTTATCCTTCACAAGAAAATGAGAGGGTAAAATTCGAAATATCAATGATTGTCATTGGCGAATTGATGAACAAAGATAATATTCTTTTGAATCGAAGGAACATGAAGAATTTATGAGGGGGACAAACTTTGGTTACCAATGGTGAAGGAGGAGGAACGGTATGAGCTATATAGGTAGGCCGCTCCATTACCTACACGAACTTGGCCATGTCTGTGATATTCATTTTCAATGGACTGCCATGGTAGATTTGTAGTGACATGATCGGTGGTGCCGGTGTCTAGGTACCAATCTTCAAACTGCGGTGTAGAGGAAGAACCATACATGGCAAGATTTGCAGTACTTAAGGCCACACACTGAGGTTGGTACTCCAGGCTGCTGAGAACATCTATCTACCATGTCATTTGTGTGATCGATGGTAGTGCTCGTAAGGAGGAAACCAGCCTCGTCCTCTCCCTTTGGGGCTGACGAGACTTGCTGAAGTGGGTGGGAGGTCGTGCATTAATTAATGCCTCCATGTTGATGAGTGAGCACATTTATAGTGGGCTCATGATTCTCAGTAGAAGAAGCAGCTTCCAGGTTGATTTCCATGGATGAGAGAATATTATGAAGTTCATGAAAGGTGGGTGGCGTGTCTTGTAGTACTGCCAGTGCCGAGACCAAGGATCTATATATACTCGATCAGGGCCAAGATTGCGACCAATAATAGCTGTGAACTAAGCAGAAAAGATAGGTTGTCTCATCTTGGCTAGTTGATCAGCCAAGTATTTTGCCTTATGTAGGAATTGAGATATAGAAAGCATACCTTTCTTAAGATTCTGCAATTGGATGTTAAGTTGTAGAATGATTGAGAGAGAAGGAGCCAAACACGATCGCCAAAGCCTGCCAAGCGGCTGTTGTAGTGGTATTGTCGATGATGTGAGGGATGACTTCTTCAGAAAGTGAAGCATTTATATATCACGCTGAGAAGTAACTGATCACGCATGAACCAATCATGGCACACAGCGCGGGTTGGGCTTCATGTCGTCGGAGTTGTCCTCCTTGATGTACCAAGGAGGATCCGACTCAGAGCCATCAACGTGCCCATTAAGCAGAGGCTATACAACAGCGACAGAAATTGGGTTTTCCGAATAATGTAGTTTGTGGGTGCCAATTTGGTGGTGAGATAGTATGGCTAACGTTGGGAAGAGAATGATAGGATAAGGAAGATGAAGTAGCCATGAGAAAGGGAGGGAAGTGTCCGGTCACCAAGGGTTGAACTGAGAATCTGATACCATAAACAATCACAAAAGAAAATTAGAGTATGGAAGGGAAGAACGATGACTGCCTTGTTCACCTTATGTTTGTCATCCTTTGTATTTATAGTGATGGAAATACTACAATGATTGTTATGTGAGTTTGGGAATCATTATGTTATGATTACATCAAGATTGGCACCTCTGACAGATAACAGAAAAAATAATATTACTTGTTATAACAAAAGGTACAGAAAACACATGACTTGGATGTTGAGACTTATGCGATGCATTGCCTAACATCTAAGACTTAGGAGATGCATCGTCTAATACTTAGGAAGGCCAAAAAATAGAGGCAAAACTGCCAGCCTAAGAAAAGGAGTGTGGCAAAGCCGAACACGGATCGATTGTCTACCCTACTTCAACCCGTTGGTCCATCTATCCAATTTTCTATTTCTCAGGGGTTCATAGGTTCAATTTTTATATATGATTGAAATTAACCCAATGTAAATACCTTAATAAATGGATTAACGAAATGAAGCGCGCGGAAAATCTGCCGTTTTGGACGAAGATTTATTGTTCATGATCCAACGGTGCACATTTCTGCATGGGAGAATGAAGTCATCGATCCGGTCGTGGCATGAGTTCTTGCATTCTGGTGTATTTTCCTTTTGTGCTTAAAAGAAAAGAGATCCAAGCATCATAGGCGTTTAGGGGTTCGTCAGACTCGAAAATTGTTATAAAAACATCTTACAATCTTCTGATTGTTTTAAATTAAGATATGAGACGGATAAGAGTGGGAAAGAGAAATTGTGATGTCATCGTATTTTGAGAGGACCATGAACTTATACGAAAGCTATAACTTACAATACAGAGTTAAAATCTCATGTTTACACAAAAAATAACGATCAAAATTTTGGATTTTATCCACATTTTATCTTTAAATAATCCTATCCATTATTCTTTCAAATTGCTTTCCCAAATTAAGGCGACTTAGTAAACACTTCATTTTCAAGTATGTAGTAAACACTTAATTTTCATATAAGAACCCGAGACATGCCTCCGTGGTTCATCAACCTCTCCCCCAATGGGGAG
This sequence comes from Amorphophallus konjac, assembly GCA_022559845.1. Taxonomy (NCBI): domain Eukaryota; kingdom Viridiplantae; phylum Streptophyta; class Magnoliopsida; order Alismatales; family Araceae; genus Amorphophallus; species Amorphophallus konjac. The sequence continues at coordinate 87,557,823 of CM040127.1, read as the reverse complement.
ATCGCAAGTTCGATCATGTTCCCTAGCGTGCGGAGTTAAATCTCTCGTATTGTTGAGTACCCTCTACGCCACTGTGCATGTTATCTACCGAAAACAATTTTAAAAAAGGGTTTTTTGCATATTAGTCCCTACAAACTTAGTGAATTGTCGATTAGTCCCTCAAATCTGATTATTATCTTAAAAGTCCCTATAATTGTTAACATTTTATAAATGAATCCCTGTAGTTTGTTGCCGTCCACAAAAAAGAATATTCCGTAGAATATTCCATCAAATGTGTGTAAAAAGTCTAAAATACCCTTGTTGAACACTGACTCTCTCTCTCTCTCTCTCTCTCTCTCTCACACACACACACACACACAGAGGGAGGTCGAGGGAGAGGGGATCGGAGGAGGTCCAAGGAGAGGGGATCGGAGGGGAGCCCTCCGATTCCCTTCTCCCCCTCCGGCCGCCCTTCCCCTCCCCCTCCGTCTCACTCTCTTTCTCTCTAACCCTCACACGCACACGCACACACTCACCCCTCGTCGCTGTCGCCTCCCTCTCCACACCCTTCACTCCTCTCTCCCCCTCACACTGTAAACACACACACGTTGCACCGCCCTCCTGCGGAGTCGACCTCCCCTCCTGTGGAGTCGACCTCCCCTCCGGCTGAGGTTCATGGCGATCCGCGATTGGAGGGGGGTCCGAGGCGAAGGGAGAGGGGACCGGAGGGAGAGGGAGGAGGGGGACTGGAGGGGGGGAGGGGGACCGAAGGTGGAGGGGGATGAGAGGGGGATGTGTCACCAGATGTACATTATTTATCATGGTTGATCTTCTGGGACGTGGAGGTAATCTGGGTGAAGCCCAAATTTTATACGAAATATGACGTTCGCACCAGATGTGCCTTGCCCAGTGCATGCAGACTTCACAAGAATGTCAAATTGGGAGAAGAAATATCAAGAAGTTCTGATGCATATTTCACTGTCAACCACACATCCCTCGTTCACTGTCAGCACAAGACGGTGCTTCCTCCCCAGAAGTTCTGATGCATATTTCACGTCGCCCACAGCAAGGGCCTGGCGAACCCGAGTCGAAGATACCCACTCCCGGAAGGCCACTGGGAGCAGAACCTGAAGCCGACGGGCGAACGCCAACCGTAGAGGAACCGGACGCACCAAGAAACAGAGCACCGTTTCTTGGGTGCGTCCCATCGAGGGGGGGGGTATGTGGCAAGCGCATGGGCATCCAGAGAGGACGCGGCCGCGTCATCAGTCAACGAACGGGGGCAGTCAACGCCTTGGGAAGCCGCAGTGGAGTCTCCCGCCAACAGTGGCGTGCCCGAGTGGAGAACAACGTGTCGAGTGGGAGAGCAGGGCGGCACCTCCGCAGGGAGCACCTCGTCGCCGGCGAGACACGAGGATGGAGGCGGTCGGCCATGGAGGCGGCCCAGCTAGGGCGGGGCGGAGGGGTACCAGCAAGGCACGACGGTGCCGATGTTAGAGTGTGGAGTCAGAACTCTTTTGTTCGTGCGCCTCTGCACGGGATCACACTCTGCCTCAGGAGCGCATCCACTGCTCCAGGGGAGCATTCACAGCATCAGGGAAGCATGGCGAGCTTATGCCATCTTCAGGGGAGCATTCGCTGCTCCAGGGGAGCAATCGCTGCCCCAGGGGAGCATCCACTGCTCCAGGGGAGCATCCTCAGCTCAGGGGAGCATGGCGAGCATATCGCATCTCCAGGGGAGCATTCGCTGCTCCAGGGGAGCATCTTTCAGTGCCAGGGAAGCATTCGCTGCTCCAGGGGAGCATATGCTGTCTGGGTTCTAGCAGGGAAGCACATGCTGTCTCTGGTGGGCATTCATTGCCTCAGGAGAGCATCACTGTCGTCAGGGAAGCACATGCTGTCTCTGGTGGGCATTCATTCTCCCAACCAAATACTTCTGCCATGCTTGCAAATGAAAGAAGGAAAGGAGTCCCTGCCTTTGATGCTTGTACAGCAAGTTCTAGATGACCTATATGAAGGGCATCAAACTTTCCCAAGGCAACAATACCTCCAGTTACACATTCTTGGTCTGGACCACAGTCTGTTAGCAATTTATCCTTTACCAGTTCAGCATTACCCAATCCTGGACCTTGTTGTTCACATGACCTGGAAATCTCCGTAGAAAGGTGATATCCTTTCAGTGAATTGTGTGTGACCGTGTAACCTTTTCTTTCAAACAACCATACATCCTGACGATGTCCTGAAAAAATATGTCCTTACAGGTGCACAAACTCTGAATGGCTGACATCAGGGCCGCCAATTCGTTCGCAACATGAGCTCCAGCGGGGTGGATCTCTCGAGGTTGAGGATGAAGAAGGGTCCGACTGGGCACTGTGCGTGCCTGGTTGACGCTAATGGTAACTGTTGGGGATATGGAGTACCCAGACGAGGAGGACAACCAGCAGAGGAGGAAGAAGAAAGGAGAGAAGAGAAATCACACAAGAACACACAGGGATTTTTTACGTGGTTCGGAGGCAAGATGCCTTCCTACGTCCACGGCCGCAGCAGGATTCCACTAAGATAATCACAGACTTGAGTTACAATACAATGAGAGAGCCCACCCTTTTATACTAGGAGATTAGGGCGTCATTAATCAGGGCATTAAGGACAATAATACCCCTGATAAACAGAAACCCTCTTCCGGGATACATTAGACGCGCATGCTCGCCTGTCCCACCGGATGCTCTCCTGGGACCGAGTATGCCCTTCAGCGGCTGCAGATGCTCCCCTAGCATCAGTCAGGTTAATGCATTGCCAGAACCAGGTCGACACTTCTTCATGCAGGTCGACTTGCCTTGAGCCCGCAATGCATGCTCTCTTGATGCCAGTGATGCTCTCCTGAGAAATGAATGCCCTCCAGAGACAGCATATGCTTCCCTGCTATAACCCGGACAGCATATGCTCCCCTGGAGCAGCGATTGCTCCCCTGGCACTGAAGGATGCTCCCCTGGGGCAGAAGGATGCTCCCCTGGAGACAGAAGGATGCTCCCATGGAGACAGCATGTGCTCGCCATGCTCACCTGACGCTGAGAATGCTCCCTGAAGCAGCGATTGCTCCCCTGGAGAAGTGGATGCTCCCCTTGGAGATAGCATGTGCTCGCCATGCTCCCCTGAAGCAGCGATTGCTCCCCTGGAGCAGTGGATGCTCCCCTGAGTCAGAGAGTGATCCGTGCAGAGGCGCATGATGAAGAGTTCTGACTCCACACTCTAACAGTAACCGCACCAAGCGGCCTTGTCTCTCCCACGCAGTTAAGCTTCAGGCCCATCAGTTGAGGAGAGAGGACTTTTAGTGAAGTGTCGACCTCACTACCATGAAGTGTCGACCTCTTGATGCATAACAGAAGCTATGTTCCAGCAGACTTCAACTGAAGTGTCAACACTCTAAGGGTGAAGTGTCGACCTCTTGATGCCCTCCCAAACTTCTCTACAATTCACTTTTTGTTTTGTTCTAACAAGTAATAACAATGGTGTGTATCCGTGTGCTATTATTTACAACAGCAAACCAAAACCTCTGTGAAGGGCATCCTCATAGTTGTGTCACCAGAGCCCTCTGCACAGTAAAATTCTTAATCTGCAGAAGTTTGAATGAATCAATCAATGGAGTTCACGAGATCTTCTCTCTGGAGGATTCGTTGATGACCGAGGTAGTAAGAGAGAGCCCATCAAGCAGGTCACTGTCACTGTCCATCTGCAACTCCTTGAACATGGCCATCACCTGGATCATGGTGGGTCGCCGGAGGGGCCTATCGTCCAGGCACTCGCAGGCGATCTTGAGGTACCGGTACAGCTCGGCCTCGCCGGACTTGGTCCCCGTTAGCTCCGAGTCGAAGATCTCGGTGCTCTGATTCTCCTTCACCATCTGCCAAGCGCTGGTATGAACCGCCAGGAAGGTGGAGATATGTCCCCCAGAAGCCTGAACCAGCTCCAGCGGCTGCTCAACGGCACGCCCCGGCCATCCCCGAGCAACGGCATCGGCGGCCGGTGGCGGGAGCTCCACGGTGCCAGGGACTGGTCGGGCCTGCTCGACCCGCTGGATGAGGACCTCCGCCGGGAGATCGTACGCTACGGGAGTTCGTCCAGACATCCTACCATGCCTTCCACTCCAACCCGGCGAAGCAGCCCTCCGACCGCCGCCAGGTCGGCCTCCCGGACTGGTCCTACCACGTCACCCACTACCTCTACGCCACCTCCTCCATCGAGATGCCCTGGCTGGTCAACAGCGTCGCGCCGTGGATGAGGCAGAGAACAAGCTGGGTGGGGTAGGGAGGGAGGCCAGACGGGGAGGGGGGAGGTCGCAGAGGAGGGGGGAGGGAGGCCGGAGGGCTGGGGAGGGGGGAGGTCGCAGGGGAGGCCGGAGGGGGAGAAGGAGGCCGAAGGGCCGGGGAGGGGGGAGGTCGCAGGGGAGGGGAGGGAGGCCGGACGGGGAGGGGGAGGGGAGGAGGAGGGGGGAGGTCACAGGGGAGGCCGGAGGGGGAGGAGGAGGCCGGAGGGCCGGGAAGGGGGAGGGAGGCCGGAGGGAGACAAGGAGGGGTAGGTGAATCAGTTGCTCCCTCTCTCTGTCTCTCTCTCACACACTCACACTTAACTAGGGGTAAGTTAGTATTTTCCTTTCCCTGGGTATAAGGTAACTATAGTTTAGTTAACTGAATGAACGGCAGGGACTTAAATGTGTAACGATTAAGATTATAAGGACTATTAAAATAATAGTGAGATTTGAGGGACTAAAATATAATTCGTCATGTTTGTAGGGACTAATATGCAAAAAAGCCCTTTAAAAAAATATACTGTGCATTTTCTGCAACCTCTCATGGACACTAGACATCAATCCTTCGCCCCCGATATCTTCCCCCTCGATCGTGTACCCAACCACTGGACTATTAGAATGAAAAAATAATAACATAAGCATAAGAATTAATTAACATTAGGGAGTTTTGCCAATAAATGATTATTCAAGTGAAATTATAGGTTTGTCATTATTGCATGTATGTAGTTTGCACATGCATCACTAAGAAAGTCAATATTGTGCAAACGATCATCAACTTGTATTTTTACATAAACTTAATTAAGCAATCTTTGTACATAAAAATGATCAATTTTTTACACATATTTTAAAATTGTAACTGATATATGTATAAATTAAGATATAGGAGCGATAAATCTGTAATTTTCTTCCCAATGATGACTTATATGCAGAAAATCTCTTGGTCACGTAAGAAGGAAAACTAGTGATCAATTCTAATATCAACTTGTCACCAAGAAAATGGAGATATATACGATCACCATTATTTCTTCTCATAGATATTGAATCATGGAAAGGAACTATAACTATTGTAATTCACATTATGTGCTGGACACTTTTTCACAAGAGATCGTCAAATGATTCACATCTAAGTAAAAAGAATATTGGAAAGAATTATTACCCATCTAGGGCAAGAAAAGCTTGATCAAACTGACGAAACTGAGAAAAGAGCTGCAAGACATTGCTAGGTTGGGATGGAATGCCGAACATGCTATGGATATCAAAAGCTGTGACCTCAATGATCGTGAAATGTCTTCATAATCTCCATCACAGAAGGTGAGAATGTGGAGACCCCGGCATCCGGACATCTGCAGTGGAAATGACTCGGCGAGCAATACATATCACAAGCCGTCGGTGTGAAGATGGGGGCGTCCGGCAAGAACAGGTGGGCAGGGTGATCAAACACGGCCGGAGGAGACACGTCGGGCGCCAAGGCGGGAAGCTGCCCACCAGGTTTTTCCTCGTCCTCGGAATTCTCCGACGTGGATGACGAGTCGTCCCGCCCCGCAGGCACAACCGACAAGCCGTCGCAGTCGGACGGTACGGTACCTCCCCGCCGCGGCTGCGCAGGCGGCGGCCGAGCCGACCCGCCGCTGTCGCCCTTGGAGCGGGACAGCCCGGTGAGCTTCTGCACTAGAGCCATGAAGTCCCGGGGCTGCGTGTGGATGACCTTCGGTGAGTGCGTGTAGATGATCACCGGGTGGCGCTGATGCTGCTCTTGTTGGTGCGGAGGAGGAGAATGGTGGCTGTTGCCGCCGCTGGGGGCAGCCGAGTTGGATGAGGAAGGCGCGGACGAGGACGTCCACGGTGGCGGCGGGGAATGGACCTTGCGGATGAGGTAGGAGTCCCTGTGTATCCTCAGCGGCGAAGGGCGGCCGCTGCCTCCGCGCTCTCTTGATGGGCTCATTACGAAGCCAAAAGAGAGGGAGAGAGATAGGCAGGCGAAGGAAGAGGAAGAAGAAGAATGGATTAGGGGGAGGGGGGGATTTGGGAGGCAGGAGAGAAGTCTATATAAGAGTAGTTGCGGCCGGTGGGGGGGGGGGGGGGGGGGGAGGGGGGAAGAACGTGAGGATGGAGCCTCGTGGACGTGAGATAGGGCATGCAGGAGCCAGCGATTCTGACCGTTGACAGCGATGGTTGGGGGAAGTTGTTTCCAAGGTGGAGACGTCTAGAGAGGAGGTGGCATGCATAGGCTGTCACATGAGAGGAGTACAGGGTTTATCGGGGGGGGGGGGGGGCGGTTGTTGTTGTTGCTGAGCGGGCAGGCAACGGCGGCGCGGCTGCGGCCGACCACGGGGATCAAATTAAACGCGGGATTTCCTGACGACGGACGCTTGTTTGCGTGTCGGCACGTGAGACGAAGAACACGACCACATTTGCGGATCTCACATTTCGCCGGCATTGGGTGGGCCACCATATATACTTGCTTTTCCAAGGTTTTTATGAAAGGGATGGTCCACATGAATCATGGTTGGAAGACTCTAATCGTACAGCTGCAAGTCGGCTGGCTCATCCTGGACTTCGCGATCGTTGTGCCGGGGGTCAGCGATGCGGCACGAGTCGCGGCGGAGGCGGTGGCAGAAGGAGAAGGGGGAGGCGGTAACATTGAGGAGGAACCTACTGCTCATTAGATAACAAAACTTGGGCTTGCCAAGCCACAAATCGTAGTCCACCCGCCTCTGGTCGTCGACGAGGAAGTAGCACCAGCAGCGGTGGCCGCGCGGCGGCGAATTAAGTAGTACCAGCAACATCGATGGGCATGCGACGGTGTTGGCAGCGTAGTGGCGCGGTAGCAGCAGCATCAGTGGTGGCCGCACAGCGGCGAAGTAACAGCAGTGGTGGCCATGCGGCGGAGGCGGTCGCGAAAAGGGGCGCCGGTCGCTGAGGGGGCAGAGGGGTTGCTAGTTGTGGGGGAGAGGACGAGGGGCGAACTTTGAAGGTACTGTTCATCCGAGAAAAATGGGTCGCCCGAGAGTCGGCAGCGAACGGGGAACCGGGTGGCCCCCTCCCCACGACGGCACGGCCAACCATCACATGTATTAAATGTCGAAATCGAATTTGAACAATAATAGTGCGAGAATCTGCCTGAATAGTAAGTGCAACACCTAGTTTAGAAGGCCCCAGATGGAGTACCGTGAAGAAATCTATCTATCTATCGTACTAATAGAAAACTCAGCGGTAACGGCTAGGAGAAGTAGAAGGTTGAACGTTGGGTTTCTCCTAGATCTCCAGAATTTTTTGGTCATTTTCTACTTATCTAATCTTTTCTCTCTCTTCTCGCTCTCTATCCCACGCACACATTGATTCTCTCTCTTACGCGCCTCTCTCTCTCTCTCTCTCTCTCTCGCACCACACTCACACACACACAATAGTCATTCCAGACCCAAAAAAATGATTAGAGGAACAGGAAAATGAATTCAATTTTGTTTCTACTCTATATTAACAAGAAGTTAGTTACAACATTTTTCTGTTGCATTGTGGGGCCCTAGAGCTGTAAATGGAGCTGGATTGACCCGAATGTCCAATAACAAAAATTTGGCCATCCTATGTAAACTAGGCTGCCCAAGCGTATTTGGAACATGAGGATTGATCTCCATGAAAACTCACATATGACAAAAAATAGTTTTAGAATCTATAAAATAATGAAATGTATCGAGTTATAATTAACCACCATGGAAGAAAAATATATTTGTGATAATTGCAGTTGTCCTTTCACACTTTGGTGGGTAGTAGCAACAATCTGGTGTGTCTATGAGCAACAAAGAGCCTTGGGGGGTGTGAGCAACATTGGAGTACTCCAATGGTGGGACTTCTCTGTGGGAGCTTGGGATGGGTTGGGATGGGACACGGGGAGGGAAGGAAAGGAGGGTTGCTGGTCATTGTACAATTTTAAGTTATACAATTAGAGTAACGCTGACGGCACACCTGGGTGTGTTGCACACCATCGTTATGTAATATTTTTAATTTTTTTTTATTTTTTTAAGAAAAGTTAAATTATTTTAAGAGACACTTCAAAAAATTTCAAAAATAAAAAAAAAATATCTTGCACACCTAAAGCACACTTGGATGTGCAGTGGAACTTACTCGTTGGCTAAACACACGGTAACCCATAGCTATGGATTACTTTTGTTGGGTCACTTTTGATGCGGGACGACGAGCGACTCGAGACCTATTTGATGCGAATTTGGGACTCTGGGTGATGACGCGACTAAATTGACGACATGACCAGCAACGACGTGGACAACTCGAAGATCTCCAGAAGAGGAGTATATCTCCTAAATAAAAAATGCAAGCTCAGTATCATCCCATGCGAGAGAAACGCGCGGATCTACGTGGTTGAGAAACCGACAGTGAGTCAAGGGTGGTCAGCTCACACTCGTGCTCGAATCGAGTCACGGGACGAGTCACGCTCTCTCGCTCGCAGCAATGATTGAATTTGAGAGGGATAGATTCTCTATCTCACGCTAGCAGCGGCATTCAAACATATACTAAATAAGCAAATGCGATAAAGAGAGGAGCGAGAACGTACCTCCACGCTCGGGGCGTGGGGAAGACTTCTCGACCAAAATGCGTAACTCCCGATACAGTAAATGTAAATAATTACAACACTTAATTTTACCGCCCACTCCACGCAGGGAGCTAATAGGATACACGATGGATCCGGGAGCACTGATCTTGGGTTGACGGGCAGCACGTCGGTGGGGTTCTCGGGGCGGATGCGACTGCTGGTCCGGATCAGCACGAATAAGGTCGATAGGATAGCAAGCAATGGCGACCATTGGAACGGGGGGCTCCGGAGATCTTTTGATGGCGGCGATCAACTGGGACGATGGCGGGGCGTCCCTGGTCGTTCCGCGGGAGCAGTGGTCACTGGATCTGAGCCGGCGCATTTCTAGAAGGTTTAAACAGGGACTGCTCTTGCTGGCCTATCATGGGACAGAACTGCGCGATCCGACGAAAATAGTAACCACGCCCAGATCCGGTGTGAGATCAGGACGAAACCAGTGCCGTTGCGAAGGGCACTGTAAGGGATTCAACTCTTCAAGATTTGGGAACCATCCAACAGTCGGATTTGAAATGAAAAACTCTGTGCCACTGTGATTTTTATGGCTTGGGTTAAAAATAGACAGGACAGACAGGGATCTACCTGAAAAGGGGGTTTGACTGAAGGGTAATTGGTAGATCTAGATCTTGGGGATTTTATGGGTGAGAGAGGGGGAAGTGAGGATCGTGCACACCAAATTTGGTGGAAATCTGAGGTGGTTTGGGGGGTGGGAAAAATGGATCTTCAGATTACTGTCTCGTAGATCTGTACACAGGTAGACTGTGAGGGGTGGAAAGACGGTAGTGGGAAGGGACTTAAACGGAGGCTGATCGGCGTGAAAATTAAACTAGGAGTAGGGGAGGACGTGGGGAACAAACACTCAAAATTTTAGCTCGATCTGGAGATCCACCTTGTTCTTTAACTCCCTGTCCTGTAGGTCGCAGCTCTGGACAGCAGGTTGAAGACGGGCTTGTGGCGGCTCGATGGCGGCACGAATGGAGGCGGAAGCGGCGGTGGCTAGAAGTCGCATCCAAAGGAAGAGATAGAAGTGAGAATCACTCCCAAAGAAAGGGCTTCACACCCTGGATTAAGCAACCATCGCAGCTGCTAGAGGAGGAAGAAGAAGGCCTTGGCCAAATTTTGCTTCAATTGATTTCTTTCTATCTCCACAATTAATACAAGAGAGATTATATATTAAACCTTAGACCTAGGACAAAAGACCCTAGATATCCTTGGTCAAGGGGAGAGAAAAGGGGCAAAATGGGGATGAGGAATATTAAAATCCCCACATGGGGACAAAGAAGGGGGTGCCCCTCTCTCTAGTCAACATTGGCTCCTTGGTCTATCTTCTCCCTCGGACCATGGACCAACTCATATGGGCCCTAGAAGCTAGGAAGCCCAATGAGAGAGAGGGTGGCCCAATTGGGGCTAAGTGGCCTTTGAGTCCCAATATGAGAATAAACCCCTATTGGACTCTTTTAAGGAAAGAAATCTATTAATTCCTAATGACTACCCCGTTGACTTATTATTGCCTTAGAAATGAACCTAAATGACTAAGTGATAAAAATGCAAATTAAAAATGTTAGATGCCTTGTTTTGATGTCCCCATCAATTCTCCCCGGATAGGAAGAACGCGACCCCGTCGAGTAAGGGGTGCAGCTGCTCATGTATTGCTCATGTAGATCTGGACCTATCCTCTGTAGCTCTGCTCGGGTGATCCACGTGTCATCAGATATGGGCTGTTCTCTCCACTGTACCAAGTAGCGCGGGTACACTCCACTCCGAGGAATCGTCACCTGCTCATCCAGTATATGCTCTATCTGCTCACACTACTGTGGGAATGAGGCTAGTGGTGGACACTCAGGGACGGGGTCACTCTCAAGGGGAGGAGACGGCTCGGAAGACTCACTGGGAATCACCGCTGGGTCCCTATAGGTGACTAGATCCGAGACGTTTGATCGTGGAGCTGATCCCAAATTCTTCCGACAAGTTTACAACGTACGCATTAGACCCGACTTGCCTCACACTCGAAAGGGACTGACACTACGAGCTTGTAATTTTCTTTACGGTTCAAGAGGGAAATCGTTTAGGTCTTACCCTAATCATGACATATTCATCCTCTCGGAACTCACGGTAGTGCCTTGAGCATAAAGCGACTCATTGCATTGTTCATTACTGGCATTTGACCCAACTATGCAACTCCTATATGCTCGACAAACAAACTGTATAAATAAAGCAAAACAGACTCATAGACTCTGGAATGAGGACAGACGGAGAGACACAACCTAACGACTTCCTATGATTGACGACGAACACAAGGGACGCACTAAGGAAGACTCGGTAAGACTGATGGACACCGTCTACATACACCAAGTGTAAAGATAAGCTGACCCACAACTTGATGCCGTGTAACGACCTGAGAATCCGATTACCAGGAAGGCCCGATAACCCGTGTCATGCCCCGAGCCTTTATTACAGCGGAAGACTCGCTTGGGGAGCGTGAACAGCCGGCATGGTAAGCCTCTTGCAAGCAAGAACGACCAAAGCGCGAGACAATCACACATATAAATGTAATTGCACAAAATTATTCAACTTCAACTTTATTTCATAAAAGATCAATATTCAAAATACAACCACTAATTCCATTTCCATTCTACTAGACTCAAGAAATAGGAAAATTACATTGACTCAATCTAGACATCATAGACTTCCTAAGTCTTCGCTCATCTTTAATCACTCTCGGATCCGCTACTTGAATAATCCGAACCCGAATCCGAACCACTTCCATCTCCTGAAAAATGTTGGAAAATAGGTAATGAGCACACTTGCCCAGTAGGTATCTTCGCATCAACATGAAGGCACTATTAAAGTGATTAATATTTTTGCTCTAAAGAAATAAGAAAAAATCATGCGAATGCGAATCAATCATGCGATTAAACTAAAGTAACAAGAGAATCACGTAATAAGAATTATCAAGAATGAACTAGCAAGAATGTAACATGATCAGGATAACTGACCTTTCACGAGCAAGAATGTAACAAGAATGTACGAGCAAGCCACATATTCATCACACTAGTCTCTTTTGAGCACCTAATTCATGAATTTCTGTAGAATATCAAGCAAGAAAGTCATGTACAAGAATGACATAGCGTGCCGTGGATCTTCACTTATTTATAGAAATAGTACTCCCAACGCAATGCGATGTCAGTAGCATCATACCCCATGGTTTATAAAATAGTATAGTTTCGGCAATCAGCCGAGGGGACTAGCATAGAGCCCTTGAACACAATCAGTGCTCAATCGCATCTTCAGGTATAAATTAAGCTACTTCCACGCATGTAACAGTAAAGTATGGCCAAGAATATAACAATTCCAAATAATGAAAATCAATGAATGAACGCTTCAATTTGAATATATGAGATCAAGAATGACTTAGACTATGCTATGCTTATGGAAATAAATCGACAGCATAACAGTTCATTCTTTATTTTTCATTCATCATATTAAGTTCCTTGATCAATATGATAAGTTCTAGATTATCATTAGTCCATCTAGAACCTTAGAAAATCAACCCTTTAGTCAAACCTTGGGTTAACATATACAAGCTGTGTGACGGTAATCTACTAGGCCGTTGCATAATGTGACGCGCCAGTAGTGGGCCGTTACAGTGATCCGAGTCCAGAAAGACAAAAATAGACTCAGAGAAATGTGACGGTCATGCAATGGGCCGTTACGTGAGCCTGACGGTCCAATGTAAGGCCGTTACATTACTAGATCAGAAAATAACGATAGTGTATTCTAGTTAATGGGTTTTAATGATACAACCAACTCGGCGTCCTAGTGGGAATCCCAGGCTCGCGGAGAATTACGGAGGCCTTGAAACAAGATTTCCTAGTCCATTGGAAGGAATATCCAATAGAGAGGTCCTCAAGTCAAGAATATGTTCCTATAGTGCAAAGTGTGAACTAATGACAACATACCGGAATATGTGCCATGAACTTATAGAAATGACTCTATTGACAGAGAGGACAAGTAACGATGTAAAAATCATGATGAAACTCCGTCAATACAACAGTTAAAAAGAGTCATGATTTAGAATACAAAACTATAGAATTTGGCTCATGAAATGAACATAACTTAAAATAACAATAAGACACCAAAACATGCAATACCTATCATGAACAATCAAATAACCTCAAAATCACATAATCAGTTAAAACTTATGTAACTAGGCTTAACAATAAATAATATTGGCAAGTTATATTCTATCTAGGGTTGACAGAACACAAGGCTTCTGACGGTCTATAAGTGGTACGTCATAGTAGTGTGACGGTCTATCGAATAGCCGTTACAGTAACGTAACACTCCTGCATAGATGCGTCAGAGTCAACAGAGAAATCAATAGGCAATCAGGGACTGTGACGGTCCATCGTATGGCCGTTACTTGAGTGTAACGGTCCTACTATGGTGCGTTACAGTATCTGTTGACAGACAATGATATGAAACCCAAGAGATCAACTCACATCATGTCTAAATCAAATACCATGTCTATACTAGGCATGATAATGAAGTATATGCTATCTATATGTATGCGTTCCAGTGAAAATAGACAAGATACATCTTTTAAAATTTCCAATTAGGGCTAAGAGATGCATGTAATGCATAGGACTAGTAAAACATGAAATTCATGATCTATCATGCATGGAATTCAATCAAACTAGAGGGATTTTAGTCCTATAAAGTTGTTTTCGCCGTTCATGAGATAACCTACCTCTTGTCTAGGCTTTAAACTTCCAATTATGGTCTGAACACCGAGCCCTAGTTCCCGTCTTCCTGTGACTTTTCAGCAAGTTCCTTGGGCTCTAACTCTACGACCTCTTGACCTAAAGATGTGAAATTTGGAGAGGAGTTAGTCTAAAGTATTGTGAACAAATACTTCTAAAGAACTTACCTGAGATAATGACTCCTTACCTTGATTCTTTACGTCCCAAAAGTAAGGGTCACACAGTCCAGAACTAGGTCCTATTTATAGGGTTTCAACTAGGATTTGAAGATTAGATCGATTCTAGAGTCCTTAATCTGCTAAAACCTGATCTCTAAGAGTCCTTAGTAGTGTTATAACTCTTCCCAAGTTGATCCCTAGTGGATAAGATCATTAAGTTTCCATCTTTTCGCAAGTTCTTCCACTTACGGAATCTGCAGACTATGACGGTCGACCCTTGCCGCGTTACACGGCTGTGGCGGTCTTACGATAGACCGTTACAGTCATCGTATCTAAAAATTTTAAATTATTAAGACTCTTTTACTTATTTATCCATATAATTATCTATATAATTAGTATTTATCCTTAAAATTTCGTGGATAGGCTTAATAACCTTCTAGAATATGGGCCAAACTTAGTGGGCTTGGTCCTTAAACCTTTTGGACTTTAATTAAATGAATTATATTATTTACTTGACACAATTGGGCCTTATAATGGTTTATAAATTCAATAACCCTTTTAAAATTCAATTTAGCCCTAATAAAAAATAAATTCTAGAAAATAATTAAATGATCTAGAAATCACTTATATAAATTTTGGGGCACTACCCCACCCCCACTTAAAAGAATTTGGTCTCCAAATTTAATACATAGATTGTGGAGAGTGTACTTACAGTTAAATAATTCCGAAAATCTTTTTCTCATGGCTGCTTCGGTTTCCCATGTTGCTTCGTATGGCCACGTTTTCTTCCATTGAATTTTGACCATAGGGATAACTTTATTTCTTAATTGTCGCACTTCATGCTCCAAAATCTTTATTGGTGTTTGCTTGTATGTCATGTCCTTCTGAATCTCCAGATTGTCATAGGTGATGATGTGATCTGGATCATATACATACTTCTTCAGCATGGAGACGTGAAATACGTCATGAACTTCTGCCAATTGTGGAGGTAAAGCTAATCTATAAGCTACTTCACCGATCCTCTCGAGAATTTTAAATGGGCCAATAAATCTTGGAGTTAGCTTTCCTTTAATGCCAAATCTTCGAATACCACGGCCTGGAGAAACCTTCAGATATACATGTTGTCCTACTTGAAACTCTAAGTCACGTCTTCGATTGTCAGCATAAGACTTTTGCCTATCTTGCGCCATTTTCATTCTTTCTTGAATGAGCTTGATCTTCTCTATAGAATCCCTGATAAGATCGGGGCCTAGAAATTACTTTTCCCCTATTTCACTCCAACATATTGGAGATCGACAACTTTTCCCATATAGAGCTTCAAAAGGTGCCATTTGTATGCTTGCTTGATAACTATTGTTATATGTAAATTCCACCAGAGTCAAGTGATCATGCCAACTTCCTCCAAAATCAATGACACAAGCCCTGAGCATGTCTTCTACCACCTGATTTGTTCTTTCCATCTGACCATCAGTTTGCAGATGAAAGACTGTGCTGAAATTCAATCTAGTCCCTAAGGAATGTTGTAGACCTTTCCAGAACTGTGAAGTGAATCGAGGATCTCTATCCGATATAATAGTGACAGGGACTCCATGTAACTTGACGATTTCCTTTATGTATAACGCAGCTAGAATATCCACAGACCATCGACTTTTGATTGGTATGAAATGTACAGATTTAGTCAATCGGTCTATGATTACCCATATGCCATCATGTCCACCTCGAGTCTTGGGTAAACCCATAATAAACTCCATGCCTATGCTCTCCCATTTCCATTCGGGAATATTTAAGGGATGCAATTTACCTGCGGGTCTAAAATGTTCTGCTTTAACTTGTTGGCAGGTTAGACAACGAGACACGAAATCAACTATCTCTCTCTTCATATTGGGCCACCAGAAACTTCTTTTCAGATCTTGATACATCTTTGTACCTCCTGGATGAATGGAGTACTTGGACTTATGTGCTTCATCTAGGATTAGTTTCTTCGTAGCCTCATGATCTGGCATACATATTCGGCCCTTAAATAACAATCTTCCGTCATTGGAAATAGAAAAATCCGGCCTTTGTTCAACATTGACCTTAATTTCCAGTAAAACTAGATCATCCTCTTGTAACTTGGCCAAATCCTCTATCAATGTAGGTTGAGCTCGGATATTAGCTATGAAGCAATCTTCTTCCTTAATGTCAACATCTAAATTAACTGAGCAAATTGAGGAATAAGGTTAGTTACACTAATCATGAGACTTGATAACATACCCATTGGTTTTCTGCTGAGTGCATCTGCTACAGCATTTGCCTTGCCAGGATGATATTGAATAGCAAAATCAAAGTCCTTGAGATGTTCTAACCACCTCCTTTGCCTCATGTTAAGCTCTTTTTGAGAGAATAAATATTTCAAGCTCTTGTGGTTTGAGTAGATCGTAAACTTTCTCCATAAAGATAATGACGCCAAATTTTCAAGGCGAAAATAACTGCTGCCAATTCCAAGTCATGTACAGGATAATTTTCTTCGTGACGCTTCAATTGTCTTGAAGAATAGCAAATCACCTTTCCATTCTGCATAAGGACACATCCTAAGCCAATGCCAGACGCATCCGTATACACTTCAAATCCACCACCCTCCATTGGTAGGGATAGAATGGGAGCTGTTGTAAGATGATTCTTAAGACTTTGAAAACTCTTTTCACAGTCCTTCGACCAGACAAAAGGATTCTCTTTTCTAGTAAGTCTAGTTAAAGAACCGCGATCTTTGAGAAGTCCTTTATGAATCTCCTATAATAACCAGCTAGACCCAAAAAGCTTCTTACTTCAGATACAGTCGTTGGCCGACTCCAATCTCTGATAGCTTCTACCTTAGAATGATCTACAGTAATACCTTCTTTTGAAATAATGTGGCCTAGGAATGAGACTTCCTTGAGTCAGAATTCACACTTGTTGAGTTTGGCATAAAGCTTGTGTTCTCTAAGTGTTTGTAAAGCTATCCTTAGATGTTTTTCATGTTCTTCTTTTGTCTTGGAGTATATCAGGATATCATCGATGAAGACGACAATGAATTGATCCAGGTATGGCTGGAAGACACTGTTCATAAGTTGCATAAATGCTGCTGGGGCATTAGTTAACCCAAATGGCATTACCACGAATTCATAGTGGCCATAACGACTTCGAAAAGCCGATTTATAATGTCCTCTTCTTTGATTCTAAGCTGATGATAACCTGATCTGAGGTCAATCTTAGAAAAATATTCTGCTCCCGAAAGCTGATCGAAGAGCTCATCAATATGCGGCAATGGATACTTATTCTTGATTGTAAGTTGATTCAATCGCCGGTAGTCAATACATAACCTGAGAGAACCATCCTTCTTCTTGACAAATAGAACAGGCGCACCCCAGGGGGATGTGCTAGGTCTGATAAAACCTTGTCTAGTAATTCCTGCAACTTCTTTTAGTTCCTTGAGTTCGTGGGGGACATCCTGTAAGGAGCTATAGAAACAGGTGCTGCACCTGGAATGAGCTCAATGGTAAAGTTTACTTCCCTCTCGGGCGGTAAACTAGGTAGTTCAGATGGGAACACGTCTGGGAACTCATTTGCAATAGGAATGTTTGCTAGGACAATTTTCTTAGATTCGGTAATAATGACTGAAGCAAGAAAAGCTTCACATCCTTGCGAGATAAGCTTGCAAGCGTGAAGAGAAGATATAATGGTAGGATGCTTCTTGTATTTGATACCAAGAAAAGAAAATCTTGGAAGACCGGGCTTTCGAAAAGATATAATCCTATTTCGGCAGTTGATATAAGCATCATGGTCTACAAGCCAATCTACCCCCAAAATGGCATCATAACCTTTCATATCAAGGCATACTAAGTTTGCGGGGAGATTGCGTCCTTCTACCACTACCTCGCAATCAGGATAATGCTTGGTAAGCTTAGTTCCTGATCCTAAAGGTGTAGTAATAGCAAGATCTGAAGGTATGGAAACTGATGCAATTGGTAAGGTTTTTGCAAAAGTGGTGGAGATAAAAGAATGAGAAGCACCAGTATCGAATAGCACGAATGCAGGATGAGAACAGATTTGAAGAGTACCTTCCATAAGCCCATCATTTGGATCCCTGGGTGCTTCTTCTTCATCTATAACAGCATTGAGGCGAGCCTGCCTCCTACGTCCTCCATTAGTTGATTGATCTTTCATAAGGGGGCAATCTGGCACACGATGCTCCCTACTTCCACAACGTAAACAAGCACCGAGGCGCTTCCAGCATTCTTCAGCCGAGTGGCCGAATTTCTCACAAAAAGTGCATGCCGAGGCAACTTGCTCCTTCTCTTCCTTAACCTTTTTATTATTCTTCTAGGAACTTCCACCGTTCCCGCTCCTTGATCTTTTCTTGCTATCACGGCTTTTGTATGGTTCCGTGATGCTAAACTTCTCCTTCTTATAATACCGATCAGATCGTCGGCCAGATTCTCTCCTTTTCCTTTCAACTTTTCGACCTTCTCTAAGGTCCTCTCGCATAGATACGCCCTCTGAACCATCTCCGTATAAGTGCAGATATTCTGTGTCCCAAGTTGCTGAATGAAACCGGGCCGTAACCCGTCCATAAATCGATTTGCTTTTAATAATTCGTGCTAATAAGATGTGATGCATAGGGTGCTAGTCTTGAAACTGAAGCTCATATTCTGCCACCGACATCATCCCTTGCCGGAGGGAGGCAAACTCCATGGCCCTCCTTTCCTTCACATGCTCAGAGAAATATTTGGAACGGAATAAAGTAAGAAAACCATCCCACGTATGTGGCGCATCGACCGGAGGTGCCAGAACCGACTTCCACCAAGTACGGGCATCTTTATTTAATTGGAATGTTGCTAGACGGACCTTCTCCTGATCCGTGCATTGTATAACATCAAATATCCTATTCATCTCATCGATCCAATTTTCTGCCTCATCGGGATTTGAAGATCCATAGAATCGTGGAAGATTTAGACTCCGAAAGTTGCGATGTAGGTCACCTGCCCTAGCTCCTACCCCTGCCTGGGCCATAGTTTGCAACGCCTGAGTAAGACCGGCAACGGTTTGTTGCATACCGTCCCAATCTACGCAATGAGCCATTTGTAAAATAGGGTACCTGAGAGAGAAAATAACAACTTGTTATTTCTCATGAAATTGGAATGAACAAAATAAATCTTAAAGCTAATTAGTTATCTTATCCCGGGCTCTACCCAATCCTCACATGGGTATGGAATTTCTTCCTTAATTCATAGGTAGGGGTCCTTAAACCTTGGACTTATCCTATGACATAATTCTTTTCCTTAAGTCCTGAGACTTAGGCTCTGATACCAACTTAACTGTCACGCCCCGAGCCTTTATTACAGCGGAAGACTCGCTCGGGGAGCGCGAACGGCCGGCATGGTAAGCCTCTTGCAAGCAAGAACGACCGGAGCGCGAGACAATCACACACATAAATGTAATTGCACAAAATTATTCAACTTCAACTTTATTTCATAAATGATCAATATTCAAAATACAACCACTAATTCAATTTCCATTCTACTAGACTTAAGAAATAGGAAAATTACATTGACTCAATCTAGACATCATAGACTTCCTAAGTCTTCGCTCATCTTTAATCACTCTCGAATCCGCTACTTGAATAATCCGAACCCAAATCCGAACCACTTCCATCTCCTGAAAAATGTTAGAAAATAGGTAATGAGCACACTTGCCTAGTAGGTATCTTTGCATCAACATGAAGGCACTATTAAAGTGATTAATATTTTTGCTCTAAAGAAATAAGGTAAAATCATGCGAATACGAATCAATCATGCGATTAAACCAAAGTAACAAGATAATCACGTAAGAAGAATTATCAAGAATGAACTAGCAAGAATGTAACATGATCAGGATATTTGGCCTTTCACGAGCAAGAATGTAACACGAATGTACGAGCAAGCCACATATTCATCACACTAGTCTCTTTTGAGCACATAGTTCGTGAATTTCTGTGGAATATCAAGCAAGAAAGTCATGTACAAGAATGACATAGCGTGTCGTGGATCTTCACTTATTTATAGAAATAGTACTCCCAGCGCAATGCGACGCCAGTAGCATCATACCCCATGGTTTATAAAATAGTATGTTTCTGGCAATCAGCCGAGGGGACTAGCATAGAGCCCTTGAACACAATCAGTGCTCGATCGCATCTTCAGGTATAAATTAAGCTACTTCCATGCATGTAACAGTAAAGTATGGCCAAGAATATAACAATTCCAAATAATGAAAATCAATGAATGAACGCTTCAATTTGAATATATGAGATCAAGAATGACTTAGACTATGCTATGCTTATGGAAATAAATCTGCAGCATAACAGTACATTCTTTATTTTTCTTCATCATATTAAGTTCCTTGATCAATATGATAAGTTCTAGATTATCATTAGTCCATCTAGAACCTTAGAAAATCAACCCTTTGGTCAAACCTTGGGTTAACATATACAAGCTGTGTGACGGTCATCTACTGGGCCGTTACATAATGTGACGCGCCAGTAGTGGGCCGTTACAGTGATCCGAGTCCAGAAAGACAAAAATAGACTCAGAGAAATGTGACGGTCATGCAATGGGCCGCTACGTGAGCCTGACGGTCCAATGTAAGGCCGTTACATTACTAGATCAGAAAACAACGATAGTGTATTCTAGTTAATGGGCTTTAATGATACAACCAACTCGGCGTCCTAGTGGGAATCCCAGGCTCGCGGAGAATTACGGAGGCCTTGAAACAAGATTTCCTAGTCCATTGGAAGGAATATCCAATAGAGAGGTCCTCAAGTCAAGAATGTGTTCCTATAGTGCAAAGTGTGAACTAATGACAACATACCGGAATATGCTCATGAACTTATAGAAATGACTCTATTGACAGAGAGAGACATGTATCAATGTAAAATCGTGATGAAACTCCGTCAATACAACAGTTAAAAAGAGTCATACTTTAGAATACAAACTATAGAATTTGGCTCATGAAATGAACATAACTTAAAATAACAATAAGACACCAAAACAT
The DNA here is from genome assembly GCA_022559845.1 of Amorphophallus konjac. Lineage (NCBI taxonomy): Eukaryota > Viridiplantae > Streptophyta > Magnoliopsida > Alismatales > Araceae > Amorphophallus > Amorphophallus konjac. Next base: position 87,536,976 of record CM040127.1, on the reverse strand, counting down.
GCAATACCTATCATGAACAATCAAATAACCTCAAAATCACATAATCAGGTTAAAATTTAGGTAACTAGGCTTAATAATAAATAATATTGGCAAGTTATATTCTATCTAGGGTTGACAGAACACAAGGCTTCTGACGGTCTATAAGTGGTGCGTCACAGTAGTGTGACGGTCTATCGAACAGCCGTTACAGTAACGTAACGCTCCTGCATAGATGCGTCAGAGTCAACAGAGAAATCAATAGGCAATCAGGGACTGTGACGGTCCATCGTATGGCCGTTACTTGAGTGTGACGGTCCTACTATGGTGTGTTACAGTATCTGCTGATAGACAATGATATGAAACCCAAGAGATCAACTCACATCATGTCTAAATCAAATACCATGTCTATACTAGGCATGATAACGAAGTATAGGCTATCTATATGTATGCGTTCCAGTGAAAATAGACAAGATACATCTTTTAAAATTTCCAATTAGGGCGAAGAGATGCATGTAATCCATAGGACTAGTAAAATATGAAATTCATGATCTATCATGCATGGAATTCAATCAAACCAGAGGGCTTTTAGTCCTATAAAGTTATTTTCACCATTCATGAGATAACCTACCTCTTGTCTAGGCTTTAAACTTCCAATTATGGTCTGAACACCGAGCCCTAGTTCCCTTCTTCCTGTGACTTTTCAGCAACTTTCTTGGGCTCTAACTCCACGACCTCTTGACCTAAAGATGTGAAATTTGGAGAGGAGTTAGTCTAAAGTATTGTGAACAAATACTTCTAAAGAACTTACCTGAGATAATGACTCCTTACCTTGATTCTTTATATCCCAAAAGTAAGGGTCGCACGGTCCAGAACTAGGTCCTATTTATAGGGTTTCAACTAGGGTTTGAAGATTAGATCGATTCTAGAGTCCTTAATCTGCTAAAACATGATCTCTAAGAGTCCTTAGTAGTGTTGTAACTCTTCCCAAGTTGATCCCTAGTGGATAAGATCATTAAGTTTCCATCTTTTCGCAAGTTCTTCCACTTACGGAATCTTCAGAGTGTAATGGTCGAACGCAGGCGCGTTAGGTGAATGTGACGGTCTCGCGATAGACCGTTACAGTCAACGTATGCAGAGTTCTAAATTAATAAAACTCTTTTATTCATTTATTCATATAATTATCTATATATTTTATATTTATTCTTTAAATAATCTAAATAACCTTCTAGAACATGGGCCAAACTTAATGGGCTTGGTCCTAAAACCTTTTGGATTTTAATTAGATAGGCTAGGTTAACTATTTCAACCTAATTGGGCCTTATAAAGACTTATTAGTCTCAAAATCTATTTATTAATATATTTAGGCCTTTATAAAGTCTAGAAAATTATTTTATAATTTAAAAATTATTTATATAAATTATGGGGCACTACAACCCGAGACTCGAACCGCCACCCACGAGCCCGAAGACTCAGAAGGTTTAGAAGGATGGTGTGGAGACTACACAAGTATCACAAATAATTACAGAAATTAAACAATTTATATGATTAAGTAGGAAATAAATTAACATTTTACTTGATACATGGTCCACAAGATATAACAAAATAAACAACAATAGTCCACAACTTGTACAGAGACAAGAAAGAAAAGTACAGCTACACGGGACATACCCCGGCTCTGACCTCTGACACTAACGTTGGGCACCTGAACCACGCAGAGCCTCAGACCCATTCCTCTGAACCCGTGCCTCGCCTGAAACACGGTGAAAACACGTAGGGAATGAGTCTCAGAACAAGACTCAGCAGGGATCACTCAAACCCTATGGTGTAGACACCAGAGCACACGAGCGGCACGGGTCGGCGAGCCACCGGTACCGTACGCGGAGCACCACTCGAGCCACTTCAGCATCCCTTTGACTCGGAGACAGTCTGGAGACTCCCCTTTGAGTCTCGGCACAATCACATTTACTGGGACTTTATTTGTGTGTAATGCATTTTTATTTATCTTTATTCGGTTTGTAATTTGGATTGTAATAAGGGTTTATATGTAAAATGGGACCACCCGGGTCCCACGGGCCCCCCACCCCTCCTCCCATTGATCCACCTCATTCCCAGGGCCCATGTGAGGTCAGTCAACATGTCAATTGTGATCTTCTAGAAGGGTGGGCCAAGTGGGGGCCAAGTGTGCTTAAATGTCAAGGTTGGCCACCAACCTTAACCCCATGGTCAAGGGGGCGCCCCCCTCTCACCATCAACATTTTTATTTTTTGTAAAATGTATGTAGAACTAATTAGTTCTACTCCTTTTTTTATTCCCCAAACCCTAGACCTAGGGGTAGTTTGAGTCTTTTGGCATTTCATATAAGTACCTTGTATTTCCCATTTATCAAGAATTAATGCATTTGAATTGAAGAAATACTTGGAGCAAGGCCTTGGCCGCCCCCTTCTCTCTCTCCTCTCCCCCCCCCTTTGCAGTTGGGAAGGCTGTGTTCTTGAGGTGTGAAGCCTCCCTATCAGTTCCGGTGATCGCCGCCGCCGCCATCGTGCCGCCATCGCACCGCCACCATCGTCGCCGGTGTTCTGTCCATCAGGACAGAGGTTCCATCCACGAATTTTTGCTCTCCACCCCGAGGTCTTCTTGAGCTGGTATTTTTAGGGTGTGTTCCAGAGGTGTCTCCCACATTCCAAAAACATTGGTTGGTCTTCTAGCGTCCATTTCATATTTTTACATTTTCGTCCAACTCTTTGTTCCAGATCTGCCAGGTTTCTGTTTACAGTGACAGCAACTCTGATCTTCCCATCTCCGACCAACGTTTGATTTGTTCTGGAACCCCCAATTTTATTGGAGGTTCTACCCACCATTTCCTCCACCCACGAATTTTCTTAGAATTTCTAGAGGCCATTTCATATTTTCTAAAATTCACTTTCAGATCCATCTACAGTTCTATCCACCTCTGTCCAGATCCAACCACCAGTTAGTATAAAATCAGTAACAAATCGTCGCCCCCACCAACCCCTTCACAAAAATTATTGTCGTTTTCCTCTCTTTCCCCTCCACAACTTTATGAAGGGCTCAAGGTCTGAATCGGATGTCTACCCTGCGGTCAAAGGTAGTTCTCAGGAAACTGCTCTGCTATTCTGAGATTCGGCCCCTGTGCAACAGCAACTTCAAAAATCAAGAAAGGCCAGATCGTGCAGATCCAGGTCATCTCTCTGGTCCTAGATTGAAGGACTTCGAGAGAGCTTTTCAACGGTATCTCCTGTGCTCCGATCCGACATTGGATTGATCGCAGCGGCCGATCTCGCTGAGCGCACGCCTGAAAATAGAAGCACAAGTCCATGGACAGCAACTCCACAGCTTGGAGTTCGGAGCCGATCGGCCACCGACCGACGTTCCCGCCCAACCGCCGTCCAAGGAGGCGTGCCACCATGGGTCCCCATCACAGTGGGCCCCACTCCAGCAGACCGGGAGGACATCACCGTCTGTGGGCCCCACGGACCCGTAGATCGCGCGGTCTGGACAGCACGAACTTGCGGGATCGGCACCGCCGGGGCGACATCAAGATGCTACCCGTCAACCCAATTCGCGTGATTCCCGAGCCCAACATGTGATCTTTTACCTCCCTGCGTGGAGTGGGTCAAATTTTTGTACTACTATAAAATTTGTTAACCAGGAGTCCGTGATTGGTCGGGGTTGTCTTCCCCACGCCGGGAGCGTGGAGGTAACGATATTAACTCATTGGCATTTACTTGCTTAGCTAGTATATGGCCGTATGCCACTGTCGAGTGCGATAGGAACTAGCCCGTGAGTCCATGTAACCATTGTTAGTTGAGAGTGACCCGTCCCGTTGCTCGATCCGAGCACGGAGGTTGAGTCGGACTACCCTGAACTCTGCCAGTTCTTCAACCGCGCACGATCCGCGTTTCCCTTGCGTGGGACAATGAGTGAGCTTGCGTTTCTGTTAGCGACGTATAGCCCATAGGAGCTCTTCGTGTCCGGCCTAGTGTCTCTCCCATCGTATGTTGCTGGTCGTATCCGCATTTAGAGTCCGAGGTCCATATCACTTAGAGTCGGTCCCCGTGTCCGTCCCGCATCAGTTTGGTATCAGAGCGAGTCAAGTCTAGGGTAGTCATTGCATAAGTCTTGCATGCATCATGGTCTAAGTCGAGTCTAGGATCATCATCATTTTCAAAAAAAAAGTGTTTAAAATTATATTTCATCCCGATAATCTGGTATCTTAAAAAGTGTTGTCCGAACGTTAGGCTATGCCTATCGGGAAAGCCGCACACTTGCGCAAGTGATCTTCGGATCGATTAACTCCGTCTCGTACCGGATATTGGTTTAGGTCTAGGTGCATTAGTCGGTGTTTGCATTAGTCTGTGTCTCCTAGTCCGTGTGTCTTTGCATGCCCACCCGTCGAGGTACCCAATACTCGCCACCACCACCTATGGCGGATTCCTGGGCCCGTAGCTCCGATGAGTCCTCGACGGCCTAGATGTTCCGAGCCATTATGGAACGTCTTGACACGTGTATGGATGGCCTTAGTACTCGTCTAGATGGAGTAGGGACGCGTCTAGAAGGGCGGATGAAAGTCCTCGAGGATCGGGCCGAAGCTTCGGACCAGTCCATTCAGGGTCTTGTTGGGAGGATATCCGTCCTTGAGAGGGCCCCAGTAGAGGCACAACCCGTGCCGATGAATGGCCAGCAAGAGCCGGCTCAGTAACCTACTGTGCCAAGGGCTCATGCGGAGAATGTTAGGAGACAACAGGTGCATGTGGTGGATGATTATGCATCTGATAATGATCAAGGGGGTTACGGTCATCGGAATCAACGACGGAATCATGATCGATGACGATGATGACGACCGCATTCTTAGGGGAGTGCGTGCGGACCCTCCCACTTTTAGCGGGTCCTTGGACCCTAGGGTGTATTTAGATTGGGAGGCCGGCATGGACCGGCACTTCCAGTGGTTTGAGATGACAGACCACCGAAGAGTCCGATACGCGAAGATGAAGCTGCAAGGGCAGGCCCAAACTTATTGGACCAATGTGGAGAGCCTACTCAACCAGCGACGTCAACCCCAAATCGGTACTTGGAATGATATGAAAATCAAGTTGAGGGAGAAATATCTTCCTGCCTCATATCGCCAGCGTCTCATAGACAAATGGCAAAGCATCTCCCAAGGGAACCGATCCGTGACTGAGTACACCGCTGAGTTTGACGAGTATTACTTACGGTGTGGAGTTACGGAAGAGAGCACCATGACTATATCCCACTTTCGAAGAGGTCTGCGGCCCAACTATCAATATGAACTCTTTCGCCACAATGTGACCACTTTGGAGCAGGCATATCAGATTGTTCTCGAATTGGAGCAATTCGAGGCCGAGTTCGAGTCACCCCATCGGTTGGGCTCCTTCCCCCTTCGTAGTGTCAAGCCCCGTGGCTCATCTGGCACATATCCAAGGGCCCCCATGGCTCGACCTCAGGAGTCCGCTCGCCCCGAGCCCTTTGTTCCTAGGTCTCGCCCTCCACCCCCGAGGGACCTTCCTCGTCCCCAGCATCTTACGGCACCCACAGCCCGTACACTGGCACCCGCACCTCCTGCACGTCCTTTGTTGCCAACACCTCCTATCCGTCGGGAGGATAAGGGGAAAGGACCTTTGATTGGGGAGCCTAGTGGATCATGGCAGCAGTGTTATCGCTGCAATAGATTTGGCCATTTTGCCAACCAGTGTCCCACCCGCCCATCTCTTATCATTGGGGACACAAAGGCCGAGGATACCACCCCTGCGGGCCTCGAGTTAGTCACCTATGAAGCAGATCAGGAGCTAGCTGACGAATACTATGAGATTGAAGGTGACGACCTGGATGCCCCGCATACCAATGATGCCCACGTGGGGGTCGTCAGGTGTATTCTCACCCAGCCACAGGCCAGTGATGACTGGCATCGGACCACTATTTTTCATACCTTCTGTAGGCTGGGCAAGCATGTGTGTAAAGTGATCATCGATAGCGGGAGTTGCATCAATGCAATCTCCACGGGTGCTGTCTCCCGTCTTGGTCTTACACCCGTGGATCATCCTAGCCCCTATCGTGTATCGTGGGTGGATTCCACTTCTATTCCGATCAGGTTGTGGTGCTTGGTCCCACTGCAGTTCTATGCCTACCATAACGATGTATGGTGTGATGTCCTACCCATGGAGGTGGACAATATTATTCTGGGTAGGCCATGGTTATTTGATTGGGATGCCACACTCCATGGCCGGTTAAACTCTGATACCTTCGACCATGATGGCCAACGGATTACTCTCCAACCTCATCAGCCCAAGAGCTGACCAGTTAGGGGTCCTACTGGCCCTAGTGCTCCGGAGCCTTCCATTCCCGGGCCCAGTACCCCGTCCCCAGCTCGGGCTATGACCGTTACATCTGGCCCAGGTGAGCCCTTGACTAGGAGATTGATGTTGATTAGCTCCCAGGAAATGGAGCGGGAGGCTAGTCGGGGCTGCCTCGTGTTTGCCATTGCGGTCCGAGAGGTAGAGCGAGACTCCGAGGGTGAGCTCCCACCCGAGGTTGTCCCCATTCTGCAGGAGTTTGTCGATATCTTTCCCGATGAGCTTCCCAAGGGACTCCCACCTATGCGGGATATTCAGCATGCCATCGACCTTATTCCACGCTCTTCATTGCCCAACCTTCCTCATTATCGCATGAGTCCCACGGAACATGCCGAGCTAAAATGGCAGGTCGATGAGTTGATGCAGAGAGGATCTATTCGGGTCAGCATGAGTCCATGTGCTGTACCCACTTTACTCGCCCAAAAAAGGATGGCACATGGAGAATGTGCATTGATAACCGTGCCATCAACAAAATCACCGTGAAGTACAGGTTCCCTATTCCCCGCCTGGATGACATGCTAGACATGATGGCAGGTGCCACTATCTTCTCGAAGATCGATCTTAAGAGTGGCTACCATCAGGTGAGGATTAGGCCAGGTGATGAGTGGAAGACCGCGTTTAAGACAAAGGATGGTCTATATGAGTGGTTGGTCATGCCTTTTGGGTTGACCAATGCCCCTAGCACCTTCATGCGACTCATGACTCAGGTCCTCCGACCATTCATTGGAGTCTTTATGGTTGTGTATTTTGATGATATCCTTATCTATAGTCACACCATGGGGGACCACTTAGACCACCTTCGACAGGTCTATCTTCTTCTTAGGTGAGAGCAGTTGTTTGCGAACCCACAGAAGTGTGCCTTCATGACACCTCAGCTTACCTTCTTGGGTTTCATTGTGTCTAGTACTGGCGTCTCCGCCGATCCGAAGAAGGTCCGGGCCATTGTTGAGTGGCCGGAACCCCGTACGGTCCATGATGTTCGTAGCTTCCATGGCCTTGCAACGTTCTATCATCGCTTCATCCGCGGATTTAGCTCCGTCACCGCCCCGATCACGGATTGTATCCGGAAGGGCACCTTTGTATGGACGAAGGCCGCAACTACCGCCTTCAAGGACATCAATGACCGCATGACCCAGACACCTATCCTTTGATTGCCTGATTTCTCGAAGGTGTTTGAGGTCTCTTGTGATGCGTCGGGTGTGGGGATAGGAGGTGTGTTGAGTCAGAAGACCCACTCGGTCGCATATTTCAGCGAGAAGCTGAATGACGCGAAACTGCGATACTCCACTTATGATAAGGAATTTTACGTAGTTGTTCAGGCTCTTAGGCATTGGAGGCACTATCTTTTACATCAGGAGTTTGTCTTATACTCCGATCATGAGGCGTTGAGGTACCTCCATTCCCAAAAGAAGCTTAATTCGCGTCATAGTCGTTGGGTTGAGTATCTCCAGCAGTTCACCTTTGTTCTTAAACATAAAGCTGCAGTGGAGAATAAGGTGGCAGATGCCTTGAGTCGGCGAGCGTGTTTGCTTACCACCATGAGTGCCGTGGTCATAGGGTTGGAAAAGATGAGAGAGGCCTATGTTGACTGTCTTGACTTCGGTCAGATTTATACCACTCTCCAGGCCGGACCCTTGAGAGACCTTGATGACTATGTGCTTCAGGAGGGCTACCTCTTTCGAGGAGGCAGGCTTTGTGTTCCCCGAACTTCGGTTCGAGACTTCCTAGTTTGGGAGCTACATGCGGGATGTCTAGCCGGCCACTTTGGTCGGAACAAGACTATTGAGGCAGTTGAGCTTATATTTTATTGGCCGAGTTTGAAGCTCGATGTTGCTCACATCGTGGCTCAGTGCCGTACATGTGCTACGGCCAAGATGAAGAAGCAAAGCTCGGGCCTCTATATGCCTCTTCCCGTGCCTGATGCACCGTGGCAGGATGTTAGCATGGAATTTGTCTTGGGATTGTCACGTACCTCCAGGAAGCATGATTCGGTCTATGTGGTTGTTGACCGATTCTCGAAGATGGCCCTTTTTATCCCTTGCTCGAAGACTTCGGATGCTTCGAGGGTAGCCCGCCTTTTTCTTTCTCATGTGGTGTGTAAGTTCGGGTTGCCTCGTACCAAAGTGTCTGACCGTGATGTTAGATTCACTAGTTATTTTTGGAAGACACAGTGGCATATGTTGGGTACTCACCTCAAGTTTTCACTGCATATCATCCCCAAACAGATGGTCAGACTGAGGTGGTCAATAGGAGTCTGGGAGACCTTTTAAGGTGTCTTGTCAGGGACCACATAGGGGATTGGGATCTCATTCTACCCATGGCAGAATTTGCATATAATGATTCAGTTAATAGGTCTACTGGTATGGGTCCATTCAAGATTGTCATAGGTCGTAGGCCTAGGAAGCCAGTGGATCTTGTCCCCATGCCTATCCATGCCCGAGTGTCGGAGTATGCCGAGTCGTTTGCTAGGCATGTTAGGAGTCTGCATGACGACATTCGTCGTCACATTGAGGCCAGCAACGCACGGTATAAGGAGTTAGCCGATGCCCATCGACACCACGGAGAGTTCCAAGAGGGTGAATATGTCATGATCAGGGTAAGACTTGAACAGTTTCCCTCTAGAACCGTAAAGAAATTACAAGCTCATGGAGCCGGTCCATTTAGAGTGTTGAAACGTGTTGGATCCAATGCATATGTTGTAGACCTGCCCAAGGAATATGGTATAATCTCTACTTTTAATGTATCGGATCTAGTTGCATATAGGGACCAGCAGTGATCCCTAGTGAGCCTTTCGAGCCATCCCCTCCCATTGAGAGTGATCCCACACCTGAGTGTCTACCTGTAGCCCCTTTTCCACGGCAGCGAGAGCATATCGATCATATACTAGATGAGCAGGTGACAGTTACCAGGAGTGGATCTTAACCGCGCTACCTAGTGCGTTGGAGAGGGCGGCCCGCCACCGAGGATACGTGGATCACCCATGGAGAGTTGCAGCGGATCGATCCGGACCTACTGGAGCGGTACCAGAGTGACGTAGACCCTTACTCGACAGGGTCGAGTTTCTCCCACTCGGGGAGAATTGGTGCGGACACCAGAGCACACGAGCGGCACGGGTAGGCAAGCCACCGGTACCGTATGCGGAGCACCACTCGAGCCACTTCAGCATCCCTCTGGCTCGGAGACAGTCTGGAGACTCCCCCTTGAGTCTCGGCACTATCACATTTACTGGGACTTTATTTGTGTGTAATGCATTTTTATTTATCTTTATTCGGTTTGTAATTTGGATTGTAATAAGGGTTTATATGTAAAATGGGACCACTCGGGTCCCACGGGCCCCCCACCCCTCCTCTCATTGATCCACCTCATTCGCAGGGCCCATGTGGGGTCAGTCAATATGTCAATTGTGGGCTTCTAGAAGGGTGGGCCAACTGGGGGACAAGTGTGCTTAAATGTCAAGGTTGGCCACCAACCTTAACCCATGGTCAAGGGGGCGCCCCCTCTCACCATCAACATTTTTATTTTTTGTAAAATGTGTGTAGAACTAATTAGTTCTACTCCTTTTTTTATTCCCCAAACCCTAGACCTAGGGGTAGTTTGAGTCTTTTGGCATTTCATATAAGTACCTTGTATTTCCCATTTATCAAGAATTAATGCATTTGAATTGGAAGAAATACTTGGAGCAAGGCCTTGGCCGCCCCCTTCTCTCTCTCCTCTCCCCCCCCCTTTGCAGCTGGGAAGGCTGTGTTCTTGAGGTGTGAAGCCTCCCTATCAGTTCCGGTGATCGCCGCCGCCGCCATCGTGCCGCTATCGCACCGCCACCATCGTTGCCGGTGTTCTGTCCATCTAGGACAGAGGTTCCATCCACGAATTTCTTCTCTCCACCCCGAGGTCTTCATGAGCTCGGATTTTTAGGGTGTGTTCCCGAGGTGTCTCCCACATTCCAAAAAACTTTGTTGGTCTTCTAGCTTCCATTTCATATTTTTACATTTTCGTCCAACTCTTTGTTCCAGAACTGCCAGGTTTCTGTCTATAGTGACAGCAACTATGATCTTCCCATCTCTGACCAACTTTTGATTTTTTCTGGAACCCCCAATTTTACTGGAGGTTCTACCCACCATCCCCTCCATCCAAGAATTTTCATGGAATTTTGAGAGGCCATTTCATATTTTCTAAAATTCACTTTCAGATCCATCTATAGTTTTCTCCACCTCTATCCAGATCCGACCACCAGTCAGTGTAAATTCTCTAACAAATCATAGCCTCCACCAACCCCGTCATAAAAATTATTTCCGTTTTCCTATCATTCCCCTCCACAGCTTTCATGAAGGGCTCAAGATCTGAATCGGATGTCTACCTTGTGGTCAAAGGTAGTTCTCAGGAAACTGCTCTGCTGCTCTGAGATTTTGGCCCCTATGCAACAGCAACTTCAAAAATTAACAAATGCCAGATCCGTGCAGATCCCGGTCATCTCTCTAGTCCTACATTGAAGGACTTCAAGAGAGATTTCTCACGGTATCTCTTGTGCTCCGATCCGATATCGGGATTGATCGCAGCGGTCGATCTCGCCGGAGCGCGCGCCTGAAAACAGAAGCACAAGTCCGTGGACAGCAACTCCACAGCTTGGAGTTCGGAGCCAATCGGCCACCGACCGACGTTCCTGCCCGGCCGCCGTCCAAGGAGGCGCGCCACCAGGGGTCCCCATCACAGTGGGCCCCACTTCAGCAGACCGGGAGGACAGAGCTGTCCGTGGGCCCCATGGACCCGTAGATCGCGCCGTCCGGACAGCATGAACTCGCGGGTTCGGCACCGTTGGGGCGACATCAAGATGCTGCCCGTCAACCCAATTCACGTGATTCCCGAGCCGCACATGTGATCTTTTACCTCCCTGCGTGGAGTGGGTCAAATTTTTGTACTACTGTAAAATTTGTTAACCCGGAGTCCGTGATTGGCCGGGGTTGTCTTCCCCACGCCGGGAGCGTGGAGGTAACGATCTTAACTCCTTGGCATTTACTTGCTTAGCTAGTATATGGCCGTATGCCGCTGTGGAGTGCGATAGGAACTAGCCCGTGAGTCCATGTCACCTCTGTGAGTTGAGAGTGACCCGTCCCGTGGCTCGATCCGAGCACGGAAGTTGAGTCGGACTACCCTGAACTCTGCCTGTTCTTCAACCGCGTACGATCTGCATTTCCCTTGCGTGGGACGACGAGTGAGCTTACGTTTCTGTTAGCGACGTATAGCCCATAGGAGATCTTCTTGTCGGGCCTAGTGTCTCTCCCATCGTATGTTGCTGGTCGTGTCCGCATTTAGAGTTCGAGGTCTATATCACTTAGAGTCGGTCCCCGTGTCCGTCCCGCATCACCCTACCTCGCAAAATTAAAAAAAGCCGCTACGCTAGCAGTAAGCGAGTACCTCAGAAGTGAAAGCCCTTCAACTACAAACACCTGCCTCATGGCACGAAAACCGACACCTGCGCCACGGTGAAACAACCAAAACTCAACGGTCAACATGACCAAAAACTCGAAGGTCGAAGTCAGAGAGACTGACAGTCTGTCACTCCCAACTCGACAGGAGTACCTCCACTAGAAGCACAGTCGGTAGCGTCCCCTGACGTCTTACACCACACCGCAGGTGTCCGCCTAGCACGATAGCCCCCGGCGAAGGCAAGGGTACCGTACAAGTAACCACAAAGCAAGTGACTAGCTGGGGTCATGCTCGTCAGCGTGTGTCCAACTGCCCCCAACCATGTGAGCATACATAGACCATGCGTCTCAGGTCTGGCCTCTAACTGGTTTTCCCCTCATCCGGACTCTGGCTGCAGGATGTGGGGCCCAACGGAAACCAGTCTAAAAATCATCCTCAGGGTAGCCTCTCCACCACTCCCTGGTGGGACAGCTAAACGCGTAAGCAGGCGACGACTAGTGGAGGGTCTCTGAAGAAGTAGACTCTCAAATCAACAGAAAACAACGTCCGATCCCAATGAAGTACAAGGAACACTCCTCGTACCGACACCGACTCACGGTGACCACCATTGGAGAAGAAACGGGACTGCGAACCACTTGGTGCAGTCCAGAGCCTGGCGGTCTAACCCAGGTGCGCCACAGGCTCTAACGGTCTATCTCTGGGCCTCTACAGTAGTATGACGGCCTAACACAGGTGTGTCAGACACTCGGTGCAAAACCGGTTGTAACGCGCCAGCCCTGGTGCGTCACATGCCCTAACGCACCCAACCCAGTGCGTCAGAAGGCGAGAAGAAACTAGTTGTGACGCACACCGCTCGGGGCGTCATAGGCTCTAACGGACCACCTCTGGTGCATTAGAAGATGAAATGAAACCAGCTGTGACGCACACCCCTCAAGGCGTCACAGCCTCTAACGGTCCTACCCAGGAGCATTAGAAGGTGGGGATGCGTCAGCTCTGACGCTCCCACACAGGGGCGTCACAAGGCTTTGACGCCCCACCCTGGGTGCGTCAGAGGCCCACGACCCCCAACGGTCAAAAAGCAATGGTCGGAAACCAACGCTCGGATTGTCACTCTGACGGTCTAACCTGAGGGCGTCACACCCTCTGGCGGTCTATCGTGGGACCGTCAGGTCCACGAGCCACCCTGCCAACAAAACAATAGACTGTGACGCACCCACCCTGGGGCGTCACACGCTGTGGCGATCACTGGAACGACCGCCATACCGTCCCAACGGCGAGACGGCAGGAAAGTCTCAAAAATTCCAACTACGCCCCCATACCTCCATGGGAGAGGGGGAAAATAAGGGGGAAGCTCCCCCGGGACACCTAGCATGCTTCTAAGCCATTACAACGCGGAATCACAACCTAAAATCAAAGATCGGGTGAACTCTCCCCAAATCATGAAAAACCCCATCCCGGCATAGAAACCCATCTCTCGGCCTCCCCTCGGCCTACAAATCACGGGAAAGGAGTGTGGGGAGCTAAGGAACGTCACCCTACCTCGATCTCGCCTCGAGGCGCGTAGGATCATCCACAAACCGTAAAGAACGCCGTGAAACCCTCGCTCCTTCACGATTCCCCACAAACTTTACGCCCACGATCGCCTCGCCGTCACCCACGTCGTCGTGCCGTCGCCCCGCGCCTTCTGTTGCCGGAGAGGATGCTGCCGTGGTCGTCGTTGGTCGAATGGGAGAGGGGGGCGCTCACAGTGGGGAGGAAGAAGGAGAGAAGAAAAAGTGAAAAAGAAAAAGAAATGCCCCTATTTATAGAAAATCCAGAAAATACAAAAAATACAAAAAAATTAAAAATTACACATCCACGATCCTCGGAACGCACCAATCACAATGGTACCACTCTTGCCCAGGTGAACGACCCGATTCACCCGCTACGGGGTTGCGTAGGTAAAAGTCGGAAAGACGATCGGGAATCAGAAAAACGCGTGGAAAAGCCGCGAACAGGCTCTTCGGGCCTCCGAAACAACTCCGGATTACGCAGATCCGAACACAAAAGATGTCCGAAATAAAATTTCAGACACAACGGAGCCAGACACTCTAAGAAAGCAGATCCGGGACCCAAAAAGAAGTATCTGAAGGGTCCCGGATGTTACATGCCGTGAGTCTCAACCCTCGTCAACCGTCTCCGATTCGAGAAGACTCATGCTCGGGTATGGAAGTGTGGGAGGATCAGGAGGCGGGTGACGGGAAGGTAATCTGGACGTTTGGTGTGAAGCACGAAAAAAAGGAAGTTTGGATACTGTTTCTCGTACGCATGGCAGAAATCAGACCATATTGCGCCAACATTGGGCGTTGACAGCGGTACGATAGTCACACGCGGCTGCACTACCGTAGGAGAGACTGGTAAAAGAGGGTCGGCTGACTACATGGGATCGACGGATGGCACATCCACCATGGACAAGGTAGGCGGGGCAGGCAGCTCCGGGACGACCGATGATATAAGGGTGACTAACAGGATGGAGTTGCTGGCTGGCGCCTTACCCTAGCCAACTAGGCACTCTTTGGGATCACTCTCTAGCCCCTCAACCTCAGCAAGGTACTCCTCGGCCAACTCCTGGTCAGCCTCATAACTCACTAGAATAAGCCTGGGTGGGGCATCCTCTGAATGTGTGTCCTCTAAGATAGGGGAATGTGAAGGACACTGGTCGGAGAAATGGCTAATCCCACTATAGGGGGCCATAGGGGCGGGCCTTGGGAGTGGTGGCGAGCGTGAGCCCGGAGGCAGAGTGGACGGCTGGGTATGGGTGGCTGGCGACACGAAGGTGGTCGGCTGAACGCCGTCGTGGAAGATGAACTCGCCGGGCAGGTGAGGTGGGTGTAAGGTGCAGGTTCTCCTGTCCGGGTCGATGGCCGCTCTCCTCTCTTCCAACCAAGTTTGCCATAAAATGATGCATGGATCAGCAAGTGTGTCGATCTTGCACCATGCTCTATCGTGATACAGAACGGGGCTGAACCACCGTTGGAACTCTATAAAAGCTAAGCCACCGCTGAGAACAATCTCCCCAGTCTTAGAGAGAGACTCAACAATGTCCTGTGAGACAAAATTAGATGATGCCCTACTGATGAAGTCAATCTCCGTATGCGACCCATTAGGTACAGTGGCAGTGGACACTATAGGGCGCTGGAACGACTCGGTCGTCGGCATAGGGATCGGGTCAACCGACGGTTGAATGGCAGGGGCGAGACCCGGGGGTCGGGCCATAAGAGCCTCAATCTGGGCCACCTGGGATGACCAATCTGAGACATGGTCTCTGGGAACAGCCATGGGGCTGGCGGGTAGTTGGACATGTAGACACAGAGATTGGAGTGCACTAACTCATGCGAAATGAAGATCCTAGACTCAACCCATATCCGGTACGTGGCGGAGTTATTGATCCAAAGATCCACTCACACAAGACTGCAACCTTCCCGATAGGCGTAACCTATCATTCCGATAACACCTTTTGATATACCAGATATAGGAAAGAAATGCATACCTAGGACAAGAATACCCTAGACTCAACCATGCTCTGATACCAATTTGATGTGGGACGACGGGCGACTCGAGACCTATTTCATGTGAACCTGGGACTCTAGGCGATGACGCGACTAAATTGACGACGCGACCAGTAACGACACAAACAACTCGACACTAAAGAGCTCCAGAAGAGGAGTATGTGTCCTCAACAAGAAATGCAAGCTCACTATCGTCCCATGCGAGGGAAACGTGCGAATCTGCATGGTTGAGAAATCGACAGTGAGTCAAGGGTGATCAGCTCACACTCGTACTCGGATTGAGTCACGGGATGGGTCACACTCTCTCACTCACAACGGTGATTGAATTCGAGCAAGCTAGATTCCCTATCTCACGCTAACAACGGCATTAAAACATATACTAAATAAGGAAATGCGATAAAGAGAGGAGCAAGAACATACCTCCATGCTTGGGGCTTGGGGAAGACTTCCCGGCGAAGATGTATAACTCCCGGTACAGTAAATGTAAATAATTACAACACTGAATTTTACGGCCCACTCCACGCAGGGAGGTAATAGCCTACACGATGGACCCGGGAGCACTGATCTTGGGTTGACGGGCAGCACGTCGGCAGGGTTCTCGGGGCGGATGCGACTACTGGTCTGAATCAGCACGAATCAGGTTGCCAGGATAGCAAGCGATGGCGACCACTGGAACAGGGGGCTCCGGAGATCTTATGATGGCGGCGATCAGCTGGGACGATGGCGGGGCGTCCCTGGTCGTTCTGCGGGAGCGGTGGTCACTGGATATGAGCTGGCACATTTCTAGAAGGTTTAAACAGGGACTGCTCTTACTGGCCTGTCACGGGACAGAACTGCACAATCCGACGAAAACAGTCACCATGCCCAGATCCGGTGTTGGATCGGGACGAAACCAGTGCCGTTGCGAAGGGCACTAGAAGGGATTCAACTCTTCAAGATTTGGGAATCATCCAACAGTCAGATTTGAAATGAAAAACTATGCGCCATTGTGATTTTTATGGCTTGGATTACAAAACAGACAGGACAGACAGGGATCTGCCTGAAAAATGGGTTTGACTGAAGGGTAATTGGTAGATCTAGATCTTGGGGATTTTATGGGTGAGAGAGGGGGAAGTGAGGATCGAACACACCAAATTTGGTGGCAATCTGAGGTGGTTTAAGAGGTGGGAAAAATGGATCTTCAGATTACTGTCTCACAGATCTGCACACAAGCAGACTGTGAGGGGTGGAAAGACGGTAGTGGGAAGGGACTAAAACGGAGACTGGTCGGCGTGAACATTAAACTCGGAGTAACATAGGACGTGGTGAACAAATCCTAAAAATTTCAACTTGATAAGACGGTCGGATCTGGAGATCCACCCTGTTCTTTAACTCCCTATCCTATAGGTCGGAGCTCTGGACAGCAGGTTTAGATAGGCTTGTGGCGGCTCAATGGCGGCATGAATGGAGGCGGTGGTGGCAGTGGCTGGAAGTCGCATCCAAAGGAAGAGATAGAAGTGGGAATCACTCCCAAAGAAAGGGCTTCACACCCTGGATTGAGAAACCATCGCAGCTGCTAGAGGAGGAAGAAGAAGGCCTTGGCCAAATTTTGCTTCAATTGATTTCTTTCTTTCTCCAAAATTAATACAAGAGAGATTATATATTAAACCCTAGACCTAGGACAAAAGACCCTAGATACCCTTGGTCAAGGGGAGAGAAAAAGGGCAAAATGGGGATGGGGAATATTAAAATCCCCACATGGGGACAAAGAAGGCGGCGCCTCTCTCTCTAGTCAACATTGGCTCCTTGGTCAATCTTCTCTCTTGGACCATGGACCAGTCCATATGGGCCCAAGAAGCTAGGAAGCCCAATGAGAGAGAGGGTGGCCCAATTGGGCCTAAGTGGCCTTTGAGGCCTAATATGAGAATATACCCCTATTGGACTCTTTTAAGGAAAGAAATCCATTAATTCCTAATGACTAGCCCATTGACTTATAATTGCCTTACAAATGAACCCAAATGACTCAATGATAAAAAATGTAAATTAAAAATGTTAGATGCCTTGCTTTGATGTCCCCATCCATTATACGCCATTACAAAGGCCAGTAATGCACGTTACAAGGAGTTAGCTGACGCATGCTATGACGACCCAAGATCCGGATACCGGGAAGGCCCGATACCATTCGAATCCTGACCCGCCGCCCACGAGCCGGGAGGGCTCGGAAGGGCTAAAAGGAGTGTAGAGACACAAAGAAATAGAAAATAATGCAAGACAATTCAACAATTAACAGAAATAAATAATTATTACAACAATAGAGTCCAATCCAACAGAGAGTACAGTCTAAAGCAATAAAACATATCACATGCCAAGTGAACACTCGACCCGACGAGCTGACAACTAAGAACCTCAGCACTGTACCCTCGAACCTCGAGGAAGAACCGCTTCACCTGAAATGTAGGGGTGAGCCTCCTGTCACTAGCCCAGTAGGGATCCTACAGAACCCCAACTGAGAACAACGGCGGTACGGAAAGCAGTAGTTACAAGAACAACAGTAACTGCAGGAACAGTAAACACGGTGGCCGGTCGAAACTCGGCACTACAACTACTCCTACTGTACCAGAAAGGAAAACCCTACTCTCACAAGCAGGAACCGGACTATACTAACACCACTCACCGAGGTAAAACTCACGGAAACCCCGCCTGTTATGACCGCCAATTAGGCACTAGCCCAATCGGGCACAATTCGGACCCGGGAACTAAACGGGCCAAAAATCTGGATAGATTATCTAAGAACCCTTAGAAAATTCGTAGCTTAACGTAGGAAGATCAGAACAGAATGAAACTAGGCTCATTAGAAAGCTTGGACCCTTAGCCCAAACCCTTATGTTGAGGTAGAAACTCAATTAGCACTAGAACCCATGGTTTTGAGCCCTTTCTGCCAGCTGTCATGAAGAGGTATGACTGTTGGGCAAATTTGCATGTAATTAATGGAAAAATCATAACTCTTGATGGGGATAATAGAATTCTATGAAACCACACCAAAATTTAGATCAAGAAGTCTTGTGATTTTATCTGAAGACACCCAAACCCAAATCCCAATGGAAAAATGCACTCATTGGCATTTATGATAAGGTAGACGAAGGGTCAGGACGGAAACAGAGGAGGGACGACCTTAATATTGCGAAAATCATAACTTGCGCTAGAATTGATGAAATCTAATGAAACCAAGACTGAAAGTTTGATCTAGAAGTCATCTTCATTTCATATAAAGACACTCCAACCTAATTCCCAACCGAAATATGTGCACACTAGCATTTATGATCAGTGGTCGAAGAGTCAGACCTGTTCAAACCCGAAGGGATGCTTAGCATTAACTCCTCTTCAAAACCAGCGACCTTGGAGCTTGTTAGAGCCTTGAGGGACGTGGGTGAACTCTTGGGAGGCCTAAAAAACTATATAAGGAGGTGTTTCGTGGGTGGCCATCCTTTAGCAACACTCATCTTCCATTTTTCTGCCACCTACGGGTCCTTTTGTGAAAGGAAGAGAGGTGAGGGACCTTGGCCTTTATGTAGGAGGGTGGACCTGCAGAGAAGTCTTGGTGGGTCTGGGGTGTGGATCTCATCCCCGGATCGCAAGGGTAAAGCTAAGGTGGATCTGGGGTGTGATATTATCCCCGGATCGTCAGTTAACACCTCAAAGGTAGGCACCTAACCTCAAACTTAGGGGTCAATAATGCATTAGAATGGTTTTTTTTTTGAGAAAAATATATATATATTCTACACTCTAAAAGAGGGACTAAGGACAGGTGGGGATGACCATCATATTCATTTTGGGATCTATTTTTCAATCAGTTTTGGGCTTCATGAGTCTCCACAGCCATGGAAAAGTCCATGCATGTTTTACGTAAAGCCTGTGTATAATTTAGTGAAGAAGGTCCGTGCATGTTTTGAGTCAAGTCTGTGCAAGTTTGCATTAGCCATGACAAGGTCCATGCATGTTTTAAGTAAAGTATGTGCATGATTTAGTGAAGAGGGCCATGCATGTTCTAGTAATGGTAAAGGTCGGTGCATGTTTGTGTTAGCATCGGTGCACATTTAGTCCATGTGTGGGTAAAGGTCTGTGCATGTTTATGTTAGCATCGGTGCACTTTTAGTCCATGCGTAGGTAAAGGCCAGTGCATATTCTAGATATGGTTGGTGCATGTTTTGATGCGGGACGGACGCGCGACCTGGGACTCTAGCTCGCGATCGTCCCTAAGCGAGAGAAGACGTGGACCGTGCGCGGCTGAGAAACTACCTTTTTTTTTTCTGACCCGGACTGACAGACACACAGGGCAGAGATGAATCTGCCTGGAATAGACCTTTGACCGAAGGGGAAATGATTTTTGTAGACTCCAAAAAAATTATGGTGGAAGGGGGTATACGTGAGGGACACTGGAGAATTTTTGTGATTTTTTTCGAATACTGATAAGTGGGTGGAAAAAATATAAGAAACAGACTCTGTCCCGTAAATCTGTAAAAGGGCAGATTATTGAGAGGACAAACAAAAATATGGGAAAAATTATCAAATGGACTCCAATTGACACGAAATTTTAACTAGAGGTTAGGGGAGATAGACAGAACAAACTCTCAAAATTAGGGCTCAATCAGACAACAAGAACCAGAGATACAATTTCAGAGGAGAGATTCTGTCCTGATGGAGATAAAACTTCGATGACGGTGGCGGCGGCGGCGATAGCAGAAAGAGAACTCAGAGGGGCTAAGGAGAAGGGGATTCACACCCTAGAGGGCTGGAGGAGGAAGAAGAACCAGGGGGACAGAGGTAAGGGATGCACCCTTCAAGAGAGCAAATGCCAATTTTTGAAATTTCATATGATTAATTCTACTAAAATTGTGAAACACAAGCTATTTATAATAAATGAAAAAAGACTCTTAATACCCTCAGATCTTGGGTTAGGGAGGGCAAACTAGGAAGGTCAAAACTAATTATCCCATGTGGTTTGGAACACCATTTAAATACTATATAAGGGAGGGGGGGCCCTTGACCAAGAACCACCAAATTGGACTTTTTGGTCCACTTGTCCCCCATGTGTCAATTTGTCATTCAAACCTTCTAGATGCCACCTAGGAGGGTTGACCAGCCCCACATGGCTTAGGTGGACCAATAGGGAAGGGATGGGGGCCCCCTTGCTGGACCTACTACACTTTTGCACAAAAAAAGATTCCAAGGGAGTGACACATTGGCTTACAAAGCCTTACAATTACACATATACTTTCCCAAGGATATAAAAGCAAACTAAAAGGACAAGTGCAAAAATAAAAGTCAGTGCTCGACGTCGATTCCCATCAACTCTCCTCGGGTGGGAGGAACTCGACCCCGTCGAGTAAGGGGTGTGATTGCTCGGGTAGCTCCGGCGGATCCGTCACCGAACCTGGAAGCGCGAGTACGCTCCACTCCAAGTAATCGACACCTGCTCATCCCGTATAGATTCGATATGCACACGCTGCTGGGGAATGTGGCTAGAGGTGGACACTCCGGGGTGGGGTCACTCTCAAATGAAGGGAGGCGGCTGGAACACTCACTAGGAATCACCGCTAAGTCCCTTATGTGACTAGATCCGATATGTAGCGTAGAGCCGATCCCAAAGTACAATAAGTCTCATTCTCGAAAGGGACTAACAACGTGAGCGCACATAATCGACTTGACTCAACGTATGCACAGACACACAATGCACTTGACAAACAAACCGACGAAACAAAGACACACACAGACCCTAAACAAACCTAATGTTAGTCCG
Organism: Amorphophallus konjac; assembly: GCA_022559845.1. Taxonomy (NCBI): domain Eukaryota; kingdom Viridiplantae; phylum Streptophyta; class Magnoliopsida; order Alismatales; family Araceae; genus Amorphophallus; species Amorphophallus konjac. Next base: position 87,515,863 of record CM040127.1, on the reverse strand, counting down.
ACCTACGCACAGGTGATGGTGGACTAGGACACCCGAATATGTGCCATGCATACACTAGATGTACTCGATGGTTGACAGAATGGAGGACTCCTAGATACCCTAAGATGTACCACTCATGCATTGGCAACCTATGGGATTTGGGTGGGGAATGGCTAGGAGATCCAAAACTACCCTCATCATTACCCCTAGACGTAGGTACGGCTTGCCAACTAGACCGAGGGGTAGGGGTGGGATAGTGAACTCTTGGAAGAAGTGGAGTAAATATGATAGCTCGGGAGGTTCACTAGTGAAGGGGTCAAAAGGGTCAAAGAAGATATGACCCCATGAAGTGGGTTCCCCCATGACTCGGTCCCAAGTTAAGAATTCATAATCACCGTCATACGTTGTGATCCGTGGGACGATGGTCATGTCTATATAAAAGGATTCCTCCCTTGGGCAAAAGGGAACGAAGTCGGACTCGGCCGGTATCGGGAGGAATAGAAGAATCTCCGTGGTGACATAACCCACGGTGCACGCGGAGGTAATGGACCCTATGGCCGGATGGGTGAAGCTACGACTAGCGGGTTGGTCGAAGCCTCAGGCCAATATATGCGTCAACTTCCATTGCCAACCTAAACCCAAAATAAGGTCACCCAATGTATCAACATGGTGACTAGACCGGAATGTGGTATGGAAGGAGTTGACGGGCACTAGTGGTAGGGTGGGGTCCATGGACGGGTAAGGAAGTGGGACCAAGCCATCCTTGAGCCACCTAGGAAGCGGCTCGGCTATGTATATAGTACCCGTTAGAAACACGGGAGGCTCGGGCCTTGGTGGCTCCAAATAAGATGGTTCCAAAATAAGATCGGAAGATAAGGTTGATGATAATGGAGCTCTCATGGGTGGGGAAGGATTCCCCAACTGGAGTGGCACCGGGAAGTACCCTTCCATCCGATCTACCCCTGTAGTCAACCGATCCAGGCTTGTACTCAACCCCTTCATTGCTCCCATAATGGCTCGGAACATTTCGGCCACTTCCTCGGGACTATGGACTCGGGGTGTGGCTATGGTGGCCAAGATGGGGTTGGATCCCCTAGGAATAGATATGCAAGGCCATTTTTTTTATTTTTGTTTTATAAGCGAAATGTTATGCCACCTAATGCAATCACCTAGCCATGACTTAGAATGAGATGCACATTCAAAGTTAAAATGAGACTCGACTACAACCTAGACACAACCAAGACTCGGTACGTGGCGGAGCTAATCGATCCGAAGATCACTCGCGCAAATGTATGTCCTTCCCGATAGGCGTAGCCTAACGTTCGGACAACACCTTTTTATATACCAGGTTAATGGTATGCAAATGCAACCTAGACCGACTTAGGCTTAGACTCAACTTAGATGACTCTCTTCTTTTTTTTTATTGTTTTAGACACCCTAGACTCAAACTCTCTCTGATACCAAATTGATTTGGGACGGACGCGCGACCTGGGACTCTAGCTCGCGATCGTCCCTAAGCGAGGGAAGACGTGGACCGTGTGCAGCTCAGAAATCGGCAGTGAGTCTCGGGTATCGACCTTTCCGCGTTAACTCGGCTCGAGTCACGGGATGGGTTACACTCACTCTCTCACAGCGGTGATACAATTGATATAATGGGATCATAACCTATCACATGCAGTGGCATATACAAAAATATACGAATAAAGAAATACCTATGAGGAGGGTAGTGAGTGTACCTCCACGCTCCGGGCGTGGGGAAGACGTTCCCGGCCAAGTACGGTAACTCCCGGTACAACGGTAAAAGTTAATTACAACAGTGAAATCTATTGCCCACTCCACGTAGGGAGGTAAAGGGCTACAAGTGGGGCCCGGGAGGACCCATCCTAGGTTGACGGGCAGCAATCTGGAGGTGCGTACAGCACGAACTCGGCTTGCTGGTCCGACTCGGCACTATTCCAACTCGGTGCTGCGCCAACTCGGTTGCTGACTCACTGAACAGCAAGCAACGGCTTCCAAAGGAACGTCGCCTTCCTCAGATCTTTCGGAGGCGCCGCTTGGCTGGGACGATGGCCGAGCGTCCCTGATCAACTCTATGAAGGGGCGGTCGCTGAAGTTGACCTTTGATATTTATTTCTGAATTTTCTCCCGGACTGAGTTGTGCTGGCTGAATTCGGATCTGCTCTGCACACCTTCACGAAAAGAATTCCTACGGCCAGATCCGATGTTGGATTGATGCACAAGACGTACCGATGGATAGAGAACTCAGAGATCTACCACATCTATTTTTGGTGGCTCCATCCACAGAACGTATTAAAAATAAAAATAGCTGCAAACTACCTTTTTTTTTCTGACCCGGACTGACAGACACACAGGGTAGAGATGAATCTGCCTAAAACAGACCTTTGACCGAAGGGGAAATGATTTTTCTAGACTCCAAGAAAATTATGGTGAATGGGGTATATGTGAGGGACACTGGAGAATTTTTGTGATTTTTTTATGAGACTGATACGTTGGTGGCAAAAATACAAGAAACAGACTCTGTCCCGTAGATCTACAAAAGGGCAGATTACTGAGAGGACAAACAAAAATATGGGAAAAATTATCAAATGGACTCCAATTGACACGAAATTTTAACTGGAGGTTAGGGGAGATGGAAAAAACAAACCCTAAAAATTAGGGCTCAATCAGACAACAAGAACCATAGATACAATTTCGGAGGAGTGGTTCTATCCTGATGGAGACAGAACTTCGATGACGGTGGCGGCGGCGTGAGGACGGTGCGATGGCGGCGGCGGCAGCAGCAGAAAGAGAACTCAGAGGGGCTAAGGAGAAGGGGCTTCACACCCTAGAGGGCTGGGGGAGGAAGAAGAACCAGGGGGAGAGAGGTAAGGGGCGCACCCTTCAAGAGAGCAAATGCCAATTTCTAAAATTTCATATGATTAATTCTACTAAAATTGTGAAATACAAGATATTTATAATGAATGGAAAAAAAACTCATAATACCCTCAGATCTAGGGTTAGGGAGGGCAAACTAGGAAGGTCAAAACTAATTATCCCATGTGGTTTGGAACACCATTTAAATACTATATAAGGGAGGGGGGCGCCCCCTTGACCAAGAACCACCAAATTGGACTTTTTGGTCCACTTGTCCTCCATGTGTCAATTTGACATTCAAACTTTTTAGATGCCACCTAGGAGGGTTGACCAGCCCCACATGGCTTAGGTGGACCAATAGGGAAGGGATGAGGGCCCCCTTGCTGGACCTACTACACTTTTGCACAAAAATCCAAAGAATCCAAGGGAGTGACACATTGGCTTACAAAGTCTTACAATTGCACATATACTTTCCCAAGGATATAAAAGCAAACTAAAAGGACACAAGTGTAAAAATAAAAGTCAGTGCTCGACGTCGATTCCCATCATGTTTTGTTCAAGCAAAGATAAGGTTGGTGCATATTGTGTCTAAGCCTAGATAAGGTTGGTGCATGTTTTTTTCAAGCAAAGATAAGGTTGGTGCATATTTTTTCCAAGCCTAGATAAGGTCGGTGCATATTTTGTCCAAGCCTAGATAAGGTCGGTGCATGTTTTGTCCAAGCATAGATAAGGTTGGTGCATATTTTGTCCAATCCTAGATAAGGTTGGTGCATGTTTTATTCAAGCCTAGATAAGGTCCGTGCATACTTTGTCCAAGCATGGATAAGGTTGGTGCATATTTGTCCAAGCCTAGATAAGGTCGGTGCATGCTTTATCCAAGCACAGGTAAGGTCGGTGCATGCTTTGTCCAAGCATAGATAAGGTCGGTGCATGTTTAGTCCAATTCATAAGTAAGGCTTGTCCACGTCCTAGTGAGGTCTGTGCACATACTGCACAGACCTGAGTAAGGTCGGTGCACATGCTGTACAGACCTAATTTCCAGAAACCGAGAAAAGGGGAATTTGATAGGGCATTTTAATTCATAAAAATCTGGAAAAATAGGAAATGATGGGAAACCGAGGCAGAACCCTCCTATAAAAGTGTCATGCGCCCAAAAATTTCATACTTGCAGATATAAGACATTCTCCATGCATGTGTGGTCTAGAGGGATAAACTTGTTCCTTTCATATAGTAACCTGAACATGACTACGTGTATGTTTAGCCATCTTAATCTTTTAATAGCATATCTATGAGCATGAGTAACACAACTGGAAGCATGACTATGAGTATGTTTAGCCCTTAAAATCATGAAAATATGTATGATAAGTATCATGCTAGTAAAGATAAGTAAGAATGTGTGTGCCATGAGGTGGAAAACAACAGCATTCCGTGAGGTAGGACTTTTGTCCCTTCTGCGGGATGGCGATATGTAACACCGCGGAAGTAAAAGATCCCAGGAGACGGCAGTGCGTAACGCCCTGGTCAAAACCTATCGATTTGCCTGGTTCGTTCTATGGGACGGCGATGCGTAACGTCACAGAACCCGAGAGACGGCGGTGCGTAACGCCCCGTGCAGCAGGAGTCTAGGTGGGAGTTCGCTCTCGGGTCTGCGCAGTACTCTTTCGTTCGTTGTGTGTGGGCCTCCTGTGTTTACGGCAGCTATCTGGTTCCATGAATGGCAACAATATGAACTCTCATAAAAGGTGATAATAAGACATTGTTCTTGTACTTAGGTCATGCTGCATGCATGGGTGTTTATACTAGTTAAAGAATCCGTATTTTCCTTGTTGAGTTATTTTAAGTAGATGATATAAAATGAACTATGCTACTGTTAACATCAGGAAAAATGCATATAAATGATTATATAGATGCAAGTTGCTCCCAGTTTGTTTAGGATGCCTACTGAGCGTCACACTCACCCATGGGACACACGTTTTTCAGGAAACCTAGAGCAGGAGGTTGAGGTGGAGGCAGCAGCAGAGGATTAGAGTTAGCATCATCTATCTGGGTATGCTGTGGTCAAATGTTTTGTTATATGCTGGGTGTAGGGTGGAAAGGCTCTTGTGGACTCACTTGTAATCTGGAACATGAACCTGTACTCTTTTAGGAGATTGTGAATGGTGGAAATATTTATCTACATTTCTTGTGACCTGTGGTTTCTCTCTCATGTAAATGTATGTATGTTACATAATATTGTGCTTCCGCAATATGTACGAAGTGATCGCTTTGGGGTCCAATAAAAGAAAAAAAACATTCCCAAAATTTGGGGATCGTATCCCGGGGCATCACAACGTGGTATCAGAGCACGAGAGACATACCATGGTTACAACCATTTCAGATGTTCCATAATGGAGGAAGTGATAGATTAGAATGGGGAAATGGTAGAGTATGTTTGGAACCATTTAAACCCTCTCACTCAAACTATTGTATGTTTTTTCAGATCCATGCCGCCAAGAAGGCAGAGAGATCTTCCCCAGGTAGATGAGAGGGGATCAGGAGTAGATGACCCAAATGGGGCACATGACGGGGCTGTCCATGCCCCTGAGTTGGCGTTGGGCAAGTGCCCAATGCAGGAGTCAACCTGGAAGGGTTCATGCAGAGCTTCCAATGGTTGATGCAGACTATGCAGCAACAAATGCTGCAGTAGCCCGCAGTCGCACCACGTCACGACTTGCCGGCACTTGATCGGTTCCTAAGGTTGGCGCCTCCTATCCTTAGGGGGGAGAGCCGTCCAGAAGTGGTTGAGTCATGGCTCAGCGAAATGGAAAAGAAGTTCCGCGCGATGCGGTGTCCCGAAGAGGAGAAGGTGAATATGGCAGCTTATGTTCTGCAAGACCAGGCCGACTTGTGGTGGAAGGCCAAGATGTGGACCACCTTCGCGGACTACCACGACGGCGACATTCTGTGGGAGGAGTTCTTAGCTGTCTTCCGAGAAAAATATTTTCCAGAGCATGTACGAGACGCAAAGGAGCAAGAATTTTTAAGTCTCGAGCAAGGGAGCATGTCGGTGGCCGACTACGAGGCCAAATTTTCAGCTCTGGGGCAATATGCTCCGCACATATTCGACGATGCGCATCGAAGGTGAAGAAATTTGTCAATGGGCTACGTAGCAATGTCCGACGCTATGTAGCAACCCAAGACCCTGGCTCCTACCCAACGGCATTGAGGCTTGCTCATTTAGCCGAGCAAGAAAATGCAAGGTTACGGCTGAAGCCATAAAAGTTAGAAGATGTATAAGGGTAAGTCCTAATCAATGTCCATTTGTAGGTTCACCGAGGAGCAGAAGTCGTCGGGCAAGAGGCCTATGCAGGCCGGAGGGAGGCAAGACAAGGGAAAGGTGATGCGCCAAGGACCGGTTCCGAAAGGTGGGCCGGGGATTCCATTTTGCGTCCAGTGTGGGCGCAACCATCAGGAAAGGAATGCTGGAGGACCGAAGGCAAGTGTTATGAATGCAGTGAGGCCAGACACTTTGTGAAGCACTGCCCCAAGAAGGCTCAGCAAAAGTCATTTTCTGCACAAGAGAAGATTCAATACAAAGGGCGAGTCTATGCACTAATGCAAGAAGAGGCAGACAATACCCCGACCATGGCTGAAGGTACGCTCCTTATGGATAATGTTTATGCAAAGGTCTTGTTTGACCCGGGGGCTACACACACATTCATGTCCACTAGTTTTGCCAACCAACTAAAAAATCGACCCCAAGCCACATTCTTCAGCGAAATGATAGTTAGCACACCAACCGGGAAGCAAATCCATACCAAGCTTGTGATCCCCTCTATACAAGTCAGCATCATTGGGAGGATATTACTGGGGGAAGCATACATCCTAGATATGAATGACTTTGACCTCATTCTGGGGATGGACTAGTTAGACAAACACTGTGCTCTCTTGGACTGCCATCGGAAGAGAGTGATTTTTCAGAAACTAGGAGAGGAGACATTTTTCTTCCAATGCCCGAAGAACAAATCGGGAAGAATGATGGTATCAGCCATCCGGGCCTCTAAGCTGATCAGCAGAGGATGTGACTATTTCTTAGCTAGTGTAGTGCTGGAAGAAGGCTCCGTCAAGATTTTGGAAGACTCGGACATAGTCTGGGAATTTCCTGATGTGTTTCCCGAGGACCTACCGGGGATACCACCAGCTCGAGAGATAGAGTTCTCTATTGAGCTCGTACCAGGCACTGCGCCCATCTCTGTTCCACCATACCGAATGGCTTCGGCAGAACTTGCTGAACTCAGGAAGCAATTGCAAGAGTTACTAGACAAAGGCTTCATTCGGCCTAGCGTGTCCCCGTGGGGAGCACCGGTTTTGTTTGTACGAAAGAAGGATGGGACCTTGCGGCTGTGTATTGATTACCACAAGCTCAACCAGGTCACCATAAAGAACAAGTATCCCCTGTCGAGGATTGAGGAGTTGTTTGACCAATTATCATCTGCCAAGGTCTTCTCCAAGATTGATTTGAGGATAGGTTATCACCAGATCAGAATCAGGCCTGAGGACGTATCGAAGACGGCCTTTCAAACTCGGTATGGCCACTATGAGTTCATAGTAGTACCATTCGGGTTAACTAATGCTCTGGCTGTGTTCATGGAGCAGATGAACCATATCTTCTGCCCTTATCTAGATCAGTTTGTCGTGGTCTTTATAGATGACATCCTGATATATTCTGCCTGTCAAGAGGAGCACTGACAACACTTGAGAGTGGTACTGCAGACCCTTAGGGAGAACAAATTATTCGCCAAGTTTAGAAAATGTGAATTCTGGCTAGATCGGGTTATGTTTCTTGGGCATATTATATCTGGGAATGGTCTATCAATGGACCCTAGCAAGGTGGAAGCAGTGACAAAGTGGGAAGCACCGAAGACAGTCATGGAGATTAGAAGCTTCCTTGGCCTGGCTAGATACTATCGCCAGTTCATTGAAGGCTTCTCCACCATTGCAGCCCCAATGACCAAGTTGACCAAGAAGGGAGCAAAATTTATCTGGTCAGAGCAGTGTGAAGACAGTTTTCATATGCTTAAGGAAAAGTTGACTTCAGCCGCAGTATTGGCACTCCCCCAAGGGAATGACGGTTTCACTATTTATACAGATGCATCCAGGATCGGCCTTGGCTATGTACTAATGCAGAATAGCCGAGTAATTGCCTATGCCTCGAGATAGTTAAAGGACCATGAGAAGAACTACTCCACTCATGACCTTGAAATGGCGGCAGTGGTCCATGCTTTGCGCATCTGGAGACACTATTTATATGGAGTTCGGTTTGAGGTCTTCACCAACCATCAAAGCCTCAAATATATATTCACTCAGAAGGATCTCAATTTGAGACAAAGAAGGTGGGTCGACTTATTGAAAGACTATGACTTTGCCTTGCAATACCATCTAGGCAAGGCGAATGTGGTGGCGGATGCTCTCAGTTGTAAATTGATGGCGTTGAGCTTGCATCGAGAGTGGGATATGATTGAGGGAGTGATCGCATCACGACCCGAGGAAAGGAAGCAGTTTGGGCTCCTAGCTGAGTTATCGACAAGACCTGCATACTTAGATAGAATTGCTGAGGCACAAAGGCAGGACATGGCATTGCAGAGACAATTGAACAATGAGGGCTTCCAAAGGAGAATTGATGGACTGATCACATTCCGAGGAAGAATTTGTGTACCAGATGATGTAGACATAAAGAAGGACTTGATGCGGGAGGCTCATGGGTCAAAGTTCTCCATCCATCCCAGAAGCACCAAGATGTTTCAGGATATGAAGAGGATGTACTGGTGGTCAGGAATGAAGCAAGACAATGTGGAGTTCGTGTCCAAATGTCTCACATGTCAGCAGGTAAAAATTGAACATCAAAGACCTGGCGGTCCCCGCCAGACCATTGAGATGGCACAATGGAAATGGGAACAAATCACCATGGACTTTGTGTCTGGTCTACCCATGACTAGGAGAAGGCATGACACAATCTGGGTAATTGTGGACGGGTTCACAAAGACTGCACACTTCCTGCCCATCAACAAGCAAACTCCAATCGAATCCTTAGCAAAATTATTCATCATTGAGATTATTCGGTTGCATGGTGCACCCTTGTCCATCATTTCTGATCGGGACCCTTGATTCACCGCAAGATTTTGGAAGAGTTTGCAGCAGGCCATGGGGATAGAGTTTCGGCTCAGCTCGGCCTTTCACCCTCAGACCGATGGGCAATCTGAGCGTACCATCCAAACCCTAGAAGATATGTTGAGGGCGTGCAGTATTGACTGGAGGGGCAACTGGGATGATCACTTACCCCTAATAGAGTTTGCATACAACAATAGCTACCACTCCACCATCGGAATGGCACCCTATGAGGCACTTTATGGGCGGCCATGTAGGTCACCGGTATGTTGGTATGAAGCTGGCGAGAAGCATCTATTCAGGCCACAATTGGTGCAAGATTGCTCAGAGAAGATATCCATGATCTGACAGCGACTCCTTATAGCCCAGAGCCGTCAGAAAAGTTATGTAGACCAGCGACAGAGAGAGTTGACATTTGCGGAAGGAGACCATGTATTCCTAAAGGTGTCTCCTACTAAGGGAGTCATGCGATTTGGAAGGAAGGGAAAGCTCAGTCCCAGGTATATCGGGCCTTTTGAGATTCTACAAAGGGTCGGCAAGGTGGCGTATCGACTTGCACTTCCGCCTGCTCTGGCACATGTGCATCCAGTTTTCCACGTCTCCATGCTCAGGGAATATGTCCGAGATGCCTCGCATGTGATAGAATACGAGCCCCTGGAAGTTCGAGCAAATCTATCTTACGTAGAGCAGCCCATCAAAATCATCGACTGGAAGGAACATGTATTAAGGAAAAAAACCATACGGCTGGTGAAAGTCTTGTGGAGGAATTCTCATTCTGAAGAAGCAACTTGGCAGCCAGAGGACAAGATGCGTCAAGAATACCCCCAACTATTCGGTGAGCAATTCTTCCTTAAAGAGAAATTTTCTTCTTTCTAGTTCAATTTTGAGAACGAAATTATTTTAAGGCTGAGAGAATGTTATGACCGCCAATTAGGCACCAGCCCAATCGGGCACAATTCGGACCTGCGAACTAAACGGGCCAAAAATCTGGACAGATTATCAAAGAATCCTTAGAAAATTTGTAGCTTAACGTAGGAAGATCAGAAAAGAATGAAACTAGGCTCATTAGAAAGCTTAGACCCTTAGCCCAAACTCTTATGTTGAGGGGGAAACTCAATTAGCACTAGAACCCATGGTTCTGAGCCCTTTCTGCCAGCTATCATGAAGAGGTATGACTGTTGGGCAAATTTCCATGTAATTAATGGAAAGATCATAACTTCTGATGGGGATAATAGAATTCGATGGAGCCACCACCAAAATTTAGATCAAGAAGTTCTCGTGATTTTATCTGAAGACACCCAAACCCAAATCCCAATGGAAAAATGCACTCACTGGCATTTATGATAAGGTAGACGAAGGGTCAAGACTGAAACAGAGGAGGGATGACCTTAATATTGCAAAAATCATAACTTGCGTTAGAATTGATGAAATTCAATGAAACCACGTTTGATCTGGAAGTAATCTTCATTTCATATGAAGACACTCCAACCTAATTCCCAATAGAAATATGCGCACATTAGCATTTATGATTAGTGGTCGAAGAGTCACACCTGTTCAAATCCGAAGGGATGCTTAGCATTAACTCCTCTTCAAAATCAGCGACCTTGGAGCTTGTTAGAGCCTTGAGGGACGTGGGTGAACTCTTGGGAGGCCTGAAAAATTATATAAGGAGGGGTTTCGTGGGTGGCCATCCTTTAGCAACACTCATCTTCCATTTTTCTGCCACCTACGGGTCCTTTTGTGAAAGAAAGAGAGGTGAGAGACCTTGGCCGTTACGTAGGAGGGTGGACCTGCAGAGAAGTCTTGGTGGGTCTGGGGTGTGGATCTCATCCCCAGATCGAAAGGGTAAAGCTAAGGTGGATCTGTGGTGTGGATGTTATCCCCGGATCATCGGTTAACACCTCAAAGGTAGTCACCTAACCTCAAACTTAGGGGTCAATAACGCATTAGAACGGTTTTTTTTTAGAAATATATATATATTTTCTACACTCTAAAAGAGGGACTAAGGGCAGGTGGGGATGACCATCATATTCATTTTGGGATCTATTTTTCAATCAGTTTTGGGCTTCATGAGTCTCCACAGCCATGGGAAAGTCCATGCATGTTTTAGTATAATTTAGTGAAGAAGGTCCGTGCATGTTTTGAGTCAAGTCTGTGCAAGTTTGCATTAGCCATGACAAGGTCCATGCATGTTTTAAGTAAAGTCTGTGCATGATTTAGTGAAGAGGGTCTATGCATGTTCTTGTAATAGTAAAGGTCGGTGCATGTTTGTGTTAGCATCAGTGCACATTTTGTCCATGTGTGGGTAAAGGTATGTGAATGTTTGTGTTAGCATTGGTGCACTTTTAGTCCTTGCGTAGGTAAAGGTCAGGTCATATTCTAGATAAGGTTGGTGCATGTTTTGTTCAAGTAAAGATAAGGTTGATGCATATTTTGTCCAAGCCTAGATAAGGTCGGTGCATGTTTTGCTCAAGCAAAGATAAGGTCGGTGCATACTTTGTCCAAGCATAGATAAGGTCGGTGCATGTTTCGTTCAAGCAAAGATAAGGTTGGTGCATATTTTGTCCAAGCCTAGATAAGGTTGGTGCATGTTTTATTCAAGCAAAGATAAGGTTGGTGCATACTTTACCCAAGCATGGATAAGGTTGGTGCATATTTGTCCAAGCCAAGATAAGGTCGGTGCATGCTTTGTCCAAGCATAGGTAAGATCGGTACATGATTTCTCCAAGAATAGATCAGGTCGGTGCATGTTTAGTCCAATTCATAAGTAAGGCCTGTGCATGTCCCAGTGAGGTCTGTGCACATACTGCACAGACCTGAGTAAGGTCGGTGCACATGCTGTACAGACCCAATTTCTAGAAACCGAGAAAAAGGGGAATTTGATAGGGCATTTTAATTCGTAAAAATCTGAAAAATAGGAAATGATGGGAAACCGAGGCAGTACCCTCCTGTAAAAGTTTCATGTGCCCAAAAATTCCGTACTTACAGACACAAGACATTCTCCATGTATGTGTGGTCTAGAGGGATAAACTTGTTCCTTTCATATAGTAACCTGAACATGACTACGTGTATGTTTAGCCATCTTAATCTTTTAATAGCATATCTATGAGCATGAGTAACACAACTGGAAGCATGACTATGAGTATGTTTAGCACTTAAAATCATGAAAATATGTATAATAAGTATCATGCTAGTAAAGATAAGTAAGAATGTGTATGCCATGAGGTGGAAAACAATAGCATTCCGTGAGGTAGGACTTCGGTCCCTTCTGCGGGACGCCGATATGTATCACCGCGGAAGTAAATGATCCCAGGGGACGATGGTGCGTAACGCCTTGGTCAAAACCTATTGATTCGGCTGGTTCGTTCTGTGGGATGGCGATGCGTAACGCCACAGAACCTGGGAGACGGTGGTGCGTAACACCCCGTGCAGCAGGAGTCTAGGTGGGAGTTCGCTCCCGGGTCTGCGTAGTACTCTTTCGTTCGTTGTGTGTGGGCCTCCTGTGTTTACGACAACTGTTCGGTTCCATGAATGGCAAAAATATGAACTCTCATAAAAGGTGATAATAAGACATTGTTCTTGTACTGAGGTCATGCTGCATGCATGGGTGTTTATACTAGTTAAAGAATATGTATTTTCCTTGTTGAGTTATTTTAAGTAGATGATATAAAATGAACTATGCTACTGTTAACATCAGAAAAATGCATATAAATGATTATATAGATGCAAGTTGCTCCCAATTTGTTTAGGATACCTACTGAGCATCACACTCACCCATAGGACACACGTTTTTCATGAAACCTAGTGCAGGAGGTTGAGGTGGAGGCAGCAGCAGAGGATTAGAGTTAGCATCATCTGTCTGGGTATGCTGCGGTCAAATCTTTTGTTATATGTTGGGTGTGGGGTGGAAAGGCTCTTGTGGACTCACGTGTAATCTGGAACTTGAACCTGTACTCTTTTGGGAGATTGTGAATGGTGGAAATATTTATCTACATTTCTTGTGACCTGTTGTTTCTCTCTCATGTAAATGTATGTATGTTACATAATATTGTGCTTCCGCGATACGTACGAAGTGATCGCTTTGGGGTCCAATAAAAGAAAAAAAATATTCTCAAAATTTGTGGATCGGATCCCGGGGCATTACACCGCCGTAGAGACCTGTCTCCCAGGACAAGGCCAACCTGGACACGCTGTCCAAGGTGCAACCCCGACCACCTGGTCGTGGGTACCGCACAATAAGACTCAACCTCTGTAAAGCTACTAGGCTAGTAGCACCCTGGCCACTAACTCGAAAACACCGGTCGGTCCATAAAACCACATCTCGCAGACAGGAAACGGATCCCGGAAACAGGAGAGTCACGTCTCACGTGACAGGAGTACATGCCCACCAGAATCAAGGCCAGATGCGTCTACTGACGGCTTAGACCACCCCTCAGGTGTCCCCCTCGACCCCTGGTGGAACGGGGACACCGTACAAGTAACCACAAAACAAGTGACTAGCTGGGGTCACGCTCGTCAGCGCGGGTCCAACCGCCCCCAACCACGTGTGCACAAACAGACCGTGCATCTCTGGTCTGGCCCTCTGACTGGTTTTCCCCTCAGCCAGACTTTGGCTGGTAGACGTGGGGCCCGATGAAAACCAGTCTAAAATTGTCTCTCTGGGTAGCCTCGCCACCACTCCCTGGTGGGACCACTTACATGTCAGAAGGCTACGACTAGTGGGGAGTAACTCAAGTGACCACTCTTGTTGGGTTCTGTGCGCCCCCTTTTTGTCTTTGACAATGGTTTTTATTATTCCAATATATTGTGTGGCTTGCGTTTCATTAGAAGTGCTTCATGTTGCTCATGGGTCATTTGTGATGGTTTGAATATTAACTTGATTAGTTGTGCATTGCACATGTCTTCATGAAATGAATGGGTTGAATGACCTTAATTGTTCTCCATGCACATACTTACATTTGGATGGCCAGGTTTATTGCTTTCACAAAGTGCTGACATTGGGTTGCTGAGTGTCGACACTTCCTGTGTTTCACATGCACTGATCTATTTCTGGATATTGGTTTTATGACTCCTCTTGCATGATATTCTGTTGGCTAGTTCATTTGATTGCATTTCAAGATGTTTAGATGGAGGTTGAAGGAGGTTTTCTTGTGGAGAAATTGTTTTGAAGTAAGCTCTTCAAATGCATTTAATTAATGTTGACTGGAAACTATGTGTTTAAATGAACCTTCATTTTTGGACTGACTTGGAATTCTTAAATGGATTGCTTGCATCTAGTTGATATGTGATGGTTGTGTAGGTTCAGTTTTGTTCTGGACTGAATCAATGTTTTGGTATGATTTACATTGATATAACTTTGATGAGAGTAAGCCTTATGTGTGATGTTCGTTGCACGGACCTTATTCATTATTGCACAGACCTTGTGGTTTATTGCACGGACTTTGGTCATCATTGCACTGACCTTATCTATGGGTTCTACACAGTTTGCACAGACTTGTTCAAACATGCATCGACTCAGTTCACTTGTGCACCGACTCAATCTTGGTTGCTCTACACATTTGCACCGGCCATGGGTTATATGCACAGACATTATAGAATGCATTAAGTAATTCTTATGGGTTATGTGCTTCAACATGATATTGAGGTTGTTAAGCATGCAAGGCTCAAATGTGTCACATTCCCTTGTTCAAGGTAAGAAATCATGATTGAATATAATTCAATGTGGATTGAATGAGTTTGGTTGAAAATGGTTTCTTCAATTGCCTTGACTCATTATTCTCATGTGGTTGAATTTCTGGAAAGTGCAGGTTCAAATATGCCCACAAATCCTTGACATCAATGGTAAGCTTCCACTCTTGTTGACATTCCCTTGAATCTATGGTAAGTATCCATGATTGAATGTATTTCCATGTGGCTAAATTGGGTTGTTTCATTCATTTTGGTTTTGGGGTTTATTTGGCTTCTTAATTGTCCCTTGTTTAATTGAGGTTCATGATGCATCATGCTTACTTTGATTCCTAAACTTGCTTTCAAAATCTTGTTTGATTTGTGTTTTAAAGACCCCTCATGCATGCCATTTAATAGTTTTTGAATGGGGTTTAAATGTGTTTTATTGGTGCTGGATGTTTTGATGGTTTCAACTGAGTTTTATTGAGTTTTCAGTTCTGTCAGTAAAAGTGTCGACTCAAGGAGTCGACACTTATTTCAGTAGGTTCTGTCTACGTTGATTTCTGATTTGCTGACAAATGTGAGTCGACACTTTTGTGCTGACAAAAAGTGTCGACTCTGTGAGTAGACACTTTTGTCCTGTGAACTGTTTTTTGTCTTCTGGCAGAACTCTCGAAAAAAAGTGTCGACTCTGAGAGTCGACACTTTTGTCCTGGATGCTTTTTTTTTGTTCGGGACAGAATGAGATGAGAAAAGTGTCGACCCCATGTGTCGACACTTTCTCTTGTTCGTCCGGAACGAGTTTTCCAAATTGGTTTCGAAATACCCATATAAAGATCCGATTGTCTTGGCTTTTTACCCCAATAGCCTTAGGGTTTCCATACATCTATTTGGTGTTGATTTGAAGGGTTTTAATGTGGATATTATGGTCTTTCATTATTGTTTTCCCTCTTGTATATAGAGGTCACGATCTCCATCGTGAAAAACATCCCCTTGCGCTAATAGTTCCCTATCTGCTGCAGGAGAAGAAGAACGAGGAGGAGAAGGTGCTTGCTCTGCCAGAGAAGGAGATCCACGCCACCAAGGAACGCGTCTCAAGACCCCAAGCTCGAAGCCGGAGGTGAGCCGCCATTGCTCTCTCCATCATTGCATGCTTGGACGCATCTGTACAAGGGGGCTGATTTCTTCTCTTATGCTCTTATCGTTCTAAAGCACTCTTCTATTTTATCTCCGGGTTGTGTAAAGATTTAGGGGATATCTAAATCATTCATTTCCATATTCTTGTTTGAGATTAGCTTAAAGTTTGGACTTATTGTTCTATCTACTCTTATAGTGAAGAAGAAGAATGAAAAGTAGTTGTGGGACATTAAAGGCTCGATTGGAGCTGGGACTTGAACGAACAAACTTGGATCTTCAAGGAGGATGACCAACTGCTCCAACCAGCTGCAGATAAAATCTTCTCCAACCTAAGCTTCAAGGAAGATCTGCTTATTTCTATTGGAGAACAAAGGAGATATTTCTACATCCTCTTTATGCATATTTCTATGAATGTTTCATAGTCTATTTTCATCTACATACTACTGTGGGCATATATTGTATATACTTTGATTTTGTTAAACTCAAAAATCTGTGTGTGTGTACGGAGCTGTGTCTCCGTGTGGTTGTCGTGTCCGAGGTACGTTCCCCGAACGTGTGTGTGTGTTGTAGTGGCAGCGTGTTGAGGCAAGGCCTCATGTGTGTATTGCTGCGGAAGCAGCGTGTGTGTGGTTGGGGTTCGTCCCTGTATTTCTACGAAAGTAGCGTGTAGTGAAGCCTCACCTAGTTGGGTGAGGGGTGGACGTAGGGAGCCCGTCGTGGTCCCGAACCACCTTAAAATCCTTGTGTCTTGTGTGATTGCCTATGTGATTGTCATTTCTTCTCTCTCCGCTTATAGGTACATTATATAGGTTTTTAATTCACTACACAATCACTCACTGCTACCTCCGTAATCTGTGTTGAGCAAAATTTCCTTGTTAGTTGCATTAACTATACGTGTGAGATCGGAAAGTTTTAAAGAACATTATTATCTCACGTAAGTTTTAGTTAATCAACGTTGTTAATTTTACTTTAGTTGTAATTGGGTTAGAAAGTTTTTTAAAATCCACCATCTCGGTAAGGGGACAATTCAAGCCCCCTTCTTGTCTGCCATCTCTCTGGGCCAACAACTCTCTAAGGAGAAACTCCGAGAACCACGCACGCACCCTGCGTGAAAGTTGAGAAGAACCAAGTGGCGCCGAGCCACTGGACTCTAGACAGTCCTCTAGACCCACTAAATCCAACGGTCCTTGAGTCACGAGACTCGGGGTCAAGACCGTCACACGCAACAGCACAAGGCCATCAATCTAGCCTAATCCCTTGGTCTAAAACCATAGTAGCATGAATACGAGGCAGCCCACGAGCCGCCGAGACCATCCCCTCAAAAGGGAACTCAAGAGTCCAAGGCCACACACATGGCCCACAGGAAAGTATAGAAGCACAATTCCCAAGGTAGCTCATACATCGGCACGCCTATTCCCCATCCTTGGGAAAAGCAGGAAACCCTCCAGTCCCAAGCCGGATGACTGGACTCGCAGTCTGAGGCCAAACACATGGCCCACACGGGAATCATCTTCCAGGAAACCCACGACATGCGGGGGAACTCCACCGCAGTCATACCGATACACGGTGACTTGATCGAGCGTAACACAAAAGCCCGAAACAAATGGGGTCACCCAGACCCACCACACCTACGGGCATGCTAATCGAGGTAACATTGTACCCCCGACACCCCAGAAACACAGACACGGAACTCACGCGGTGTCCGAGACACTCACGAGGCTGAAGGTCAACTACTGGGTCACAACCAGGTCGACCCGAGACCACACAACACGAATTCGGCATGGAGAATCACCTGACGGTCCTACCCTAGGCCTCCACACAGACTCTAGCGGCCCAACTCTTGTCCGCCACAAGGCCTCTAGCGGCCCAATCCAGGCACGGCAGAAGAATGAGTCACACTGGCTCTGAGGCACCCATCCCAGGCCGCCATAGCGCTCTTGCAGTCAAGCCTTGGCGCGCTAGAAGCCCTCTGGCGCCCGTACCTAAGGCCACTAGAGGCACATGACTCCCGATGGTCAGAAAGCATGCGACTCGAGAAGCGACGATCAAAAATGAGGTAGCGTCTAACCCTAGGCCTCCACACCGTCTGGCGGTTTATCATGCAGCCGCCAGACGACGTCGGGACCTACCGACAAAATAGTAACAAGTGGCACACCCAGCTTAAGCCGCCAGGGTCTCTGGCGCGCCTACCTTGGGCCGCTAGTGAGTGTGGCGGTCTCTGGAAGGACAGTTACACTCACCCGAAAACGGGACGGTGGGAACATTCCCAAAAACCCGTTCCACGCCCCGATCATCCACGGATGATGGGGAAAACAAGGGGGAAGCTCCCCCGACACCCCTAGCATGCATCTAAAGCCCCGAATCGGCCAAAAACGCCGCGAAATGAGAGATCCAGCTCACTCCCCAAAAATATGGATTTTCCCCAAAATGCTCAAATAAGCCCGCTCGGCTTACCACGGCCTATAAAACTCGCAGGAAAGAAAGTGCACAAGCTGGGGGTCCATCTCCCTACGTCCACCGAAGATTTCGAGCGCCGTGGACGCCGATCCACAAAGAAAACGCCGCTAAACCCTCGCCGGCTCGCGATCCCACGAGCCGCCTCCACCATCGTGATCCTCGTCCCGTGCCCATCGCTCCAAGTCCCACGAGCCACGCCGCCCCGCCCTCGCCGCCTCCATCGGCCGCCCGGAGTGAGAGGGGGAGAGGAGAAAACGTGAGAGAAGAGAGGGAGAGAAGAGAGAAATGAGAGGGGAGAGATAGAAAAGAGGTTATTATATAGAAAATCTAGAAATTATCAAAAATATGAAAAAATAGAAAAATATACCCATGCGATCCTCGGAACATGCTGATCACCGTGGTAATGTCCCGGCATCGGAGAACGTAATGGTTCACCCTGTACGGGGTTCCGAAGGTCCGATAGACAAAAATACGTGTAAAACCCAAAACGTAACCCGGGACCTAGAAAGGTGCTTTGAAAATTCCCAAAAAATATCGGCGTGCTCCTCACAACACCACAGATCCAAGAAAACTCACGGGCACACCACCAAAGGGTCCAACAATCCGGTAAAAATAGTTTGAAGCTCAATCAGACAGAATCCTCAACCAGCGAAAAGCGATCCAAAACCCACGGATCCCTATCCGAGAAACCCGGGGCATTACAGCCCTCCCCCCTTAAAGGAATTTCATCCTCGAAATTTAGGACTAGCATCAAGTCATAGGGGAAGAACACTGAACCAACCGATAATGCCGTCAAAGCCCCAGCACAGAAAATCTCGATTCTCACGAAAGCACCGATCCTGAGGGACACAGCCAGACTACCATCACAAATGACACCTCGCTCCGCATGCCACGCACACCGGCCATCAGAGCAGGCACATGCCAAAGGTCATAGTCCAGCATCACCTTAGTCACAATAAAGACCAATCGTGGCACCGCTGCCACAATCTCGTTCACCGAGGAGACACAATCCTCGTTACGAGAAACAGCTACTGATCCATCCTATGGTCGGCAGACAAATCACACATCAGCTTCATAACCAGCTGACCGGTCGCACACCCTTCCCAAGGGACACCTGCCAACCCCGATTCCACCCTTACCATAAAGCCACAAGACACCACCGAAACAATTCATGGCACACGTCTCTAGGGGAGGAAAGTGCCATCCAAAATTGCGGCAACCTCAGGAAATCCGCCTGTAGCAACTGACGCTACGATCCTAAACCTGTGGGTTATGGGCCCACCAGCTTCCGCTGCACACTCTAATCCACGCGCACAGCCAACCATGGCAACTCGGGACTCATCATCCTGACAATCCACAACTCGGCTGGTCAACCTCAGAAAATAGGGTGAGGAAAGCTCCATTACCTCGCACCCCAAGCACAGATTCACTCCCAAATCTGGCAATCCTCTGCAAATCTGCAGACTCCGATCTGCCCCGCATTAGAAAGTTCCAGCACCAGCCAAGAATGCGAACACCGCCCAACCAGCACTCGTCCTTCTAGAACAACGCCAGCACCCTCACACCAGGGGAAATGGGCACAACTCTCACAGGCAACCACCTTGCCACAACACGGATCACGTCTCGTATGGACTTCATGGCACACAGGGGCCAACCAATCCGAAAACACAATGCAAGACGACGAACCTTAGCTGCACACAATCTCTCTAACCAAAGGATAAACCGACATACCTCCAACCAATGGAAGAACTCCATGCTCGGCCTGACCTCAAACCTCGCACACGCTGGGAACAACACCTTCCAGCACCGAGAAAATCATCACTTCCATCAGGTCAGCACCTCCGACACACTCGGCGAGTGTCATGTCAGACCACAATCACAACATCTCTCGATGCACCACCGCTGTAATTCCTCGAACTGCAACACACCACACCAAGAGCCGCAATACGAGCCATAATTGACAACCGTCAATGCTCATCCTCGAGTCCCAAAACTCACTGCAGAACCTTCACAACTCAAACCAAATCCAGGCGAACACAACCCATTCGCACGCAAGAGCGCAGGAGCAAGAACTTACTAGGACACCAAACCTAATCTTGCCTCGAAATCCGCAAAAATAACCAGGATCGACACGCCATTTCTGACGCCATAGAGCATGACACGAACATCAGGCTCGAAAATCAGCAACTCATCGAGAAGATCTTCAGCTCACCCGAGCACACTCCTCGATCAGAGCACTCGCTCTGCCACCTTAAACCACAACCTTAACACATCAGGGGCTGGATAAACCTCAAGGTGTAGTGGCCAAACTCAACGACAGCTCCCTCAAAGCACGCTCATGGCCACTTAACCACAAATAGTCCTCGCCAGCCACCTGACCTTGCTGCAAATACCTTGAACGCAGCACCATAGCAATGCGCCTGCCGGTAACCTCTGCCCAACGCCGCACACTCAAGCTCTCAAGCGAGAAACAAAGCGGAAAACATGCACGAAACCCTTAGCGAGTTGCCGACTATACTGAACCTAATGGACTCTGATCAATATCTCAAATTACTATGTACATCCACAACCACGGCTCTGATACCAACTATGACGACCCAAGATCCGGATACCGAGAAGGCTCGATACCATTCGAATCCTGGCCCGCCGCCCACGAGCCGGGAGGGCTCGGAAGGGCTAAAAGAGTGTGGAGGCACAAAGAAATAAGAAATAATGCAGGACAATTCACAATTAATAGAAATAAATAATTATTACAACAACAGAGTCCAATCCAACAGAAAGTATAGTCTAAAGCAATAAAACATACCACATGCCAAGTGAACACTCAGCCCGGTGAGCTGACAACTAAGAACCTCAGCACTGCACCCTCGAACCTCGAGGAAGAACCACCTCACCTGAAATGCAGGGGTGAGCCTCCTATCACTGGCCCAGTAGGGATCCCGCAGAACCCCAACTGAGAACAACGGTGGTTCGGAAAGCAATAGCTACAAGAACAATAGTAACAGCAGGAACAGTAAACACGGTGGTCGGTCGAAACTCGGGACTACAACTACTTCTACTATACCGGAAAGGAAAACCCTACTCTCACAAGCGGGAACCGGACTATACTAACACCACTCACCGAGGTAAAACTCATGGTAACCCCGTCATAGAGACCTGTCTCCCAGGACAAGGCCAACCTGGACACGCTGTCCAAGGTGTAACCTCGACCACTTGGTCGCGGGCACCGCACAACAAGATGCAACCTCGATAAAGCTACTAAGCTACTAGCACACTGGCGACTAACTCAGAAACACCGGTCGGTCCAAAAAACCACATCCCGTAGATGGGAAACGGAACATAGAAACAGGAGAGTCACGTCTCACGTGACAGGAGTACCTGCCCACCAGAAACAAGGCCGGATGCGTCCACTGACGGCTTAGACCGCGCCTCAGGTGTCCCCCTCGACCCCTGGTGGAACAGGGACACCGTACAAGTAACAACAAAACAAGTGACTAGCTGGGGTCGCGCTAGTCAGCGTGGGTCCAACCGCCCCTAACCACGTGTGCACACACAGACCGTGCGTCTCTGGTCTGGCCCTCTGATTGGTTTTCCCCTCAGTCGGACTCTGGCTGGTAGACGTGGGGCCCGACGGAAACCAGTCTAAAATCATCTCTCGGGTAGCCTCGCCACCACTCCCTGGTAGGACCACTCGCGTGTCAGAAGGCTACGACTAGTGCGGAGTCATTAAAGTGACCACTCTCCAAGAAGAAACTCCCAGAACCACGCACGCCCCCTGCGCGAAAGTTGAGAAGAACCAAGTGGCGCCGAGCCACTAGACTCTGGACAGTCCTCTAGACCCACTAAATCCAACGGTCCTTGAGTCACGAGACTCGGAGTCAAGACCGTCGCACGTAACAGCACAAGGCCGTCAATCTAGCCTAATCCCTAGGTCTAAAACTACGATAGCACGAATACCGAGGTAGCTCACGAACCACTGAGACCATCCCCTCAAAAGGGAACTCAAGAGACCAAGGCCACACACATGGCCCATGCGGAAAGCACAGAAGCACGATTCCCAAGGTAGCTCATACGCCGCTACGCCGATTCCCCATCCTTTGGAAAAGCGGGAAACCCTCCAGCCCCAGGCCGGATGACTGGACTCGCAGTCCGAGGCTAAACACATGGCCCACACGGGAATCATCTTCGAAGAAACCCACGACATGCGGGGGAACCCCACCGCACTCATACCGATACACGGTGACTTGCTCGAGCGTAACACAAATGCCCGGAACACATGGGGTCACCCGAACCCACCATACCTATGGGCACGCTAATCGAGGTAACACAGTACCTCCTGACACCCCAGAAACACGGACACGGAACTCACGGGGTGTCTGGGACACTCACGAGGCCGAAGGTCGACCATTGGGTCACAACCGGGTCGACCGGAGACCATACAACATGAATTCGGCATGGAGAATCACCTGGCGGTCCTGCCCTAGGCCGCCACACAGACTCTAGCGGCCCAACTCTTGTCCGCCACAAGGCCTCTAGTGGCCCAATCCAGGCGCGCCAGAAGAATGAGTCACACTGGCTCTGGCACACCCATCCCAGGCAGCCACAGCGCTCTAGCGGTCAAGCCTTGGCGTGCTAGAAGCCCTCTAGCGCCCGTACCTACGGAGGCTAGAGGCACGTGACTCCCGACGGTCAAAAAGCACGCGACTCGAGAAGCGACGATCAAAAATGAGGTAGCGGTCTAACCCTAGGCCACCACACCGTCTGGCGGTTTATCGTGCAGCCGCCAGACGACGTCGGGACCTGCCAACAAAACAGTAACAAGTGGCGCACCCAGCTTAAGCCGCCAGGGTCTCTGGTGCACCTACCTTGGGCCGCTAGTGAGTGTGGCAGTATCTGGAAGGACCGCTACACTCACCCGAGAACGGGACGGCGGGAACATTCCTAAAAACCTGTTCCACGCCCCGGACATCCATGGATGATAGGGAAAACAAGGGGGAAGCTCCCCCGACACCCCTAGTATGCATCTAAAGCCCCGAATCGGCCAAAAACACCGTGAAATGAGAGATCCGGCTCACTCCCCAAAAATATGGATTTTCCCCAAAAAGCTCAAATAAGCCCGCTCGGCTCACCACGGCCTACAAAACTCACGGGAAAGAAAGTGCACGAGCTGGGGGTCCATCTCCCTACCTCCACCGAAGATTTCGCGCGCCGTGGACGCCGATCCACAAAGAAAACAACGCTAAACCCTCGTCGGCTCGCGATCCCACGAACCGCCTCCACCATCACGATCCTCGTCCCATGCCCATCGCTCCACGTCCCACGACTCACGCCGCCCCGCCCTTGCCACCTCCGTCGGCCACCCGGAGTGTCACGTCCCGAGCCTTTATTACAGCGGAAGACTCGCTCGGGGAGCGCGAACAGCCGGCATGGTAAGCCTCTTGCAAGCAAGAATATTCAGAGCGTGAAACAATCACACATGTAAATGTAATTGCATAATATATATACTCAAACTTCAACTTTATTTCATAATGCTCATTATTCAAGATACAATCACTAATTTGATTTTCATTCTACTAGACTCAAGAAATAGGAAAACTACATTGACTCAATCTAGACAATATGACTTCCTAAGTCTTCCCCCTCATCTTTATAACACTTTCACACGCTTCCGGACCCGCTACTAGTATTGCCCGAATCTGAATCTGAACCACTTCCATCACCTAAAAAATATTGGAAAATAGGTCATGAGCACACTTGCCCAGTAGGTATCTTCGCATCAACATGAAGGCACTATTAAAGTAATTAACACTTTAGCTCTAGAGAATAAGGTAAAACCATGCGAATGAGAATCAATCATGCGATCAAACCAAAGTAACCAAATAAGATAGAATGATCAAGAATGAACTATCAAGAATGTAACATGAACATGATATTTGGCCTTTTCACGAGCAAGCATGTAACGAGTAAGTACGAGCAAGTCACATATTCATCACGCTAGTCTCTTTTGAGTACATAGTTCGTGAATTTCTGTGGAATATCAATCAAGAAAGTCATGTACAAGAATGCCATGTAGTGCCGTATCTTGTTGAGTCGAGTCGTGGATCATCACTTATTTATAGAAATAGTACTCCCAGTGCAATGCGACGCCAGTAGCATCATACCCCATGGTTTATAAACTAATATGTTTCCGGTAATCAGTCGAGGGGACTAGCATAGAGCCCTTGAACACAATCAGTGCTCGATCGCATCTTCAGTTATAAATTAAGCTACTTCCACGTAATATATCAGTAAAGTATGGCCAAGAATATAGCAATTCCAATAATGAAATCAAAAAATGAACGCTTCAATTTGAATATATGAGATCAAGAATGACTTAAACTATGCTATGCTTATGGAAATAAATCGGTAGCATAACAGTATTTTTCCATAACTTTCATTCATTATATTAAGTCTATTAAGTAATATGATAAGTTCTAGATCATCAAAGGTCATCTAGAATCTTTGGAATATCAACCCTTGGTCAAACCTTGGGTTAACTCATGCAAGCTATGTAACGGTCATTAGCTGGGCCGTTACATTATGTAACGCGTCCATACTGGGCCGTCATAGTAACCAGAGTCTAATAAGATAAAATAGACTCAGAGGAATGTGACGGTCTGGCACTAGGCCATTACATGAGCCCGACAGTCCAGTTCAAGGCCGTTACATTACAAGAATCAAAACATCGATAGAGTGTTCTAATTAATGGGCTTTTATTGGTACAACCAAGTCGGCGTCCTAGTGGGAATCCCAGGCTCACGGAGAATTACAGAGGCCTTGAAACAATGATTTCCTAGTCCATTGGAAGGAATATCCAATAGAGATGTCCTCATGTTCAAGATTGTGTTCCTATAGTGCAAAGTGTGAACTAATGACAACATACCGGAATATGTGTCATATACTTATAGAATTGACTCTATTGACAGAGAGATATATGTATAATCAATGTGAAAATCACGATGAAAACTCCGTCAATACAATGTTAAAAAGTCATGCTTTATACTACAAAACTATATAATTTTGGCTTCAAGAAATTATCATACCTCAAGTAGAAATGATAACAACACATGCAATACCTATCATGAATGATCAAATAACCTTAAAATCACATGATTAGGTTAAAACCTAAGTAACTAGGTTTTTAACAATAAAATATTTTTGGCAAGTTATATTCTATCTTAGGGTTGACAGAACATAGGATATAACGGTCTGGAGAGGGGGCGTCACAGTGAAAGTGACAGTCAGGAACTAGCCGTTACATTAATGTAATGCGTCTGTCCAAGCGCGTTAGAATCAACAGTGCAGTTCCAATACCACAGAGGGTGTAACGGTCTGTCGTAGGGCCGTTACTTGAAAGTGACGGTCCTATGCTAGTGCATTACAGTATCTGCTAACAGAAAATGGTATAAGCATAAAGAGATCAACTCATATCATGTCTATAATCAAAATATTATGAGTTTCCAGACATGATAACGAAGTATAGGTTATCTATATGCATGAGTATTGATAAATAGATGGATAGTCAAGTCTTTTATCTCTAGTTAGGGCTAAGAGACACATGATATGCATAGAACCCATAAAACATGAAATTGATGATCTAGCATGCATGCAATCCAATCAAAACAGAGGCTCTTAGTCCTATCGAGTTGTTTTTGCCGTTCATGAGATAACCTACCTCTTACTTAGACTGTAGTTTCTGAATTTGGTTGAGAACCTTGCCCTAGCTCCCTTCCTTCTCTTGTGACTTTTTCAGCAACTTCCTTAGGCTTTAACTCCACGTCCTCTTGACCTAAAGATGTGAAATTTGGAGGGGAGTTAGTCTAAAGTATTGTGAACAAAAACTTCTAAAGAACTTACCTGAGATAATGACTCCTTACCTTGCTTCCTTACGTCCAAAAAGTAAGGGTCGCACAGTTCAGAACTATGTCCTATTTATAGGTTTTAGACTAGGGTTTGAGGATTAGATCGATTCTAGAGTCCTTATTTCATCAAATCCTAATCTCTAAGAGTCCTTAGTAATATTATAAGCCTTCCCAAGTCGATCCATAGTGGATAGGATTTCCAAATTTCAATCTTTTTATGAGTTCTTCCACTCACGGAACTAACAGGTTTGTAACGGTCTGGTGCCCACGCGTTACATGGATGTGGCGGTCTTACGATAGATCGTTACAGTCATCGTAGGTAGAATTTTAAACCTTTAAAAAACTCTTTTGTTAATTATCCTTATAATTATCTTTACATAATTAACATTTATCCTAAAATCCGTGGATAGGCTTAAATACCTTCTAGAATATGAGCCAAACTTAATGGTCTTGGTCCTAAAACCCTTTTGGTCTTTAATTAAGTGGGTTGGGTCAATTACTTAACCTCATTTGGCCTTATATTGATTATTTAGCCCAAATAATGCTAGAAAATTATTTAAATAATTCTAGAAATTACTTCTATAAATTTTGGGGCTCTACACCCTCCCTCACTTAGAAGAATTTGGTCCCCAAATTCAAAACATGGATTGAGGAGAGTGTACTTACAGTTGAATAATTCTCCCATGTTGCTTCATAAGGCCATGCTTTCTTCCATTAAATCTTAACCATCGGAATAACTTTATTTCTGAGTTGACGCTCCTCTCGTTCCAGAATCCTTATTGGTGTCTGTTCATACGTTAAGTCCTTTTGTATCTCCAGATTGTCATAAGTGATAATATGGTCTAGATCATACACATACTTCTTCAGCATAGAGATGTGAAATACGTCATGCACTCCTGCTAATTGTGGTGGTAAAGCCAATCTATAAACCACTTCACCGACCCTTTCAAGGATTTCAAACGGGCCAATGAATCTTGGAGTTAACTTTCCTTTAATGCCAAATCTCCGAATACCTCGACCTGGAGAAACCTTTAGATATACATGTTCTCCTACTTGAAATTCCAAGTCGCGCCTTCGATTGTCAGCATAAGATTTCTGCCGATCTTGTGCCATTTGCATTCTTTCTTGAATGAGTTTGATCTTTTCTATAGAATCCCTGATAAGATCGGGGCCTAGAAATTACCTTTCTCCTATTTCATTCCAACATATTGGAGACCGACAACTTTTCCCATATAGAGCTTCGAAAGGTGCCATTTGTATGCTTACTTGGTAACTGTTGTTATATGCAAATTCTACCAGAGGCAAGTGATCATGCCAACTTCCTCCAAAATCAATGACACAAGCCCTGAGCATATCTTCTACTACCTGATTTGTCCTTTCGGTTTGACCATCAGTTTGTGGATGGAAAGCTGTGCTAAAATTTAATCTAGTCCCAAGTGAATGTTGTAAGCCTTTCCAGAACTGAGATGTGAATCGAGGATCTCTATCTGATACAATAGCGATGGGAACCCCATGTAATTTGATAATTTCCTTTATGTATAAGGCTGCTAGAATATCCACAGACCATCGACTCTTAATTGGTATGAAATGTGCAGATTTAGTCAATCGGTCTATGATTACCCATATGCCATCGTGTCCACCTCTCGTTTTAGGTAATCCCATGATGAAATCCATTCCTATGCTCTCCCATTTCCATTCAGAAATACTTAAATGATGCAATTCACCTGCAGGTCTGAAATGTTCTGCCTTAACTTGTTGGCATGTGAGACATCGAGACACAAAGTCAGCTACTTCTCTCTTCATATTGGGCCACCGAAAGTTTCTTTTTAGGTCCTGATACATTTTTGTACCTCTTGGATGAATGGTATACTTTGATTTATGTGCTTTTTCTAAGATCAATTTCTTTGTATCTTCATGATCCGGTATACACATTCGGCCCTTGAATAGCATTCTTTCATCTTCGGACATAGAAAAATCCGGTCTTTGTTCAATATTGGCCTTAATTTCCAGTAAAATTAGGTCATCCTCTTGTAACTTGGCCAAATCCTCAATCAATGTAGGTTGAGCTCAGATATTTGCTATAAAGCAATCTTCTTTCTTAATGTCAACATCTAAATTTAACCGAGAAAATTGAGGAATAAGGTTAGTCATACTAATCATGAGACTTGATAACATACCCATTGGTTTCCTGCTGAGTGCATCTGCTACAGCATTTGCCTTGCCAGGGTGATATTGAAGAGCAAAATCAAAGTCTTTAAGATATTCCAACCATCTCCTCTGCCTCATGTTAAGCTCCTTTTGAGAAAATAGGTATTTCAAGCTCTTGTGGTCTGAATAGACTGTAAACTTTTCTCCATAAAGATAATGACGCCAAATTTTCAAAGTAAATATAACTGCTGCTAATTCTAAATCATGCACATGATAATTTTCTTCGTGACGTTTCAATTGTCTTGAAGAATAACAAATCACCTTCCCATTCTGCATAAGGACACACCCTAAGCCAATTCCAGATGCATCCGTATATACTTCAAATCCAGCACCCTCTATTGGTAGTGACAAAACAGGGGCTGTTGTAAGATGATTCTTAAGATTTTGGAAACTCTTTTCACAGTCCTTCGACCAGACAAAATGATTTTCTTTTCTGGTAAGTCTAGTTAAAGGAACCGCGATCTTTGAGAAGTCCTTTATGAATCTTCTATAATAACCAGCCAGACCAAAAAAGCTTCTGACTTCCGATACGGTTGTTGGTCGACTCCAATCTCTGACAGCTTCTACCTTAGAAGGATCCACAGCAATACCTTCTTTTGAAATAATGTGGCCTAGGAATGAAACTTCCTTGAGCCAGAATTCACACTTATTGAGTTTGGCATAAAGCTTGTGTTCTCTAAGTGTTTGTAAAGCTATCCTTAGGTGTTCTTCATATTCTTCCTTTGTCTTGGAATATATCAGGATATCATCGATGAAGACGACGATGAACTGGTCTAAATATGGCTGGAAAACACCGTTCATAAGTTGCATGAATGTTGCTGGGGCATTAGTTAACCCGAATGGCATCACCACAAATTCATAGTGGCCATAACGACTTCGAAAAGCTGATTTATAAATGTCTTCTTCTTTGATTCTAAGTTGATGATAACCTTATCTGAGGTCAATCTTAGAAAAATATTTCGCTCCCGAAAGCTGATCGAAGAGCTCATCAATACGCGGCAATGGATATTTGTTCTTGATTGTAAGTTGATTCAATCGCCGATAGTCAATGCATAACCTGAGAGAACCATCCTTCTTCTTGACAAATAGAACAGGCGCACCCTAGGGGGATGTGCTAGGTCTGATAAAACCCTTGTCTAGAAGTTCCTGTAATTACTTCTTCAATTACTTAAGTTCCGTGGGGGACATCCTATAAGGGGCTATAGAAATAGGTGCCGCACCTGGAATGAGTTCAATGGTAAAGTTTACTTCCCTTTCGTGCGGTAAACTAGGTAGTTCTGATGGAAACACATCTGGGAATACATTTGTAATAGAAATGTTTGCTAGGACAATTTCCTGAGATTCGGTGACAATGACTGAAGCAAGAAAAGCTTCACATCCTTTCGAGATGAGTTTGCAAGCGTGTAGAGAAGATATAATGGTAGGATGTTTCTTGTATTTGATTCCAAGAAAAGAAAACCTTGGGAGACCGGGCTTTCAAAAAGATATAATCCTATTTCGACAATTGATATAAGCATCATGGTCTACAAGCCAATCAACCCCTAAAATGGCATCATAACCTTTCATATCAAGGCATACTAAGTTTGCAGGGAGATTGTGTCCTTCTACTACTACCTCGCAATCAGGATAATGCTTGGTAAGCTTAGTTCCAGGTCCTAGCGGTGTAGTTATAGCAAGATCCGAAGGTAGGGAAACTGATGTAATTGGTAAGGTTTTTGCAAAAGTGGTGGAGATAAAAGAATGAGAAGCACATGTATCAAATAGCACGAATGCAGGACGAGAACAGATTTGAAGAGTACCTTCCATGAGCCCGTCATTTAAATTCCTGGGCGCTTCTTCTTCATCTATAACGGCATTGAGGCGAGCCTGCCTCCTGCATCCTCCATCATTTGATTGTTCCTTCATAAGGGGGCAATTTGGTACACGATGCTCCCTACTTCCACAACGCAAACAAGCTCCTAGGCGCTTCCAACATTCTTCATCCGAGTGGCCGAATTTCTCACAAAAAGTGCACGCCAAGATAACTTGCTCCTTCTCTTCCTTCACCTTTTTACTATTCTTTTGGGAACTTCCACTGTTCCCGTTTCTCGATCTTTTCTTGCTATCACGGCTTTTGTATGGTTCCGTGATACTAAACTTCTTCTTCTTGTAGTGCCGATCAGATCGTCGGCTTGATTCCTCTCCTTTTCCTTTTAACTTTTCGACCTTCTCTAAGGTCCTCTCGCATAAATATGCTCTTTGAACCATCTCCGCATAAGTGCGGATATTCTGTGTTCCCAGTTGCTGAATAAAACTAGGCCGTAACCCGTCCATAAATCGATTCGCCTTTAATAATTCTGTACTAATCAAATGTGATGCATACGGTGCTAGCCTTGAAAACTGCAATTCGTACTCTGCTACGGTCATCGTCCCTTGACGAAGGGAGGCAAACTCCATAGCCTTCCTTTCCTTTACATGTTCAGAAAAATACTTGGCACGAAATAAAGTGAGAAAACCATCCCACGTGTGAGGTGCATCGGCCGGAGGTGCCGGAATTGATTTCCACCAAGTACGGGCATCTTTGTTTAACTGGAATATTGCTAGATGAACTTTTTCCTAATCCGTACATTGAATAACGTCAAATATCCTATTCATTTCATCGATCCAGTTTTCGGCTTCGTCTGGATTGGAAGATCCATAGAAACGCGGAGGATTTAGACTCCGAAAGTTGCGATGAAGATCTCCTGCCCTTGCCCCTGCACCACCTTGTGCTATGGTTTGCAGTGCCTGGGTGAGGCCGGCAACGGTTTGTTGCATACCGTCCCAATCTACACGATGAGCCATTTGTAAAATAGGGTACCTGAGAGAAAATAACAACTTGTTATTTCTCATGAATATTGGAATAAGCATAATAAATCTTAAACTAATTAGCTATCTTATCCTGGGTTCTACCCAATCCTCACATGGTTATGGAATTTCTTCCTTATTTCATAGGTATGGGTCTTTAACCTTAGACATATCCTATGACATGACTCTTTTCCCTAAGTTCTGAGACTTAGGCTCTGATATCAACTTAACTGTCACGCCCCGAGCCTTTATTACAGCGGAAGACTCGCTCGGGCAGCGCGAACAGCCGACATGGTAAGCCTCTTGCAAGCAAGAATATTCAGAGCGCGAAACAATCACACATGTAAATGCAATTGCACAATATATATACTCAAACTTCAACTTTATTTCATAATGCTCATTCTTCAAGATACAATCACTAATTTGATTTTCATTCTACTAGACTCAAGAAATAGGAAAATTACATTGACTCAATCTAGACAATATGACTTCCTAAATCTTCCCCCTCATCTTTATAACACTTTCACTCGCTTCCGGAGCCGCTACTAGTATAGCCCGAATCCGAATCTGAACCACTTCCATCTCCAGAAAAATATTAGAAAATAGGTCATGAGCACACTTGCCCAGTAGGTATCTTCGCATCAACATGAAGGCACTATTAAAGTAATTAACACTTTAGCTCTAGAGAATAAGGTAAAGCCATGCGAATGCGAATCAATCATGTGATCAAACCAAAGTAACCAGATAAGATAGAATGACCAAGAATGAACTATCTAGAATGTAACATGAACATGATATTTGGCCTTTTCACGAGCAAGCATGTAACGAGCAAGTACGAGCAAGCCACATATTCATCACGCTAGTCTCTTTTGAGTACATAGTTCATGAATTTCTGTGGAATATTAATCAAGAAAGTCATGTACAAGAATGTCATGTAGTGCCGTATCTTGTTGAGTCGAGTCGTGGATCTTCACTTATTTATAGAAATAGTACTCCCAGCGCAATGCGACGCCAGTAGCATCATACCCCATGGTTTATAAAATAGTATGTTTCCGGCAATCAGCCGAGGGGACTAGCATAGAGCCCTTGAACACAATCAGTGCTCGATCGCATCTTCAGTTATACATTAAGCTACTTCCACGCAATATATCAATAAAGTATGGCCAAGAATATAGCAATTCCAATAATGAAATCAAAAAATGAATGCTTCAATTTGAATATATGAGATCAAGAATGACTTAAACTATGCCATGCTTATGGAAATAAATCGGCAGCATAACAATATTTTTCCTTAACTTTCATTCATTATATTAAGTCTATTAAGTAATATGATAAGTTCTAGATCATCAAAGGTCATCTAGAATCTTTGGAATATCAACCCTTGGTCAAACCTTGGGTTAACTCATGCAAGCTATGTAACGGTCATTAGCTGGGCCGTTACATTATGTAACGCGTCCATACTGGGCCGTTACAGTAACCAGAGTCCAGTAAGATAAAATAGACTCAGAGGAATGTGACGGTCTGGCACTAGGCCGTTACATGAGCCCGACGGTCCAGTTCAAGGCCGTTACATTACAAGAATCAAAACATCGATAGAGTGTTCTAATTAATGGGCTTTTATTGGTACAACCAACTCGGCGTCCTAGTGGGAATCCCAGGCTCACGGAGAATTACGGAGGTCTTGAAATAATGATTTCCTAGTCTATTGGAAGGAATATCCAATAGAGAGGTCCTCATGTTCAAGATTGTGTTCCTATAGTGTAAAGTGTGAACTAATGACAACATACCGGAATATGTGCCATATACTTATAGAATTGACTCTATTGATAGAGAGATATATGTATAATCAATGTGAAAATCATGATGAAAACTCTGTCAATACAATGTTAAAAAGTCATGCTTTATATTACAAAACTATATAATTTTGGCTTCAAGAAATTATCATACCTCAAGTAGAACTGATAACAACACATGCAATACCTATCATGAATGATCAATTAACCTTAAAATCACATGATTAGGTTAAAACCTAAGTAACTAGGTTTTTAACAATAAAATAGTTTTGGCAAGTTATATTCTGTCTTAGGGTTGACAGAACATAGGATATAACGGTCTGGAGAGGGGGCGTCACAGTGAAAGTGACGGTCAGGAACCAGCCGTTACATTAATGTAACGCGTCTGTCCAAGCGCGTTAGAATCAACAGTGTAATTCCAATACCACAGAGGGTGTAACGGTCTGTCGTAGGGCCGTTACTTGAAAGTGACGGTCCTATGCTAGTGCATTACAGTATCTGCTAACAGAAAATGGTATAAGCATAAAGAGATCAACTCATATCATGTCTATAATCAAAATATCATGAGTTTCCAGACATGATAACGAAGTATATGTTATCTATATTCATGAGTATTGATGAATAGATGGATAGTCAAGTCTTTTATCTCTAGTTAGGGCTAAGAGACACATGATATGCATAGAACCCATAAAACATGAAATTGATGATCTAGCATGCATGCAATCCAATCAAAACAGAGGCTCTTAGTCCTATCGAGTTGTTTTTGCCGTTCATGAGATAACCTACCTCTTACTTAGACTATAGTTTCTGAATTTGGTTGAGAACCTTGCCCTAGCTCCCTTCCTTCTCTTGTGACTTTTTCAGCAACTTCCTTAGGCTCTAACTCCACGCCCTCTTGACCTAAAGATGTGAAATTTAGAGGGGAGTTAGTCTAAAGTATTGTGAACAAAAACTTCTAAAGAACTTACCTGAGATAATGACTCCTTACCATGCTTCCTTACGTCCAAAAAGTAAGGGTCGCACAGTTCAGAACTATGCCCTATTTATAGGTTTTAGACTAGGGTTTGAGGATTAGATCGATTCTAGAGTCCTTATTTCATCAAATCCTAATCTCTAAGAGTCCTTAGTAATATTATAAGCCTTCCCAAGTCGATCCGTAGTGGATACGGTTTCCAAATTTCAATCTTTTATGAGTTCTTCCACTCACGGAACTAACAGGTTTGTAACGGTCTGGTGCCCACGCGTTACATGGATGTGGCGGTCTTACGATAGACCGTTACAGTCATCGTAGGTAGAATTTTAAACCTTTAAAAAACTCTTTTGTTAATTATGCTTATAATTATCTTTACATAATTAATATTTATAATAAAATCCGTGGATAGGCTTAAATACCTTCTAGAATGTGGGCCAAACTTAATGGTCTTGGTCCTAAAACCCTTTTGGTCTTTAATTAAGTGGGTTGGGTCAATTACTTAACCCCATTTGGTCGTATATTGATTATTTAGCCCAAATAATGTCAGAAAATTATTTAAATAAATCTAGAAATTACTTCTATAAATTTTGGGGCTCTACACGGAGTGAGAGGGGGAGAGGAGAGAACGTGAGAGAAGAGAGAAATGAGAGGGGAGAGAGAGAAAAGAGGTTATTATATAGAAAATCTAAAAATTACCAAAAATTTGAAAAAAATAGGAAAATATGCCCCCGCGATCCTCGGAACATGCTGATCGCCGTGGTAACATCCCGGTGTCGGAGAACGCAATCGTTCACCCTGTACGGGATTCCGAAGGTCCGACAGATGAAAATACGCGTAAAATCTAAAATGCAACCGGGGACCCACAAAGGTGCTCCGAAAATTCTATAAAAATACCGGCGTGCTCCTCACAACACCATGGACTCAAGGAAACTCACGGGCACACCACCAACGGGTCCAACAATCCAATAAAAATAGTCCGAAGCTCAATCGGACAGAAACCACAACCCATGAAATGTGATCCGAAACCTACGGATCCCGATCCGAAAAACCCGGGGCATTACATACGCCGACGTGCCCGTGAGTTTCGAAAGGGAGAGTACATCATGATCAGGGTTAGACCTGAACGGTTTTTCTTAGGAACCGTGAAGAAACTCCAGGCCCACGGTGCCGCCCTTTCCGAGTCGTGAAGCGAGTGGGATCCAATGTGTACATTATTGAACTACCAGACGACTATGGTATCAGTTCGATGTTCAATGTTTCAGATTTGGTAGCACATCGGAGCCCCGCAGTGATTCCTAGTGAGCTTTTAGGCTTTCTCCACCTATTGTGAGTGACACACCACCCGAGAGTCCACCTCGTCCAGCCCCATTATAACAACGCGATCATATAGATTGTATACTTGATGAGCAGGTGACCACCACCAAGATCGGGGCCTACCAACACTTCTCAGTGCGTTGGCGAGGACGCCCCGCGACGAACAACGCCTTGATCACATGCGGGGAGCTCAAGCATCGGGACCCTTACTCGACAGGGTCGAGTTCCTCCCACCTGGGGAGAATTAGTGCAGACGCATGTCGCAGTACACGCAGGTGGATGAGGACACGTCGGAGCCCCTTTAGCTCGAGGAGGATGTGGACGCATCGATCAAGCTTTCACCTTGATTTCACATTTTTTTAGCCTTGTGTGAGCCCTATTTAGTCCATGTGGACAATTACTATTGTAATGGGCCAAGAGTGGACAAGTGTGAAAGGGGCATTGTGTGAATATGTGTGCTAGTGTGAATGGGTTCACAAGTGTGAACGGGTCACAAGTGTGAACGGGTTATCAAAGTGTGAAAAGGGTTATGTCTAGGTCATGGCTAGGTGTGAAAGGCCCATGGTTTAAGTGGGAAAACACACTTTGGATGGCATGGCTAGTGGAAGGGGGCGCCCCCTTTCCTTGGTCCAAGGGTGGAATTCCCACCTTCCTTCCTTGACTTCCCATTCTAACTTGGCCACCTCTCCCCATGACCATTCAAACTTGGCATCTTTCACCTCCTCCCAT
This sequence comes from Amorphophallus konjac, assembly GCA_022559845.1. Classification (NCBI taxonomy): domain Eukaryota; kingdom Viridiplantae; phylum Streptophyta; class Magnoliopsida; order Alismatales; family Araceae; genus Amorphophallus; species Amorphophallus konjac. The sequence goes on along the minus strand of CM040127.1, from coordinate 87,479,861 downwards.
TGCCTTGGTCTACCAAGCCCCCTTGACAAGGATGAGAGGCCGCCCTCCCCTCTCCCCATATCATTTCCCCTCCCCCCCTTCTATTCTATATAAGCATGTGTATAGTATCCTTGAAAGGCTAATGAAAATTTGAAGTTTTTAATGAAAATTGAGTGTTCTTGAGAGAGTGATTCTCTTAGTGTTCTCCCTTGAGTGTGATGCTCAAGCGCTAGTCCTACGACGGGATCTAGCCGGGGTGCGACTCCTTTTGCCGAGGTGCGACGTCGAGGCTCCGTTATCGCTACGTTCGAGTGCTGCTTCCGAGTCTGTCCACCCAGATCTCATATCTAAATCATGAACCTCCCATAGTCGTCTCCTCTACAGATCTGAACTTGGTGATTTTACCAGAGGAAGGTCTGCGAGTCAGGAATGATCCGGCGCTAATTTTACGTCAATCAGAGCTCAGGAGCGCCAGAAACAATTCCGTCGGTGAAGCTACGCATCGCTGCCCGTTCCTGCGAGCCAGATTCACTCCTCCCTGATACGAAAATCTACCAGATCTGCCCTCAACCCCTTTGGATCTAAAATCTGAAGAGTTCGTACCTCTTCTTGTCTTCTTTGCAACGCCACCGACCTCGCATCGTTCGGAGATCCGTGCTGATCGTGGCGAATATTTTTTGTGGGACTGCGTCGACCACCCTATGCAGATCCGATCCAGAACCAGAAGCAACTTGCAGAAGCTACCACGTCTCCCTCCTCTTAGATCTGACCAACCCCTTTGGTCTGGGTCTTCCTTTGGACGTCGCCGACGATCTACAACAAATGGCGATCCATTCAGACACCGGGAACTATTTTTCCCATAATTCTTTGTCTACATATGCAGTTCTGTGTGAGAAGAACCAGAGCCCTGGTGCAGGTGATGTCACGCCCAGATCTGATCATATCTGATCACGCCACTTGGCCGAGGCGTTCTTCATCCAGTCGCCGATGTACTCCAGTAAACGGAACCCTGATTGAACGTCGGATCCAGCCGTGCCGACTTCCGCAAGTCTACTGCGCAGGGTGACCAGCGGGGGCAGAACCGTTCGGCGATCAATCGGCTCACCCGATCGGCCCCGACTCGCCTCCCTCGTCTCCTACGAGTGCGGCCCGTAAACCTGAGCTCCAGCAGCCCCGAAATTCATGCTTGTAGCCTGTTATCTCCCTGTGAGGAGTGGGCCATTATTCTGAAATTATAATATTAATCATTTGTTGTGTATCGGGATTGTCGGATTCGGCCGGGATTTTCTTCCCCACGCACTAGTCCTGGAGGTACGCGCACGTTCCTTACACTCGCATTTGCTTATCTAGTATGTTGTTATATATGTTGCGTTTCTGAGAATAGGGCCGTATCCAAATTGCAAGTCACCGTGATTGTGAGAGTGAGAGCTGTTCCTTAGCTCTAGTCGAGCACCGAGCTCGGACTGCACCACCCTAAGTGACAATGGTTCCTTAACCGCTGCGATCCCGCGTTTCCCTCACAGGGACGATCGTCGGGCTAGAGTGAGTTTCTTGTTGAGAGGCGCCTCCACCCAGATAACGCCACGGAGGTTAGCCGCCCAGCTTTCCTTAGCATGCAAGTGCTGGCCGCACGTCGAGTCAATCATACGTCTTAGCCCGGTCGCGTCACTCGTCCCGCATCAACTTTGCTAACTAGTCAAGATAAAACACTTGGGATAGGCTCGAGGTAATTATATTTCAGGGTTAAATCTTTAGATTTTTTGCATAAAAAATATTGTTAGACGTGAATTTATAAAAAAATAAATCCTGAAAATGTATTATTAGACATATCACTTTATAAATCTTAATTGTGCAAAAAAATCATTGTCGCAACTATCCGTTATTATCTGAGAATTTAACTATGGTTAATCTTAACTCGATACGAGATAAGATCAAGATATCCCTAAATAAAATAAAATAAAATAAAATAAAAATATCTTATAACACCCCTCCCCTTCCTCCGGTTGGAAACCCCCCTCCCCGTCGGAGTAGCGCCCCCTACCCTACGCCCCTCCGGACCGGAGTACCCCCACCCTGCGCCCCTCCCCGTCGAAGTAGCCCCCCCACCCTACGCGCCACCGTCCTCGCCAGAGTAGCCCCCCCCACCCTCCCACCCAACCGTGTGCCCCCACTCCCTACCGGGGTAAGGTCCCTTCCCCTACCCCACCCTGCAATTGCAATCCCCCTCCCCGTCGTGGTAAAGCCCCCTCCCCCATCCCACCGTGCCACTATGCCTCCCTCCCCACTAGAGTATGCCCTCCCCCACCACCCTACTACTGCGCACCCGCCTCCCGACCGCAGTAGCCCTCCCCACCTGGCCCCCTTCTTGCTAGAGTACACCCTCCCCCACCCCACCCTGCCGTTGTGTGCCCCTCCTTAAGTTACAAGTATTTATGACTATCTTTGGGTGGTTATAAAAGTCACGTATTCATCATCAACCCTTAATTTTATCTTTACCTAAAAAATTATAGTTTAAGACTTATGGTTAGAAATAAAAGGTAAACATAAAATCATATACATAACTTTGAAGATCTATCGTTCTCTCGTTAAAATAGCTATATTAAATTTACAAAAATCCAAATCAACACCAACCATAGGCGTTCACTGAGGCCGCGATGGATAACACTACTTAGGAGATCTTCGACACGAAATAAGTGTTATCACATACACCCAACTCATCTCGACTTAGGTGCACCTTAATTAAAATCTCATACTATGGAGAGAGTGTATAGAAACAACAATATCCTCTAACTTGTAATCCCCAAAGATTGGGAGTTGCTTTGGTGCCTGAGGATTCTAAGACCGTCATTTATCAAAATACCTCATCAGCTTTTTTCCCTATTTTTTACCGGTAAAATTAGGATAATTAAATTTATCTTTTTAATTTTTTTTGGACACTTCATAGTCTCCGCATTCACTGTGACAACCCAAATACAATTTGAAAATTAAAAGTAAGGCTGCCCAAATCTCGTACAAATAAGTCCTATTTTCACCTTTTGGCTTCTTCCCTGAATTAATATCAAATGCAGTTTAAAAATCAAATTTATTTGATCACGTGTTCAATCCTCGAGAGGTGAGTGACCTAAAAAATTTTAACTCGTCAAATTTCTCGTCACAAAAAAAATCTGTGGCTCATTAATATTCAAACTTTTTCCATAAAGAAATTTATAAGTTTAAACTCATGGGGTAAGATTGTGCTTGTACTATTGAATGTAAGATTCTCCGTGCCTATCCCATTTGTCCGTGCGATAACTGATGAGTACATTCTACATCGTATGCCGACATCCTCGTAATGTTTATTGGATGCTAATTTTAATTTTTTTTTGGTGGGGGGGGGGGAGTATGGAGAGGAGTACGAGGGGGCCGGGAGGGCAGAGGAGGGAGGACCTACTGTGGGGGGCATCTGAATGGCCTCCCAATGCCTCTGGGGGTGCCTACGCATGCCCAACACAGTGCGGATGAGGGGCACCTCAGTGGGAATCCGGTGGGAATGCACGAGATTGAACCTATTGTTGGATGCTCATTTCCGCTTGTATGCTTTCCGAGTCAAGTCATTTAATGTTTCTTGGAGTTATAATATCTAGCTGTTCCTTTCTCCCTACAGAACTGAACAACAATGAAGGGTGACATATGAAAAAAGGATTTTTACTTATTAGTCCCTATAATCTTAACTAATTATCAATTAATTTTTAAGTTACACTTATTTGCGTGCATATAAGTCACTATAATCATCATCGTTATACAAAATGTCCCTTTCATTCATTCCATTCAACAAAAGTTAACTTAACTGTGGTTGACTTGACCAAGTTATCAAAAGATTAAACGACCTTGGTTAGTCGCGAGAGAGAGAGAGCTCACCGGCGTCGAGGGGGGAGTCGACTGGGGAGTGGGCGGTAGTGGAGGCATATTTGCAGCGGGAGAGGCCAAACGTTTGTAGAAGGGGGGTTTCGGTGGAGGAGGGGGGTTGCAGAGGGGAGGAGGGTATCGAGGGGAGGTGGGGTTTATGTTGGATCCCCTTGTTGATTTTGGTATTGAGTTTTAATGATAACAAACCATGTGTGCTTGTTTGAAGAATTTGGTTTACTTCAAGAATTTTGTTATGTGTTTTGACAAATGCATATTTGAATGTCTGGTCTAACTTTAATTAAGACTGGTTGGAGTTGAATCAAATCATCTTAAATGAGTTCATAAGTGTTTGCAGTCATCAGTATATTTTTTCTGAAATACAGGAAAATTCAATCGAATGATATCAATATCAGTCGACTGATATCGAATTCGATCGTTTGATATCAGATTCAGTCAACTGATATGGGCACTCAGCTTAACTGTTTTAGCTGGCTGATTGACCGACTGAAAGGAACCGGTTGACTGAATTTTCCAAGAGTGCTTTGACTAAAACTGTAACAGGTTTCGATCAATTGTCCATGCTTGCTCGGTAAACCGACTGGCTTTCATGATCATGACTTAGGCTAATGCTATCTTCTTCATGTCTGGAAGAGATATTTGTTCTGTGTGCGTCGACACACTTGCGAAATGCATCGACCTGGCTTTATATCTGACAACAAAGCAAATAATTCTTTTAGTAAGTCTTAATTCATGATTGATTAAGAATGAAATTGACTCAGTTTTGGATGCTTTTGTAAGTCCTAAAGGAGGCTTTTATATTCCACAAATCAAAGGACACTTGGTGAGATCAAATCAACTTCTTCACAGTCTGCATTGAAGGTGTCGACCCAAGGGTCGACCCTCTTTAATGATGTTTCTGTTCTGCAAGCATTCATAACTTTTTAGGAAGGCATTCTGAAAGGGTCGACCCCCTTGGATCTTGGTTCTATTTTGGGTTTAGCAGACAGAGGGTGTCGACCCCGGGGGTCAACCCATTCCGTTTGGACCCATGTAGTGGGTCTTACAAACTAGGCTCGAGACCCAATAAACTCAGTCCCTTTGCCCTATGTTGGTTGTGTTGTGCATGAGTGGTTCATGCGTATAAGCTAATCTACAAGTTGGTTTTGATGATGCCATAGGAGTCATTATAAGCAAGTTCATGACAAAAGTCATAAGAGACTTTATCTGCTTAATAGTATTAATAATATCCTTCATGATGTCTTTACAGGCTCTTGATGGAGAAAAAGTCAAGACAGTTAGAGGAGAACTTAGTTAACAGTTTGTTGAAGGTCACCTAAAGAGAAGAGAAGAAGTGAAGTCAAAGAGAAGAGAAGAAGTGCAGTCAAAGCAGTCAACAGCTAGTCAATGTAGTCAGCAGCCAAGTCCATAGTCAACTATCTACTTCAACGCCATCTTACAAGAAGAAGTCAACGCAGGTTCATCTGTAGTCAAAGCAGTCAACCCAAGTCAGTGAGGTGACAAATGGTTTACAAGGATGACAAAATGGTTAACAACGGTGAAATATGGGCAGCAGAAGTGAGAACTACTTCAATGGTGATATATGGCCTGTTGTAGTGACAAATAAGCCATAACGGTGACAAATATGGCCTAAGGGTGACTGAAGAGGGGCGATCTTGCACTGGACCTGAGCTGGAGGAGATGATCACCAAATAGTGAACTGCATGGAAGGGAAATGGATCAGGGGGCCCAGAGATGGTTCCCTGGGGAAAATCCTCCGATGCCTAAGTCAGTAGAGCAGTGGTGGAAGCTATATATGAAGGGAGGAAGAAGGAGATGCACAAGATCCCTCTCCACCAAGGTGGTGAAATGGTTCCTGCTCAGGGAGTTTTAGGCGTGTGTTGGCCTTACCTTTCGCTGGAGGGAGTCCCAGGTTAAATAGTGCGCCAGCCTTATGAGTTCCGTAAGCTGAGGAGTTTTAGGTGGGGGTTACGTCCTCGACGTGGGCTCTTTACGTCCTCGACGTGGGCTCTTTACGTCCTCGTCGTGGGCTCTTTATGGCCTTGAGGATTTTGTGGGTCCCCCTTATCCTCGTAAACTCCTGCTCAGAAAGGGTTCTCAATGACAGCGTGGATAAGCAACCGTCGGTCGACCCAAGCGTGAAGAGTGCCAGCCCTGTCCCAGGCGATAGGCATAGCTCGGGTGAGTCTCGGTCGGAGTGGGCGCTGGGCGCTAGCCCTTATCCCGGCGAGGGGGATAGGTCGAGCGTGGGTCTTCCTCCGATCGGACTGACGCTAGGCCTTCCGAGCCTAATGGCCGCCTAGGAAGTGCTTGATCCCGAGTGAACTTATTGGGCATTTATGTTAAGTGGGCCCTGCGGGGCGGTCACTTAGATGAGCTGGGTCATGTTTTGTCTCGTTGGACCTAGTTTGGTCACTCTTAGATGGGCTACAGAAATCCCCCTCTCCACTTATCCTCCTCCTACTCTCGAGCATTGGCATGCTCGGAAGAGTAGCCATTAGGGTTTTGGACCAGCGTGGCTCGGGTGGGAGGAGATCTTGCGGTGTTAAGAAGCCACGTGTCGTGGTCACCTAGGCCCGTAATGATGATAATCCTGACGGATTTGAAATGAAGGGGCCCCCCTTTCTCGGAGGTCGGAACGACGCGCCACCTTCTGCGAGGGGATATAAGCGTTGTGCGCTTGCTGTCGTTCCATACTCCCTCTACTTTAGTGTTTTGCTCTCCTTCGTACTTGCTTTCGGGGCTCTCTGATGCGCCGTGGGGATACGGCGGAAGAGTAGAGACTTGCAGCGGCGTTCGCAGAGTTGGCGGAGATAACCGTGGAGGCGGTCCGGCAGCTTCCCCATCCTTCAGAGTCTTCGGAGTCTTGGGAGCCTTCCTCTTCAAGTTCCTCTTCATATTTCATGGAAGACCGGCGTCCGGAGACCAAGGAGTTGGAGGGTGAGCCTGAGGCGAGTGGGGTGGTGATACCGCCGGCTCCGAACTGCAGCGAGCTGGGGGAGGCGGAGGTGAAGCGGCTGGAGCACCAGTTTTGCCTGCCCTGGCAGTACTACTTTGTCGCGGATACCCCAAACGGGACGAGCTTGGATTCCTGTACGGGCCATTTCTGCTCCTTCCTTCTATCGTGGAAGGGTGGGTTCCGTCTTCCCTTCGACCGTTTTATTCTTGACCTTCTCAATTTCTTCCTATTTGCTCCCATATAGTTGGTGGCCAACTCTTTTCTTCTACTTTCCACTTTCCGCGTCCTCTGCCTTCAGTGCGGGGTTCCTGTTTCCTTGGACCTCTTTCATTACTTTTTTGAATTGAAGGAGCATTCCTCGGCCGGGAAGGGCTTCTATTTTGTCTAGGCGAGGCGAAATAGGAGCTGTGTCTCCTTGGCCGTGAAGGACTCTTCCCACAAGGGGTGGAAGACTCAGTTCTTCTAGGTGGGGATTTGTTCGGTGGAGGAGTCTTGGAGTGTCCAGTGATCCCCAACTTTCACCCGAACATTCCTCCGAGACAAGATGAGTTCTCTCCAGATGTGGAGAAGTACGCGGCCATTCTGCTGAAGCATCTCCAGTCTACGGAGGAGCTAGTGACCCCGGGGAACATCGAGCGATGCCTTCTCTAGTGGCTACGGCCGTCAGGTACGTGCACCACGAATCAGCTTTCTCTTCGGATGATGAAGCCATTTTTCTTTTCCTGACCATGTCTTCTTTTGCGCAGACACCAGGCGGTCGGCTGCGGAGGAGGAGCATGCGATCGAGCGGGAAGTGATCGATCTGGGCGACGACTCGGCTACCGTTGAGTTGCAAGCTCCCGAGGGTCGCTCTTGAGCTCGAGATAAGGGCAAGGGGGTGGCTCGGGAAGGGTCTTCCAGGTCGCGGGGGTCCAAGCGCAAGAATCTCATGGAGAAGATGATGTGGGACGCCACGAAGGTCAAGAAGCGGGCCAAGAAGGTCGGGGCCGCCCCTGCAGTTGAAGGTGGCTCTGGCTCGGCTCTCCCCTCTACCGAGAGTGACAGGGCCGACCCTATTAGGCCGGCTCTCCCATCCGCCGGGCAAGAGGGGGCCGAGGAGGCCAGGGCCATTTCTGTGATTGGCGATGGCGTGGGCCCAGCTCTCCCCTCTATAGTAGCCGAGGGGGCTGGGGCCGAAGCGGGCGACTCCAGGATCGCGACCGGGACTGGAGCGTCGAGCGCGGCAGGCGGCGCTCCGGGTGGCGACGTCAGGGCCAAGCCGGTCGAGGCCAGGGGGTCGCCAGGAGAGGCGATGCAGCCCCAACCGACCGAGGCAAGAGGGGCGGATGAAGTAGCGGCTCAATCCGGGCCGGCCGACGGGGCTCCCGAGGGGATGCCGCTCGGAGGTGGTGCCCCTATTCCGACTATTCTGGAGAGGCTGGGCATCCGGGACCCTCTGTAGCAGAAATGTTGCAGCATAGCTACGAAGGTGGTGAAGGGAGGAGACAAGCAACGCTCCCCACCCGTGGCCGTTGAGATGGTTATAGAGGGTGGCTTGATCCCGGCCCATAGGCGGGCCTCTCTGGCTGAAGCTTATGCTCGATCGGAGACAGAACGGCTGAACCTTGTCTGGACCCTTGGCTCGTCCGATGGGAAGATAGCTCGGCTCACCGAGGAGCGTGATGGGCTTCGATGGGAGCTCTCCTCGGTTAGAGAGCTGGTGAGGGGGAGCTAGGCGAAGGCCAAGACACTGACCGAGCAACTGGCTCTGGCCCGTGGGTCACTCGAGGGGAAGAGCAAGCTTCTGGAGGAGGAGCGCGTGGCCCACGCCGAGCGAGATGGCCAGTGGGAGGCCGAGCGCGCCGAGCTATTAGGCCGAGCGGGGGAAGCCACACGTCTTCGGCTGGAGGCCGAGGCTGATCGGGCCGAGGCAGAGAAGCAGATGGCTGAGTCAGAGTGGAGGTTGGCCGAGGCGGAGCGGGAGAAGGCCGAGCTCGCGAGTAGGGTGGGATGGGCCAGGGCAGAGGCACTCGAGCAATACAAACACTCGGAGGCCTACCGGGTCAACCTTAAAGAGGCTGCCCTCCCCTACTACAAGTCCGCACTTCGCCGGGGCATCCGCAAAGGGTTCGAGCACGGCTACGGCTGGGCCATCTTCAACGCGGAGGAGTAGGCGCCTGGGACAATCAGTTTAGCGTCCGGGCAACGCTACGACTCGAATTTGGCGTCCTCCGATTCCGCTGGGTCGACGTCGGGGGAAGAAGGAGACCAAGGGGACTCATCTTCGTCCGAGGGGTTGCCAACTCCGGATGCCTTGGGAGGGTGCGCAACCAAGGTAGTTCCCACGTAGGTGGGGTAAGTGCTAGGGTCGGTCATCGCCGAGGGTGCCGGGGGCAGACCGTCCGAGCCTTCAACTTCCGAGCCTCAGGATGGGCCGCGGCCTGATGTATATGTTTCTCTTTTTCTCCTTGTACGTTTTTCCTTTTTGAAGAAAGACTTCTCTTTTTGTGTAAAAGAAAGTTGAGAACGTAAGGCAATAGCGTTATGATAAAGACTTGACTATTTTTTACCGCCATTCTCGTGGTTTGACCAGCGTATCCGCAGTAGTTGAAAAGTGTCGATACTTTCTACGTGGATCTCACATGATGGTTGGGCGTGCGTCTGGCAGGGTGTCTTTCCATTTTCTCATGCTTTAAATGCCCAGCCGCTTCGTGTGTCCCGCTGGGATGGAACCGAGGAGTCTGAGGTGACCGTTCGTAGGGGGAGATCCCTTTAGCGTGTTTTTGAGAGGAGAATGATTTAAGGCAGGTAACCTCCCTTCGCCTATAAAAGGTCTGAAGGGCGTCTCTTCCTCTCCATCGCTTAGGGTCTTCTCTGACAGTCTTTCCTCCCTCCTTCTTCACGAAGCGTTGTGCCGTCAAATTTGAAGCATGGAAGACGCTCTGGAAGATGAAGCTGCAGACGACGGAGGGCGGAGAGTCTTTGCTGCTTTGGGTCTGAAGGGAGTTCGACGACCGGCGGGCGGGTTAGAAGGGGGTTCGACGTGTGGAAGCACGTCGCCTTCTTTGTATCAGTTCCGGCGGCGCTTGCAGGGAGGGACGTAATGGTGGGCGGATGGGAGGATCAGGCACCCCCTTCCCTTGTCCCTTCCCTCTCACTCTCTGGAGGGGATCCCTCTCAGGATTCCTCTCCACTTCCTGCTTTTCCTCCTTTCTCCCCGTAGCCTCTTTCTCTCTCTTCCGCCCTTCTTATCATTTCTTTCTTTCACTCTTTGGAGGATGCCTCTCGGCATTCCCTGCTATTAGTTGTCTTCCTCTTCCCCTTCATCCTTCCTCTTACTAATCCCTCTGTCACCTTTGTTCCGAGTTACCCGAGCCAACGTGGTCGACTATCCTTTATCCGAGCTAGTTTCCGTACGAGGCAGAGTCAGTGGCTGGACACAAGAAGGTTAACCTGTTGGGTTCGGTGGGTTCGGTGCAAGTATTCAGAGGGGGGGTAAATGAATATGACCTATATAAAGTTTCACCCAATAATGATTTCGCTCAATTAAATCTAATGCTCACTAAAAATGCTAGTTCGCAAACTGAACAACCTTGAAAGCTAATGGGCAGTTGCGGAACTGAGACAAACGCACAGTGAGATCACTAGAGTGCTAACAAGACAGATTTAGCCAATCAGAAAACTAATTAACTCTTCTGCTCAACCAGAAGCCAAACACATGGAGCGCCCCTATGCAATCATCTAGCGGAAGCACAAATAGACAAATCAAACCACAAAGCACAAGGGGTTTTTAGGTGGTTCGGTCCAGCAGACCTACATCCACCCCACACTCAACCCGAGTGTGGCTTCCTGCTGACTCATAGCTTGAAACCGCTAGGCCTCACAGCTTGCCTACAATCTACTGGGCCACACAGCTTGCCGTCCGAGGAATCCTCCTCGTCCCGCTGAGCAACACAGCTTGCTGTCCAGTGGAGTCCTCCACTACAAACCGCTGGGCTATACAGCTTAGCCGTCCAGAGGCAGCACCCCTGCAATCCGCTGACTAACAGCTTGACAAAGGAAGTTTAAAAGAAAATAAAAGATGGAAATAAACAGCATCGGAAAGCTGTAAACGCTAAGCAAAGAAGATGGCTCTTAAAGAGCTGACTGGAGTGGATCTAATCCACCTTCCAGAAAGAACAGATCTCCCTTGATCTCACTCTCTTTCTTCACTCTAGAACAGATCTCCCTCGATCTCACTCTCTTTCTTCACTCTCTCTCTTCTCAACTCCTTCCCTTCTGCTTCTCTCCTCTTTTCTTTCTCTTCACGGTGGCTCTCTTTTTCTGAATCGAAGCTCCTGCACTTCTTCTACTTTTTTTTTATATTTTACCTTCTTCAATCAGCCACCTTCAGATGGACGAGGGCTTCCACTTATAGCAGCAGCAGCTTGGAAAGGGGTGCGTGGCTTCCCCATTCCCGCCCAAGTAACTTGGACCACGTGGCAGCATCCAGCCTTGCTTCAGCACACGTGTCATCATCTGGTCAGGCCTTCCAGCCTCGGATTACGTGCTCTTCAGTAGCACGCTCATCACGTTGAGTCAGATGGCGTCGACCCTTCTGTGAGGTGCGTTGACGCTTTGATGTCAGCCAGAGTTGAAGGCAGCAAGAGATAAGTCATCCTTTCTGAACTGCTGCGTCGACGCTTTCATTTGGTGGCGTTGACGCATCGGAGTGTTCCAGTTGAATTGGTTGAACTGCGTCCACTCCACTTGAACGTTGCGTTGACGCACCAATTAACCCAGGGGCTTCTTTCTTGAGTTTGCACTGCTGCGTCGACGCTGCCAGTTGCTGGCGTTGACGCATTGAGCACCCTGCAACCCCTTTGATCCAATTAACCTAGGGGCTTCTTTCTTGAGTTTGCACTGCTGCGTCGACGCTGCCAGTTGGTGGCGTTGACGCATTGAGCACCATGCAACCCCTTTGATCCTATTAAACATTTATTAAGAGGTTAAGTATCTATATCCAATATCTTACTATTGTCATCATCAAAATCAGGAGTACAACAATCTCCCCCTTTTTGATGATGACAACCCCCAAATTGTTTTAATGACATTTGCAATCACACATGGTTAGCATCAAACAACCGCATGGTTACTTGTCAGTTAAACAAAATTATGAATCACAAAAATGAAAACATATGCTATCATTCATTAACAAAACTCATGCTGTTGTTCGTTCTGAATCACAAAAATGAAAATATATGCTATCATTCATGAACAAAACTCATGCTGTTGTTCGTTCTGCTCTCCCCCTTTGTCATCATCATTAAAGGGGTTGCATGTAGAAAACATAGTTTAAGATGGGAAGTAGCGATTGAAACGTCTGGCAGAAGATGGTTGTTGTTGCTGACGAGAAGAGTGTCCTTGAGAGGATTGAGTGCCTGGAGGTGTCTGACGAGATTGCTGTCCTGAAGTAGATTGATCCCTGGTTTGTAGGTCTTTGATCTCTTGAGAGAGTTCGCTTAGCTGATGACTTAGAGTGTTGCGAACATTGTCAATTTCAGTGACAGAGTCTTTATCGTGGAGTTTGTTCTCAAGTGACTGAATGTTTGCTATTACCTTGTCAATCTTCTCTAGCACAGCTTTGAGGAATGGAGGGATTGCACTGACAGGACCTTTGATTGTTTCTATCCCTATCTTCAGATCATAACACAGGTCAATAATCTTGGCAAAAGAGGAAAAGGTTGAACCTTGTTGACTGTGCATCTCTTGTACCAGAGTGGCATGTTTGTCAAGGAGGGATGATATTTGTTTCAAGACTTGCCTTGTTGGTTGGTCAGACACCATTTTGGTGAGTAAGAAATTTCGCCATTCGCATAAAACAGAAGTTTCAAAATGAACAATCCGAGCAGTCAGCTTGTTAAAATGAAGGGTTGTGAACTCCATCAACTTGTCCATCTTGGCCTCCCGACGCTTCATCATCATAGTCATGTTCACTAACATCTCTTCAATAGTTGCTGGGGGTGGAGCTGCATCAGAAGTTGGAGAGGTTTTTCTATAAACGTTAATGGCTCCAGACGTAGATGGTTCTACTGTAGGTACAGAGCCACTCGGTTCCGCAGAAGCCTCAAAAACTTGCTCTCCTCTCATGGAGTTGTCCTCTGGCATGTCTTCACTCACCACAGGTGGAATCAGTATTTCTGCTCTGTGCACTTGACCATCATTCATAGTGGCTGTTCTTGATGCATGACCGATCTCTGATGGAGCTGATTTCTGACTAGGAAGGGTTCTGACAGCCTTACCATCAATGACCTCAAAACCCGTAAACTTTTGAATATAAGAAAGTGTGTACACATTCCCTCGAGGGATGATAATTTTCTTCTCAGGGCCAAAGTCTACACCAACCTTCCGAAAAACAGCAGTTAATGGGGCAGCATAAGGAAGGGTTCTGGACTGAGATAGACATGACCCCATAGTTTGATTAGCTACATCCGGCAGGGAAATCTGTATTCTCTTCAGCATACATTAGAGAAGAAATCTTTGCATCTCTGTCACCCTTTCTCTTCCACTGCTCTGTGGTGTGATCATGGAGGTACAAATGTGGTGGAGCAGTCTATTTAACGAAGGGAAATGATTGGCTTTGAGACTGCCTAGGTAGGTTTCTCTGACATCGGAGTGATTACTGGGTTTCTCAGTCAAGAGCTCATACGCTTCGTGCACATCATATTCGAAATCATGCAGCTGAACTCCTACCTTAGGAACCTTCCATGCTCTGGCAAGCAGCTTATCTGTGATTTCGAAACTGACACCTCTAACACTGGATGTGAGTTTTGGAACAGTAGGTTCATACTTTAAGTTCTGGTAGAACTCTCTGACCAAGGTGGGGTAGTAAGTCTTGTGTGTTGAGACAAACGACCACCAGCCCTGATGGTCCAGTGTAGGAAACAACTGAGGAAAAACTTCGAGCATATTATGATCAGTAGCATCAACGTACCGAGAAATAAGAACCTTCAGAGGTTCTTCCACGGTGACTGTACGCGAGCTACCTGCATCTTTCTGACCGGTTGCAGAACCTGAAGATAAACCCTTCCGCTTCTCTTTTCTGACTGCTGATGCCTTTAACCTTTTGGTTGGCGGACTTGGATCGCGTGGACCCGTCTCCTTCCTTCTGCCCTTTTCGCGAGCTACTTGAGAGTGGGACTCCATTGTGCCTCTTGCTGATTCTGAGCCTCCTGGTTGTTCCTCTGCCCTTTGCTTCCCTTTTTGAGTGGATGCTGGAGAATCCATGGCACGGAGATGAATCGAACAGGAGAGAGAGCTGTGAGGATTTTTGGGGGACACGAGAGGTCGAACGACAAAAGGGTTTTGGAAAAAGTGAAGAAGAGCAGCGGTCACATTTCGCTTTTAAAGAGACTTCGAGGACCCTTTTAGTGAACGGTTCAGCCGGTTCAAGTGGGTGAACCGGGTAAAAAAAAATTGAATAAGAGGTAATGCGTGGACGCAAAGGGGGCATTGCGTCTACGCAATGAGGCATATGTGAACAGAAAACACAAGATAAGTAGCCAGAGAGGCATAATGCGTTGACGCCAATGTGACATTGTGTCTACGCAGTGATGCAGATAGGAATGAGATTCTCCCCCTTATGCAGCATGATGCATCTAATAATGAAACTCCCCCTCACTAAATGGAGCCTATGAAAAGAATGAGAAGGGAATCACAGTGACAATCAAAGAAAAATTCTGTTCAGAGAAGTCAAGAACAGTGAGCACAGGTATTTCAGATCGGCTTCACATGGAAGAAATTTAATTGGATTCTCAAGGGGATATTAATCTCATAAAACCAAAACATGTCTTCAAAGTCTTCCATTATAAGAGCTTATGAATGAACTTTATTAACAGCGTGGTTTAATCATGATGTATGTAGAGTTCATCAATAAAATTCTGTATTAATATCTAAACCCATGGTTTAATAAAAGTGAACCAAGCCCTCATACTTATCTTGCTTAAACACCCTTTCTCTTACATAATCGAATTTATTGACTTCTTTTGGAATTACATGCACCAATATTGAAATCAAGCAGATATGAAGTCATATGAACTTGTCCAGGGTTGTAGCAATTTGATTTTATCATCAATATTCAAATAATTCAATTTGTTCAATAACTCTTCATGCTACTAATTTTACGAACATTCTAGTTCAGTACACACCTTGTGGCTAAAGGATATACCTTGATCAGAGGCCAATATCCTTAAGCACTTAGTGTGACTAACTGTCATGCTGATATGAACAGAGATAGCGTTTACACATCATGACGCACTCCAAGTCATTTCTGGATGTATGAGTTGTATTTCTCAGTGTGCATGCCATTGCTCTGCCTGATTTAGCAATCAATTTTTATTTTGCAGAGTTAACTAGGTACCTCATGACACAGTCCTTTGGACATGTGTTTCTCAGTGACCAAAGTCATTGCTCTGACAGAAATTATCCTTTAGACACTTCAGAAGGATTCATTTGCTTCAGATCAATAATAATTCTATGTACTTAACCAATTAAAGTCATGTATTCAATAGTGCAGATTTCAGAAAATTTTCACAAGACACAGCATGAAACAAATAGTTAAGGTTTATTACATATGCTTCAGATATTTTTTTTAAAAGAGATTTTAAAGTCAAACTCCTTGAATACATTAAAGCTTAAACCACATGAGTTATTTCAGACATTCATAACAACATATAATAGAAGATTTCTAGTTCAAGATTTTTCAGATTTATGATCAGGATAGCCCATTGAAATCTACAAGAAAGGCTGATGGAATTCAGAAACCAAATGATACCAATTAGAGACTTAAGGCTTTCAAGAATGTGTTCGAGATCTGTCAGCAAAGTCAAAGAGGAAGGATATGCAATGAAATGGCTGCATGTATGCAAGGAGAAGTTTTCAACAAAGGAAGATATAACTCAACGTTCCACTAAGGGACAGTTGCGTCAACTTAGTCACATTGCAGCGTCAACTCAACCAACTATCCTGGTTAAACAGAGTAGTGCTGTTTCCAAAAGCAGATGCCCACTGCGTTAACTCCGTCCCGTAGCTGCGTCAACTCATCCAACCAGCCAGAGACACTTTTACACAAAGGGTTTTTTAATGAAGCAGCCTCAAGCGTCGACCCCATCCTCATACAACGTTAACTCATTCATTCAGCCAGCAGCTTCATCTCAGTCTGTTAAAACATCATTTAGGCAGAGATCTCCAACCCAAGCTAACTTCCCTTTTGATTATGCATGAACGGAAGTATGAATGCCAATAAGATAAATATCATGCTGAATTCTCGTTCAATATGAATTGATTGACAGAAGGATAATCATAACAAGCAAGGAAAGCAATACTCCCCCTCAGAGCAAGCAATGTTTGTCATGGAACACTGAACACTATTTTGATTCTCAGAAGCAAGTTAATTCTAATGTCTAAGTAGACAATTCAGTATGAGCATTGAGAGATATGAATACTCATAGAGTGCATGAATTGACAATCATGCATGAACCACAATAAACAAGATATGCAATAAATTTGAGAATAGGAAATGCAGGGAATTTACCTGAGAGATTTAATATGGAGTTTTTCTTCTTGAGTGCCTTGGTTTATTAACCCCTTTTATTCCATCCAAGGCACACCTGCTAGACACCTTCCTATTTTCCACTAGCAAGAGCCCAAGTGGTTTTGGGTCTTGCATAGTAATTGGCCCCTTTTGGGACTGCCTGCATCTTTTTCTGTGCCAAATAGTCATCAGAGTTCATGATAGAACAGTTATGCATTGAATGCCCAATTTGTCCACAGTAATGACATGAGTTAGCAGATTTCAAATTCTTCTTATGTAAATTACTGTTGTTATGAGATTTATTGGCAGAGAGAGAGTTCTGCTTACTAAGATGACAGCCAGATGTACCAGATTTCAATTTTGATTTGTGCACATTTTTATTTGCATGAATTCTATGTGCATATGCATGAAAGTTTCTGTTGACAGGATAAAAACTCTGTTTGCCAGGTACAGTTTTGGAACTGGATTTTCTACTCTGTGCATTCCAGCATTCAATGGCCTTGTGCCCAAACTTGTTACAGTTAAAATATTTGACATGCTGGTTCAGAGAAGCAGCTTTGTTTATATTAAGAACATGTTGGTTAGCGTATGATTTAGCTTGAGGTGAGAATGGTTTTCTCTTACCATTTGCAACCCAACATTGAGCAAAGGTGTGGCCTAATCTACCACAATGAGAGCATTCAGTTTTCTTTGAATGAACAGCAAGATATTTCCTAGCATTCATCATTTCTGCATTCAAATCATCCAGTTCTCTTAGTCTACATTCATGCATCAAATGTCCAATTCTATGGCAGTAATAACATGACATTTTCTTTTTCTTAACTTCATGATTTCTGACATGAGTTTTCCTGTTAGCATGAGATTTAAAAACAGGATGCATGTAAGTAGTAGAAGCCATTTTGTTCTTTCCTTTTTGTTTTTCAGTTGGCTTCAGAATTCTTTGAGCAGTAAATTGAAACACTGACGGATTGGCTGAACTAGCAGAGGTATCATTTGGAACAGCTGAAGTTTGAATCTTATTTTCAAAACTCTTTTTCTTTGTTGGGTTATAGCCCAACCCTTCTTTTTGAAAATTGACTTTAACACCTAGCAGTTTATCTAGATTTTCTTGACCATGAACAAATTTGGACAAGGAATTTTTTAAGTCATGAATTTCATTTTCCAAGGAGGTGATTTGTAACTCATAGCTAGCGATTTCTTGCTCACTGCAATTCACACATTCAGTTAACACCTTGTTAGCAGTTTTATATTTTTCAATTTCTTGTTCCAGATTGCTCAATTTTTCAGGAGGTTCAATATAGACCGATTTTCCTTTTTCTAAGGTTAGAAGTCTCTCAGACATTGCACTGTTTAACAGCTTCAATTTTTCAATTTCTTTCTTGAGCTTATCATTTTGAACCAATTCATTTATTAGAAGCTGGTCTTCTGAATTGACTTCATACTTTCTTCCATTTTCAGTTTGTTTCATTTCTCTTTGTTGTGTTTCACACTCTTTCTGTAATTCTATGTTTACAGACTTTATGGCATTCATTTTTTTAATCAGCAAATCATTCTCTTGTTTGAGTTTCTCAATTTCTTTATCATTTCCTTTAGCAGATTGTTTTAGAGAATCATTTTCAGATTTCAGCTTGCTTAGTTCTGAGTTAACAGAATCCTGATTCTTTTTCTTTAGCAATTTAACTTGACTCTCAAGCTCACGAATTTCAGATATAGAATCATCATTTGTTTGTTTCAATCTTAAGCAATTTTGACATGAAGAGGAATTTACACTGTTTAACCTAATACCCTTTCTCAGTTTCTTATGTTCCCTTTTTAATTTTTCATATAGCCCCAATAAGTCAGCATAAGTATTTTCCCAATCATCTGAAGTATAGTTTTGAAAGGGATTTATCTCATTATCATCATCTTCATCTTGACTGCTGCCTTGATTTTGTCTGTCTGCCATCATGCAGCTGTCCTCATTTGCCCTGTGAATTTTCTTCAGCATATCCAAGATGTCTTTAGCGGACCTGCAATCATGAACACAAGACCATAGAGCTCTGTCAGTAGCTGCTTTCATCAGATTAAAGGCTTCCTGATTTTCTCCGTCCCTTGATCTGTGTCTGTCGGTCCATTTGGACACTTTTGTAGGTAAGGTGTGAGGACCTTGTGAAATTAATTTCCACAGATCAGGATTAACAGCATTAACATAAACATGGAGAGCGGCGTGCCACTGATTAAAATCAGAACCACTAAAGACGGGTGGAGGAGCCATTGAAATAAATAGGAAGTAGATTCAATGCAACAGGAATAATGATTCACTAAAACAAACTAGCACCTAAGACAGCAAGATCGGATCTGCAGGTCGCTGGACCTTCTAAGCAGACACCGCTCTGATACCAATTGTTGAGTTCGGTGCAAGTATTCAGAGGGGGGGTGAATGAATATGACCTATATAAAGTTTCACCCAATAATGATTTCGCTCAATTAAATCTAATGCTCACTAAAAATGCGAGTTCGCAAACTGAACAACCTTGAAAGCTAATGGGCAGTTGCGGAACTGAGACAAACGCACAGTGAGATCACTAGAGTGCTAACAAGACAGATTTAGCCAATCAGAAAACTAATTAACTCTTCTACTCAACCAGAAGCCAAACACATGGAGCGCCCCTATGCAATCATCTAGCGGAAGCACAAATAGACAAATCAAACCACAAAGCACAAGGGGTTTTTAGGTGGTTCGGTCCAGCAGACCTACATCCACCCCACACTCAACCCGAGTGTGGCTTCCTGCTGACTCACAGCTTGAAACCGCTGGGCCTCACAGCTTGCCTACAATCTACTGGGCCACACAGCTTGCCGTCCGAGGAATCCTCCTCGCCTCGCTGAGCAACACAGCTTGCTGTCCTGTGGAGTCCTCCACTGCAAACCGCTGGGCTATACAGCTTAGCCGTCCAGAGGCAGCACCCCTGCAATCCGCTGACTAACAGCTTGACAAAGGAAGTTCAAAAGAAAACAAAAGATGGAAATAAACAGCATCGGAAAGCTGTAAACGCTAAGCACAGAATATGGCTCTTAAGGAGCTGACTGGAGTGGATCTGATCCACCTTCCAGCAAGAACAGATCCCCCTCGATCTCACTCTCTTTCTTCACTCTAGAACAGATCTCCCTCGATCTCACTCTCTTTCTTCACTCTCTCTCTTCTCAACTCCTTCCCTTCTGCTTCTCTCCTCTTTTCTTTCTCTTCACGGTGGCTCTCTTTTTCTGAATCGAAGCTCCTGCACTTCTTCTACTTTTTTTTATTTTACCTTTTTCAATCAGCCACCTTCAGATGGACTAGGGCTTCCACTTATAGCAGCAGTAGCTAGGAAAGGGGTGCGTGGCTTCCCCATTCCCGCCCAAGTAACTTGGACCACGTGGCAGCATCCAGCCTTGCTTCAGCACACGTGTCATCATCTGGTCAGGCCTTCCAGCCTCGGATTACGTGCTCTTCAGTAGCACGCTCATCACGTTGAGTCAGATGGCGTCGACCCTTCTGTGAGGTGCGTTGACGCTTTGATGTCAGCCAGAGTTGAAGGCAGCAAGAGATAAATCATCCTTTCTGAATTGCTGCGCCGACGCTTTCATTTGGTGGCGTTGACGCATCGGAGTGTTCTAGTCGAATTGGTTGAACTGCGTCCACTCCACTTGAACGTTGCGTTGACGCACCAATTAACCCAGGGGCTTCTTTCTTGAGTTTGCACTGCTGCGTCAAAGCTGCCAGTTGGTGGCGTTGACGCATTGAGCACCCTGCAACCCCTTTGATCCAATTAACCCAGGGGCTTCTTTCTTGAGTTTGCACTGCTGTGTCGACGCTGCCAGTTGGTGGCGTTGACGCATTGAGCACCCTGCAACCCCTTTGATCCTATTAAACATTTATTAGGAGGTTTAGTATCTATATCCAATATCTTACTGTTGTCATCATCAAAACCAGGAGTACAACATAACCAAGTCAGCCAAGCGATGGGCTCATACGGCGGCGCCAGATGGGTTTTTGCTTTTTTGACATGTATTGTATTGGCTTCGGCCTTTCTGATGTACAATCAGTTATCTGAATAAAAGAGGAAGGACATTTTTGCTTTATCTCATATTGCTTACATGACTGAAGTGTTCAGAAGTAGAACTTGCGTAGTGTAGTCGTGTTCCACATCCGAGGGATGGGTTCTCCTTGCACAGTAGATAGCCGGTACGCTCCTTTCCCGAGCGTCTCGACCACTCGATAGGGGCCTTTTCAATTAGGGGATAGCTTGCCCGCCGCCTCAAGTGGTCGAGAGGCTTCAACTTTTCTGAGAACGAAGTCTCCCAGCTGGAAGTGTCTATCTCAGACTTTGGCATTGTAGTACAGAGTGAGGCGGCATTGATATTCCGTTGCTCGGATGCTGGCAATCTCTCGGACTTCATGTGCTAGGTCGAGGTTTTTGAGCAATTTCTGGTCGTTTGCCTCGGGCAAGAAGCAGATGATTCGGAGGGAGGGATTGCCAATCTCCAACAGGATCACGGCCTCAGTGGCGTACACCAGCTGAAAGGGACTCTCACCAGTTGCCGTTCTGGGAGTCGTTCTGTGCGACCAAAGTACGTTGCAATTCCTCGAGCCAGCTGCCCTTGGCTTTGCCGAGCCTAGTCTTGATGCCTTTTAAGATAGTCTTATTGGTATTTTTGACCAGCCCGTTAGCCTGAGGGTGGGCGACCGAAGTGAAATGATTACGAATGTTTAGGTCGGCACATCTATCTCGGAAATAACGAGAATCAAATTGCCGACCATTATCGCTCACTATCACCCGGGGGATGCCGTAGCGACAGATGATTGACTTCTAGATGAAACTCCATACGACTATCTCGGTGATCCTAGCTGTAGCTTTGACCTCGATCCACTTGGTGAAGTAGTCGATGGCGATGATGACGAACTTCTTCTGGGCCTGAGCCGTAGGGAACGGCCCAAGGTTGTCGATCCCCCACCGAGCGAAGAGATAAGGCTCGGCTAGGGTGACGAGCTCCGTTGCCGGCTGATGGGCCAAGTGGTCAAATCACTGGCACCGGTCACACTGTTGCACGTAGGCCAAGAAGTCGTGCTGCAAGGTGGGCCACCAGTAACCCTGCCGAAGCAAGATCCTGGCGAGCGACCTCCCCCCTTGATGCGCTCCGCACAGGCCTTCGTGAACCTCTTGAATCGCTTGGCTGGCTTCATCAGTACTGATGCACTTCAGGAGGGGACCGGAGAAGGATTTGTGGTATAAAGTGCCATCCAGGATGACAAATCGCCGAGCTTGGTATTTCAATCTCCGAGCTTCCCGAGGGTCGAGAGGCTCCTGAGAGTCTTGGAGCCACGACAGATAGGGGGTACGCCAATCTCTGGGGGAGGCCGAGTCAATAGCCATGAGCTCCGAATCAATGCTCGGTCGCTCTAGCTCTTCGAGAAGGACCGATCAAGTACCCTCGGGGTCAAGAGAGGAGGCCATCCGAGAGAGGGCGTCCGCTCGGGAGTTTTCTTCCCGAGCTATTCGGACTACCTAAAAACTCTCGAACTGTTGCGCCACGGTTTTGACCAGCCGGAGGTATTTGACCATCGGTTCTTCCCGAGCTTCGTAATCGTTGTTGACCTGGCTAGCGACCAGTTGGGAGTCAGTATGAATTCTAACTCGCTCAGCCCCTAACCGCCGGGCCATGCGGGCTCCAGAGATAAGGGCTTCGTACTCGGAGGCATTGTTGGATGCCTGGAAGTTGAACTTCAAGGCGTAATGCAGCTCTGCTCCTTCGGGGGACTTCAAGAGGATGCCGGCGCCGCTCCCGGCTGAGTTGGAGGATCCGTCGACGAACAATTCCCAGGTTGGCCCGGGCGCGGACAGAGATTTTTCTTCGGTAGGGATGGTGCTCTCGACGATGAAGTCAGCGAGCGCCTATCCTTTGATAGCCGAGTGAGGCCGGTATGATATATCATAGGCCCCGAGCATAATGGCCCACTCGACGAGGCGTCTCGAGGCTTCAGGGTGAGCAAGGATCCTCTTCAGTGGTTCACCGGTCAACACGATGATGGAGTGCCCTTGGAAGTAGGGTCGAAGGTGCTTGACCGAGGTAACCAACGCTAGCACGAGTCTCTCGGTTGCGGGGTACCTTCTTCCAGCCTCATTGAGCACCTTGTTAGTGTAGTAGACCGGTCTCTTAACTCTCGAGTCATTTCTGACCAGGACTGAGCTAACTGTGGATGGAGTTGTCGAGAGGTAGAGATGTAAGGCTTCACCTACAACATGCTTGGACAACACCGGGGGCGATGCCAGGAACTCCTTAAGCTCAGCGAACGCCTTTTGGCATTCCTCATCCCATGCGAACGTAGCAGATGCCATTTTGGGCCCACTCAACAGTTTGAAGAAGGGTAGGCATCATTCGGCCGCACGAAACATGAATCGGTTGAGCGCAGCAATGAGCGTGGTAAGGCGTTGAACGTCCTTAGTGCAGGTGGGCGGCCGCATGTCCAGGATGGCCTGGACCTTATCGGGGTTGGCCTCGATCCCATGCTGGGTCACCAGGAAGCCTAGGAATTTCTCGAACTTTACTCCAAAGGCACACTTGGCGGGGTTGAGCTTCATATTATACCTTAGGAGAGTGTCGAAGGTCTCAGCTAGGTCGGCGAAGTGGTCCTCGGCCTTGGGGGTCTTGACGAGCATGTCGTCAATATAGGCTTCGACGTTCCGGCCGAGCTGTCCCTTGAACATATGGTTGACCAGCCTCTGGTACATGGCTCCAGCGTTCTTCAGCCCGAAGGGCATAGTGTACACCAAAGTCGGTGATGAAGGCGGTCTTCTCGATATCTTCTGGATCCATTCTGATCTGGTGGTAACCTGAATAGGCATCCAGGAAGCTGAGTATCTCGTTGCCCAAGGTTGAGCCAACAAGTTGGTCGATGCTCAGCAACGGATAGCAGTCTTTGATGTCTTCTGGACGGGTTGGCGGAGGAGGCCTAAGCCTTTGATGTCTTCATAGATCTCGTACACCGAAGTGGTTAAGGGAGTGTACCGCTTATACTTTTGGGATGATTCTTTGTGCTCCCCGTCTCGGTTCTGCCTTTTTCCTTGGCCTGAGCTTGGCTTGGGTGCTCGCTTCTTGTCCCTCTCCCGACCCGAGCCGGTTGCCCCTCGGCATGTGCTGAGAACTTCTTCGCACTCAGCATGGCGTAAAGGCAGAGTCACAAGCGCGGCAAGGGTCGAGGGAGGGTGGAGGACAAGTTTGCGGTGGAGATTCTCATCACGGGTGCCTCCAGTCAGCGCAGTTATGGCCGAGGCAACATCTAGGCGGGGGATTCTCAGGGCTTCCGACTTGAATCGGTTGATATAAGCCCAGAGTTTCTCCCCCTGCACCTGTTTGAGAGCCAATAGCCCCGCTACTGACCTTGGAGGGCCGCTGCCAGTGAAACTCTCCTTAAACACTCGCCCAAATTGCTTGAAGTCTCGGATGGATCTCGGGGCGAGGGCCCGAAACTATGCTTGGGCGCCTTGGACCAGGGTGGTCAAAAAGGCTTGGCACTTGATGGTGTCGGACGCCCCGTGGAGGGTCATCAGGGCATCGAAGCTGTCAAAGTGGTCGGCCGGGTCACCGTGGCCGTCATAAGACTTGAAGGTCGAAATGGAGATTCTGGGAGATATCTCTGCCTTCGAGATGTAGTCGGAGAACAGGGATTTCTCCTCGTCCTCTGCTGGGGAGGTCTTCTGCAGGGCGCGTAAGGTGCGCTCCTACACTGCGAAGCGCCTTTCGAACTCTTATAGTCGAAGGGATAACTCCGGCTGTCGTTGCACCGAGGGGCTAGGGGGGCGCGGTGACGGGCCGTCCTGGCGTTCCTCAGGGACTTCGGTCTCTGGGTGCGGACGGTGTACCCCAGGTTTTCCCCTTTTCGGCACGGAGGAGGACTCTTGCTCCGGAGGAGGGGCTTCTGAAGGTCCTCCTGACCTGTTGCGAATAAGCCGCCGTCCTTGGAGGGTGAAGCGGCCTCCGGTAGTGTGTTAGGACGCGTCTCCGCGGGGAGGGCTTCCCGGAGGGATGCGTGACCTTCCTTCTCTAGCCGCCTAGGTCCTCATGAGTTCCACAAGGACGTCCAGTTTCACGTTGAGGGCTTGGAAAGCATCAGCGCTCCCGTTGGGTGGTAGCTCCACCACCGCAGGCAGAGGCGGTTCGTCGGCTGGGATGCTGACGTTGGAGGGGGGGTTCTGTGTGGCCTGAGAGGGGGCCTCTCCCGCCGCCATCATGGCTTTGCCCTTATCGTCGGTGGACCTCCTCCCTGTACTCCTTCGCACCATACTGGCTCTTTGATCGTTTTCCATAGACGGCGCCAGATGAAGAGGGGCGATCTCGCACTGGACCTGAGCTGGAGGAGATGATCACCAAATAGTGAACTACAAGGAAGGGAAACGGATCAGGGGGCTTAGGGATGGTTCCTTGGGAAAAACCCTCTGATGCCTAAGTCAGTAGAGTAGTGGTGGAAGCTATGAAGGGAGGAAGAAGGATATGCACAAGATCTCTCTCCACCAAGGTGGTGAAGTGGTTCCATCTCACGGAGTTTTAGGCGTGTGTTGGCCTTACCTTTCGATGAAGGGAGTCCCAGGTTAAATAGTGCGCCAGCCTTATGAGGCCCGTAAGTTGAGGAGTTTCAGGCGGGGGTTACGTCCTCGACGTGGGCTCTTTATGGCCTTCCGGATTTTTTGGGTCCCCCTTATCCTCGTAAACTCCTGCTCAGAAAGGGTTCTAAATGGCAGCGTGGATAAGCAACCGTCAGTCGACCCAAGCATGAAGAGTGCCAGCCCTGTCCTGGGCGATAGGCATAGCTCGGGTGAGTCTCGGTCGGAGTGGGCGCTGGGCACTAGCCCTTATCCCGGCGAGGGGGATAGGTTGGGCGTGGGTCTTCCTCCGACCGGACCGACGCTCGGCCTTCCGAGCCTAATGGCCGCCTAGGAAGCGCTTGATCCCTAGTGAACTTATTGGGCTTTTATGTTAAGTGGTCCCTGTGGGACGGTCACTTAGATGAGCTGCGCCTCGTTTGGTCTCGCTGGACCTAGTTCGGCCGCTCTTAGATGGGCTACAGAAATCCCCCTCTCCAGTGACAAATAGCTTTATACTAGTGACAAATTGCATTGGACATCAAAGAATAGCCAAAGATGAAGAGTTCATGTTGACAGAGTCGACGCAAGAAGGCAGTGGAGTCGATGCTATAAGCACCCGCTAGCCAAAGTAACAAAGGTGATAACTTATGTTGAATAAGGGTGACAAATAGGTATGTAACAGTGACAAATGAAGGATAAAGGTAACAAATGGCTCAGTATGGGTGAAAAATGATTGGCAATGCTGATACTTTGAAAAAATATTGAAGCAGCATCGACACAACGCTCAATGGCATCGATGCAGCCAAGGTGCCAACTTGCAAAGATAATAGAAGAAGCAATGGCGATGACTTAAGGAAATTAAGGGTGACAAATAGGTCTATAAGGCTGACAAATAGCCGATAGGGGTGAATAATAGGTCACCAAGGCTGACAAATGGTTGGGCGCATGGAAAACTTAAGGAGGACATGTGCTTTCGATCAGCAATCAACTGACACTTAATCCTAGGACACCTAGCACGATTCTAGAGGTGCCTTATGAGAAGAACTTTCTCATTGGACATCTAGTCCAATAGAATTACAGATCTGAGGATGAGAATATTTCAGAAAAAAGGATTCTCTACTCTATATAATAGAGTGTTCTTCATGAGAAGAAGGTAGGCTACGAAGAAAGGGAAAAAGAATAAGATGAAGGAGAGAGCAGAAGAAAAAGAGAGAAGAGTGAGCAGCCCAATCTAAAGAAGATTTGTGAGAAAAGTGAGGAGCTTATTTCATAGAATATCTGTGAAAGAGATTATGAGAAGAAGAAGAGAAAAAGAAAGAGAGTAGGAGAGAAAAGAGAGAGAGCAGAGGAGTTCGAGCATGTTGACACTCATTTTAAGCCTGCAAGTCGAGTTATTTCTCTTATTCTCCTTTATAATGCCCTGAATTATCCACTATTTTGGAGCCTTCTTTGAGTCAATTTCGAGCCCATTTCTTGACCATTTTTCGAGTCCATTAAGATTTGGATGCTTTTATCTTCAATTCCCTAGCTTTTGGAACAGTTTCAGGCCTTTCGGGCTGCCGAATGGGGTTTTTTAACTCACCTGCGCAGACCTGGCAGCCCCCTCTTGTAGCGGTCAACTATTGACCGCTACCATGAGGTAGCAATCAACTGTTGACCGCTACCTTGAGGTGTGGTCAATAGGTGACTGCCACCTCCAAAAAAAATAAAATATTAGACCGCTACCTCAATTTTTTGTCCGGAAGCCTCCCTGACGTAATCCCTTCAAATGGCAGTCATCCCATGACCGTTTCTTCAATTGGCGGTCCTTACATGATCGTTTCTTCAAGTTGCGGCCTTGCGATGGACCGTTTCTTTAGTACATAGTCCAGAACCTCTCGAGCTCCGATTTCTTTGTCGCAGGGCTCTTTGGACTCCTTGTTGACACCATTTTTGAGGGAGATAAGCCTCCACCTCGGTTTCTATCGATCTAGGGCTCTTACCCTTGATATTATCTTGATTTTAATCACATATATCCCCGAATCTGGGTGTTTATCTCGGATTTAAAACCCTAGGGTTTCCTGCACTCCTATAAATAGATGCCTAGTTCGCATGTGCGATGGGGGGCTCTTTCTCGGTTTGGGGTGAAGCCATGCTACGTCGTCTACGTTCTTCTTTGACCCCAATCTGCAGAAGGGAGTATTAGCTTCATTTTTCACTCTCAAGGGCTTGTTTTCTCCATCCCTATTCTTAGTTCTTTCCTCGAACTTTTTGGATTTCATCACAAATTCCTATTTTCTACACTTTTTGCACTTTTGTATGCATGTTTCTCGCAGTTATACTGCGTGTTATTTCCCCTTATTCGTTCTATTCTCATCACAACACACACCTATCTTTTGCACCCATTTATAGGGGTTAAAAACCTCCCCCCCGGTGCATTCTTCCCCATTTTCTACCACTGTTTTACACATCCAGGATAGATTCTACACCTTCATATTCTAATGGGTTTTTCTCCTTTGTCTTTGTCTTTGATTTGCAGGAGAGCAAGAGAATGTGAGGCCCTCTTATTCTATCCGGCTAGAAGGCGAGGAGGTCTAATTCCACAAGTTCCTCGCATCCCGTTGCTTGCGTGCGATCATGTTGTAGCAGTCACCTTTGGCTGCCGTTTTCTTCTCCATTTCCCAAGGTACACAGTAGGGTTTCATTCATTGTAGCATATTTTTCCTATTGCTAATCCTCAGGTGGTGATCACGGTACATTCTTAATCTCCATCGCCCCTTTTCCTTTCATGCTTTCATGCTCATACTTATATATTGCTTGTGTTGGGGTGGGGTAGATATAAACCATCTACAGAGCAAAAGTTGAGAGAGAGTTCGTGCGAATAAGAAGAGAAAAAGAAAGGGAGAGCTCGAGAGAGTGAGTGCAGTCGGAGCTTATTGAAGATTTGTTGTCCATTGGCCTCTGGATCAAATCCAAGCAAATTCCGCTCCCTTAGAGCCATATGCGTTTTGTTCTTTTCCGTGTTCCTTTGTTTTGTTTTTCGTTTCTTTGAGTTACTTCCGATGCTCTGTGTTGAGGTCGGGTTAAGCAAGCTGTGAGGCTCAGCGGGTTAAGCAAGCTGTGAGGCTCAGCGGTGTAGCAAGCTGTGATGCTCAGTGGTTCAAGCTGTGAGTCAGCAGAATCCTCACTCAGGTTGAGTGGGGGGTGGACGTAGGTCTGTGGTAGCTGACCGAACCACCTAAAAATTACTGTCTCAACATGATTGTTTTGTGTGATTGTTCATTGTCTTCGATCTCCATTCACAGGGACACTTGCCTCTTAATTCTCTATCTGATATGGGGTAGTTCAGATCGACTTTGCTTTGATAGTGATTTCATCTGATAAATGTTCGATCAAAGCTCCTGGTGAGCTATGTTGTTGTTTTCAGTCTGGTTGGAATTGGTTAATTTTTTAAATCGAGCACAATTGTAAAAAGGGATCTATTCACCCCCTCTATATCCCGTCCTTGCACCCAACAATTGGTATCAGAGCAGGTATCTGATTAGTCCAAATTCAACAATCTGTAGAGAGGATCCTGCTAATTTGGTGCATTTACTGTTTTTAGATTATAGCTCGAAATTGTTTTCAATCACTTATCCACATGTGCTTTATGGTTCTGATTTTTCTATGTCTCCTGCCTTCGAGAGAGAGGCCACCCAATTTGCAAGGAAAAGTGAAAGGAAGGGAGATCTACATAGCTTTAAAAATTACAGTCACAGGCTTTGTCAAAAGCTACATTCCTTGAGTTTTTTTTATTTGTACTTCATTTAGCATCTGTTCTAATTGATTTTCGTTGTATTTCTTCTTTTTTGTTTTACATGTGTAAAATCTGCAAATTGATGAGTTATGATGTGTGTCCCCATAATGATTTGATTTTAGCATGGTCTACAATTTGTGTCTACATTTGAAAACTTTTGTTCATAGCTAATTCTGACCAATTTATGTCCACATTCTATCTTGATTGAAAAACCGATATATGCTTTATCTGAAATTCTTTATTCTCTATAACGGTTTCCATGTCACATGCACTCCCCTCCCAATTTTTTATAACGGGAGAGATTGCAGACTACTGTAATTTTTTTTTATGATTTCCAATTATTTTTCAAATGGCTTTCTAACGTAATGAGAGTGGATATTTAATTCTGAGAATTTGTGTAATAAACTGCAATAAGAATGCTGCCTTGAAGTAGTGTCTTAAAAGATGAGGAGCATGAAGCAGTCATGAAGACAAAATTCACAGGACTAAGTGAATGATATGGCATTCTTCAAGAAAAGACAAAAATCTCCACATAATGAACTCAGGTGTAATCCTTCGTATCTTCTGTAGAATAAATTCCATGTGGTAAACAAAATCATCTGAGCTTCCCTTCTGGAAAAATAACTAAAATTGATTGATTATATGAAAAATTTTATGTGTGACTGTATGGGCCAGCATGCTTGAAATTTCTATACAACACATTATATCTCATACTGCATGAAGTGTTTAATTAAGGGGGAGTTGTCTGGGTTAAATTGCATGTTAGAAAAAATGTAAATTGAAAATCTGTTGCATATGTTATCTTGCATTGTCATGCCTTAATTTGAAAAACCCATTGCATTTGCTATGAATTTTCATGCATGACCTCAATGGTATATCAAGTTGTTTTGGGAGAAGGACAGATTATGTCTGTCTGTAAACCCGCACTATGCGTGAGGTGGTCTTTAGACTTAAGTTCTCCGCCAGGTACCATGGGTCAAAATTGCATATAGGGCACTTTAGATATTCATGAGCATGGTTCAGTAACTCCCTACATGGTCTTCATGATTAAATTTGATTTCTCAATACACTTAGATAGGGGGAGTTAATGCATGCATTTGTTTGCTCATGTGGTTTCAGTATAAATTGCATAGTAGTCCTACATGATTAAGACTGCATTGGCATTCACTCAACTACAAAAAGTTTCATGAGTCTGCACTATATGCCGCATTTTTCTATCTTTCTACGTGCATACTACTATATGCTATTCAAACACCTTCCTTGAATGTTTTCTATGGCCTTACACTCCCTTGATAAATGTTGGATTTTGAGTAACAATTGGTGTATTTCATGTCAAATATTCAGGGGGAGCAATTCTTTCATAAGTGTTCTTATTTAAGGGAAAGTGCACAGTTATGGTACTAACTAAATTTTTGGTATTCATGTTAAATCAAATCCGCACACTACATTGCACCTAAATGTGAAAATAAGTGTTAACATAAAGATATAAGAATTTTTTTTTTAACACTCTAGAGAATCTAACCTGCTGCACTAAACTTGAAGATGTAAGTTGAGGAAAAAGTTGCCTGCCACATGTGGAAGAAAAATCTGGAATGAAGTTTGAAGGGTAAAGATTTTTAAAGGCAGCGCAATGCTCAGTCTCACTGAGTAGATTGGATGCATGTCACCTGAGACGTGATATGGTTCATTTTGAAAAGTGATACACTATGGTATCTCTGATCTGATTGAAGTGAAATGGTTAATTGTTCTGAGTAACCGGGGAGTCAGGCATGTGCTCCATGTGTTTCCTCGCGTCAAAAGGAATAAATTAAACTTGATCATTCCTATTGAGAAATGTTCAAAATTTTGTTGAAAATTGAGGAAATCATGATTTTGTGAGAAAAGGAAAATTTGGCAGAGCGAAGCCTCCAATATGTTTACATCTGATTGTGATGTGTGGTTGTAGATTCTATTTAAAATCCACTTAAAATAATAAACAAGAAATTGATTAGGAGGGAGCATACGTGGGATGCTATAATGGAGGGTGTGATCCCCAGAGGACTCGTGGGGCCTCAAATGGAATAAACAATGAATAAAAAGAGGGATCACAGAATACCTTAAAGAGCGGGGAGATTGTGAGTCGACTTCCTTCTCTTCCAACCGGCCGGCCGACGGAGAAAGTCTCTCTTAATTGATTACCCTTGCAAACAAAGATAAACACCAACAAATAAAATATGGATTAGTAAACCACGATGTGTAGTATCAATCCCAAGTGAATATGTATATGAGGTGAAGCATGGAAACGAACACACCTAGTGGGTGTTGCCCTTTTAAACCCCAATGCAATGGGTAGGGAGATATGATGATGATATGAATATAAGTGATGTGTGCAAGCGTTGCACTGTTGGAGGCTCAACGTGGTTGAGAAAGTGAGATGAACATATGCGCTAATGCAATGAAATAAACAAAAGAGACATAGAAAGAAATAGAGGAGCCTGGGGAGGTTTCTCCTGTGCATTGGCTTTTGAAGGATCATTCGGGAGGAAGACTCAAATGGATGGAGCTTTAGGCACGTTGAAGACTTCATCCTCCAGTCACAAATCCGACAGCACCTCCCCCTCGTGATGAAATCGACCTCTAAAGCAAAGAGTTGTAGAGCTCTATTAGAGAGAGATGTGTGGATTTAATCCGAGAATAATTAGGATAATCATCCATGGAAAGGGGATAAATTTGGGGAGAGTCTCCCAAAACTTGGAAAGCCATCCGGGGACTTTACCCAGTTAAAACGGGCTTCAAAATGAGGAAGAAAATATGCATAAAATCCTCCAAAAAAAGTGTCTCATACAGTTGACGTTTATAAAATAAACGTTGACTATATTAGACGTAAATAAGCAATAAATAAGGAAAGCCCCCTAGATTTCCAAAAATTGGAAAATAATGTGCGTCAACTGTTAGTGACGTTTATAAAATAAGCGTGTACCGCACCAGACGTACATTAGTAATATAAATAAGGCAAGCCCAATATTTCCAAAATTCACAAAAGAATGTGCGTCACATATAGTCAACATTTATAAAAAATAAACGTCAACTGCAATAGCCGCTATTTCAACACAAAATAAGGAAAGCACCGTTATTTCAAGAAGGAATTGGCGTCACAAATAGTTGAGGTTTATAAAATAAACGTCAACCAGGTGCACAAACAAAAATCAAACCGAAAATAAAAAAGAATTGGCGCCCAACCCTTTGGGCACCATTTATTTTTCCATTTTTATTTTTTTTAATTTTTTCGGTGAAGGTGCTCCTGATTGAGCTGACTCCAAATATATTTTTTTCACATTTTTTGACCCAAAAAACCCACTCAAAATGGCTTAGAATGATCGCTTGAAATGAATAAAAAAATAAAAAACTCAAGAATGTGCGTCCAAGTGTGTTGACGCTCATTCTTATTTTTTTATTTTATTTATTAAAAAATAAATGACGTCAACCATAAAAGCCACTAATTCTTAAAATTTCATAAAAATGAAGAAAAATACCCAGAAAATCTAGAAAAATAGAGAAAAATAGGGAAAAATAGAGAAAACCTAAAAATCCAAGAAAAGTGAGAAAAACCACTCAAATAAGGTCAATTTTAGGGTCAAATTGAGGTATCACAAGTAATACGAGATGTGCTCACAAAAATGTCAATTTTGGCGTGTCTATAGCTGTCCCGCCTTGGCGTCTGCTTTGTAAGGGAGCATAGCGAACTGAAAAGTAGATGTCAAGGTGTGATGAGACACGCAATCAACATCCTTGATGAGAATCAAATCAAAAGCTCGAGATGAAGTAATCTCAGGAAGTTTAATGAAATCAACAATGTTTGGATAAAAGAGGGAGTGTGCACGTGGGCACGAAGAAGATAAAATATGATCAACTTCCAGCGCGGTGAAAGTACCCGGGTTATAAACCTGTAGGTTTCACCATTAGAGAGCGATTACCAGTCAATGTGGACGTGTTGCAGCCAAAGTAGATCTAAGGAAAAGAGAGAATAAACAAGAGATAGAAATCTAAACAAAGAGTTTTCAAGAAAACCGCACAAAACAGCAACAAGATGAACTAAGGACTCAATTCGGTAATGAATATCTCATATCTTGGAACTGAAGGATCAATTGACTCTTAAAATCACCTTATCAGAATGATTTTCCAAAGTTGATTCAAATTCCTACATGAATGCATGCTGGGCTTAAAGGGAAAAATTTATAACAAATTAAAATAAAGAATAATCAAGGATAATATTGTTAGCCTGTCCAGACTGGGTCAAGAAACCAATCTCATGAACTGATACTAAGCCGAAGCTTGTTTATCCGCGCACCAATTCACGAAAGGGAACCATCGTTCCCAGTCTTAGACGGCTCAACGGCCTATCTGTGTAACTAAGATTCCTCTGGAATCATCATTATTTTTTATGAAAGGGAACTAAAATTTCAGATTTACCAAAGCCACAAGGTCCTTGATATGATATAATATCGTAGATAACATATAGTAAGAATGCTTACAGGGAGATGATGATAGCAAATAAGTATGTGGGACTAAGAAATGAGATGCAAACACCGTGGGACTTGGATGATGATGCTCGATTAGTGGGACCAAGAGCTTCTTCCTGTGCTCAAAAATTCATTAGCCAATATATCATGAAAGATAAAGCAATTAAAGCAGTTTAAGCACGAGCCAAGGCATCATTAAGCATGAATTATCAAAGCATGGCATAGTAAGACAACAAAGCATTGAACATTATAGCATGACATCAAAAGCATGCAAAGCACGTATATCCTCAAAGCTTTGGCATTGTTTCTTTTAAGCCACGAGGAGGACCAACTTGCCTAATCAGTTGATTGATATGGATTGGAATGATCAGAATGCCCAGATAAGAATTAGCAAGAATGCCTTGTAGGAGAATGATGTGCAGGGCGGCAGGGGTAATCAGGAGATTTGACAGTGCATTGCTCAGAATGACAAGAATAATCAGACTCGTCATGAATCAGCAAGAATCACTCTGAAGGATAGGGAGATCATAATCGAGAGTGCCCAGAATGGTGAATTGGAGATCAATGTGAGTCATCAATGATGTGAGTGAGAAGAGGGCTCATTCCAAGTTCTTAGTCCTTGCAAAAGAAGATGTCCTTGTAAAATAGCATCATCAGAAAATATAATGCATTTTTTTTGAAATATGCAAAATTTTGTAGGTTTTGAAGATATTCATTTTTTTTGGATTTTGAGAATATTTGAATTTTTATGGATTTTTATTGTGAAATATTCATTTTTTTAAATTTTGGATTCGACTTTGCTAATGCAGCATCGAAGGATGTTTAAACCACTGGCTAAGGGTCTTTGTTCCTTCCCCTTTCACTAAAAACTGCCCAAAGTTGGGTGTGCAGAGATGAGAGCGCCTTATAGTGGACTACCCATGGTTAACGGTGTCCCAACCAAGGCCATACCCAAGAAACATTTGGCCTCAGAGGGAGAAGATAATAAAAATGGGAGATAATCCTTATACAGGTTGGGAGATATCGGGACTCGAAGTCCTTCCAAGGTACTACCCCTCAAAGAGGTGGTCTATTACGCCGGGACTTTGTGCCTTTGATTTTTAGACCCTTGACATGCATACGACCAGGGTTTTCCCTGCAGAGACTTTGCCTCTCTTGACATGCCTTTATCTCATAAGTTTGCATTTATCGAATTTGACTTTGATAATAGGCCTTTTGGCTAGATATATTATGAAAGCTTACTTTGTTTCGGGTCAAGACTGCTCCTATTTGAGACTCCTTTCATATTGGGGAGTACCTAGGTTGGTCATTTCATCCGTCAACCTCTTGCCCCTGCACTTGGCCGAGCAGAGAAGAGAAAAGACGTTCAGGTATACTCATGGTATGGCCAAAGTAGCAACGATGTTTACCTAAAGAAGCCGACTAAGGACACTGTGAAGTGTGTGGAGTGCCCAGCTAAGGTTTGCCCTTAACAAGCGGGGATACAATGTCGAACTCCCAGCGCGGGGTTCTTATAACCAGAGGTGCTGCAAAAGCATGCCTAAGACTCTTTTCTAAAATTCAATAAAGATAAAGATCTAGGATAAAGGCCTTGACTACCATTCTTAATCGAGTTAAGAAGCACTTCATTTTGAAAACCGTGCGTGAAGAATGAATGAAATCAAGAATGCAAATCATACGCAAAAATGTTACCTTGCAACCTTATAAATAGCAGCTGCCGGAGGCGATCTTGATCATCATGGGATTTGTCCTCAAGTGGCAGATAAAAAGATTGGAAGCTAAGGTTTGAAGTGGCTTAACAAGAAGGAGTGGTGACCAGACCAGACTCAGACAAATAAGGATAAAAGGAAAAGAGGCGAGGGCTAGAACTCCCTCACTAAAGTGTGGAGACCCTGGTCACAAGGAACGGTGTACACACGTGAAAAATTAAGGGGAGGAGTGATGACTAAAGCCTCGAAAGCAGTGGGAGAACAGGCAGATGTCCAAAGCAATGGATGTGGAAGAAGTCGGGTCAGACCCGAGATCAGGAGGAATTAAAAGGAGGAATTGATAGATGGAGAGCGGGGAATCCGGAGGGTCCAGAAGTAAAGGAGGAGAATCATGATGGGAAGAAGAATCCGGAGGGAGAAAATATCGAGGGACGCGATCCCCTAGATAAGGAGATGGGAAAAGATGAGTTAAGAGGAAGGAAAGGATGAAGGACGTGCTGTCCCCGAGGAGTAGAATGATAAATCGGAGGAAAGATGGAGGATCCGAAAGTTCCGGAGGAGGAAAGTAGAAAGGGGCGCGATGCCCTAGAAGGTGATTGAAGGGGATGAGTGAAGCATCCAAAGGTTCCAGCGGGATATAATCAGAAGGGACGCGATGCCCTAAGAGGAAGTCCGGAGGTTCCGGAGGATGGAAATAGAAAGGGGCATGATGCCTGGAAAGAAGATAGAGAGAGTAAGATGGAAAATCCGGAGGAACGGGATGAGAAGGGACGGGATGCCCTAGAAGAAGGGATAAATCCGGATGATCCGATTGTGGTGGTGTGGAGGGGTGCAATGCCCAAAGAGGGAGGTCCGAAGGCTCCGGAGGGATAGAATCAGAAGGGACGAGATGCCCTAAGAGGAAGTCCGGAGGTTTCGGAGGAATGAGACACCATGGGGCGCGATGCCCGGTAGCAAGAAAGTCCGGAAGACCCAGACATGAGGGTGTAGAGGGGCACGATGCCCAAAGAGAGAGGTACGAAGGTTCCAGAGTAAGGAAGTGGAAAAGGGCGCGATGTCTGATATGCGGAGAAAAATCCGGAGGGTCCGAGAGTGGAGGTGTGGAGTGGGCGTGATGCCCTAGGAGGAGATTGGAGGGGGCATAATGCCCGGTAGGTGTAAGGGGACTCGAAGATCCCGAAGATAGAGGTAAATGAGATGGAGGATATGGAGGATCCGGAGGTTCTGGTAGGTGGGAAAGATACGGGTCTGAAAATCTGGGGAAGAAGAAATGCAAATGCATGCGAATGCAATGCAATGGATGCGATGAATCCTTAAAATGCAAAGAATGCGAGGAGTGAGAGGATGAGATCCTCCTCCTCACCCATGGAGTGGCCCACGAAGAATCGATGATAGACAGGAGTGTGGGTGAAGTAGAATGGAAGGTGGATAGGATAGCAGAAGGCCCCTTAGTGGAAAGATGCCCACCTCTCCATAGCAGTGAAAGTGTGTAACCCGTCGGCCCAATGGATAAAATCAAAGCCCATGACGAAGCTTCAACAATAAATGCCAACTCCCTTGGAGGGTGAAGAGCAATGATGTGAGGGAGTTTGAAAGTTAGATTTGGAAGCATCGTATCGCCCAAGGATTGCAGCGTATGAAGAGTGTTGAACAAAATGGGCATTCGCCCCTTGTATGGAAGAGTGGGTTCGAGATTGGAAAGTTTCAACAAGGGGTGCCCTGCCCGGCCCTTGGGCATGGATTTACACGGCATCAAGGCCTGACATTTTCTCTTCATGAGCAGTAGCGGAGACTTGGGCTCTTCAACCATGCTCGGCACAAAAACACGGATTGACATATGGTTAAAAAAGTCTTGCATCTTGAGTAGCATAGCCGTGGCCAAATCGTTCTTGCCCGGCTTTCGATCATCTTCGAGACAAGTACTTGCAACACGACACCCACTCCGAGTGGTAGAGGAAGGCAAAGCAGAGGTGAAAGGCTCCATGGATGGTGGAAGTGTAATGGAAGGTGTTGGAGGGAACACGTCGAGCTTCTCCCCTTGCTCGGAAGCGGACGGGGTTAGCTCCAGTGCAAAAGGGGATGGACCCTGCTCAAGATTAGCCACGGGTTTAGGTAAAAGGGTAGGTGGAGGGATAGGCAAAGTAGGTTTTGGGGTTAAAGAGATACTGGAGGGCCAAGGTGGCGGCAATGGGGGGTTGATTAGAGGAGGTTTAGTGGTGGGCTCGGTGGAGGCTGGTGGAGTGGAGGTTAATGGTATAATGGGTGGAGGTTTAGTGGAAGGTTTGGCGGAGGCCGGTGTTGTGGAGGCTATTGAAGGTATAATGGGAGGAGTTGAGGAAGGAGGTTTGGTGTGAAGAAAGTGCCGGATGGGGTGAGATGTGTTAGGGATAGGAAAAGACTCATGATGCGCCGGTGTAGGTGATTGGAGTATCGACCCATCATCGTAACACCAATAAGTCTCAAAAGTGGGGGTTGGTTCGTGGACCGTGGTATCGTCCTGAGCAGGGGGTTCATCTGGTGGTAGTGGAGGGAGAGGAAAATGAAGGAAACTCGGAAGGGGTGCCTACATAGCTTCATCATCGCGTGCCGTCTTCAATTCTTCAATTGTCGGCTCTTCATTGTCGTGCTCAAGTGGACGCCGTGGTGGTGGCGTATTAATGGGTGGTGAAATGTAATGGTATTGTGGAGGATCTTGTATACATGAGTGCAGAGGCAGAAGCGAAAGTTGAGGGCCATATTGATTAACGGAGTGGATGGGTGGAGGGCGGACAGCATCCACTTGATCATTAAAACTTGTCGGCTCTTGCTCACTTGCGTTGTTGATGTCATAATCGTCTCTCCTCTCCTTCCAATCTTTCTCCATCCTTGTAATATTGTTCAAGACGGCGTGAAGAGGATTGATTGGAGAAGGAGGAGGAGGAGCGGGCCGCGGGCTCGTAACTCTCTTTAGTTGTTTCTCCAATGAAGCGACTTTATTAGCAAGAACCTGTTGGAGGGGTGTAACCAGAGAAGCAGAGGGCTGGCATGTTGACCTTGAAGGAGGGGCCGCATGAGATAGCCATGGAGGGGGGTTAACGGGCTGACTCAAAGAAGGACTTGGTCGGGCCGGGTTGCAAGGAATAAAAGGGCCTTGGGCCATGAAGGGGGAGGAATAGAAGGAGTCGGGTGATGGACCACCCGAAGAGGAGTATGAACAGAAGAGGGAGGCGGATGATAGACCATCCGAAGAGAGGTATGTGTGGAGGGAGGCGGGTGATGAGCCACCCGGATAGGTGGAGAAGGAGATGCACCCTCAACCATGGCCTTAAGGCCTTGGATTTGTTGAGGGGTGAGATGATCTTTAGCATGCAAGATTTGAGAGACCTTCTCATCGTCTAGAGGAGACGGTCCCGAAGGAGTAGTGGCTCGCGGTTGAGGCGAGGGACCATGAGATTGGACATTGCCCATGGGTCGGGCAAGACAGTAGGAATGAGGGCGTGGCTCCTTAAAAGAATTGTGGTGAAGATCATGATGAACATGTTAAAATTGAGGAGTGTAGGATGTGCTAGGTTGTGCATCCTCATGATTATAATTGGCACTTAACATGTTGGTTTGATTATCAAAGCGGAACATCATGCAAATAATCAATATTCAATTAAAATAATTTGCAAGAATGGCAAACAAGTTGGAATGTTATGCTTGATTTTTCTTAGTTTGAACCTTGGTGAATTAAAATGATTTTAACACAGTTGATGTGATCCACTCAGGGTCATGAACCTAGTTTCAATATGAGGTTGCTCCAATGCCAACAAGGTTGAATCTCACCATGAATTGGGCCAACTAAACTGATGTGAAACGACCCCTTGGACCTAAATTCACAAGCAAAGAACGGGTCGGTGATTTCACTCAAGTGGACTCACCCGCGTAGCGCGCACCTGGGCCCGTAGGTGGACTGGCGATGGGGATGAGGGTCCGAGGTTGGACCTAGAGATTCCAGTAGGTTGGCTAGCTTGGGATGGAACCCTAAGGGCCAGGGATGCCCAGTTCAGAGGGTGACCAGCACACCAAGGGCGTGGGTTGAAGGGTGGGCTCTCTTACAACTCGCTCCGCGGTGAACACTCAATTTGCTCGATTTTGGAACGGGCGATCACTCGTCGTCCGACGGAGCTAAAAGACATTACAAATTAAGCAAGATAAACGAGAAATGA
The DNA here is from genome assembly GCA_022559845.1 of Amorphophallus konjac. Taxonomy (NCBI): domain Eukaryota; kingdom Viridiplantae; phylum Streptophyta; class Magnoliopsida; order Alismatales; family Araceae; genus Amorphophallus; species Amorphophallus konjac. The sequence goes on along the minus strand of CM040127.1, from coordinate 87,440,700 downwards.
GTGGGGGCAAGTAGCTCACCTGATCGGTGTGAAGATGCCGATCCCGGCCGGAGACGAGGCCAGTGGGGAAGCGTGGGTTTCCCTGAACACTGCGCCGATGAAGCTTCACCCTGAGATAAACGATTACATGCACTACACCTCACGCAGAAGGGTTGGACTAGGGGTGGGGGATTGACAATTACATACAAACACTACCTCCCACAGGGAGGGGCTTTAAGCCGGCCAGGCGGGGTGGGGGAACTTAAGAGAGACCCAAATTGCCAAACTTCAATGAACCTATCCACCTCTGGAACAGTCGGATAGATAGGTAGTGACAGCACTGCCACGGGTTCCACCGACTTCAGATGCTGACGGGACTAGCGCCGAAACGTCCTGAGTTGGCCCAGGAGGGCACCCAAATGATTGGGGCATTTTCTGATGTCGACGGTGGCAGGGGCAGGGTCGGGACCAGGACCAATCCACTCTGGTTCTGACTGTCCCAGAACTGTTGCGGCTGGAATAGGAGGGCAACACGAATGCTCCCGGGGTCCGATGAGGGCGGAACCAGAACCGATGTGACCGTGGATGACTCCTCTTCGATCGGAGACCAGCGGGAACATCGGAGGAGGTCGGAGTAGATATTGAGACCCAGAAAGGTGAGGGGGGGGTCGGATCTGGCTCAGGGGAGACTCACTTGCGTACTCTGAGGGAAAAATTTGGAACTTTGTGCTCCAGGGTCCGAATGGCGCTCTATTTCTTGGAGATGACAGGGGACGTGGAGGAGAAGAATTCCGTCAAAGAATCACATCCAAAGTCACACAGGAGCGGCTGTGGTCATGTCTGCAGTCGGGCTCAGGTTCTCAGCTAGAGCAGCTCTGCGCAGTCGAGGGAGAAAGGCTCTCCTGAGCAGCACAGACGTTGGATGGATGCAAGACCACCTCGCTTGCAAAGCAGACTTGACGAGCTTTCTAGAAATATAGGGATTGCCACCAGTAACTTTGTCTTGCTGTCGTGGTAGAACCTGAAACTTGGGGCTCTACTGCTGCCTGCGAATTGGACAGTGCAGGGTGGTGATAAATAAAGATAGGGGTGGGAAGGGGTGAAGAGACAGTAAGGGGAAAGGGTCTGATGGCTGTGGATGGTGGTAGGGGTTGTTGGGAGGTTGGTGAAGGTGGCTGGGAAGTGGGGAGGGCAAAGCTAGGGGTGCTGGAGTAGGTGGAAGTTGGGCTGGGGCAGGCAGGATGTGCAGCCAAGATGGAGGAGGAGGGATGGGGGAGTTCAACCAAGCAAAGGGGAGGGGAAGGGTGGAGTGTGACCCAAGGGGATGGGGAGGGAGAGAGGGAGTGGGAAAATTCAAATTTGGCTTGGGAAGCGGTGAAGGGGTGCTTGGGAATGGGAAAGGTTGCTTGGGGAAGAGGAAGGGTTGCTTGGGAGAATGAAGAGGTGCCTAGAAGGTGGAGATTCTACCTTGGGGTTAGAGGGGGCTTGAATGGATGTATGGGGAAGGGGGAGGGGTCTTAATGAGATGTGAATGGGGGGAGGAGAGAAAGGAATTTTGAATTTGGGGGGAGGAGAGAGAAAGGGTCGCCCCTTTTAGAGAGAGAGAGAGAGAGAGAGAGAGAGAGAGGGAGGGGATGGGTTTCTCACCCTAGGAAATAACCAAAGGGAATTCAAATTTTCTCTCACTATCTCATTAGCTTCAAATGGAAGAAATGGGGTCCTATTTATACGGATCCCACAATTTACAATAAGTCCCTGACTTTTGGACTAATGACTATACTAACCAAGTGAGAGGGGCTCCCCTGGGCCTAGCCCACTTAGTTGGGCCCAATAACCAACCTAATCAACCTAATGACACTCAACTTAGGTAAATGACTGCCTAACCTAGGTACTTGACTCAATTAAAAGGAAAATTACATGATAAGACTCAAATAAGAAAATAAAAAATACATCATATGACTCGAAAAAAAGTGGCGAACAAGATGTAGCACTGCTGGTGATCACCAGAAATCTCAAAAAAATGTGGAGTGGTCGGAGATGTCCCCATCATACCCCCGGGGTGTGGAGAACTCGACTCCGTCGAGTATGGGTCCACCGGGGAAGTGGTACACCCAACTAGCTCCTAGCGAACCACGATCTCCTGAGTCGACCCTCGTCCATGGCTGGGGAATGGCATTTCAGCTTCTCAAAGTGGTACGAGCACACCCTCATGCTGGCAATGATACCTTGCTTGCCTAGTATTACCTCTGTGTGCACACGTCGGGCTCTCAGGCTGATTTGTGGTCGTTCTCCGGGGGCGTCCCCCTTAAAGGAAGGTATAAGCTCAAAGCACTCACCAGGATCCACCGCGGTGCCCATATAGGGAGTCGGATCCGCCACGTGGGAAATGGGGTGAATCCTAAAACCCATTAGTAAGTCCAGCCCATAAGCCGGGTTGCCAAAGCCACTCGGAACTTGGCAAGGTCCAAGTCCTCGTGCCCTTAAATTGGAGGTGACCCTAGGGTAGAGCCACTCCAAAGTCATCATCGCCCAGTTTCCAACTTGGAATTCCAAGTGGCGCTCGCGAGCTTTTGCCCGCTTCTTGTGATTCTCACTGCTCGTTGCTTGTTGCTTGCTTAACTACTCATGCCATGTACTACGATGCGGTGTGAGTGGGAAATGTATGATATGCAAGGGGGGGCCAGGACAACCATATTTAGACTAGTCATGCTTTGACACCAAGGAGACTTTGATGGAATTGGGAGGACCAGGGCATCCATAAGTGGACCTATAATGCAATGCTGCCATGTAGACTTGGGTGGACTTAGGAGGGCCTGGGCATCCATATGTGATCCAATCATGCATGGGGGTGACAAATACCGGGGGACCCGGACATCCATGAATGCTCCTATCACGCCTATAACCCATGATGAATGAAAGAGGACCATTACACCCAAATATGGACCACCCATTTCTCCTACTTGACATGTGGGTGATATGAATGAATGGACCAGACTTACTATTCATGGCAAGTGGTGTGGTACGCCAAGACATATAAACTCCTATCCCAAAGATGAATTTCATTTGTAGGGTTGTGGGATGGCCTTTGAACTTTCACTTGAAAGGGTCGAAGGGATCATGGTAGGATGGATTCTTGGGGAAGTGGGCCTCTTCCCACACTTGGTATGTGGATACCCAATCAAGAAGCTCTCTAAGGTGTGTTGGGTCTTTGCAAGCTAGCGGAGCCATCAACACGGTGGGTCCCTTGATTGGGGAGGAACTTAGGGAGGCATATGGCTCTTTCTCACGGAGCGATGTGGGGCTAAATGGACATATGGGTGTAGGTGTGGGTGGTGTTGGGTGGTTGATGGTGTGGTAGGAGGTGAGGGGGTTAGGTTGGTACTGTGGCTCCCACTCGGTCGGGTCAAAGGGATCAAAGAAAGTGTGACGTGGTAAGGTGACTTCTTCTTCTAAGTTGGCCCATGTGAGGTGCTCCCCAATGATTAAGGGGCCATCTCCCACCATAAGAGTAGATGAGATAATGATCTCATTAGGATGCTCCTTTCGTGGGTTGTCATTGGCTTGGGATGGGATATAGATGTCCAATGTGGGAAGAACCATGAGGACCGCACTAGTACATTGGCCCATGGTGAACACGGAGGTAGTAGGCCCCATAGAGGGACAAGTGAAACCTAGCGTTTTAGGCTCTTGAGACCCCAAAGCTAATAGGCCAGTCATCTTGATTTGCCACTCTAAACACAATACCAAGTCATCTATGGTTTCAATGAAATGGAATGACCGATAGGTAATAGGGGAAGGTCGGATGGCCACGACTTGGAAAGGGAGCTTCATGGTTTGGTGGCAGGGACATGACCTTAGGATTGCGCCTTTCCATAGCCACTCAAGTAGAGGTTCTCCTATGATCACTAGTCCATCAAAGGGGAGGGATAACTCTAGGTGGAGTTCTTGGTTGGCTGGGAAACTAGGGGTTTGACTCTCCCTAGTGTGAGTGTGGGTGTCCTTTGGTGGATGGGTAATGTTGAAGCAAACACCCTCGTCCTTTGGGACTTGAATGGCCAAGCTCGTGCCCCTAACATGGGTGATTTTGGTAGGAGTTTGGGATGGGGGGGGTCTGGAGGGTGTGATGACATGAGGTTAGGGGGGGTTGGTTGAGAGATCATTGGTAGTGTATGGGGTTCCGGTGGAGGGGCGAAAGTGGCATGCTTGGTGGGGTAAGTGGCGGAGGGTGACGGCCACACGCATGGGCCATATTTTTGGTAGAAGGCTGTGGGTGACTTGGCTTGTTCCTTCAACATACCTATGACAAGCTTATCCCACGTAGTCATCTTGGGAAGGGGGTGGTGGAGCAGAGAGGGGTGATCCTTCAAGACACACTGATGATGCAATGCCAAATGACTAGACTTAGTAGAGACAAGTCTAAAACTTGCTCTGATACCATCTGATGTGAAATGACCCCTTGGACCTAAATTCACAAGCAAAGAACAGGTCGGTGATTTCACTCAAGCGGACTCACCCGCGTAGCGCGCACCCAGGCCCATAGGTGGACCGGCGATGGGGATGAGGGTCCGAGGTTGTACCTTGAGATTCCAGTAGGTTGGCTAGCTTGGGATGGACCCCTAAGGGCCAAGAATGCCCAGTTGAGCGGGCACGCCAAGGGCGTGGGTTGAAGGGTGGGCTCTCTCACAACTCGCTCCGCGGTGAACACTCAATTTGCTAGATTTTGGAACGGGCGCTTGCTCTCCGTCCGATAGAGCTAAAAGACAATACAAATTAAGCAAGATAAACCAGAAATGAGAGGGGGGGCAGCAGCTCACCTGATCGGCGTGAAGACGCTGATCCCGGCCGGAGACGAGGCGAGCGGGGAAGCGTGGGTTTCCCCGAACACCGCGCTGATGAAGCTTCACCCTGAGATAAACGATTACATGCACTACACCTCACGCAGGAGGGTTGGACTAGGGGTGGGGGATTGACAATTACCTACAAACACTACCTCCCATAGGGAGGGGCTTTAAGCCGGCCAAGCGGGGTGGGGGAACTTATGAGAGACCCAAATTGCCGAACTTCACTGAACCTGTCCTCCTCTGGAACACTCAGACAGACAGGTGGTGACAACGCCGCCACGGGTTCCACTGACTTCAGATGTTGACGGTACCTATGTCGAAATGTCTTGAGTCAGCCCAGGAGGATGCCCAAATTATTGGGGAATTTTCTGATGTCGACGGTGGCCGCGGCAGGGTCGGGACCAGGACCAATCCGCTCTGGTTCTGACTGTCCCAGAACTATTGCGGCTGGAAGAAGAGGGCGACACAAACGCTCCCGGGGTCCGATGAAGGCAGGACCAGAACCGATGCGACCGTGGATGACTCCTCTTCGATCGAAGAGTAGCAGGAACGTTGGAGGAGGTTGGAGTAGATCTCGATACCCAAAAAGGTGAGGGGGGGTCGGATATGGCATAGGCGAGACTGACCTGCGTACTTCGAGGGAAAAATTCGAAACTTTGTGCTCTGGGGTCCGAATGGCGCTCTATTTCTTGGAGATGATAATGGATGGGGAAAAGAAGACTTCCACCAAATAATCACAACCAAAGTCACACTGGAGCGGCCGTGGTTGTGTTTGCAGTCGGGCTTAAGTTCCTAGCTGGAGCAACTCTGCGTAGTCGAGGGAGAAAGTCTCTCCCGAGCAACAACGACGTCGGATGGATGCGAGACCACCTCACCTGCGAAGCAGACTTGACGAGCTTTCTAGCAATATAGGGCTTGCCACAAGGAACTTTGAGTTGCTGTCATGGTCAATTCTGAAACTTGGGGCTCTACTGTTGCATGCGAATTGGATAGTGCAGGGTGGTGATAGATGAAGATAGGGGTGGGAAGGGGCGAAGAGACAGCAAGGGGAAAGGGTCTGATGGCTGTAGATGGTGGTAGGGGGTTGTTGGGAGGTTGGTGGAGGTGGCTGGGAGGTGGCGAGGGCAGAGTTAGGGGTGCTAGAGCAGGTGGAAATTGGGCTGGGGCTGGCAGGGTGCGTAGCCAAGATGGAGGAGGAGGGATGGGGGAGTTCAACCAAGCAAAGGGGAGGGGAAGGGTGGAGTGCGACCCAAGGGGATGGGGAGAGAGAGAGGGAGTAGGAAAATTCAAATTTGGCTTGGGAGGAGGTGATGGGGTGCTTGGGAATGGGAAAGGTTGCTTGGGGAAGAGGAAGGGTTGCTTGGGAGAATGAAGAGGTGCCTATAAGGTGGAGATTCTACCTTGGGATTGGAGGGGACTTGAATGGATGTATGGGGAAGGGGGAGGGGTCTTAATAAGAAGTGAATGGGGGGAGGAGAGAGAGGAATTTTGAATTTGGGGGGAGGAGAGAGAAAGTGTCGCCCCTTTTAGAGAGAGAGAGAGGGAGGGAGGGGATGGGTTTCTCACCCTAGGAAATAACCAAAGGGAATTCAAATTTTCTCTCAATATCTCATTAGATTCAAATGGAAGAAATGGGGTCCTATTTATAGGGATCCGATAATTTACAATAAGTCCCTGACTTTTGGACTAATGACTAGACTGGCCAAGAGAGAGGGGCACCTCTGGGCCTAGCCCACTTAATTGGGCCCAATAACCAACCTAATCAACCTAATGACACTCAACTTAGGTAAATGACTGCCTAACCAAGGTACTTGACTCAATTAAAAGGAAAATTACATGATAAGACTCAAATAAAAAAAAAATACATCATATGACTCGAAATAAAGTGGCGAACAAGATGTAGCAATGCTGGTGATCACCAGGAACCTCAAAAAATGTGGAGTGGTCGGAGATGTCCCCATCATATCCTCGGGGTGCGGAGAACTCGACTCCATCAAGTATGGATCCACCGGGGAAGTGGTACACCCAAGCAGCTCCAAGCGAACCATGATCTCCTGACTCGACCCGCGTCCATGGCTAGGGAATGACGCTTCAGCTTCTCAAAGTGGTATGGGCACACCCTCATGCTGGCAATGATACCTTGCTTGCCTCGTATTACCTCCGTGTGCACACATCGGGCTCTCAGGCTGATTAGTAAGTCCAACCCATAAGCCGGGTTGCCAAAGCCACTCAGAACTTGGCAAGGTCCAAGTCCTCGAGCCCTCAAATTGGAGGTGACCCTAGGGTAGAGCCACTACAAAGCCATCATCACGCATTTGTCAACTTGGAATTCCAAGTGGCGCTCGCGAGCTTTTGCCTGCTTCTTGTGGTTCTCACCGCTCGTTGCTTGTTGCTTGCTTAAATACTCATGCCATGTACTACGATGCAGCGTGAGTGGGAAATGTATGATATGCGAGGGGGGGGCCAGGACAATCATATTTAGACTAGTCATGCTTTGACACCGAGGATACTTGGGTTGACTTAAGAGGGCTTGGGCATCCATATGTGATCCAATCATGCATGGGGGTGACAAATGCCGGGGGACCCGGACATCCATGAATGCTCCTATCATGCCTACGACCCTTGATGAATGAAGGAGGACCATTACACCCAAATATGGACCACTCATGTCTCCTACTTGACATGTGGGTGATATGAATAAATGGACCTGACTTACTATTCATGCCAAGTGGTGTGGTACGCCAAGACATATGCACTCTTATCCCAAAGATGAATTTTGTGTGTGGGGTTGTGGGATGGCCTTTGAACTTCCACTTGAAAGGGTCAAAGGGATCATGGTAGGATGGATTCTTGGGGAAGTGGGCCTCTTCCCACACTTGGTGTGTGGATACCCAATCAACAAGCTCTCTAAGGTGTGTTAGGTCTTTGCTAGCTAGCGGAGCCATCAACACGGTGGGTCCCTTGATTGGGGAGGAACTTAGGGAGGCATATGGCTCTTTCTCATGGAGCGGTGTGGGGCTAAATGGACATATGGGTGTGGGTGTGGGTGGTGTTGGGTAGTTGATGGTGTGGTAGGAGGTGAGGGGGTTCGGTTGGTACTGTGGCTCCCACTCTGTTAGGACAAAGGGATCAAAGAAAGTGTGACATGGTAAGGTGACTTCTTCTTATAAGTTGGCCCATGTGAGGTGCTCCCCAATGATTAAGGGGCCTTCTCCCACCATAAGAGTAGATGAGATAATGATCTCATTAGGATGCTCCTTTCGTGGGTTGTCATTAGCTTGGGATGGGATATAGATGTCTAATGTGGGAAGAAATATGAGGACCTCACTAGTGCATTGGCCCACGGTGAACACGGAGGTAGTAGACCCATTAGAGGGACAAGTGAAACCTAGCGTTTTAGGCTCTTGAGACCCCAAAGCTAATAGGCCAGTCATCTTGATTTGCCACTCTAAACACCATACCAAGTCATCTATGGTTTCAATGAAATGGAATGACCGATAGGTAATAGGGGAAGGTCGGATGGCCACGACTTGGAAAGGGAGCCTCATGGTTTGGTGGCAGGGACTTGACCTTAGGATTGGGCCTTTCCTTAGCAACTCAAGTAGAGGTTCTCCTATGATCACTAGTCCATCAATGGGGAGGGATAACTGTAGGTGGAGTTCTTGGTTGGCTGGGAAACTAGGGGTTTGACTCTCCCTAGTGTGAGTGTGGGTGTCCTTTGGTGGATGGGTAATGTTGAAGCAAACACCCTCATCCTTTGGGACTTCAATGGCCAAGCTCGTGCCCCTAACATGGGTGATTTTGGTAGGAGTTTGGGATGGGGGGGGGGGGGGGCGGAGGGTGTGATGACATGAGGTTAGGGGGGGTTGGTTGAGAGATCATTGGTAGTGTATGGGGGGTTCCACTGGAGGGGCGAAAGTGGCATGCTTGGTAGGGTAAGGGGCGAAGGGTGACAGCCACACGCATGGGCCATATTTTTGGTAGAAGGCTGTGGGTGACTTGGATCGTTCCTTCAACATCCCTATGACAAGCTTGTCCCACACATTCATCTTGGGAAGGGGGTAGTGGAGCGGAGAGGGGTGATCCTTCTAGACACAATGACGATGCAATGCCCAAGGACTAGACTTAGTAGAGACAAGTCTAAAATTTGCTCGGATACCATCTGAGGTGAAACGACCCCTTGGACCTAAATTCTCAAGCAAAGAACGGGTCGGTGATTTCACTCAAGCGGACTAACCCGCGTAGCGTGCACCTGGGCCCGTAGGTGGACTGGCGATGGGGATGAGGGTCCGAGGTTGGACCCTGAGATTCTAGTAGGTTGGCTAGCTTGGGATGGACCCCTAAGGGCGAGGGATGGCCAGTTCAGCGGGCGGCTAGCACACTAAGGACGTGTGTTGAAGGGTGGGTTCTCTCACAACTCGCTCCGCGGTGAACTCTCAATTTGCTCGATTTTGGAACGGGTGCTTGCTCGCCGTTTGATGGAGCTAAAAGACAATACAAATTAAGCAAGATAAAACATAAATGAGAGGGGTCCAGTTGCTCACCTGATCGGGATGAAGACGCTGATCCCGGCCGGAGACGAGGCGAGCGGGGAAGCGTGGGTTTCCCCGAACGCTACGCCGATGAAGCTTCACCCTGAGATAAATGATTACATGCACTACACCTCACGTAGGAGGGTTGGACTAGGGGTGGGGGATTGACAATTACATACAAACACTACCTCCCACAGGGAGGGGCTTTAAGCCGGCCAGGCGGGGTGGGGGAACTTAAGAGAGACCCAAATTGCCGAACTTCACTTAACCTGTCCACCTCTAGAATAGTCAGACATACAGGTGGTGACAGTGCCACCACGGGTTCCACCGACTTCAGATGCTGACGGGAATAGCGTTGAAACGTCTTGAGTTGGCCCAGGAGGACGCCCAAATTATTTGGGAATTTTCTGATGTCGATGGTGGTCGGGGCAGGGTCGTGACCAAGACCAATCCGCTCTGGTTCTGACTGTCCCAGAATTGTTGTGGCTGGAAGAAGAGGGCGACACGAACGCTCCCGGGGTCCGATGAGGGTGGGACCAGAACCGATGTGACCGTGGATGACTCCACTTCGATCGGAGACAAGAGGGAACATCGGAGGAGGTTGGAGTAGATCTCGATACGTAGAAATGTGAGGGGGGGTCGGATATGGCTCCGGGGAGACTGACCTGCGTACTCCGAGGGAAAAATTCGGAACTTTGTGCTATGGGGTCCGAATGGCGCTCTATTTCTTGGAGATGACAGGGGACGTGGAGGAGAAGACTTCCGCTCAAGAATCACATCCAAAGTCACACCGGAGCGGCTGTGGTTGTGTCTATAGTAGGGCTCAGGTTTCTAGCTGGAGTAGCTCTATGCAGTCGAGGGAGAAAGTCTCTCCCGAGCAACACAGACGTCGGATGGATTCGAGACCACCTCGCCTGTGAAGCATACTTGACGTGCTTTCCAGCAATATAGGGCTTGCCACTAGGAACTTTCAGTTGTGTTGTCCCCGATAGATGGCAATCAAGAGGGGAGGGGTGAATTGATTGGCAATAAAAAATTTTAACAACCAACTTTTGCAATAGATGTAATGGAAGGGTAATAAATGAAGCACACTCTTCTCACCTGCTGATGATAACACACGAACAGCGGAATTATATTGAGATCTGAATAGTCGAGATATGAATGACACTCCACTCGACAAGAAGCCCACTCGTGAAAGAGCGTAGAAGCAAACCACAATGAACAAGAGGATTTTAGGTGGTTCGGGTTCACAACAGTGACCCCTACGTCCACCCCTCACAGAGTGAGGATTGCTTCCACTAAAGAGTGAAAACCCACACACACACACGCTGTGAAACACACAGCCACACACACACACGTGCGCTGCGACCAGCAAACGCACACACACACATAGAGTATTTCGTTCAAGACAGATATTCAGATATACAATGATTCTTCAGAACTGAAGTAGAGTGAACAGGATAAATGGAATAAAGATCTTGAGGTCGCCAGAAATCCCCCTTCAAATGATGTTCTAGCTGTGGTTCTTCATAGCTTGGTCGATGATGCAGGATGTGGACAGATCTTCATGATGAAGCCCGGATGTTGATGTGCAGCTCGAGATCCAAGTTGCCCAGCTTCAAATAAGGAAGGAGAGCTTCGGTTCTTGCTCAGGATGCATCTGATCAGCAAGGGGATCGACCCATTTTCGAAGTAGATGGCTTCTATTCGCGCTTGGAAGGGCTCCCCACGAGCTTTCTTCTCCTACAAGACAAAAATAGGATAAGATCGAATGTTCCCTTTTTTTTCTCTCTTTTTGGGACGCCCTAATCATTGGTATTTATAGTCCCAAGGAGAGGGGACACGTGTGACAAGATGGGACCTCGGATCTCCCAACATTAGGGCAAACAAGGAATAAAAATGGCGGCCACGAAACGGATCTCGAACCGGACTGGCGGTCCGTAACTCCAGGGGTCGACCCATTGGGTCGACCCATGAAACACGGGACATGAAGCCTGACAAGTGGAATTTCCAGGGGTCGACCCATTGCGCCAATCTGCTAAAACCTGCTAAACCCGAGGGCTTCGGGTGACAAAAAGGGTCGACCCATTGGGTCGACCCACGCACATTATGCTGAAAACTGAAAAATTGTGGGTTCGGGATCAACTAGGGGTCGACCCATGAACTACTTCTCAACAAAAAGAAGGAAATGAGCTAACAGCCATCAAGGGGTCGACCCTTAGGGTCCACCCCATCAAAACTAACATATTATTCAAATCTATGAGCTGGTTATAAACTAGGATCAACCCTTTGGGTCAACCCATGACAACTACAAAAGAATTCATCTTATTCAAGGGTAAGGCTTTGTTTGGATCTCACCAATCATCCTTCAATGATTTAGAAAGTTAGCTTCATTCCATATTTCTGTAAAAAAACACAAAATTGGAGTTAGATTAAAACTTTGACAAACATGATTCAAAACACTTACTCAAGATAGATGATCTTGATCCTGCAAGTATATCTCCTCTGGCAACATTAGTAGTTCATGAACTAAGAAGAAAAAGGTGATATATAGTAAAGCAGTTCAAAATGAGTTTGACTAAATTTATTCAACCAACAAAAGTTCTAGTCTAATATAGTGTTTGGTCATCATCAAAATCCAACAAATAGAATATTCACACAGGGGGTTCAACAATCTCCCCCTTTTTGATGATGATAAAATACTATGTTAGAGTTTAGGATTGACAAGAAAACTTTTATTTACAAAATTTCTGAATCAATACCTCAACAATAATTTAACACTGAAACCTCCATATGTATAACCATGTGAGCTTAAAAGGAGTTAACAAGCTGAATGAAATCAAGGCCACAAACCAAATGTAGGAGAACCCCAACATTACATCAAACCACAACCACAATGTTGAATACACATTCTTTCCATGCACCAAGCTGAAACATTTAAGAAGCATCATTCCATAAAACACAGGGCCTCATCCAAGAAGTGTGAGATTGACCAATCAAAGGCGTCATCCATTGTTTTAGCCAACAACAGAGTTTTTAAGACTTACAAAGTCTGAGTTCATGAGTTACAAAAATGCATACATGAGAAATGCCATGAGATGCAACAGTTCTAACCAAACATTTCTAACTGACAGACTAATGAAAGCAAGCATGCAAGCAAGCACACACCATACATACTATAACATAATAGTTAACCAAGCACACACATATCTGAATTTCTCCCCCTTTGGCATCATCAAAAAGAAGAGGGAGAACAGGTTAATAATTGTGCGATATCATAGGAGCTTCATAATCTAGTCCGAGGGTGGAGGGTGTGGAGCATGTGACCCTCTAAGTAAATTCATCATTTCTTCAAACATCCTGGTTTGGGCGTCCAGAGCAGTAGTGTTTGCATCAAGAAAGGAGGTGACCCTTTGGAAGGACTGAGTGTGGGCAACATGGGAAATCCTCAAGTCAGTTACTTCATTGATAAGGGCATCCATTCTCTCCCCATACTTGTCTAGTCGGCTATCTATTGAATCCAATCTATCAGTGATCATCTTAGAAAACCCATCAGGCAGTGCTTCATCAGGAAGTTCTAGTTGTAGAGGTTGATCTGCTTCATCTTCTTCACTATCTTCTTCATCTTCTGAATTGACTTGTACTTGACCAGATTTGATCTTACGAACCAGAACACCATTTATCAGCTCATAGTGCATGTTCTTGCAAATAGTGGGGATGGAGTAAATTTCATTCTCACGTACTGTGTGATATCGTTCTTTGGACAAATCAATACCAGCTACTTCAAAGATTGCTGTCAAAGCTACTGCATATGGTAGAGTGCGGTTTGTATGCTGCATGCATGCAGATATGTGAAGCAATATAGTGGCAGAGAAATTGATTGGGAGACCCTTCATAAGATAGAAAAATAGGAACATATGGAATTCAGTTACTTTGTCTCTTCCACCACCCTTTGGTATTATAATGGCCGTCATCATGTGGTGTAGAATGCGTTGCATGGAGGGAAACCGGTTTGCATTCAGGCCGGTGACGGACCTGTCTCCCATTTCCTCAGAGGTCATCATTTGATAGACCTCTTCTTCATCAAAATCAAGATCACCAAATGTGTAACCTTCATGATATGGTAAACCAAGAGCATTACCCACAAATTCAGGTGTCAAGGTGATCACTTCACCATTTACAACAGTAAACTGCTTGTTTGCCTTGATTGTCATATTGCCATAGAACTGAATCACCAATTTGTAATAAACCCGACGGTGTGCAGACATGAAATGATCAAGATTAGGTTGACTACAGATGATATCCACTAAGCCTGGCAAGAATTCAACCAGATTCATAAAATCTACTGCACGAGAGCGGAGAATATTTCTGTGAGCAGCTTTGTTACCGGAGGCCAAGGCTTGTGATTTCATTGCTTCTCGCTCTTTGTCTTTGGATCGTATCTCTCTTGCGCGGATGGAGCTCTCTCGCAGACGAGCAGATCGGCTGGATTCCTCCCCCTGACGAGAAGGCCGCCTTTTGGGTGCCATCTGAACTACCAGACAGATTAGAAACTCTAGAGGCTTCCTAGCTCGTGTTGGTTCGAGAAGAGGAGCCCCTCACGCAGAAATAATGACTCTCCAAACACCATGGCCTTACCTCATTGGATTTGGGAGGAAGATGGATGCTTACGGACGTAGCCAAGAAAGAACCCGCGAGTAGCCACCGGTTGGAGCTCGCCTTTAGGGCTGGAGCGGCTTTGGGTTGCAAGAGAGGGTTTCAAGGCTTCCAAGAGGTGGTGGCTGGTCGATCTAGGGGGCTGGGGCTTTAAAATAGCGTTAGGGTTGAAGATTATGGCGTTCACGCCCTTTCCGAAACGGAACGGTTCGCGTTTTATCGCGACCATCCGTAATGGGTCGACCCGATGGGTCGACCCACGGTTAGCCCGAGCCCCGATTTTGAGTGAGCTGATATCCCCTGTTTTGATGGAGATTTCCTTTAAAATGAAGACTTGGAGTACCAAGGAGGATAGGCTCAATTCCCCAATGATTAAAACATATGAAGGTCAAGGAAATAAGATATATTTGAGGTTTGAATCATTTGGGGAGGATGTTTCAAGGAAATGATAGATTCCCTTAGAAGTTTATTTACCAAACTCTCCACAGTTCAGATTTTGATTAATCAGCTCCACAGAGATGCACTTATTGAACCAAAAAAAATAGTGTGGCCATAGAAGAGTGCAATGAAAGGGTTCATACATATTTAATAGAAGAAATGCAATTCATACAAAGGTGGAGGTTTCACACAATTCAATTTATTTGCAATTCAAGCAAAATGGTGCATATGCATGAAGAAGGAGACCCATCGAATGCAACTATATGAAAGACATAAATGCATGATATGCATGCTAGCAACACTAAGTATGATGCAAAATGCAGAACCTCATGAATCCGACTCCTCTATTCTACAAACCCCTAACTCTCTCCTGAAAGATGTAAAATTTTCTTCATTTAGTGGTTTGGTAAATATGTCGGCAATTTGATTATTTGTTTTAATGAAGTTTATTTCAACATCACCCTTACTAACATGATCACGAATGAAATGATGCCTAATTTCGATATGCTTCGTTCTAGAGTGATGAACCAGATTTTTTGACAAGTTTATAGCAGAGGTGCTATCGCACAAAATTAAGGTGTTTTTGAAGGAGATGTTGTAGTCAATCAATTGTTGTTGGATCCAAAGCACCTGGGCAATGCAACTACCAAGAGCCACATATTCGGCTTCGACGGTTGACAAGGCCACAGAATTTTGTTTCTTGGAGGCCCATGAGACCATGCATCCCCCAAGAAACTGACAATACCCGCTGGTGCTTTTTCAATCTACTTTACAACCCGCATAATCGGCGTCAGAATAAGCAATCAGTTCAAAGCTCGAATTACGCGGAAACCATAAGCCCAAATGTACTGAACCAGCAATATATCTAAAAATACGTTTCACGACCGACATGTGTGTTTCTTTCGGATCGGACTGAAATCTCGCACACAAGCAAACTGCAAACTGAATGTCGGGCCGGCTGGCAGTTAAATACAACAATGATCCTATCATGCTTCTAAAGAGTTTTTGATCCACGGATTTACCTTTCTCGTCTTGATCAAGTTTGATTGAGGTTGACATGGGTGTGGGTTGAGGTTTCACCTTGCTGAAATTGTACTTTGTGAGCAAGTCTCGAGCATACTTCCTTTGGCATATGAAAATACCATCCACCATTTGTTTGACCTGCAAGCCCAAGAAGAAGGTCAATTCTCCCATCATACTCATTTCAAACTCACCTTGCATAAGTTTGGCAAATTGTTCACTCAAGGTGATATCAGTAGAACCAAAAATTATGTCATCGACATATACTTGAACAATTAAAACTTTCTTACCATTTACTTTGGTAAACAAGGTTTGATCAATGTTACCACGTTTGAATCCATTGTCGACAAGGAAAGAACTCAGCCTCTCGTACCAAGCGCGGGGAGCTTGTTTCAAACCGTAAAGCACCTTGTCCAATTTGTAAACATAATCTGGATATACGTGATCTTCAAATCCTGGAGGCTACTCCACATACACATCCTCCTGTATGAAACCATTCAAAAATGCACTTTTCACATCCATTTGAAAAGGTTTAATATCATGATGGCATGCAAATGCTAAAAGAATTCTCACAGCCTCAAGTCTTGCCACAGGGGCAAAAGACTCATCAAAGTCAATTCCTATCTCTTGGCTATAGCCTTTGGCTACAAGCCTGGCCTTATTCCTAATTACCACTCCTTGATCATTTCACTTGTTTTGGAAAATCTATTTGGTTCCGATCACGGAGTGGCTTTTAGGACGTGGCACAAGGAACCACACTTTGTTCCTTTGGAACTGGTGTAGTTCATCCTGCATAACTAAGATCCAAGAATTGTCCTTTAAGGCTTCATCAATAGAGTGCGGTTCAAATTGAGAGAACAATGCAAGATAATCCAAATTGTCAACTTCCCTTGATGAAGATCGAGTTTTCACTCTATCTTCTACATTACCAATCACATTCTCGGGAGGATGGCTTTTGTGGAAAGTCCACTGCCAAGGAAGCTGCTGTCCTTGTTGATTTTCATCATCCTTGCTTTTTGATCCTTCTAGAGTTGCTTGACCTTGCGCTGCCTTTGGTGGGATCTCTTCACTGGTTTCTTCTTCTTCATCCTGCAATTTTGAGCTTTTATCAACATTCTCATTGCATGACTCATCTATAATAACATGAGGGCTCTCCTCTACTACAAGAGTTCTCAGGTTATAAACCCGATATGCTCTCGAAGCAAGATAGTACCCAAGAAAGATTCCACGATCACTTTTTGCATCGAATTTGCCCAAATCAGATTTTCCATTATTAAGAATATAGCAAATTGATCCAAATGGTTTCAAGTGAGAAATATTGGGCTTCTTACCTTTAAAGAGTTCATATGGGGTTTTTCTCAAGATTGGTCTTACCAAAGCTCGATTTATGATGTAGCATGCCGTGCTAACGGCTTCCGCCCAAAAGTACCTAGGAAGGTTGTTCTCGCTTAGCATTGTCCGAGCCATCTCAATAAGGGTTCTGTTATTTCTCTCCATGATGCCATTTTGTTCTGGAGTTCTTGGTGCTGAAAATGTATGCGAGTATCCGTGCTCCCTACAAAATTCATCAAAATCAGTGTTCTCGAACTCCTTACCATGATCACTTTGAATTCTCTTGATGGAACATCCCTTCTCAATCTCCACTTTCCTGCAAAAACCTTCAAACTCCTTCAAAGCATCATTTTTATGTGACAAAAAGTATACCCAACAAAATCGTGAGAAGTCATCTACAATGACAAAGCCATATAACTTACCACCTAGACTGTGAGTTCTACTAGGACCAAACAAATCAATATGAAGAATTTTAAGAGGCCTAGTGGTAGTCACATCATTCTTGCTTTTGAAAGAGGCTCTTGTTTGCTTACCTTTGCTGCATGCCTCACACACTTTGTTAGGTTCAAACATCAGCTTTGGCATCCCAACAACTAAATCATTTCTGAACAACTTTGAAAGAACGTTAAAACTGGCATGCCCAAGACGGCGATGCCACAACCAAGCATTGTCAGAGTTATTTGCAACTAAGTAAAGATTATTGTGTGATGTGTCATCTAAGTCTATCATATATACATTATTTTGTCTAACGCCTATGAACATTATTTCCTGTGTGGTTTTATTTACAACAGTGTAGTGCGTGGAGTCAAAAATCACATTGCACCCTTTATCGCAAAGTTGACTTATACTAAGTAAGTTATGATTGAGACCTTTAACCAACAAAACATTTTCCACACTATGAGGAGATCCCTTACCAATCTTACCTTCTCCAATGATTTTTCCTTTATCCTTGCCCCCGAAGGCAACAAGTCCACCATCCTCTTCCTTGAGGTCTGCAAAGATTTCTTTGTTCCCGGACATGTGTCGCGAGCATCCGCTATCGAGGTACCATTTGTTTCTTTGAGCCTTCATGCAGACCTACATATCATCAAAACAAGAAGACTTCTATGATTTTGGTACCCAAGCTTGCTTGGGTCCATATCGGTTAGAAGCTCTTGATCTATTCAACCACATTGATTTTCTTGCAAATTGTTTCTCATCAGCCAACAGTAACCTACATGTATACATGGTGTGACCATACATTTCACAGTAGAAACATGAAACAACCTTTTTGTTAAGATTTCTTTCTTTGTAATCATTCACGAATGGTTTGTGAACCGGAATGTATTTCTCACTCTTTTTATGTGAAGAACATGATGAAGATGAAGCATTAGCATTCACAAAAGAAGTTTGAGTTTTGTTTTCAAAAGATTTCTGGTTGCATGGCTCATATCCTAGCCCTTCCTTTCTAAAATTCACTCTCAATCCTAGCATGGTGTCTAGATTTTGCTTTCCTTTGACAAATCTAGCTAGTGATTCTTTCAGATCTTTCACCTCACCCATTAAAACCCCTTTTGCTTCTTCAAGTTCCATTTTATCCTTTTCCAGGGCTTGCACTTTAGCATTCACTTCTTCAATGGCTTTCATGGATTTTTCATCATTTTGTTGTTCTTCTTTTAAGCATGCTAGTTCTTCTTCAAACAAAATGACTTTGGAATTGAGCATTTCATTGTCGTAAGATAATGTTTCAAGCTTGGATGATAATTCAGCACATTTCAGACATGGTGATTCATTTGACATGCTTTGCTCAATCTTTTTCTTCAACATTCTGTTTTCAGATCTTAACCTTTTACATTTTTCATACAAGGCTTCATAAGCAATTTCCTATTGCTCACATGAGAGATCATCAGATTCAGAATGCACCTCATTGGAGTCTTCATCATTTGCCATTAGACACAATGTTTGGACATGCTCGTCCAATTCATCTTCCGATTTGTCTTCGGTGTCATCCTCATTGCTCCAAGTAGCCACCATTGCCTTAGGCTTCTTGAACTTCCCTTTCTTGAGTTTTTTTTGAAGTTTGGGACACTCTCCACGCATGTGCCCTAGTTTTTTACATTCGTAGCAAATAATCTCTTCTTTCTTGCTGCTTTCTCCCTTCCTTGGAATCATTTTCCTTGGCCCTCTTCTGAATGGAGCTCCTGCTTTTCTGGACCTTCTAATGAATTTTCTGGCCCTTTGTGTTACATGGCCACCAGCTCTTCATCCTCACTGTTTGAACCAGAACCATCTTCACTGTCATCCGATCTTTGGAGATTGGTCTTTAAAGCCATGCTTGAGATCGGCTTCTTTTTCTTGACATCTTCTTCATTCCTTTTTATGTTCAGCTCATAGGTCATTAATGACCCAATTAGCTCATCAAGCGTCAGAGTACTAAGGTTCTTTGAGTCTTCAATGACCGTGGCCTTAGTATGCCACTGTGGTGAGAGGGACCTTAATACCTTCCTCACAAGATCTTGATTGGAGTATTCCTTCCCAAGTGCCTTCAGCCCGTTGGTGATCTCCAACAATCTAGCAAACATTTCTGAAATGTTTTCATCCGGCTTCATCATGAATAATTTGTAGTCCCGGACGAGCAAATTCGCTTTAGTCTCCTTCACTTCCGATGTTCCTTCATACATTAAACGAAGTTTGTTCCACATTTCCTGCGCGGAAGCACACATCAAAATTCATGAGTACTCATTTAGATGAATTGCACATTGAATTATATTCATAGCTTTGAAATTAGCTATGCACTTCTTGATATGATCTTCTCCCCACTCTTCCTCTTTGGGAGGCAATTTATATGGACCATTACTGATAACATGCCAAATTTCAAATTCCTGAGCCCTCAGGAATACATACATCCGATTCTTCCAATATGAATAATTCGACCCATCGAAGAACGGAGGTCTATGTATAGAGTGCCTTTCGGGCATCTGCCCCTTGTTTGCCATTTACTGGATCTTACTCTAAGATCGTGAGATAAGTAAAAATCAGAGACCGGGCTCTGATACCAATTGTTGTCCCCGGTAGATTGCAATCAAGAGGGGAGGGGTGAATTGATTGGCAATAAAAAATTTTAACAACCAACTTTTGCAGTAGATGTAATGGAAGGGTAATAAATGAAGCACACTCTTCTCACCCGTTGATGATAACACACAAACAGTGGAATTATATTGAGATCTGAATAGTCGAGATATGAATGACACTCCGCTCGACAAGAAGCCCACTCGTGAAAGAGCGTAGAAGCAAACCATAATGAACAAGAGGATTTTAGGTGGTTCGGGTTCACAATAGTGACCCCTACGTCCACCCCTCACAGAGTGAGGATTGCTTCCACTAAAGAGTGAAAACCTACACACACACACGCTGTGAAACACAGCCACACACACACAAACGTGCGCTGCGACCAGCAAACGCACACACACACACAGAGTATTTCGTTCAACACAGATATTTAGATATACAATGATTCTTCAGAACTGAAATAGAGTGAACATGATAAATGGAATAAAGATCTTGAGATCGCCAGAAATCCCCCTTCAAATGATGTTCTAGCTGTGGTTCTTCATAGCTTGGTCGATGATGCAGGATGTGGACATATCTTCATGATAAAGCCTGGATGTTGATGTGCAGCTCGAGATCCAAGTTGCCCAGCTTCAAATAAGGAAGGAGAGCTTCGGTTCTTGCTCAGGATGCATCTGATCAGCAAGGGGATCGACCCATTTTCGAAGTAGATGGCTTCTATTCGCGCTTGGAAGGGCTCCCCATGAGCTTTCTTCTCCGACAAGACAAAAACAGGATAAGATCGAATGTTCCCTTTTTTTTCTCTCTTTTTGGGATGCCCTAATCATTGGTATTTATAGTCCCAAGGAGAGGGGACACGTGTGACAAGATGGGACCTCGGATCTCCCAACATTAGGGCAAACGAGGAATAAAAATGGCGGCCACGAAACGGATCTCGAATCGGACTGGCGGTCCGTAACTCCAAGGGTCGACCCATGAAACACGGGACATGAAGCCTGACAAGTGGAATTTCCAGGGGTCAACCCATTGCGCCAATCTGCTAAAACCTGCTAAACCCAAGGGCTTCGGGTGACAAAAAGGGTCGACCCATTGGGTCGACCCACACACATTATGCTGAAAACTAAAAAACTGTGGGTTCGGGATCAACTAGGGGTCGACCCATGGGGTCGACCCACGAACTACTTCTCAACAAAAAGAAGGAAATGAGCTA
The DNA here is from genome assembly GCA_022559845.1 of Amorphophallus konjac. Taxonomy (NCBI): domain Eukaryota; kingdom Viridiplantae; phylum Streptophyta; class Magnoliopsida; order Alismatales; family Araceae; genus Amorphophallus; species Amorphophallus konjac. Next base: position 87,419,644 of record CM040127.1, on the reverse strand, counting down.
ACAGCCATAAAGGGGTCAACCCTTAGGGTCCACCCCATCAAAACTAACATATTATTCAAATCTATGAGCTGGTTATAAACTAGGATCAACCCTTTGGGTCAAGCCATGACAACTACAAAAGAATTCATCTTATTCAAGGGTAAGGCTTTGTTTGGATCTCACCAATCATCGTTCAATGATTTAAGAAGTTAGGTTCATTCCATATTTCTGTAAAAAAACACAAAATTGGAGTTAGATTGAAACTTTGACAAACATGATTCAAAACACTTACTCAAGATAGATGGTCTTGATCCTGCAAGTATATCTCCTCTGGCAACATTAGTAGTTCATGAACTAAGAAGAAAAAGGTGATATATAGTAAAGCAGTTCAAAATGAGTTTGACTAAATTTATTCAACCAACAAAAGTTCTAGTCTAATATAGTGTTTGGTCATCATCAAAATCCAACAAATAGAATATTCACACAGTGGGTTCAATAAGTTGCTGTCGTGGTCGAACCTGAAACTTGGGGCTCTGCTGCTGCCTGCGAATTGGACAGTGCAGAGGGGAGGAGAGAGAAGGGGTCGCCCCTTTTAGAGAGAGAGAGAGAGGATGGGTTTCTCACCCTAGGAAATCACCAAAGGGAATTCAAATTTTCTCTCAATATCTCATTAGCTTCAAATGGAAGAAATGGGGTCCTATTTATGGGGATCCCACAATTTATAATAAGTCCCTGACTTTTGGACTAATGACTAGACTGACCAAGAGAGAGGGGCGCCCCTGGGCCTAGCCCACTTAATTGGGCCCAATAACCAACCTAATCAACGTAATGACACTCAACTTATGTAAATGACTGCCTAACCTAGGTACTTGACTCAATTATAAGGAAAATTACATGATAAGACTGAAATAAGAAAATGAAAAATACATTATATGACTCGAAATAAAGTGGCGAACAAGATGTAGCACTGCTGGTGATCATCAGGAACCTCAAAAAAATGTGGGGTGGTCGGAGATGTCCCCATCATAAACCCGAGGACTTCAAAAGGTACAACCTGTCCGGTGTCCATGGGGGAATCCATGGGTGCGGGGACTTACGGAGGCCTTGGTTTAGGAGATTCTGGTCCAAAGAGACGGAGTGCTCAATGGAGGGTCCTTCCTTAACAAAGAGAGGGGTATGGTCTCCTAGAGTGTGGGGAGAGGAGGTCTCCCAAACTGAGATGCCAATACCCTATGTGCAAGCTGAAGAAACAGAATGAAGGAATGAATGTTATTGTAACAGGTGACAAAATGAGTGTTGATGCACAGTGTAAAGAAAAGGAACAAGAAAATGGAGGTGTAAGAGAATAATAGGATGGATGCTAAAATGATAAACGAACAGGTAGAATGAATGATGCAGACATACACAGTGAATGCAAAAGAAGACAAAAAAATAGGAGAAGGGGAGTGACAAATAGCAATATGCAATAAACAAGCCAATGGGATGCAACAGATGTGGAAGGTCACACAAAATGATGGATATGTAAATGATGGACGCAAACAAGAACAAATAAATATACCAATTCTTATGAACAATGATGAGATGCAAATGCCTGATGAACAATAGAACAACCCAAACACTAAGTGATATGAGTAGTGCTGTGCATATGCAAATGACGACAGAAAAGTAGAACAGACGTAAACACTAATTCATGTGAACAGTGCTGTGCAGATGCGAATGATGTATGCAAGGAAAATGTGGGATGCAAATAGGTACAGATAGATGATAGGATGAGGTGAAATGTGACGTAGGGAATTGGCGCCTGCTCCTGTGGGCGCATAAATTTTTTTTTAAAACAGTAGCTGCTCACAATCAGCAATCAACGCCTCACAGGAATGGGCGTCTGATGCATCGGGCGCTCATTAAATGAGTGTCCACAGTGGTGGACGCCATTTTTTTTATTTTTATTTTATTTTAAACAGGATAACAGAAGTGGAATCTTAAATAAAATCTATCAAATTGATCAATCACGTTGGTGCATGTACCCGTAGTGCACAAAAATGATAAAAATAAGATGAAAAGAGTGCTACATGGAGCACTAATGGAGTTGCACCGTGGGTGCAAGACGGGAGATGGCACACGTGGGTGCCCAATAGAGAAGGGTAATCTAAAGAAAAACACAAGAAAGTCCCACCGTGATCGCCAATCTGTAGATTCTATTTAAAATCCACTTAAAATAATAAAGAAGAAATTGATTAGGAGGGAGCATACGTGGGATGCTATAATGGAGGGTGTGATCGCCAGAGTACTCGTGGGGCCTCAAATGGAATAAACAATGAATAAAAGGAGGGATCACGGAATACCTTAAAGATCGGGGAGATTGTGAGTCGACTTCCTTCTCTTCCAACCGGCCGGTCGACGAAGAAAGTCTCTCTTAATTGATTACCCTTGCAAACAAAGACAAACACCAACAAATAAAATATGGATTAGTAAACCACGATGTGTAGTATGAATCCCAAGTGAATATGTATATGAGGTGAAGCATGGAAACGAACACACCTGCTAGGTGTTGCCGTTTTAAACCCTAATGCAATGCGTAAGGAGATATGATGATGATATGAATATAAGTGATGTGTGCAAGCGTTGCACTATTGGAGGTTTCTCCTATGCGTTGGCTTTTGAAGGATTGTTCGGGAGGAAGACTCAAATGGATGGAGCTTTAGGTGCGGTGAAGACTTCCTCCTCCAGTCACGAATCTAGCAGCACCTCCCTCTCGTGATGAAATCGGCCTCTAAAGCAAAGAGCTGTAGAGCTCTATTTACAGGGAGAGATGCGTGGTTTTAATCCGAGAACAATTAGGATAATCATCCATGGAAAGGGGATAAATTTGGGGAGAGTCCCCCCAAACTTGGAAAGCCATCCGGGGACCTGTTCGCGACCTTTTTCTTTCTTTCGCGGGTCGATCGACCAACTGACTAACTGGTAGTCAAATAATCGATTGACGACGCAGGCGTGCCAGTCACATGAGTGACGATTTTATGATGCACTCATTCTGAACCATGTCGGGCGAATGTGAGGTTCGGTCGGGACCAGCAGTCCGCCATACCATAAAGGCTATGGCGTTAATTACATCCCCCACGAGGAGGGAACACCTTTGATTAATTACCGAGATAGCGGGCTATCGAAGCCGAATTAAAAAGAGCTACATGATGATCATGATGAAAGCATGCAGGATGCATACATTTATCGTGCAGAAGATGCATAATTCATGGGATTATGGATCCTCGGTACGTGGCGGAGGACATAGGTCCAAAGACCACCGTCGCGCATAGCGAAGACTTCCGACCGGACGTAATCCGGCTTTCCGTCGACGCCATTTAATGTACCCGAGGATCTATGCATGCATGCACACATGACGTTCATGACTATATTAAGCATGATAATGGAATTCATGGAAGCAAATGGTAATTGACCACATTTATTACTCCCCATCGAGAAGAGGGAAGGCAACACAAGTGTGATAGCGAAAGCACAATGCTAACGGACATGGTGATGAAGATATAATTAAAGTATAGTTTAGGCCCGTTCGGCCCTTCCTTTATTCAATTTATTGACGCTAACCCCGAGGGAGGGGAATCACCCAGGGGCAAGTAAGCGATTGGGGCAGCAGGAGGCTTCAAAACCGGCGCGAGCGTGCAAGGTAGCTTATACGGTGCGATAAAACATTGGTGTAAGCTTTTAATCCGGCGCGGCCATCATGGATATTAACACGGCATGAAGGCTTGAGGGCGCGCCGGTTTAGGGCGCGTCGGAAAGGCGCAAGGGGAAAAAAATTGAATATGAGTCTAACGTTAATCCGGCGCGGGGGGTACCGTGCCGGATTAGGGCGCGCCGGCTAAGGCCGCGCCGTTCAACCCACCCTTTTTATGAATTTTGCAACTATTGAGTTTGTTAAGTTTTTGGTGTGGATTCTGAAGTTATTTGGGGCCAATTGCTTATTGAATTGAAGTCCAGAACCCTGAGGGATGGTGTGACAAGTCAGTGCGAGGTTCATACTCGAGCACCGAGGTGATTGAGTCCAAAACGATCGTTTCATTAGGGCTTATTTAATCTTAATCTGTCCAAAATTGGACAGCATCTCCCCTGAACCTGAAGAGTTGCAGGGGAGAAGCGGGGTCATGCTCACTCGTGGAACAAGCCCCTGGACCGCCGGTATGCATGAAGGCAGCCAGCAAACCCCATTGGATGGAATACCCCGAGGACTAGCCTGCTAGGGGCACCAAAGTTCCATAGGGGGGAAGAAACGGAGAGATGAAGCCATTGACGATGGGAACAACACCCCGAGGGCTAGCCTGCGAAGGGTGGATGGCCCACAGTGTATGACTTATCCCTTATAGGGACTGACCATTAGGAAGATGAAACTCCGAGGGCTAGCCTGCGATGAGCACATATCCCCGGCCTTCATTGGGTCCTGAATTGTTGGGGGCGAGCTCGTTGAGCCAAGACCCCTCTATTGCTATCTGCTGTGGGCTCAGGGAGAAATGCCTGCTATCGAGGGGTAGGGTTCTTAGTTGCCCAGCAGTTCCGTGAAGCCACGGGGGGAATGTTCCCCTCCCTGGGTGATCGAGACGATGAGAAAACCTTGAAACCATTCAGATGATGATGAATAGGGGTGGTAAATGCATAAGTGAGACGGGCCCGCGGCAGGGGCATATGCTCGAACGATTAGAAAGCGACGCTCAGGGGAGGGACCCTGCACATGATGGAGAGAGGCACGCGCAGAAGCACGGCTCCATCCGAGAAGAAAAGGGGATGCGAGAACCCTTGAATCAAGCATGAAGATGAGCGAAAGAGAAGCCCCCGGGGAGGGGTATTTCTATAGCCCACGATGATTCGGGGCATGATAGAGACTTCGGAGAAACCAGAATCAGAGAACTACGCAGAGAAGAACTCAGACGCACGCATTGGCATAGATAGAATAGAGGGGCTGAAGATCATTCATTCGACCCGTTGATCTAAGCATTCACACATATATGTATTACCATCCCAGAAACGGGAATAGTTTAGCATTTACATAATAAGAACATGGCATCGGCACCATTGCTCGGTCATCGTTCGCCAATAGCGGAGGCAGAGGACGTGCATAGCACAACAATAGGGGAAGGGAAAAAAGATAAAATCGCATAGAAGGGGGAGGAGAATAGGCTCATATCATCGCCACTCCTCCCCCTCTCGCTTACATCCGATGGGTGGAAAGCCCAGAAGAAGGAATCCACGGAAAGCAAAGGGAAGACCGGCACCGGCGCCCACCTATTCCTGGAACAGGGTATCGTAGAGAAAGGAAGACGGCCGGCAGAAGATCCTCCGAAGAAGCCCTGCTCCCTCTCTTCTTCAAAGAAAGCCCTCTCGAAAAGCCCTCCTCTCTTTTCCTTCCTGCTCTCTGTATCTTCTGATGTCTCGATATGTCTCCCCCCTCCTTCCGTTCTTTTTCTCGAACAGCCATCTATATATAGGGGCATGAGTTCGAATGTTAAACCGGCGTGGGATTGGCGCGCCGGGAAGAGACTTCATCAGCCTATCGCACCGGGGTTGGAGCCATCTGATAGGGTGACTTGCGCACCGGAATAGCCAGGTGTCGAAGGGGATTTAGCGCGCCGGGATCAGGGGCATTGAATGAGGGGCGCGCCGGTTTAAGGCGCGCCGGGATAATGCTCCTCGTGCGCTTCAAGCCAGTCGATGAGTCTGGGGATGATTCCGGGAGTCACCGTGAACATTATTTTGCCAATGCCCCTTGAAACCTTGGCAGGATGTCTTATCGAAGCTCCCAGGTCGACGTACGGCCATTCCTGAGACTCCAGATAGCTTTGATTTGATCGTACGGGCTTTCCGCTGACACGGCCTTCGGCTCTACGATCCATGCTATTGGTCCGGCCTGGCTCGTACCCAGAGCTCTCTAGGGGGTTGGATAACACCAGAGATAGTTTCGCCTGCGCTGGGCGATCATTCGGCCACTAACAGGCCCATCTTGGCGGGAAGCCGTGCCCATGCCGGGCGATCGGGATCTTTCGCTGACAGAGCTTTCGGTCTTCCATTTTGGAAAGCCAGGGGGGAACTCCTTTGTCTTCAGGAGAGCCTTTTCATGTGTTGGGGGACCACCGGATAGACCATCGTCCTTGATCGGACAACGGGTGTAGTGGATGCAGCACGACAAAGTCGATGCTGGTTCATTGGGCAGGCTTGGTCGCACTGTCGGTTGGTTGTGAGTTTGTCTCGGCTCCCCTGAGGTGAAGTGCCCGTGTCCATATGGAGTGACTCAAGGCTCTGGCAGCTTGAGAAATCCTCGATGTGTTGATCTTTATCGGCTCCCGCGCTTCGGTGGGCCGGGTCATTCGTACTTATGGCTTGATCACCGACGATCATATTTTAGGTGCCAACAAATGCCCCCCAGACGTGGGTGTTGTGAGCAAGGCACGAGTGCAGCAAGACCCACGAATGAATTTCATCCGGCCTAACCTCCTCTTCGGTTGACAGAAGCTTTGAACGGCCCTTAATTTGGCACGAATGTTAGTCCGGCGCCGTTTACATTTTAACCCGACGCGCACATGGCCCTTGGGCTTTTTAATCCGACGCGGTCCCGGGCATTTATGAGGGTTGATAGTTTGGCAGCAGTTGCGGACTTTCAGCCATTAGAAGTCACACAACAGTCAGCTCCGGAGAAGGGTGGCCCCTCCGAAATAGAAGCCGGAGAGATAGTCGAAGAACAGACGTCCTTGGCTCTTGATATTCCTGTTGCACCTCCATCCCAGGGGGCAGGCAAGGAAATTGTTATCATTGACGCTCCAGCCACCGTATCGGCCAGCACTGTTGTTCCCCACCGCAGTGGATTGCAGCTCATGCCATCGTCATCTTCCGGGATGGCCGATGATATCTGGGTTGCTGTGGATAGCAGAGTGGAGTTTGAACTGCCCGAGACGTCGCTACTGGGTCTTCAATCTTCAAATGACCTTGTGTGGCAGTTTTTTGGGGACTCTTCAACAGACCATAACGGCTAGCAGGGATTTAACTTATGTTCAGCTGAGGGGCTTGATAGAGCATCTTTCCCGATCGTTGTTGGCCTTTGGTTGCCCTATGGACGATTGGACTCCACGGGTGATCCTGCTCCTGAAGTATGTAAACAGGAGGGAATTTCTAGGCCGGGAAGCAGCTGACCAGCTGGCGGCCATATCATTGGAGCGGGCTGAAAGCCGAACGACCCTCATTTCTCTGCAAGAGACTGCAGCTAGGATGAGGGATGAAGCCAAGGCCTCTTTACAACATCGGAGCCACCTGACGGCCCGGATGGCGGCATTACATGCCGAACTTTCAAGGGTAGAGGCCGAACTTGAAGAAGTAGATTGCCTGGGAGTCCAGAAGGCGGAGGATGCAGAGATGGCCGAGGGACAAGCTGCTTCCCTCGAGGAGAAGCTATCTGAGTTGGGGGCCACCGAGTTCCGATTGCAAGAACTGACCCGCCATCCTTCCCTGGGTATTCCTGCGCTGGAGGACATCTTCTGACGCCCTCTGCCATAGTCTTTCTTTTCTCTTTATTTGCTCCCTTTTGGACGCACTTATTGTACTCCGGGGGATGGCCCGTGTAACATGTACCTTTTACTTCATAGTAATGGAAAATCTCCATCGTGCTTTTTGAATGAAGACTCCATCTTGTCATTATTCTTTTCTCTTCCATTCGCCCGTTGTTTCTAATCCGAGTGTATGAGTCACTAGGGCAGGAGAGCACTCACGCCTTCAGCAAAGGGGTGAGGTGTTCGCTCCACCGCACCGTGACTTTTCTCGAGACTAACAACGGCCTATGCCAGCCGAGAGTCCGAGGGACTCAAGAGGGTATATCAAAACTGGCGGGTAAGCGGTCCTGCCGAGGATGGCAAGACCCGAGAATGGGTAGCGACCAGTCCTGTCGATGATGATGAAGGTCAAAAAAGGGTAGACGGTCTTGACGATGATGACAAGAACCGGACTAGGGTGGCGACCGATCTTACCGATAGTGACAAGGGTCGAAAAGGGTAGACGGTCTTGCCGATGGTGACAAAAACCGGGTAGAGTAGCGACCGATCTTGCCGATGGTGACAAGGGTCGAAGAGGGTAGACGGTCTTGCCGATGGTGACAAAAACCGGGTAAGGTAGCGACCGATCGTGCCGATGGTGACAAGGGTCGAAAAAGGGTAGACGGTCTTACCGATGGTGACAAAAATCGGATAGGGTAGCGACCGATCTTGCCGATGGTGACAAGGGTCGAAAAGGGTAGACGGTCTTGCCGATGGTGACAAAAACTAGGTAGGGTAGCGACCGATCTTGCCGATGGTGACAAGGGTCGAAAAGGGTAGACGGTCTTGCCGATGGTGATAAAAATCGGATAGGGTAGCGACAGATCTTGCCGATGGTGACAAGGGTTGAAAAGGGTAGACGGTCTTGCCGATGGTGATAAAAACCTGGATAGGGTAGCGACCGATCTTGACGATGGTGACAAGGGTCGAAAAGGGTAGACGGTCTTGCCGATGGTGACAAAACCCGGATAGGGTAGCGACCGATCTTGCCGATGGTGACAAGGGTCGAAAAGGGTAGACGGTCTTGCCGATGGTGACAAAAATTGGATAGGGTAGCGACCGATCTTGCCGATGGTGACAAGGGTCGAAAAGGGTAGACGGTCTTACCGATGGTGACAAAAACCGAATATGGTAGCGACCGATCTTGCCGATGATGACAAGGGTCAAAAAGGGTAGACGGTCTTGCCGATGGTGACAAAAACCGGATAGGGTAGCGACCGAGCTTGCCGATGGTGACAAGGGTCGAAAAGGGTAGACGGTCTTTGCCGATGGTGACAAAACTGGATAGGGTAGCGATCGATCTTGCCGATGGTGACAAGGGTCGAAAAGGGTAGACGGTCTTCCCGATGGTGACAAAAACTGGGTAGGGTAGCGACCGATCTTGCTGATGGTGACAAGGGTCGAAAAGGGTAGACGGTCTTGCCGATGGTGACAAAAACCGGGTAAAGTAGCGGCCGATCTTGCCGATGGTGACAAGGGTCGAAAAAGGGTAGACGGTCTTACCGATGGTGACAAAAACCGGATAGGGTAGCGACCGATCTTGCCGATGGTGACAAGGGTCGAAAAGGGTAGACGGTCTTGCTGATGGTGACAAAAATCGGGTAGGGTACCGACCGATCTTGCCGATGGTGACAAGGGTCGAAAAGGGTAGACGGTCTTGCCGATGGTGACAAAAATCGGGTAGGGTAGCGACCGATCTTGCCGATGGTGACAAGGGTCGAAAAAGGGTAGACGGTCTTGCCGATGGTGACAAAAATTAGATAGGGTAGCGATCGATCTTACCGATGGTGACAAGGGTCGAAAAGGGTAGACGGTCTTGCCGATGGTGACAAAAATCGGATAGGGTAGCGACCGATCTTGCCGATGGTGACAAGGGTCGAAAAGGGTAGACGGTCTTGCCGATGGTGACAAAAATTGGATAGGGTAGCGACCGATCTTGCCGATGGTGACAAGGGTCGAAAGGGTATACGCTCTTGCCGATGGTGACAAAAATCGGGTAGGGTAACAACCGATCTTGCCGATGGTGACAAGGGTCGAAAAGGGTAGACGGTCTTGCCGATGGTGACAAAAACTGGATAGGGTAGCGATCGATCTTGCCGATGGTGACAAGGGTCGAAAAGGGTAGACGGTCTTGCCGATGGTGACAAAAACCGGATAGGGTAGCGACCGATCTTGCCGATGGTGACAAGGGTCGAAAAGGGTAGACAGTCTTGCCGATGGTGACAAAAATCGGATAGGGTAGCGACCGATCTTGCCGATGGTGACAAGGGTCGAAAAGGGTAGACAATAGATGTATATAGGCGGGATATCGGATGAAAATTCCCCGTCGACCTCGTAAGGGGTCTTCCGGACAGAGAATGAATCATCACTATTCATCATTCAATTTTTTGTTCACATTACTGACCTAAGCGCCCTTTCGGGTTTTCGCCGAGGCCAGCCCCCTTTTGCTTTTGCCCGCGCGCCCTTTCGGGTTTTCACGTAGCGGGGCACCCGATTTTGCCTGCGAGGCCCTTTCGGGTTTTCACCACAGCTGGGTTATAGCCATTTTTACACTTGTCCTGATATAGGAACAAGTCTGGCGAGGTATCTCTATTTTTAACCCCATTTTCTTTTCTTTCTTTTTTTTTTTGAATTCGAGATGTAGAAGAACTAGACCTCGAACATATTGACTGGCCTTGTCGATGATGACAAGGATTGGAGCCTGCTTCGGTCTGTCGACACTGGTTAGATGTTGAAGCAAAGGACATGGTCTATTAATAAGGATGTAAGATCCGAGGTAAGGGTAAAGATCGACCGGTCTCGCCGATGATGACGAGGGTCGAATGTGGGTTTATTCATCGGCATGGGCCACATGCCGAGGCAAAGGTAGGGTTATTAATGGGGACGAAAAGTCCAAGTTAAGGGTAGAGATAGACCGATCTCTCCGATGATGACGAGGGTCGACCATGGGTTTATTCATCAACATGGGTCACATGCCGAAGCAAAGATGGGATTATCAATAGGGACATAAGGTCCAAGTTGAGGGTAGAGATCGACCGATCTCACCGATGATGACGAGAGTCGAATGTGGGTTTGTAAAAGGATTTCCGGTGGGACTTTGATGGTTGTCCCTTTCGGAGTTTCATTGGGTGGAGAATAGGAGAGGAATTTAGAAATTACAACTTTACTGACTCAAGCGCCCTTTCGGATTTTCGCCGGAGCCAGCCCCCTCTTGCTTTTGCCTGCGCGCCCTTTCGGGTTTTCACGCGGCGGGGTACCCAATTTTACCTGCAGCGCCCCTTCGGGTTTCGCCACAGCTGGGTTATAGCCATTTTTGCACTTGTCCTAATATAGGAGCAAGTCTGGCGGGGTATCTCTATTTTTAACCCCATTTTTTTATTTGTATAGGGTGGCAGGTCGAAGTGTAATGTTCGACTCCTAGTCGACAATGGATGGCCGGTAGTGGCAACAATGTGAGAATGCCAGCTAGAACACAAAGCCTTTAGCTGACTCGGGTTTATTCGTTAGCGGGAAGATAATGCTAACGCCAGGAAGGGCTTTCGTGCCAGTCCGAACGTAAGGCTCGTAATGGCGGTGCGACGTATCCTTTAGAAGCTTGATCAGGGCGGAATGCCACTAGACCAAGGAAAAGGTAGCTCGATCAGGGCAAAATGCCATTGGACCAAGGGAAGGTAGCTCGGTTAGGGCGGAGTGCCACTAAACAAAGGAAAGGGTAGCTCGACCAGGGCGGAATGCCACTAAACCAAGGGAAGGTAGCTCGGTCAGGGCAGAGTGCCACAAAACCAAGGAAAAGGTAGCTTGGTTAGGGCAGAGTGACACTAAACCAGGAGAAGGTAGCTCGATTAGGGCGAAATGCCACTAACCAAGGAAAGGGTAGCTCGGTTAGGGCGGAGTGCCACTAAGCCAAGGAGGAGGGTAGCTCGGTTAGGGCGGAGTGCCACTAAACTAAGGAAAAGGTAGCTCGATTAGGACGGAGTGCCACTAAACCAAGGAAAAGGTAGCTCGGTTAGGGCGGAGCGCCACTAAACCAAGGGGAAGAGTAGCTCGGTTAGGGCGGAGTGCCACTAAACCAATGAGAGGTAGCTCGGTTAGGGCGGAGTGCCACTAGACCAAGGGAAGGTAGCTCGGTTAGGGCGGAGTGCCACTAAACCAAGGAGAAGAGTAGCTCGGTTAGGGCGGAGTGCCACTAAACCCAGGAAATGGTAGCTTGGTTAGGGCGAAGTGCCACTAAACTAAAGAGAGGTAGCTCGGTTAGGGTGGAGTGCCACTAGACCAAGGGAAGGTAGCTCGGTTAGGGCGGAGTGCCACTAAACCATGGAGAAGAGTAGCTCGGTTAGGGCGGAGTGCCACTAAACCCAGGAAAGGGTAGCTTGGTTAGGGCGAAGTGCCACTAAACCCAGGAAAAGGTAGCTCGGTTAGGGCGGAGTGCCACTAAACCAAGGAGAAGAGTAGCTCGGTTAGGGCGGAGTGCCACTAAACCCAGGAAAGGGTAGCTTGGTTAGGGCGAAGTGCCACTAAACCGAGGAAAAGGTAGCTCGGTTAGGGCGGAGTGCCACTAAACTAAGGAAAATGGTAGCTCGGTTAGGGCGGAGTGCCACTAAACCAAGGAGAGGTAGCTCGGTTAGAGCGGAGTGCCACTAGACCAAGGGAAGGTAGCTCGGTTAGGGCGGAGTGCCACTAAACCAAGGAGAAGGGTAGCTCGGTTAAGGGGGAGTGCCACTAGACCAAGGGGAGGTAGCTCGGTCAGGGGGAAGTGCCACTAAACCAAGGAGAGGTAGCTCGATCAGGGCGGAGTGCCACTAACCAAGGAAAGGGTATCTCGGTTAGGGCGGAATGCCACTGGACCAAGGAAAGGGCAGCTCGATCAGGGCGGAATGCCACTGGACCAAGGAAAGGGTAGCTCGATCAGGGAGGAATGCCGCTGGACCAAGGAGAGGGTAGCTCGGTTAGAGTGGAATGCCACTGGACCAAGGGAAGGTAGCTCGGTTAGGGCAGAGTGCCACTAAACAAAGGAAAGGGTAGCTCGATCAGGGCGGAATGCCACTAAACCAAGGGAAGGTAGCTCGGTCAGGGCGGAGTGCCACTAAACCAAGGAAAAGGTAGTTTGGTTAGGGCAGAGTGACACTAAACCGGGAGAAGGTAGCTCGATTAGGGCGAAACGCCACTAACCAAGGAAAGGGTAGCTCGGTTAGGGCGGAGTGCCACTAAGCCAAGGAGGAGGGTAGCTCGGTTAGGGCGGAGTGTCACTAAACCAAGGAAAAGGTAGCTCGATTAGGGCAGAGTGCCACTAAACCAAGGAAAAGGTAGCTCGGTTAGGGCGGAGCGCCACTAAACCAAGGGGAAGAGTAGCTCGGTTAGGGCGGAGTGCCACTAAACCAAGGAGAGGTAGCTCGGTTAGGGCGGAGTGCCACTAGACCAAGGGAAGGTAGCTCGGTTAGGGCGGAGTGCCACTAAACCAAGGAGAAGAGTAGCTCGGTTAGGGCGGAGTGCCACTAAACCCAGGAAAGGGTAGCTTGGTTAGGGCGAAGTGCCACTAAACTAAAGAGAGGTAGCTCGGTTAGGGCGGAGTGCCACTAGACCAAGGGAAGGTAGCTCGGTTAGGGCGGAGTGCCACTAAACCAAGGAGAAGAGTAGCTCGGTTAGGGCGGAGTGCCACTAAACCCAGGAAAGGGTAGCTTGGTTAGGGCGAAGTGCCACTAAACCCAGGAAAAGGTAGCTCGGTTAGGGCGGAGTGCCACTAAACCAAGGAGAAGAGTAGCTCGGTTAGGGCGGAGTGCCACTAAACCCAGGAAAGGGTAGCTTGGTTAGGGCGAAGTGCCACTAAACCGAGGAAAAGGTAGCTCGGTTAGATCGGAGTGCCACTAAACTAAGGAAAATGGTAGCTCGGTTAGGGCGGAGTGCCACTAAACCAAGGAGAGGTAGCTCGGTTAGGGCGGAGTGCCACTAGACCAAGGGAAGGTAGCTCGGTTAGGGAGGAGTGCCACTAAACCAAGGAGAAGGGTAGCTCAGTTAAGGGGGAGTGCCACTAGACCAAGGGGAGGTAGCTCGGTCAGGGGGAAGTGCCACTAAACCAAGGAGAGGTAGCTCGATCAGGGCGGAGTGCCACTAACCAAGGAAAGGGTATCTCGGTTAGGGCGGAATGCCACTGGACCAAGGAAAGGGCAGCTCGATCAGGGCGGAATGCCACTGGACCAAGGAAAGGGTAGCTCGATCAGGGAGGAATGCCGCTGGACCAAGGAGAGGGTAGCTCGGTTAGAGTGGAATGCCACTGGACCAAGGGAAGGTAGCTCGGTTAGGGCAGAGTGCCACTAAACAAAGGAAAGGGTAGCTCGATCAGGGCGGAATGCCACTAAACCAAGGGAAGGTAGCTCGGTCAGGGCGGAGTGCCACTAAACCAAGGAAAAGGTAGTTTGGTTAGGGCAGAGTGACACTAAACCGGGAGAAGGTAGCTCGATTAGGGCGAAATGCCACTAACCAAGGAAAGGGTAGCTCGGTTAGGGCGGAGTGCCACTAAGCCAAGGAGGAGGGTAGCTCGGTTAGGGCGGAGTGTCACTAAACAAAGGAAAATGTAGCTCGATTAGGGCAGAGTGCCACTAAACCAAGGAAAAGGTAGCTCGGTTAGGGCGGAGCGCCACTAAACCAAGGGGAAGAGTAGCTCGGTTAGGGCGGAGTGCCACTAAACCAAGGAGAGGTAGCTCGGTTAGGGCGGAGTGCCACTAGACCAAGGGAAGGTAGCTCGGTTAGGGCGGAGTGCCACTAAACCAAGGAGAAGAGTAGCTCGGTTAGGGCGGAGTGCCACTAAACCCAGGAAAGGGTAGCTTGGTTAGGGCGAAGTGCCACTAAACTAAAGAGAGGTAGCTCGGTTAGGGTGGAGTGCCACTAGACCAAGGGAAGGTAGCTCGGTTAGGGCGGAGTGCCACTAAACCAAGGAGAAGAGTACCTCGGTTAGGGCGGAGTGCCACTAAACCCAGGAAAGGGTAGCTTGGTTAGGGCGAAGTGCCACTAAACCCAGGAAAAGGTAGCTCGGTTAGGGCGGAGTGCCACTAAACCAAGGAGAAGAGTAGCTCGGTTAGGGCGGAGTGCCACTAAACCCAGGAAAGGGTAGCTTGGTTAGGGCGAAGTGCCACTAAACCGAGGAAAAGGTAGCTCGGTTAGGGCGGAGTGCCACTAAACTAAGGAAAATGGTAGCTCGGTTAGGGCGGAGTGCCACTAAACCAAGGAGAGGTAGCTCGGTTAGGGCGGAGTGCCACTAGACCAAGGGAAGGTAGCTCGGTTAGAGCGGAGTGCCACTAAACCAAGGAGAAGGGTAGCTCGGTTAAGGGGGAGTGCCACTAGACCAAGGGGAGGTAGCTCGGTCAGGGGGAAGTGCCACTAAACCAAGGAGAGGTAGCTCGATCAGGGCGGAGTGCCACTAACCAAGGAAAGGGTAGTTCGGTTAGGGCGAAATGCCACTGGACCAAGGAAAGGGCAGCTCGATCAGGACGGAATGCCACTGGACCAAGGAAAGGGTAGCTCGATCAGGGAGGAATGCCGCTGGACCAAGGAGAGGGTAGCTCGGTTAGAGTGTAATGCCACTGGACCAAGGGAAGGTAGCTCGATTAGGGAAGAATACCACTAAACCAAGGAAAAGGTAGCTCGATCAGGGCGGAATGCCACTGGACCAAGGAGAGGGTAGCTCGGTTAGAGCGGAATGCCACTAAACCAAGGAAAAGAGTAGCTTGTTTAGGGTGGTGTGCCACTAAACCACGGAAGGTAGCTTGGTTAGGGCGAAGTGCCACTAAACCAAGGAAAGGATAGCTCGGTTAGGATGGAGTGCCACTAAACCAAGGAGAAGAGTAACTCGGTTAGGGTGGAGTGCCACTAAACCCAGGAAAGGGTAGCTTGGTTAGGGCGAAGTGCCACTAAACCGAGGGAAAGGTAGCTCGGCTTGGGCGGAGTGCCACTAAACCAAGGAAAAGGGTAGCTCGGTTAGGGTAGAGTGCCACTAAACCAAGGAGAGGTAGCTCGGTTAGGGCGGAGTGCCACTAGACTAAGGGAAGGTAGCTCGGTTAGGGCGGAGTGCCACTAAACCAAGGAGAAGGGTAGCTCGGTTAGGGCGGAGTGCCACTAGACCAAGGGGAGGTAGCTCGGTCAGGGCGGAGTGCCACTAAACCAAGGAGAGGTAGCTCGATCAGGGCAGAGTGCCACTAACCAAGGAAAGGGTAGCTCGGTTAGGGCGGAATGCCACTGGACCAAGGAAAGGGCAGCTCGATCAGGGCGGAATGCCACTGGACCAAGGAAAGGGTAGCTCGATCAAGGCGGAATGCCGCTGGACCAAGGAGAGGATAGCTCGGTTAGAGCGGAATGCCACTGGACCAAGGGAAGGTAGCTCGGTTAGGGCGGAATGCCACTAAACCAAGGAAAAGGTAGCTCGATCAGGGCGGAATGCCACTGGACCAAGGAGAGGGTAGCTCGGTTAGAGCGGAATGCCACTAAACCAAGGAAAAGAGTAGCTTGTTTAGGGCGGTGTGCCACTAAACCACAGAAGGTAGCTTGGTTAGGGCGAAGTGCCACTAAACCAAGGAGAGGGTAGCTCGGTTAGCGCGGAGTGCCACTAAACCAAGGAGAAGAGTAGCTCGGTTAGGGCGGAGTGCCACTAAACCCAGGAAAGGGTAGCTTGGTTAGGGCGAAGTGCCACTAAACCAAGGAAAGGTAGCTTGGTTAGGGCGGAGTGCCACTAAATGATGGGGACATCACCTCCCATGCCCACGTTCACAGCTCGTCTCCTCGCCCCGGTTGCATCTGGCATGATCTAGTTATCTAACTTTGAGTCCCATGTAATTTTTATTTGAGTCATTGGATGTAATTTTCATTTTACTTGAGTCATGTCCCAAGTTCTTGTGCTTATTTCCCTAAGTTTGAGAGTCATTATGTTGTTTAGTTAGCTATTGGGCCCAATTCATTGGGCTTGGCCCAAGGGCTCTCCCCTACCCCCTCGGTTATTTGTCATTGAGTCAATTGTCAGGGACTTTTGTAGAAATGTGGGTTTCCTATATATAGGACCCCATTCCCCCCATTTCAACTTAATGAATCAATCAATGAAAAATTGCCATTTTGTGAGTTCTATCTTTATTTTTATGGTGGAGTGAATCCATTAGTGAGGTGAGAAGCCTTAGGGAGAGAATCCCACCCATCCCTCTCTTAATCTCTCTCTTTCACTCCCCTTTCTCTCTCCTCCACACCCAATTTCAAAAATTTTCTCTCTCCTCCCTTCCCAACCACCACTCTCCCACCTACCCCCATTAAAGGCCACTCCCCTTCCCCACACATCCCATTACTCCACCCCCTAGTCCCAAGGGAGCATCCCCAATCACTAAGCCACCCTCCAACCACCTCATCCCTTTCGCAAGCACCCTTCCCTCTCCCCCATGCAACCCTCCACCTCCCAAGACCATTTGAATTTGAATATCCCCTTCCCTCCATAGCCCAAAGTCACCCAACTCCTTTCCCCATTGAGTAGGCCACCCCCATCCCCTTCCCTCCACTCCACTCTACCAAGAGCAGCCACCCCATCACCCTTCCTCCACCTTGGCTGAGAGCCTGCAGAGAACCAGTGGAGTGCAGCAGTGACCCCGTCTTCCCCCTGGCATCCCTAGAGGTCCAAGAGCTAACGCCGGAAGTGTCTGCCTATCTTCTTCGCAACGGAAGTGGTTTCGTCGTCGTCCGAGCACTGTGCTGCCCGGGAGAGCCGTTCTCCCTCGACTGCGCGAAGCTCTCCTGACAGAGCACCTGAACGTGATTGGAAGCTCTGCCACGACAAATCCAGCGTGAATCAAGACAAGAGCCCTTCTCCAAAGTTTTTCCTCCTTCTGTCTACTTTCAGAATCAAGAAGCGGAACTCCGTTTGGCATTCTGTAGCAGGAGTTATCAAGTTTCTCCCTCAGCCATGCGGTTCTGCTTCCCACAGTCTGCACCGACCTGTCATTATTTTTCAGAGTCCCTGGGTCTTTTCCGGCATAGTTTAGCTTCCCCGTCAGTTTTGCTGCGAAGAGGACTCGTCCGTGGTTCCAACAATTCTGACGGTGCTCAATTCTGAGTTCGGAAGCTGTTGGGGCAACCTCTGTAACCTGCTGTTGTAAACCAGGAGCTGTCAGTCCGAGACTCTGCCTCCCTGTTCGGGCCTCCACCCAAACCAGCATCAACGACAAAAGAAATTAATAAAATTTGGACGACTTCCCCCGCCTACTAGGAAGATTTTCCAGGTGGTTTCGTCCCCAAAAAAATTCGGTAGCAGTTGTAGCAGTCAATTTATCAGTCTCCTGTCAGCACCCATAGAACTGGGCAGAATCGGCAACCTCCCATCTTCGGTGTTCCCTTCTCAAATTCCCCTCCCCGCTTGGCCGGCTGAAGGCTCCTCCCTGTGTGGAGGTAGTGTTTGGATGTAACTATCATCTTCCCTTCCTCACGATCCCCCCCTTGCATGGGGTGTAGTGTTGTAATAGCTTAAACAGGTCAAGCTACCCCGGCGCGGCGTGTGGGGAACCCACGCATCCCCGCTCGCCCTCGTCTCCGAGCGGGACCGATTTCTTCAAACCGGTCAAATGAGTGCTCCAAAAATTTGCTTTAATTCATGCTTGTTCTTTCAATATTAGTTTATAAACTCCGCTGGCCGTGACGAGAGCCCGATCCTTAAGCTCATTTGCTATAAGTGATCATCGTGGGAAGAGAGTGGAACCCGTGCCCTTTGGCACTTCGTCGGACCCTTGATTTGGGCAGCCATACCCTTGGGGAATCAAACCTTGGCCTTGATGGCCCTCTACCAGTAAGGGCCCAGCCCACACAACCTCCCCTTGGCATTGCCAAGTTATCCCGGGTCTTAGTGAGCATCGGGTGAGCGGTTGCCATTATCGGTCCGTTTTGAATGCTTAATTGTGCTTGCTTGTTGAGTCCTCGGTTGTGTCACATCAATTGGTATCAGAGCAAGTCATTGACTTGTCTCTATCAAGTCAATTCCTAGGGCACGTTTGCATTGTAGTCTTCATCAGTTCGACCCTTGCATTTATCCCCCGATCATCATGGCCACCCTACTTAGCCTACTCGCCACCCATGGACTTCATCCTAGATAGGGATATTACCTTTGACGGATCACATTCTAGTGACTATCTTAGGTGGGAGGCTACCATAGAAAAGTACTTCGAAAATACTTGGGTATATGGACCGGCGAGAGTCCGAAAGGCCAAGGGACGACTTCGGGGTCAAGCCAAGAGTAAGTGGGAACACATAGAGGGCTTAAGGAGGGTTGGAAGCCAAGAACCTCTTCACTCATGGGAAGAGATGAAGCTAGAACTTAGAAAGATCTACACCCCCAAACATTCCCACCTCTCCTACTCAAGCACCCCTAACCCGAGGAGCACTACCACTCCTCCATCCTCACCCGGACAACTTGAGACCGCCCTTTGGTCTCCACCCCCACCACTCCCAACAAATCACCTATCAACCATCATAGCTACACTTCGCGACCAAGTCCTCTCTCTTAAGATCCAAATAAACCAAGCAACCACCTCTCCACTAAATCCCATGAGGATCCCCACATCCCAACCAAAACCTCCTTCCACAAATCTCACTATCCAAACCCAATTTGCCCCCACCTCCACCCCCCCACAACTAGCCGATCCTAAGCGGAAGAGACCCCTAACTGACCAAGTTTCCCCAATAAGGACCACACCTACCCCTCCATTTTTCCCTATAAGAGACACTCCCCCCAAGACCGGCCAACCCAAGTCACCCCAACCAACCCATCTCCCACTCCCTCCCCCAAAACTCCCATGTCCTAGTCCCCCACTACTTCCCCTCCCTATCCCAAACCAAGTTTCCCTTTACCTTCCACCCCGTGTGCGCCATACACCAACCCTCATCACCTTACCACCAAAAGACCCTCTCACCACCTTAGAGAAAGAACCCATACCCGATCCAATAGTGGTGAACACCCCAAACCCACTCCCTACCATGGAGGAAACCCATGACCAAGAAGAAGAAGAAGCATCACATGGTGACCTTCACCTTACACCACCCTCTCTAATTAGGGCCAAACTCATCTTAGAGGAACCCCTTATTAGTTGGCTAAAGAAGAGCCCAATAAGAGAGATCACGGCCCACGATTGCCTTCCCATAAAGGAAAACATTCCCATAGTGCACATCTCCTCCTATCACACCATAATCCAAACATCCTACCAAGTGGAAACCTTAGAGGACCTTCTCAAGGGCTTAGCGTGGCAATATGAGTTGACCGGCTTGTTGACCCCCATGGCCCACCAATCTAGGAGCCTTGACCTCCTACACCTTTGTGTCGGGTCTATCACATCGGTTTGCACCATTGGATGCTACACTAGTGACCTCCTTCTATTCCTCCCCATACCCGAGGAGCCCGACCTTCTCCTCAATTTGGAGCTTCTTATATCGGGTGGAAAGTCAAGCCCTTCCCTCATGGTCGACCCACTCACAAAGAACTTCGGCCCAATTATCTCATTAGAGGAGGATGACCCACCACTACTTGAGGATCTTGAGGACATAGGGACCCTCCCCCTCGATAACCCTTTTTATTATCCCTTTGATCCCTTCCAATGGGGGTCAAAGAACCCATGGGGCCCAACCACCTTATCCACCACCCACCTTTCCCTATCCCAACCCACCATGTTTGATCCAATCCACCCCATCCTAGACCTGGGTTACACCTTGGGAGCCATGACCTTGGGCCACATATCCCCAGGTAATAAGGTTGTGTCCCACCCCATGATGACCACCTTCTTAGATCCATTCGATCCTTTCCGATGAGAGTTCAAAGGTTGTCCTACACCTATACACATGGAAGTCACCTTTGGGAAAAGCATGCATGTGTCTAGGCATATCATACCCCTTGGCATGAACACTATGTTGGGTCCATTCATTCATATCACCCACATGTCAAGTAGAAAGTATGAGTGGTCCATATTCAGATGTCATGGTCCACCTTCATTCATCATGGGTCTTAAGCATGTCAAAGGCATCTACGGATGTCCGGGTCCCCCAATATTTATCACCAATTTGCATGATAGGGCCACCTACGGGTGCCCCGGCCCACCTAGGCTAATCAAAGTCTACACTGCATCATTACACGATAGGTCTACTTTTGGTTGCCCAGGTCCACCCATCACCCCTAGAAAGTCTGCATTCACAACATTGCATAAAGAGATCCGCAAGCACATTAGCAAGAAGAATGTGACTTATAAAAGGCGAGCCGACTCTCATCGACGTCACCAAGAATTCCATGAGGGTGACTTTGTGATGGAAAGGACGGAGAGGCTCTCCCCGGGAGCCATCTCCAAATTGAGGCCACGTGGGGCTGGTCCCTTCCAGGTCCTGAGGCGCATTGGTGCAAATGCCAATGAGTTAGATCTCCCCGAGGAATATGGGGTAAGTCCCACATTCAGTGTCACTGACCTAGTGCCATACAAGGGACCCACGGTGGTACCTAGTGAGGATATTGAGCCTATTCCCTCCGTTGAGAGAGCACCCACCCGTGAGGAGAGTCCACCAGCCAAGAGAGCCTAGCGTGAGCGCATTGAACGAATATTAGATGAACAGGTCACTACCACCAGGAGCAAGGTATACGAGCGCTATCTCGGCAGGTGCATGGATCGGTCTCGTTCAGAAGACTTGAGGGCAGTACCACTTCTACACCCTCCAAGGAGGGAAGGACACTTACTCGACGGAGTCGAGTTCTCCGTATCCCGGGAGTATGATGGGGACATCACCTCCCATGCCCACGTTCACAGCTCGTCTCCTCGCCCCGGTTGCATCCGACATGATCTAGTTATCTAATTTTGAGTCCTATGTAATTTTTATTTGAGTCATTGGATGTAATTTTCATTTTACTTGAGTCATGTCCCTAGGTCTTGTGCTTATTTCCCTAAGTTTGAGAGTCATTATGTTGTTTAGTTAGCTATTGGGCCCAATTCATTGGGCTTGGCCCAAGGGCTCTCCCCTACCCCCTCAGTTATTTGTCATTGAGTCAATTGTCAGGGACTTTTGTAGAAATGTGGGTTTCCTATATATAGGACCCCATTCCCCCCCCCTTTCAACTTAATGAATCAATCAATGAAAAATTGCCATTTTGTGAGTTCTATCTTTATTTTTATGGTGGAGTGAATCCATTAGTGAGGTGAGAAGCCTTAGGGAGAGAATCCCACCCATCCCTCTCTTAATCTTTCTCTTTCACTCCCCTTTCTCTCTCCTCCACACCCAATTTCAAAAATTTTCTCTCTCCTCCCTTCCCAACCACCACTCTCCCACCTACCCCCATTAAAGGCCACTCCCCTTCCCCACACATCCCATTACTTCACCCCCTAGTCCCAAGGGAGCATCCCCAATCACTAAGCCACCCTCCAACCACCTCATCCCTTTCCCAAGCACCCTTCCCTCTCCCCCATGCAACCCTCCACCTCCCAAGACCATTTGAATTTGAATATCCCCTTCCCTCCATAGCCCAAAGTCGCCCAACTCCTTTCCCCATTGAGTAGGCCACCCCCATCCCCTTCCCTCCACTCCACTCTACCAAGAGCAGCCACCCCATCACCCTTCCTCCACCTTGGCTGAGAGCCTACAGAGAACCAGTGGAGTGAAGCAGCGACCCCGTCTTCCCCCTGGCGTCCCTGGAGGTCCAAGAGCTATTGTCGGAAGCGTCTGCCTGTCTTCTTCGCAACGGAAGTGGTTTCGTCATCGTCCGAGCACTGTGCTACCCGGGAGAGCTGTTCTCCCTCGACTGCGCGAAGCTCTCCTAACAGAGCACCTGAACGTGATTGGAAGCTCTACCACGACAAATCCAGCGTGAATCAAGACAAGAGCCCTTCTACAAAGTTTTTCCTCCTTCTGTCTACTTTCAGAATCAAGAAGCGAAACTCTGTTCGGCATCCTGTAGCAGGAGTTATCAATTTTCTCCCTCAGCCATGCGGTTCTGCTTCCCACAGTCTGCACCGACCTGTCGTCATTGTTCAGAGTTTGCTTGGTCTTCTCCGGCATAGTTTGGCTTCCCCGTCAGTTTTTCTGCGAAACGGACCCGTCCACTATTCCAACGACTCTGATGGTGCTCGATTCTGAGTTCAGAAGCTATCGGGGCAACCTCTGTAACCTGCTGTTGGAAACCAGGAGCTGCCAGTCTGAGACTCTGCCTCCCTGTTCGGGCCTCCACCCAGTCCAGCATCGACGACAAAAGAAATTAATAAAATTTGGACGACTTCCCCAGCCTACTACGAAGCTTTTCCAGGTGGTTTCGTCCCCAAAAAAATTCGGTAGCAGTTGTAGCAGTCAATTTATCAGTCTCCTGTCAGCACCCATAGAACTGGGCAGAATCGGCAACCTCCCATCTTCGGTGTTCCCTTCTCAAATTCCCCTCCCCGCTTGGCCGGCTGAAGGCTCCTCCCTGTGTGGAGGTAGTGTTTGGATGTAACTATCATCTTCCCTTCCTCACGATCCCCCCTTGCATGGGGTGTAGTGTTGTAATAGCTTAAACAGGTCAAGCTACCCCGGCGCGACGTGTGGGGAACCCACGCATCCCCGCTCGCCCTCGTCTCCGAGCGGGACCGGTTTCTTCAAACCGGTCGAGTGAGTGCTCCAAAAATTTGCTCTAATTCATGCTTGTTCTTTCAATATTAGTTCATAAACTCCGCTGGCCGTGACGAGAGCCCGATCCTTAAGCTCATTTGCTATAAGTGATCATTGTGGGAAGAGAGTGGAACCCGTGCCCTTTGGCACTTCGTCGGACCCTTGATTTGAACAGCCATACCCTTGGGGAATCAAACCTTGGCCTTGCTAGCCCTCTACCAGCAAGGGCCCAGCCCACACAACCTCCCCTTGGTATTGCCAAGTAATCCCAGGTCTTAGTGAGCATCGGGTGAGTGGTTGCCATTATCGGTCCGTTTTGATTGCTTAATTGTGCTTGCTTGTTGAGTCCTAGGTTGTGTCACATCACTAAACCAAGGAGAAGAGTAGCTCGATCAGGGTAGAGTGCCACTAGACCAAGGGAAGGTAGCTTGATCAGGGCGAGATGCCACTAAACCAAGAAAAGGGTAGCTCGATCAGGGCGAGATGCAACTAAACCAAGGAGAAGAGTAGCTCGGTTAGGGCGGAGTGCCACTAAACCCAGGAAAGGGGGTAGCTTGTTTAGGGCGGAGTGCCACTAAACCAAGGAGGAGGGTAGCTCGGTTAGGGCGGAGTGCCACTAAACCAAGGAGAAGAGTAGCTCGGTTAGGGCGGAGTGCCACTAAACCAAGGAGAAGAGTAGCTTGATCAGGGCGGAGTGCCACTAAACCAAGGAGAGGTAGCTTGGTTAGGGCGGAGTGCCACTAACCAAGGAGAAGAGTAGCTTGATCAAGGCGGAGTGCCACTAACCAAGGAAAGGGTAGCTTGATTAGGGTGAAACGCCACTAACCAAAGGGGAGGTAGCTTGATTAGAGCGGAGTGCCACTAACCAAGGAAAAGTTAGCTCCGACCGATCAATCGGGACATGTCGGCTACGCTGCATGATACAGCTTAATGTGTTTTCCGTTGAGGGGAGAGAACTGAATGACTCCTTTATGGTCTACAAGGATGTAGGCACCCCCTTCATATACTCGGCGGACGATATACGGCCCGACCCAGTTTTCGACCAGCTTCCCTTTGGGGTTGGAGGCCACCACTTCTTTTCTTTTGACCATTACCAGGTCTCCTTTCTTGAATTCTCGACCCTTGACTAGCTTGTCAAAAGCACGGGCCATGCGAGCTTGGTAGAGTTGGATGTTTTGCGGTGCCCGGAGGCGTTTTCCTTCGAGCTCAGCGAGCTCCTCCAATCTTCTTTCTGCATTGGTCTACTCACCACCGACTAGTCCGTGCTGGATGGCAACTCGCAATGAAGGAACTTCAAGTTCAATGGGCACTACAGCTTCCGACCCATAGACGAGGGAGAAAGGTGAACAGTCGGTTGGGGTCTTGTAGATAGTACGATAGGCCCAAAGTGCTTCATACATCCTTTCTTCCCAATATTTTTTATTAGACTTGACAATCTTTGCCAGCAATGTACATAATGTCTTATTAAAGGCTTCTGCGAGTCCATTGGCCTGAGGGTTGTAGGGGGACTATGTCCTCCAGTCGATTTTGTATTTGTCGGCCAACCGATAAACCTTCTGGTTCCTAAAATGACTGCCATTATCAGAGATGATTCGGCTGGGGATCCCGAACCGAAATATTACATTCTGCCGGAAGAATCTTGCAACTAGTTCTCCCGTCACATCTCTTAGTGCTACTGCCTCTGCCCATCTGGAGAAGTAGTCTGTAGCTGCTAAGATGTATCTGCACCCTGATGAAGATGCTGGTAGTGGCCCTACTACGTCCGTGCCCCACTGAGCAAACGGCCAGCTTGGTAGGGTCGGATGCAGCGGCACTGGAGGCCTCCTTGCCACATTAGCGTGTTCTTGACACTTCTGACAAGCTTTGGCAAACCTGCAGCAATCGTCAAATATAGTGGGCCAATAGTAACCCAGTTTCTTTATCTCAATTTTCATCTTCGGGCCAGCCTGGTGTGCTCCAGCTGATCCTGCATGGACCTCCTGCATCACCTGTCCTGCTTCTGTTGAAGACAAGCAATGGAGTAGGACTTTCCTTCGGGCATCTGCCATAATTCGGAACAAGGTCCCGCTTCTCATCTCGTAAGAATCCTTGATCCTCAGGAGCTTCATTCTTTGTTCCTTTTCTTTTAGAAGTTGCTGGTGTTGAAACCAGCGTAGGAGATGCTCTCGCCAATCGGGCTGCTGAACCCCTTCGATGACTGCTACTTCCATCTCTTGTTCGTCGGCCAGGACCTCTGTTACGTTGGGGACCTGTCGGCGGTTGATCACTGTTATATTCAGGCTTGTGTCTAGCGGGACCGCCAATGAACTGGCCAGCTTAGCGAGGGCGTCTGCCTGAGCATTCTGGCCTCGATTGATGTGTTTGATGCTGATGAAGTAAAATCTTGACATCAGGCGAGTTGCCAACTGGTGATAGGGGAGGAGCTCTTGCTTTCGCACATCAAACTCTCCTTCCAACTGTTTTATAACTAGCATGGAGTCTCCGAATGCTTCCAGCATCTGAATTCCCATGGACAGAGCAATTTGAAACCCGATTATCAGGGCTTCATATTCCGCTTCATTGTTTGTGCATTGCTTGTTTATGGAACAGGATGTGTGCACCACTTCTCCTTCTGGGGATTTCAGGACTATGCCTGCTCCTGCCCTGACTCTGGCTGATCCAGTTGCAGAGGCGTCAATTCTGGAAGTGCCATCAAAGTATAGCTGCCATAAGGCGGGTTGTACTTGAACGGCTTCTAGGGTTTCATCTTCAGGAAGCTCCGGCTCCAACGGGCAATCCCCGGGCACTGGGTGCTCAGCGAAGAAGTCTGCAATAGCTTGGCCCTTGACAGCCTTGTGCGGCACGTAGGTGATATCAAACTCCATAAGGATTACCGCCCATTTGCCCAGGCGGCCTTTGAGTGCCAGTTGAGACATGATGTATTTAAGGGTATCCTCTTTGGATACCAAGCTGATTTCACGCGACAACATATAGTGTCGGAGCTTCTTAACTGTGAAGACCAGTGCCAAATAGATCTTCTCGATATAAGTATATTTCTCTTCAGTTCTGACCAGTCTCCGACTGAGGTAATAGAGGGCTTGCTCTTTCCCTTCTCCATTATTCTGGGCCAGCATTGCCCCCAGAGAGTTATGTGTAGCTGCTATATATAGTATCAATGGTCGTCCTTTCACCGGTGCGCCCAGCACTGGAGGAGTTTTCAGGTAGTCTTTTAGCTTGTCAAAGGCTGCCTGGCAATCTTCATCCCAATAAAAGGGGACATCTTTCATCATCAACTTGTGAAAAGGCTGACATCGCCCTGACAAATTAGAAATGAACCGCCGGATATAAGCTAAGCGGCCCTGTAGTGATCTCAGCTCGGAGATGTTCCTTGGCGGAGGTAACTCCTGAATTACTTTGATCTTTGTGGGGTCTATCTCGATTCCCCGATATCGGACGATGAAACCCAAGAATTTTCCGCTCGACACTCCGAACGCACATTTCATGGGGTTCATCTTTAGCTCATGCTGCCTCAGCCTCTGAAAGACAATCCGGAGGTCTTGCAGATGATCTTCTTTTCTTTTGGTCTTGACCACCAAGTCATCTATGTAGCATTCAACCTTGTGGTAGAGCAACTCATCAAAGATCTTGGTCATTGCGCGCTGATAGGTTGCGCCAGCATTCTTCAGTCCGAACCGCATTCTTTTGTAATGATAAATGCCTTTAGGAGTTCGGAAAGCAATATGGACTCGGTCAGGCTCCACGATCCAAATCTGATTGTAACCGGAAGACCCATCCATGAATGAAAGGGCTTCATGGCCGGTTGTATCATCGATCATGACCTCGGTTATTGGCACCGGGAAGTCATCTTTGGGGCAGGCTTTATTTAGATCTCGGAAGTCGACACATATCCGGATCTGTCCATTCTTCTTCTTCACGGGGACGATATTCGCCAGCCATGTAGTGTACTGGTTTTCTTCAACAAATCCCACGTCAATGAGCTTGTCGACTTCAGCACAAATTTGGGTGATGAGCTCTGGCCTCATGCGCCGTGGTGGTTGCTTCACCGGCTCGGCCTCAGGGCTGATTGCCAACTCATGTTGCGAGACAGTGGGGCTTAGACCTGGCATCTCTTTGTAAGTCCAAGCGAAGCAATCCCGGTATTCTAGCAGCAGCTGGATGTATAGCTCCCGTTCTTCTGGGGACAGTTGGGCACTGAGGAAGGTGGGCCTAGGGTCCTCCTCATTTCCCAAGTTGACTTCTATCAGTTCATCGACTGTGGCCTGGCCTCCGTCTTCTATCTCCGGAGGTGCCGGTTGGAGGTCAACGAAGTCTGGAATACCATCTTGAGGGTCGAGTACTTCGACTTCCTCGTCGGATATCGCCAGAGCCTCACGAGGTTTCTTGATTTCTTGTGCTAGCGGCTGGGTGGATTGTTCTATTAGCAAATCCATTGCCGTCGCAGCTTCCAAGGATGAGAGAGCAGCCTTGGTGTTTGTGTAAGGTTGTAGCCATGATGGGCTGGTAGCTGTTTACTGCCGGACTGGGACAGCATACTGGTTTTATAGCAGAAGCTGAGGAAGTCTCACCTTCTGGGACAGTTGTGTCTTCCGCAGAAGTGGCTTTTTCTTTCCTGGTAGCTGGCTCCCCTTGATTGGAGTTGACCAAGGCTTCCCTGATTGGCAGAAAGGGTGTTGAAGTTGTCATTAGTAGGACCCCTGTGGAGGGAGAGACTCCTACTTCTTGAATGTCTTCGGCTTCGCTGTTGCTAGCCGTATCAAATTCGGCTTGAAAGGCCGCTTCTTCAGGATGAACTTGCTCCCAGCATCGGCAAGGGGCCGAGGTTTCTACTTCTTGATTCCCGAACCGAGCCAGTTCAAGATATTCGGCTTCCACCGGATACTCATCAAAGGTTGCCCCCAGAGGGCTATCTTCAGTAGGATAGAAGGCGGAGATAGTATCCACCTCGTACCGCCCACTGTAATAATATTCCTCCAGGGTGAAGCCCAACCCTGGATGCTGAGAGACACGTCTCATTTCCTTATCCAGATTTGCAGGATACCACATCTTCTGGAAAGCTTCTTTGTGCCTTTGAGACTGATCGGGAGGAAGGTGTTGCTTCTGAAACATCTTGGCCATCCGATCAGTTGTAAATGCCAGACCTTGGACAGGAACCCACGGGTTGGCTAGATCTTCAAGGAGGCTGCAGTATGTGTCTTCCCGAGTAGGATGCTCCTCAGCTGTATAGAACAAGCTGCTGGGCCCATCTTCCTGTGTCACCTCCCACGCTTTGAAAGGTTCGACAGTGGGGTCGTTGAGGCCGAGGACTGGCTTGGTGAGGCCGGCCGGGACTCCGATGCGGTCGCGCTGTCGATTGACCTGCACTTCCTTAGCTTTAGGGTATAATGCTGGGGGTGTCACCCTGCCGACATCTCCAGAAGCTGTGATGTGGGAGACCACCTTCGGCTTGACATATCCGCGTGGCGGTGGTGGATACCAACCGTCACCCGATCTATTCTTCGAGGCCCCTATGGGGGCTTTAGCTTCAGAAACCTTCCGGGAGGCCCTTTATATAGGTTGGCGTCTGCCAAGTGACATTCAAATACCTCGAACGGGTGGAGATCAGCAAATATCCTCTCCTCCTTCCCTTGGAGGCTGTATTTGATGCATTGGTTGAGCGTGGAGGGCACCACCATATTTTCATGCAGCCATGGGCGACCCAGCAGTGCCTTGTAAGAGGTGCGGGAGTCAATGACGTGGAACTGCACCGTTGTAATGAAATCTGCCAGGGTCAGCGTGAACTCTGCCACTCCCATAGATACGTCACATTTTTGGTTGAAGCCAGCGATACGCATATCCCCGACTTTCTCGAGATGCACATTAAAGTGGTGCCTCTCGTATATTCTGTATGGCAGGATGTTGACTGCTGCACCGGGATCAACCAGTATTCTGTTCAGTTCTCTCCCGTTCAGGTGCCCTTTCATATACAGCGGCCTGTTGTGGCTGGCAGTAGGTAGTAGCATGTCTTCTGGAGAGAAGGTCATACTGGCTTCTGGTATAGCCTCAGCTATGCAGGCTTCAAAATGAGCAGGCGTCTGCAGAGCAGTGATGATCGCCTGTCGAGTTTCTTCACTAAAAGAGAGAATTTCCCAGATCGTAAATCGAGCGGGAGCTTTTTGAGCAACTTCATTATTCGGCTCCCAGCCCGGACATTGGAGAGCTTCATCTCTTCAGCCCATCTAGGCTTGGGGAGGTTTTGATTTGTGGGTCCAGACGGACCTGCTTCATCTTCCTCAGACTCGGCATCCTCTTGGCTGGCACCGGCTGTCGGGTCTTCTTTATTAGTTGCTGTAGGGCAAGCTCCATCTGCATTTGCATCCTCAGTAGATTACGCTGGCTGCCGGTGAATGGCCCCGGGTGTAGGGTTAGCCTCTTGACAGGGATGTTTCCCCTTTGACATCTTCATAAATTCAAGGAATGAAGGGACTGCCTTGCCCCCACTCCTGTTGTATAGGCCAGACGGAGGAGGGATTTGGACTCCCTTGACTTCCGGCGGAGGTGTCTTGTAGGGTTGCTCCCCTCTGAACATGATGTTGTGGTTGGGTGGTGGCTGGCGCCCCCATTTTCGGCCCGACCGAGTGGCATGTGCAGCAGTTGCGGCCTCGGCTTGGCCTCCCCCAGCATGGGGTGTGAAGCAAATTTCTTCTTCTTCCTCTTCTCGGGTAGGTTGAAGAGTGTTGATAGGGTATTGCAGGAGACAACCTGTGCTTTATTGGCCCCAGCGGCCTTTCTTTTCTTCTTCTTTTGCTTTCTCTTCTTTTTGGTTTCTGCGGGTGCCTGCCCCCAGAACAGGCTGCCCTCTTCAGGGGGTGCTGCTTCAGCTTCCTCCACCTGTTTGAGTGAGAGTTGTTCCAGCTCTTGCCATGGGACGTGGTCCCGTACCAGCAGAGGTTTCAATTCAGGCTGCACATATTCATCTAGCCCTTCAATCAGGTGCTGTAGTCGAAGGACCCCAGGATTGGTTTCCTTGATTACTGGTAGCGGAGTCTGTCTCCTCCTGTTAGGTGTATGTATTCTGATGGCTGTAGGTGGAGTGACCCATACGGGTGCTACCACTGGCGGAGCAGGCCGGGGTGTAACGCCACGGATATGTGCCCCCTCTTTCGGGCGAGGTGCCCTCTTCTTCTTGTGCTTTAAAGGGATCTGCTGCCACCCCTGCTGTTCTTTCACGGGCTCCAGGAAATGGATTTCGTAGGTGCTCCGTGTGCTTGCTTCAGAGATCTCCTCAGGTAAGGCCTGGTAGAGGGAGATCATGTTGACTGCTGCTCTCCTGAGAGGGGCTTCATGTGGCTGAGGAGGGTCTACTTTGTACTCTCCCAGCTCTATTTCATTCTTCTTTACCATTCCTTCGATGATGTCTTTGAAAACATAACAGTCTTCGATTGGATGTCCCAACATCTGGTGGTAGGGGCAGAATCTTGGACTATCCTTTCTTTTCAGGTCCTCCGGCCTCCTTGGCTCAGGCAGAGTGACCATGCTGTATTCTGTTACCCAGTCGAACAGGACTCGGGTCTTGTCTTTTGGAAAGGAATAGGCTTTCTTCATTTTGTCCCTGAGCGAAGGACCTTCTTTATCATCTAGAGCTTTCGCAGGCTGCGGGGGAGCCGCCTTCTTGCCTTTCTCCTTCTGCTGTTCGAACGCCTTGATATCAAGCGCATTCACTTCTTTAGGTGTGGGGCGCCGTTCCGCAGCCTTTCCTTTCTGGGCTGTGCTGGCAGCTGACGCCGGGACATGCTTGGCTAGAAAAGCCTCCACTTCGGCCACCACATTATTCAGCCGGTCGAACGACCGTATTTCCATTCCAATCATCTTCTCCAGGACCTCCCTCCTGAGGTTTTGTTTGCATATTTGTACCGCGTCCTCCTGATGCGGGGGCCGCTTGCATCTCATTCCGAGGTTCCTCCACCTCTTGATGTAATCAAGGGCTGTCTCATCTGCCCTTTGTTTTGTTGAGTAGAGTTCGGCCACTGTGTCCTCCCTCTCTGTGACATGGAATCTTTCTCTGAACTTTCTCTGCATATCCAACCAATCACTGATTGACCCGGCCGAGAGGCTAGAGTACCATTCAAATGCGAGCCCTGTCAGCGAGGACCCGAAGAACTTTCGCAAATATGACTCGTCGGTGGCTAGATCACCCATAACGGTCATGTAATATGCAATATGCTCTTTAGGGGACGTTTTCCCGTTGAATTTGTCAAACTTAGGCGGCTTGTTGACCCCCGGGGGAAGTCGTTTAGCTGCATGGTGTTGCGGGTAGGGCACCCGATAGGCATCAAATGCGACATAGTCACCTTCACTTTTCTCTGCGAGCTTCAACTCGATCATTCTCTCCACCATCATCCGGTTCACGACCGTGGGGTCAACCGGTTCTGGATAGAAGTGCGCCGGCTGCAAGTATGGGGTGACCAGGGTGGTCGCCTGTGGAGGACGCAGCAGCGGGGGTGTCGGGTTACCTGAGGGAGCACCGGAGGTAGCAGCGGCTGAGGCTGTGGTGGCCGCTGTTGTGCCGTCGCCATGCTTGGCTCTGACGGCTGGGACAGTGTATAGAGCGGTGGAGGGTCGTCACGACGAGCCGCTCCCCGAGATGACTCACCCTGGACTTCAGGTGGTTTAGAGGTCGATGAGTGTTCAGTTTTTTCCATCAGCTGCTTCTTCAGAGAGTCTATCTCTCGTTGATATTTTTGTAGTAGCATCAGAACTGATGGGTCTATGGTGGTGGGGATACCCTCTGTTGTCTCCCCGGATGTACCCTCAGGCAGGATGTCGAGGAGGACATCGTCTTCTTCTTCCACCGTCACCACATTAGCGGTCAAGACGGGGGCCTTGTCATCCCAGTGGGGATAGACCTGGGACTGTTTCCCTTTAACCATCATCAGAAGCTCTCTTGCTGCTTCTGTTCTGCGGGTAGTCGGCCCCGGCCGTGTGGCCAATTGAGCCAATTCTTGGGGGTCTTCAGGAAGCTCCCCATATTGGTTAGATATACCAGCCATGTTGCAGGTGAAAACCTGCATCCTTCTCTTTTGTTGATAGACCCTCCTTCTGGCTTGCTGCGGGAAGGTCAGTCTTTCAAACACAGAGATCCTTCTCCTTTCTTCCCGCTCGGGGAAAACTTCATCGGCTTCGATCTCGAAGCCGTCATTATATCCATTGTCGTCGACTGACGACACCATCATTCTATCTCCCATATTTCCTTCATCTGCCATTGATGGGCAGTAGTCTTCCTCAGTGGCGACTGTCTGCATCAGCCGCTGCTGTCCGAGTGAGGGGTTGCCTAAGCCTCGAAAATAATTTCTGACCAAGCAGGTCATCTCTTCTCGACCCCGTTCTTGATGTAGGACGGGGGGTGATTGTCGACCTCCAGCGGGAGGGATATAGGCCAGCCGAGCTCTGTCGGCCGGCTGTTGGAATCTTCGTCCCGCAGCAGGGATGTTGGCTTGACGGGCCGCGGCCCGAAACTTCTGTGGCGCGGAGGATCCGCGACCACCTCTTCTTCCTCTTCGGGGGCAGGCCCCTTTCTCTTCTCACTTCCGCCTCGTTGTTCACAAGACGACGGCGGATGGGAGTTAGCTGGTGGGCAGGTCGGGTTCGCTTGGGAACCCACACCTATTTAAACTTCCTCGGCCTGGGTGCCGGGCTTCCTTGGCCACAGTGGCCGGCTTCTTCTATTTCTGCCCTCCTTCCGGCGAGGGCCTGATAGGCATTGTGGACAGGAATGTTGGGGATGACTCGGTCCGGGGTCACCCGTGCAGTGCGTCCGTTGAGGAAGACGCGCATACCTCCAACTAGCATAGATTTCCCGGACTGAGACAGAGTTCCGGTGATTACAGTAGCATTCTTGCGGGCCTGGCGACGCTGGCGTCCTCTAGGGTGTTTGTTGATGACATTGGGGTGGGTCCCACGTATGACGTGGTGCACCAGACAGTTAGCGGCCGGGGCCGGACTTTCGGACAAGTCTTTGCAGCAGGGAACCTTCAGAGGCTCCATTTTCTCTACAGCTTCCTTGACAGGTTCTGGGGCTTCGACCTCCAGCATATCCACGAAGGCTAACCCCAAAAAGTTGGGGAAGCCCACAGCGGCAGGGAAGCTGCTGAATTCCATGGGTACCGTCAGGTACCCTTGCGCGTGTCCAGCGACTATCGAAAGATCAAAGTCAACGCCAGCTATCCCGTTGATCGTCATTGATCTGCCTGCAAAGACAAACGAAGCAATAATCAGTAGCCTTTGAGAGGGCTTCGAAGCCCGAATACCCCGGCAAAGAGATGAAAGGTGACACTGGTCCCACAGGGCGTGCCAGACTTGTTCGCGACCTTTTTCTTTCTTTCACGGGTCGATCGACCAACTGACTAACTGGTAGTCAAATGATCGATTGACGACGCAGGCGTGCCAGTCACATGAGTGACGATTTTATGATGCGCTCATTCTGACCCATGTCGGGCGAATGTGAGGTTCGGTCGGGACCAGCAGTCCGCCATACCATAAAGGCTATGGCGTTAATTACATCCCCCACGAGGAGGGAACACCTTTGATTAATTACCGAGATAGCGGGCTGTCGAAGCCGAATTAAAAAGAGCTACATGATGATCATGACAAAAGCATGCAGGATGCATACATTTATCGTGCAGAAGATGCATAATTCATGGGATTATGGATCCTCGGTACGTGGCGGAGGACATAGGTCCGAAGACCACCGTCGCGCATAGAGAAGACTTCCGACCAGACGTAATCTGGCTGTCCGTCGACGCCATTTAATGTACCCGAGGATCTATGCATGCATGAACACATGACGTTCAAGACTATATTAAGCATGATAATGGAATTCATGGAAGCAAATGGTAATCGACCACATTTATTACTCCCCATCGAGAAGAGGGAAGGCAACACAAGTGTGATAGTGAAAGCACAATGCTAATGGACATGGTGATGAAGATATAATAAAAGTATAGTTTAGGCCCGTTCGGCCCTTCCTTTATTCAATTTATTGACGCTAACCCCGAGGGACGGGAATCACCCAGGGGCAAGTAAGCGATTGGGGCAGTAGGAGGCTTCAAAACGGGCGCGAGGGTGCAAGGTAGCTTATACGGCGCGATAAAACATAGGTGTAAGCTTTTAATCCGGCGCGGCCATCATGGATATTAACACGGCGCGAAGGCTTGAGGGTGCGCCGGTTTAGGGTGCGCCGGAAAGGCGCAAAGGGAAAAAAATTGAATTTGAGTCTAACGTTAATCCGGCGCGGGGGGGTACCGCGCCGGATTAGGGTGCGCCGGCTAAGGCCGCGCCGTTCAACCCACCCTTTTTTATGAATTTTGCAACTATTGAGTTTGTTAAGTTTTTGGTGAGGATTCTGAAGTTATTTGGGGCCAATTGCTTATTGAATTGAAGTCCAGAACCCTGAGGGATGGTGTGACAAGTTAGTGCGAGGTTCATACTCGAGCACCGAGGTGATTGAGTCCAGAACGATCATTTCATTAGGGCTTATTTAATCTTAATCTGTCCAAAATTGGACAGCATCTCCCCTGAACCTGAAGAGTTGCAGGGGAGAAGCGGGGTCATGCTCACTCATGGAACAAGCCCCTGAACCGTCGGTATGCACGAAGGCAGCCAGCAAACCCCATTGGATGGAATACCCCGAGGACTAGCCTGCTAGGGGCACCAAAGTTCCATAGGGGGGAAGAAACGGAGAGATGAAGCCATTGACGATGGGAACAACACCCCGAGGGCTAGCCTGCGAAGGGTGGATGACCCACAGTGTATGACTTATCCCTTATAGGGACTGACCATTAGGAAGATGAAACTCCGAGGGCTAGCCTGCGAGGAGCACATATCCCCGGCCTTCATTGGGTCCTGAATTGTTGGGGGCGAGCTTGTTGAGCCAAGACCCCTCTGTTGCTATCTGCTGTGGGCTCAGGGAGAAACGCCTGCCATCGAGGGGTAGGGTTCTTAGTTGCCCAGCAGTTCCGTGAAGCCACGGGGGGAATGTTCCCCTCCCCGGGTGATCGAGACGATGAGAAAACCTTGAAACCATTCAGATGATGATGAATAGGGGTGGTAAATGCATAAGTGAGACGGGCCCGCGGCAGGGGCATATGCTCGAACGATTAGAAAGCGACGCTCAGGGGAGGGACCCTGCACGTGATGGAGAGAGGCACGCGCAGAAGCACGGCTCCATCCGAGAAGAAAAGGGGATGCAAGAACCCTTGAATCAAGCATGAAGATGAGCGAAAGAGAAGCCCCCGGGGAGGGGTATTTCTGTAGCCCACGATGATTCGGGGCATGATAGAGACTTCGGAGAAACCGGAATCAGAGAAGTACGCAGAGAAGAACTCAGACGCACGCATTGGCATAGATAGAAAAGGGGGGCTGAAGATCATTCATTCGACCCCTTGATCTAAGCATTCACACATATATGTATTACCATCCCAGAAACGGGAATAGTTTAGCATTTACATAATAAGAACATGGCATCGGCACCATTGCTCGGTCGTCGTTCGCCAATAGCGGAGGCAGAGGACGTGCAGAGCACAACAACAGGGGAACGGAAAAAAGAGAAAATCGCATAGAAGGGGGAGGAGAATAGGCTCATATCATCGCCACTCCTCCCCCTCTCGCTTACATCCGATGGGTGGAAAGCCCAGAAGAAGGAATCCACGGAAAGCAAAGGGAAGACCGGCACTGGCGCCCACCTGTTCCTGGAACAGGGTATCGTAGAGAAAGGAAGACGGCCGGTGGAAGATCCTCCGAAGAAGCCCTGCTTCCTCTCTTCTTCAAAGAAAGCCCTCTCGAAAAGCCCTCCTCTCTTTTCCTTCCTGCTCTCTGTATCTTCTGATGTCTCGATATGTCTCCCCCTCCTTCCGTTCTTTTTCTCGAACAGCCATCTATATATAGGGGCATGAGTTCGAATGTTAAACCGGCGTGGGATTGGCGCGCCGAGAAGAGACTTCATCAGCCTATCGCGCCGGGGTTGGAGACATCCGATAGGGTGACTTGCGCGCCAGAATAGCCAGCCGTCGAAGGGGATTTAGCGCGCCGGGATCAGGGGCATCGAATGAGGGGCGCGCCGGGCTAATGCTCCTCGTGCGCTTCAAGCCAGTCGATGAGTCCGGGGATGATTCCGGGAGTCATCGTGAACATTATCTCGCCAATGCCCCTCGAAACCTTGGCGGGATGTCTTGTCGAAGCTCCCAGGTCGACGTACGGCCGTTCCTGAGACTCCAGATAGCTTTGATTTGATCGTACGGGCTTTCCGCCGACACGGCCTTCGGCTCTACGATCCATGCTGTTGGTCCGGCCTGGCTCGTACCCAGAGCTCTCTAGGGGGTTGGATAACACAAGAGATAGTTCCGCCTGTGCTGGGCGATCATTCGGCCACTAATAGGCCCATCTTGGCGGGAAGCTGTGCCCATGCCGGGCGATCGGGATCTTCCGCCGACAGAGCTTTCGGTCTTCCGTTTTGGAAAGCAAGGGGGGAACTCCTTTGTCTTCAGGAGAGCCTTTTCATGTGGTGGGGGACCATCGGATAGACCATCGTCCTTGATCGGACAACGGGTGTAGTGGATGCAGCACGACAAAGTCAATGCCGGTTCATTGGGCAGCCTTGGTCGCACTGCCGGTTGGTTGTGAGTTTGTCTCGGCTCCCCTAAGGTGAAGTCCCCGTGTCCATATGGAGTGACTCGAGGCTCTGGCAGCTTGAGAAATCCTCGATGTGTTAATCTTTATCGGCTCCCGCGCTTCGGTGGGCCGGGTCATTCGTACTTATGGCTTGATCGCCGACGATCATATTTTAGGTGCCAACAGGACCTTACCGAGTTAAAACGAGCTTCAAAATGAGGAAGAAAATATGCACAAAATCCTCCAAAAAAAGCGTCTCATCTAGTTGACATTTATAAAATAAACGCCAACTATATTAGATATAAATAAGCAATAAATAATGAAAGCCCCCTAGGTTTCCAAAAATTGAAAAATAATGTGCATCAACTGTTAGTGACATTTATAAAATAAACGTCTATCGCACCAGACGTACATCAATATATAAATAAGGCATGCCCAATATTTCCAAAATTCACAAAAGAATGTGCATCACATATAGTCAACGTTTATAAAAAATAAACGTCAACCGCAACAACTGCTATTTCAACACAAAATAGGGAAAGCACCGTTATTTCAAAGAAAATCAAGAAAGAATTGGCGTCACATATAGTTGACGTTTATAAAATAAAAGTCAAGCATAACAGACACTATTTCGAGCCCTATTAAATGTGCAAAAAATTGGCGTCACAAATAGTTGACGTTTATAAAAATAAACGTCAACCAGACGCACAAACAAAAAGCAAATCGAAAATCAAAAAGAATTGGCACCCAACCCTCTGGCCGCCATTTCTTTTTCCATTTTTATTTTTTTTTTGATTTTTTCGGTGAAGGTGCTCCTGATTGAGGTGAGTCCAAATATATTTTTTTCACATTTTTTTGACCCAAAAAACCCACTCAAAATGGCCTAGAATGATCGCTCGAAATGAATAAAAAAAATGAAAAACTCAAGAATGTGCGTCCAAGTGTGTTGACACTCATTCTTATTTTTTTTATTTTATTTATTAAAAAAGAAATGGCGTCAACCATAAAAGTCACTAATTCTTAAAAATCTGTCAAAATGGAGAAAAATACCCAAAAAATCTAAAAAATAGGAAAAAAAGGTAAAAATAGGGAAAAATAAAGAAAACCTAAAAATCTAAGAAAAGTGGAGAACTCAAACAAGGTCAATTTGAGGGTAAAATTGGGGTATCATAAGCAATACAAGATGTGCTCACAGAAATGTCAATTTTGACGTGTCTACAGTTGTATGAATAAATTCCTTTGTGTTAATATGAATATGATTAAAATTCTTTTCATGTTTACACATTTACATAAAGGGAGTTTGATTTGATGTGTATTCTAAAAATTTGATTGGTTGCATGGACGGCTACATATTTTTCCTAAATATATGCATACTCCTTTGGTGTCTGAACATGAGTATTCTAATTGTTTTCAACTTTTGCATTCATCTTACACGTATCCCATCCTTTTAAGAAAGGGGGAGATGTATTGCTATTCTATATATACATTTGATTCTCTTAAGTCTGCATGATATGAATTCTTAAAGTGTGCATGATCATACTGTCAGTCAACTGCATGCCTGCATGGTGTCATGTGTGTGCATCTAGGTTCATGCATTTCAAAGAGAAAAATAATCAAAAATATGAAAAGTAGAAAATCCAAAATTCAGATCACTGTTGCTCAATTTTTTGAAGACGCTGTTTAAATCTGATTGAAGCTACATTTCATGTTCATAACTGTCTGGCATTTTCATCAATTTGCGTTCATAAATTATCTGGTCCCATCTACAAGTTAACCCCAAAACTATATTTTTTGCGAATGACAAAAGGGGAGATGTGTTGATAATGACTCATACTTGTTGCCATCATCAAAAAGGGGGAGAATGTTGTGCATGAGTGGTTCATGCATCTAAGCTAATCTATAAGTTGGTTTTGATGATGCCATAAGAGTCATTATAAGCAAGTTCATGACAAAAGCCATAAGAGTCTTTATCTGCTTAATAGTATTAATGATCTCCTTCATGATGTCTTTACAGGCTCTTAATGGAGAAAAAGTCAAGACAGTTAGCGGAGAACTTAGTTAACAGTTTGCTGAAGGTCACCTAAAGGGAAGAGAAGAAGTGTAGTCAAAGCAGTCAGCAGCTAGTCAATGCAGTTTGTAGCTAAGTCCACAATCAACAAGCTACTTCAACGCCATCTTATAAGAAGAAGTCAACACAAGTTCATCTGTAGTCAAAGCAGTCAACCCAAGTCAGTGAGGTGACAAATGGTTTACAAGGATGAAAAATGGTTAACAACAGTGAAATATGTCCATCAGAAGTGAGAAATACTTCAATGGTGATATATGGCCTGTAGCCGTGACAAATAGGCCATAATGGTGAAAAATGTGGCTTAAGGGTGACAAATAGCTTTATATTGGTGACAAATAGCACTAGACGTCGAAGAATAGCCAAAGATGAAGAGTTCATGTTGACAGAGTCGACGCAAGAAGGCAGTGGAGTCGATGCTATAAGCACCTACTAGCCAAAGCAACAAAGGTGATGACTAACGTTGAATAGGGGTGACAAATAGGTATGTAACGGTGACAAATGAAGGATAAAGGTCACAAATGGCTCAGTATGGGTGAAAAATGAGTGGCAACGCTGGTGCTTTGAAAAAGTGCTGAAGCAGCGTTGACGCAGCGCTCATTGGCGTCGACGCAGCCAAGGTGCCAACTTACAAAGATAATAGAAGAAGTAGTGGCGACGGCTTAAGGAAATTAAGAGTGACAAATAGGTCTATAAGGATGACAAATAGCTGATAAGGGTGAATAATAGGTCACCAAGGCTGATGAATGGTTGGGCGCGTGTAAAACTTAAGGAGGACAAGTGCTTTCGATCAGCAATCATCTGGCACTTAATCCAAAAAGGATACCTGGCATGATTCTAGAGGTGCCTTATGAGAAGAACATTCTTATTGGACATCTGGTCCAATAGAATTACAGATCTAAGGATGAGAATATTTCAGAAAAAGGGATTCTCTGCTCTATATAATAGAGTGTTCTTCATGAGAAGAAGGTAGGCTGCGAAGAATGGGAAAAAGAAGAAGACGAAGGAGAGAGAAGAAGAAAAAGAGAGAAGAGTGAGCAGCCCACTCTGAAGAGGATTTGTGAGAAAAGTGAGGTGCTTATTTCATAGAATATCTATGAAAGATATTATGAGAAAAAGAAGAGAAAAAGAAAGAGAACAGGAGAGAAAAGAGAGAGTGCAGAGGAGTTCAAGCAGAAAT
Organism: Amorphophallus konjac; assembly: GCA_022559845.1. Lineage (NCBI taxonomy): Eukaryota > Viridiplantae > Streptophyta > Magnoliopsida > Alismatales > Araceae > Amorphophallus > Amorphophallus konjac. The sequence continues at coordinate 87,379,584 of CM040127.1, read as the reverse complement.
TGAGAGAGAGTTTGTGAGAAGAAGAAGAGAAAAAGAAAGGGAGAGCTCGTGAGAGTGAGTGCAGTCAGAGCTTATCGAAGATCTATTGTCCATTGGCCTCTGGATCAAATCCAAGCCATTCCGCTCCCTTGGAGCTGTATGCATTTTGTTCTTTTCCTTGTTAATTTGTTTTGTTTTTCGTTTCTCAGAGTTACTTCCGATGATCTATGTTGAGGTCGGGTTAAGCAAGCTGTGAGGTTCAGTGGGTTAAGCAAGCTGTGATGCTCAGTGGTGTAGTAAGCTGTGATGCTCAGCGGTTCAAGCTGTGAGTCAGCAAAATCCTCACTCAGGTTGAGTGGGGGGTGGACGTAGGTCTGTGGTAGCAGACCGAACCACCTAAACATTACTGTCCCAGTGTGATTATTTTGTGTGATTGTTCATTGTCTTCGATCTCCATTCACAAGGACACTTGCCTCTTAATTCTATATCTGATATGGGACAATTTAAATCGACTTTGCTTTGATAGTGATTTCATCTTATAGATGTTCGATCAAAGTTGTAAGTGAGCTACGCTGTTGTTTTTAGTCTAGTTCGAATTGGTTAATTTTTTAAATCGAGCACAATTGTAAAAAGGGATCTATTCACCCCCTCTAGATCCCGTCCTTGCACCCAACAATTGGTATCAGAGCGGGTCTCTGATTAGTCCAGATTCAACAATCTGCAGAGAGGATCCTGCTAATTTGGTGCATTTACTGTTTTTAGATTATAGCTCGTAATTATTTTCAATGGCTTATCCACATGTGCTTTATGGTTCTGATTTTTCTATTTCTCCTTCCTTCGAGAGAGAGGCCACCCAGTTCGGAAGGAAAAGTGAAAGGAAGGGTGATCTGCAGAGCTTTGAAAATTATAGTCAAAGGCTTCATCACAAGCTACATTCCTTGAGTTTTTTAACATTCCTTGAGTTTTTTACTTGTACTTCATTGAGCATCTGTTCTAATTGGTTTTCGTTGTATTTCTTCTTTTTTGTTTTACATTTGTGTAAAATCTGCAAATTGATGAGTTATGATGTGTGTCCTCATAATGATTTGATTTTAGCATGGTCTATAATTTTTTTCTACAATTGAAAACTTTTGTTCATAGCTAGTTCTGACCAATTTATATCCACATTCTATCTTGATTGAAAAACTGATTTATGCTTTATCTGAAATTCTTTATTCTCTATCATGGTTTCCATGTCACATGCACTCTCCTCCCAATTTTTTATCACGGGAGAGATTGCAGACTACTGTAATTTTTTTTATGAATTCTAATTATTTTTCAAATGGCTTTCTAGCGTAATGAGAGTGGATATTTCATTGTGAGAATTTGTGTAATAAACTACAATAAGAATGCTGCCTTGAAGGAGTGTCTCAAAAGATGAGGAGCATGAAGTACTCATGAAGACAAGGTTCACAGGACTAAGTGAATGATATGGCATTCTTCAAGAAAAGACAAAAATCTCCACATAATGAACTCAGGTGCAATCCTTCCTATCTTCTGTAGAATAAATTCCATGTGGTAAACAACAGCATCTGAACTTCTCTTCTGGAAAAACAACTAAAATTGATTGATTATATGAGAAATTTTATGTGTGACTGTATGGGCCATCATGTTTGAAATTTTTGTACAGCACTTTATATCTCATACTGCATGAAGTGTTAAATTAGGGGGGAGTTGTCTGAGTTAAACTGCATGTTAGAAAAAATGCAAATTGAAAATCTGTTGCATATGTTATCTTGCATTGTCATGCCTTAATTTGAAAAACCCATTGCATTTGCTATGCATTTTCATGCATGGCCTCAATCGTATATCAAATGATTTTCAGAGAAGGATAGATTATGTCTATCTGGAAACCCGCACTACGCGTGAGGTGGTCTTTAGACCTAAGTTCTCCGCCAGGTACCATAGGTCAAAATTACATATAGGGCACTTTAGATATTCATGAGCATGATTCAGTAACTCCCTACATGGTCTTCATGATTAAAATTGATTTCTCAATGTACTTAGACATGGGGGTTTAATGCATGCATTTGTTTGCTCATATGTTAATTGCTCATGTGGTTTCAGTATAAATTGCATAGTAGTCATGCATGACTAAGACTACATTGGCATTCACTCAACTACAAAAAAATTTCATGAGTCTGCACTGCATGCTACATTTTTCTATCTTTCTACGTGCATAATACTATATGCTATTCAAACACCTTCCTTGAATGTTTTCTATGGCCTTACACTCCCTTGATAAATAATGCTAGATTTTGAGTAACAATTGGTGTATTTCATGTCACACATTCAGGGGGAGCGATTCTTTCATAAGTGTTCTTATTTATAGGAAAGTGCACAGTTATGGTACTAACTAAATTTTTGGTATTCTTGTTAAATTAAATCTGCACACTACATTGCACCTAAATGTGAAAATGAGTTTTAACATAAAGATATAAGAATTTCTTTTTAACACTCTAGAGAATCTAACCTGTTGCACTGAACTTGAAGATGTAAGTTGAGGAAAAAGCTGCCTGCCACATATGGAAGAAAAATCTGGAATGAAGTTTGAAGGGAAAAGAATTTTAAAGGCTGAGCAATGCTCAGTCTCACTAAGTAGATTGGATGCAGGACACCTGAGACATGATATGGTTCATTTTGAAAAGTGATACATTGAGGTATCTCTGATCTGATTGAAGTGAAATGGTTAATTGTTCTCAATAATCGGGGAGTCAGGCATGTGCTCCATGTGTCTCCTCACGTCAAAAGGAATAAATTAAACCTGATCATTCCTATTGAGAAATATTCAAATTCTGTTGAGAAAAAATTGAGGAAATCGGGATTTGGTAAGAAAAGGAAAATTTGGCAGAGCGAAGCCTCCAATATGCTTACATCAGATTGTGATGTGCTGTATGAATAGATTCCTTTGTGTTAATAAGAAAATCCACATATCCATATGATTAAAATTCTTTTTCATGTTTATACATTTACACAGGGAGTTTGATGTGATGTGTATTCTGAAAATTTGATCAGTTACGTGGACTACTACATATTTTTCCTAATTATTTGCACACTCCTCTTGGTGTCTGAACATGAGTATTCTAATTGTATTCAACTTTTACACTCATCTTACACCTATCCCATCCTTTTAAGAAAGGGGGAGATGTATTGCTATTCTATATATACATCTGATTCTCTTAAGTCTGCATGATATTAATTCTTAAACTGCGCATGATCATACTGTCAGTCAATTGCATGCCTGCATGGTGTCATGTGTGTGCATCTAGGCTCATGCATTTCAAAGAGAAAAATAATCAAAAATCTAAAAAATAGAAAATCCAAAATTCAGATCACTGTTGCTCAATTTTTTGAAGACACTGTTCAAATCTGATTGAAGCTACATTTCATGTTCATAATTGTCTAGCATTTTCATCAATTAGCATTCATAAATGATCTGGTCTCATCTACCAGTTAACCACAAAACTGTATTTTTTTGCTAGTGGCAAAGGGGGAGATGTGTTGATAATGACTCATACTTGTTGCCATCATCAAAAAGGGGGAGAATGTTGTGCATGAGTGGTTCATGCATCTAAGCTAATCTATAAGTTGGTTTTGATGATGCCATAAGAGTCATTATAAGCAAGTTCATGACAAAAGCCACAAGAGTCTTTATCTGCTTAAAAGTATTAATGATCTCCTTCATGATGTCTTTACAGGCTCTTGATGGAGAAAAAGTCAAGACAGTCAGAGGAGAACTTAGTTAACAGTTTGCTGAAGGTCACCTAAAAAGAATAGAAGAAGTGAAGTCAAAGAGAAGAGAAGAAGCACAGTCAACGCAGTTAGCAGCCAAGTCCACAGTCAACCAGCTACTTCAACGCCATCTTACAAGAAGAAGTCAACGTAGGTTCATCTATAGTCAAAGTAGTCAACCCAAGTCAGTGAGGTGACAAATGGTTTACAAGGATGAAAAATGGTTAACAATGGTGAAATATGGGCAGAAGCGAGAAAAACTTCAATGGTGATATATGGCCTGTAGTAGTGACAAATAAGCCATAATGGTGACAAATGTGGCTTAAGGGTGACAAATAGCTTTATACTGGTGACAAATAACACTAGGCGTCGAAGAATAGCCAAATATGAAGAGTTCATGTTGACAGAGTCGACGGAAGAAGGCAGTGGAGTCTACGCTATAAGCACCCGCTAGCCAAAGCAACAAAGGCAATGGATAACGTTGAATATGGGTGACAAATAGGCATGTAACGATGACAAATGAAGGATAAAGGTAACAAATGGCTCGGTATGGGTGAAAAATGAGTGGCAGCACTGATGCTTTGAAAAAGTATTGAAGCAGCGTCGACGTAGCGCTCAATGGCGTCGACGCAACCAAGGTGCCAACTTGCAAAGATAATAGAAGAAGTAGTGGTGACAGCTTAAGGAAATTATGGGTGACAAATATGTCTATAAGGATGACAAATAGCTGATAAGGGTGAATAATAGGTCACCGAGGCTGACAAATGGCTGGGCGCGTGGAAAACTTAAGGAGGATAGGTGCTTTCGATCAACAATCATCTGGCACTTAATCCTAGGACACTTGGCACGATTCTAGAGGTGCCTTATGAGAAGAACATTCTCAATGGACATCTAGTCCAATAGAATTATAGATCTGAGAATGAGAATATTTCAAAAAAAGGATTCTCTGCTCTATATAATAGAGTGTTCTTCGTTAGAAGAAGGTAGGATGTGAAGAAAGGGAAAAAGAAGAAGACGAAGGAGAGAGCAGAAGAAAAAGTGACAAAAGTGAGCAGCCCACTCTGAAGAAGATTTGTGAGAAAAATTGAGGAGGTAATTTCTTAGAATATCTGTGAAATAGATTGTGAGAGGAAGAAGAGAAAAAGAAAGAGAGCAGGAGAGAAAAGAGAGAGAGCAGAGGAGTTCGAGCAGAAATTGAGAGAGAGTTCGTGAGAAGAAGAAGAGAAAAAGAAAGGGAGAGCTCGTGAGAGTGAGTGCAGTCGGAGCTTATTGAAGATCTATTGTCCATTGGCCTCTGGATCAAATCAAAGCCATTCCGCTCCCTTGGAGCTATATGCGTTTTGTTCTTTTCCTTGTTCCTTTGTTTTGTTTTTCGTTTCTCTGAGTTACTTCTGATATCTGTGTTGAGGTCGGGTTAAGCAAGCTGTGTGGCTCAGCGGGTTAAGCAAGCTGTGTGGCTCAGGGATCGCCACTAAGATAAATAGTGCGACGGGGCCGCACTACGTACCTTGGAAAAATAAAGCACTCGCTGAGAGAAGATGCTGGGGCAAGATGAAAAACAGTCTGGCACGAACCGCCACTTTACTGAGACGGTCGCCCGATGGTCCGCCACCAATGCTTGAACAGGATGCGGGAGGAAGCAACACGGGCACAAGAAAAACGGTCAATAAGGAGCCACTACCAGTATAGAAACGGTCTACGTGAGACCGCGTACTCTCCAAGACGGTCCATGATCGACCGCTATCGTAGTGCAGAACCCGTACTTCAATGGTTCAATCCTCCACCCCTTCCAGCCGGCCAGGAGGGATGGGCCTTGTATAAGAACACCTATTGACCTGCAAAATAACACGAAAACAACAAGAAATAACCCAGACCAGATTAGGAATGTGTAGTATCTATGCATGCAAACTACGACTAAAACACATAAAGGACGGGACGATACCTGGGGGTTGGGGGTTTTTAACCCCTGTGGGGTGTGAAAATGATAGGAAAGAATAGATGGATGCAAATGTGATGAAAAACATGCAAATGAAAGTGAAGAAAGGCAGGGGAAATGATGCTTAAATGGAATTATGACGATTAAGAACTAAGACGAGAAACACTAAAACCCTGACTACTCCCTGTATTGTGGACTCAATGGACGTGGAAGAGCCTTTCTTCTTGACTTAAACTCACTCTAGACTGTAGCAGGGCTTCACCGTAATGCTTGAGATCCCCCCTCGCGACCGTAGGCTATGGGTTCTATTTATAGAGCCCATAAACCCTACCTCCATTTTGGGGCTTTTTGGCAGGAATCACCCGTCAGACCTTTTGAATAAGTTGAAGACAAAACTCTCAAAAATCCGTACGAACAAACGGCATGTGATTTGGTTCAGTATCCGCGGAGAAATCCGCGGATCAAGCAAGGGGTTTGACCATGGATGAGAGAAAAATTGCCTGTCGACGCAAGAATCTCGGTTGAAAGAAACGGTCCATCGATAGACCGCCCAGTGTGCTAAGTGTCCTATCAAATGACCGTTATGCATCTGGCTGGTAGACAACTAGAAATAAGATAAATGCACCCGTTATCCAAAGATCAAGTCAAAAGGAATTCCCACCAAGTAGAAACAGACTTTTGACAGATCGCCACTTAGCTCAACGGTCTATTGCCTGACCCTTTTTACCCTGGTCGTTAATGGATAAAACAAGATAAATTCACTTAATTATCCACTGACCGAGTCAAACGGGCATTCTCGCCAAGTGGAAATGGCTCTCGGAAGGCCGCCAAAATCGTGGGACGGTCTATCGTAAGATCGTTTATAAAAGCAACAGGTCGACTCAGAAAATGCCAGGTCGATGCAAACGGTCACTCAACAGACTGCCACCTTCCTGAAAACGGCCTATCGAGAGACCGTTATTTAAGGTGATCGTTGGAAAAAAGTGAACAAGAGGCAAGTATGCATACTCAATCCAATAATATCAGCAAAGCCCTAAGGAATGTTACTTTAAGTCAGGAACAGGATTTGGAGATCTGGAGTCTATCATCTTCTGGTAATTGCAATGTTGCTTCAACTTATAAAATCATGTGCAACAGTTCTAGCTATCACACTCATGTACCATGGGCTCGGTTCTGGTCTAACTGGTTACCCACCAAGCTATCTGTGCATCTATGGAAAATTTTACACAACTGTCTCCCCATTGATTCTAATGTCCAGCGGGTGGGTGTTTCTCTATGTTCTAAATGCCTCTGCTGCAAATAGTCAAAGGAGGAAGATATAAATCATCTATTTGTCACAAGTGAGATTGCTACTTAGGTATGGGCATATTTCAAATCCATGGGGATACAATTTGATGGTAACTCAGTTAGAATTCTCATTTTGAATGCTATTAGTAGTACCCAATAGAAGTCTTTATTTGGACTTTTCACACTAGCTGTCATTGGATATGGCATGTGGGAAATTTGGAGTGCTAGAAACCTTGCTAAATATGATGGTAAGCATATTTCCAAGCATGGTCTTGTTTACAAAGTGTCCTACAAGGTGAAGCAAATTTGTTTAGCAGCTGATCTCAAGGAACCAAGTAGCAGTAAAAGGAAAATATTAGAAGAATTTGGGATTCCCAGTGTCAACCCTGGCCACCAACAACCTAAGATCATTAAATGGATTTGCCCACCTTGGCCTTCTCTAAAGCTGAATACTGATGGGGCATCTAAGAAATTCGGTGAATCTGGGGGTGGTGGAGTAATCAGAGACCACACAGGGAACATTCTCCTTGCTTTTTCCAACTTTTATGGTAAGACCAACAGCTTAATAGCTGAAGCCCGAGCTCTCCTTGATGGTATCAAATATTTACGCACTTTGGTTAATGAGCCAGCTCTCATTGAATGTGACTCCAATATCCTTGTGCAGATCATCAGAAGACAAATTTAATGCCCATGGTCCATCCTTATATATGTCAGAGAAATATGGAGTATTCTCACACAATTGGATACCATTACTCATATTTACAGGGAAGGCAATAATGTGGCGGACTCCTTAGCTTCATTAGCTTGCTCTTTGAAATATAATTCCTTTTTTTCATCTCATGAGCTTCCTTCCAATATTAAAGGTGCAGCTCAATTAGATAAGCTAGGCTTGCCTAGCATCCGATTGATGTAAATGTAATTCTTTTTCAATGGTAATAAAATTTGCCTCCTAGAGACTTGATGGTGGAGTGGCTATTCCCCTTACCTCTGGCAAGGGGTGCACTCTCCCATCCTTCCCTAGGCAAGGTCTTTTCGATTAAAAAAAAATACTCAATCTAATGATCTAGTCGAGCCAAATCCCACTAAGTCCAAACTCGAGAAAACACATGAGGAAACCCCAATCAAGGAGTAGGTAACCCATAAAATAGGCCCAAAACCATCTGAAAATGGCCCAATAAGTGATGGACAACTTTGGGACATCATAAATAAAGGTAAGAAAGTAGCCCAACTCAAAGGTAAAAACAGGTGTCAACAGATGCCCCTCCTTAACGTCCTCTTTACAGGGGAGCGAGCGGAGGTGAAGCGAAGGCGAGATGGAAACATGGAGACATAGCGGAGATGTAGTGGAGCAGACTGAAAAGTGGGCGTTAAGGTAAACGGCACACGTTCCTAACCAATGAGCAATAAGATGCTTCCAAAAAACTCCAAACCAAACACCCTGAGCAGTCAGACCAAAAAGACACCAATCTGGAGGAACTAATAAAATAAATGGAAGGAGAAAACACGGCCAACCTCATCAAGGGACACAATCCATGGACCAATGAGGGGACCGGATTAAACAATAACGAAAAACAAAAGAGAGTAGACTAAACTCCAGATAAGGACCTTCAGTCGATTGAACCAAGTGAACAGGCCAGAAAAGACCTTCCAATTCTGAGTGGAATACCCTTCCTTACCAAAGACCTTGGACGCACAAATGCCCAGCACCGATGAAACATTTTCATACAGATTATGGACATGAATGCTCAAAAATGCGTATGATGCATGTTAGGCTAAAATAAAAGAAATCATTAAAATGAATGCAAAGAAAGATAAAATAGAAAATACTCGAGAATAATATTGCTAGACTTGATTAATTAGGGTCAGGACACTATCTGCAACCACGACATGCAAGATAGAACCATCGTCCCCTAACTCCCCCAACCCAATGGCCTTATCCAGCGATTAAACATGTGTACCTAGATCATCATCGCTTTTGGTAAAGGGGAACATCAGATCCTAGAACACATGAATGACCAGTCGATTCTCGAGATAATATACCATAGATAACATATAGTAATGCATTTAAGGGATAAAGGGATACGAAATACTTAACTGACTTACCTGCCGGATTGAAATCTGTAGCAATGCTCCAAGAGATCATAAAAAATTTTGCAATATAGGATAAATCAATCAAGCCATAAGAATTATCAATCAGGCACATCATGCAATCAAACATTTGGATTTAGACAATAATAAACAACATAGGTTCTTTAACAACAAATAGGCCACATAAAAATGGTTCCATCTAGACCGCCTAAGAAATAAACGGTCACATATTTGACAGCACAGACTAGCCAGATTTAGACTTCAGGCATCAACACTTAAATGGTCAATTGGAGGACCGTCGACAAAGTAGCGGTCAGAAACAGACCGTTTCAAGAAATTTGATTCAATACACAAACGGGGCTATGATTGCAAAGATGGTCTCCATATGACCGCCTATAAACTGAAAACGGCCAGTCGTGAGACTGCCTTAGAGCCATCGGTTTTGACAAAAGAAACTATTCCCCTTCATATCCCCCATCTTCTCCATTCCCACTCAAACACCCGCGACCGAAGCTTCTTGCCGAGCCTCACCCCCAAACTCTCCCCTTCTCCTAACTCCCTCCTTCTAGCCCTCAAATGAGGCTTAATAAACAAGCCTTCATGAGATTGAAATGCCGAATGGCCCGAGAGAGGGAGGTTCGACCGCCGGCGAACCCTCCGGAGGAGGCGGCGCCACTGTCGGTCGTGGCCGCGGTAGAGGGAGCTCCTGCGGCTACCGGGGCGCCGGAAGAAGTAGCCGCAATGCCCGAAGGTAGAGCAGCCACCGCGGAGGCCGAGGAACCACCCCGAAGGACGTCAACGTCCGAGGTAGGCCACGGACCAAAAGTCAATTTTTAGTTTTTAAATGGATGCATGGGGGTTTGGATGGGAGAATAGGGGTCACCCCAACCCCTAGGGACGGTTGTAGGGCCCATAGGGCCATTTGCAAAGCATGGGGGGATGGATGAATGCTGTCGGTTACGGCGGGATGAAAACAGTCATAACAGGGGACGCTAGGCTGTCTAGACCGTCCTCCCGTGGCTGCTAGATATGAACCGACATTGGGGGGCAAAAACAGTCTGAACTAGACCGTATAGAAATAAAACGGTCTTCAAAAGACTGCATCGTGAGGACAAACTCACGAAAGGTGAAACGGTCCTGACTGGGCCACTTAGAGAACAACACGGTCTCCAACAGACCGCCACGTAGATAAAAAAAATGGTCGGGGGATGACCGTTAGAACCTAGATCAGCGACGTGACTAAATGGTTTATCGAGGACTGCGGGATAACTGAAACGGTCAACAAAAGACCGTTAGAAACATGAAAATGGTCCTGTTATGACCGCTTATTTAATAGACTGCATTTTTATTTTATCTTTTCTTTTACTTTTATGCAATGCATTACTCATGAGAATGAATGACCGACCTAGAATGCAAAATGTACGTAGGGAAAATGCCAAACCCGGATCTCATAGCTCCAGGTCCGGGTGGTGTACCTAGCACTGCCCGACTTCCAGAGGGAGAGACTGGCGACCATGGGGTTCGCAGAGTTTCTGGGCATGGAGGTAGCGAGGCTCGACACTGCCCTACTGTACGGGCTGCATGACTGGTGGGATCCGGTCAGTCGGGATTTTATGTTCCCCTAGGGTCATATGATCCTGATGCTAGAGGACGTAGCACGCATCACTGGACTGCGGGTACACGGCACGCCAGTGAGTGGGAGGACATTGACAGATTACCGGGAGCTAGCCCAGAGGCTGTTGGGCTTGGAGCTGCAGAGGCCAGACCGTCATTCGACGATCCTACCGAGAGTGAGGCTGCAGGAGAGCCTCGGCTTGAGGGGAGCTGGGATCGCAGTTGGAGAGTTGCCGGAGCAGCACTTAGGGTGGCTGACGGACCGGGCATGGGAGCGGGTAGCGGCTGCGCCAGGACCAGAGGAAGATGTGGTACTACGGAGATTCCTGATGCTGCTATTCGGGTGGCTACTGTTCGCCACTAGGGCGGACGAAGTGAGCTGCAGGCTCCTCCCCTTACTCAAGGAGGTGGACCGAGTTGGCGAGTATGCGTGGGGTGTAGCAGTTCTCGCCTTCCTCTTCGACACTTTGGGCTCGACTGGCCGGCGCACGATGCTCAGCGGATTCTCCCCACTACTTTAGGTAAGCCTTGAACTCTAAACTAATTTGTGCAATTGCTATATGATTCAATGAAATGCTATATGCTAACATTTTTTGATGTAGGTGTGGGCCTACATGTACCTCCCCGAACTGGGGAGGGGACAGGAGGTGCACCCCGACCGGATCCCCATCACGAGATGATGGACTACAGTTTGGGAGGTGGGGTCTTTGCGACGTCAGGTGCGGACGATCCAGGATGACCTCGATGCTCTTCCCTATGCATCGGCAAGTCTTTAAATTTGAATTATGCACATATATCTTCATGCTTGGATACTGATGCAATTTGCCTACTTGACAGGTCCGGTGGACACCATACCAAGGAGCGGGGCACGAGGGCCAGCCATGGGTGGTGGTAGCCCTGGAGTACGCAGGACGGGATATCTGGATCCACTGCATAAACGTGGTCGAGCCGCTCTACTACCGCTTGATCATGAGGACTGCGGGCGTCCACCAGCCAGAGGTGGAGTTCCCGGTGCAGGTGAGGCCAGAGGATCGCGTGGGTCGCCACGCCCACCGGCTCGCGATGGAGATTGACTGGGTTACACGGGTGGTGGACCAGATCCAGGACTGGACCAGGCTGGGGTGAGTGGTGCGCACCCGAGCTACCAGCAACGAGGCCTATCTAAAGGCCTATGCCCGATGCTACAAAGATTAGGTTTTTTGAGGTGCACGCCAACCGGTATGATTTTGAAACTCATGCTTTCCATACATGCTTATGATTATGATGTTAATGATTGACACACTGTTGTGCAGCTAGACCCCCAGGGACGGATCGCGGAGCTTCAGGGGTTGCTCCATTCGACGGTCCAGCAGTGGGACGAGCTCCTTCTAGTAAGTTTCACTGAACCTTAGACTTAAAATGCAATGCTATGGAACTGACATGCCTCTATATGCATAGAGCCGAGAGAGCCCAACGCCAGGCGCTAGACGCACCGTCTTCCTCCTCACAGCCACCAGTGGATGAGGCCGAGCGGGATGCAGACTTCGCGCGAGCGACAGCGCGCGCTGAGGAGGCCGAGGCCACTCTTGCAGAGAGGGTACGTAGATCACTCTTTTTTTCTCTCTAAATTTCATGCTTAAAACTGCAAAATGATTTATAAGATGAATGCATATGCAGGCAAGGGAGCTGGTAGCAGCGCTGGGAGAGGCTGCCCGTTAGAGAGAGGAGGCCGAGCGCTTCCGCACTAAGGCGGAGAGACTCCATGCAGAGGTAGCAGAGGCCACACGTCTCTGTGCGGAGATGGAGCGATCCCGCGTCAGGATTGTGGAGGTGGAGCTTCTCTACGCCCAGGTGGCGGTGGCGGACCGATACCGAGCTGAGGTTGAGCGCGCCCGCATAGAGGCGGCAGAGCTGCGGGGAGAGGTGCAAGCGTACTAGCAGATGAGCCAGAGATCGGGACGGAGCAGGACGCACGGCGGCGCACCCAGCGTTGCCTACCAAGACTACCTTACTGGTTCCTCCGGCCATCGGAGGAATGAGGACGAGGAGCGTTAGCGATGCCGGCGCGCAGAGGAGAGCACTTCCATGGCACCACCAGTGAAGCGCCATGAGGGTTCAGGAGAGAGTGACGACCTTGGGAAGGGTCAGACTTGATGTACTTTATGAGATGTATGCATGTATGGTTTTAGTGGAATGACATGTTTCTTTTCTTTGATTTTTAGAAATGCTTGAATGTGTAACTAACTTAGCAATGCGTCCTATGACTGACAGCGTGAAGGGATAACAAAGAGCGAGAGAGAAGGGGAAGGGGAGAGAAACTTAGGTGTGGTGGGATAGAATAGCAGAGAGAAACGGTCGAGGTAAGGCCGCATGAACGAGTGTAGCGGTCCCAAGATAGGCCGCTGAACCATAGCTGAATGAATAATGGAGACGGTTCATTTAAGACTACAAAGCTAGAGAGACGATCTCATGTGGGCCATTTTGAAATGAAGATGGTCTAGCCAAGACCGTTTACCACCTAGGCAGATAAGGATATGAGCAAAGATGAAAAACGGTCTCGGGGAGACCGCTGAGAATGAAATAGCGGCCGCTCGATAGACCGCACAAGCCGAAAAATTGATAACTCCGATCGGGACTCTCTTGGAGAGTCCCAACCCGTGGATATGCCTATCCAAACCATTCTAAGAGTGATCCTAACCTTGATTGAGCCTATCCTAACTCGATCCTAGCAGATAAAAGCCAAGGACTTGGGCCCTATAAGTAGAGGGGCTCTCAAATTCGTAACTCATACTAAATCCCTCTCTCTAGCCTTGAAATTCTTAGTGCGACCATTCAAATCAACATGAAATGGGCTCTTGATGTTAGTACCATGGGGGAGAGCTCCTACAATGGCCCACAACCGGCTAGGAATGAGCGCGAGGCGCTTCATCGGCTGACATCCATTCCAAATCATCTAAGCACAAATCCTTTGAGAGAGGTAAGTTGCATAATTGTATTCAAATTTGTTCACAATTCTTTCCAAAATTCTTATGTTGTTCCTTTCTTTCTTCTTTTTTCCCTTAGCTTCTCCCCGGCCATAGGCGTTACTCCAACTTGAAATGGGTGGCTACCATGATTTGCGAACCCTCATTAGATGTGATCTCCATCCTGAAAGCCTTGCACCTCCATCCACTACTTTTTCTGGCCAAAAATTACCAAAAGCTCTCACTTGATTGGCATAGTATTTCGACTTTAATAGAGATATGGCATCCTCAGATCCACACGTTTGTCTTTCCCACATTTGAGGCTACTATCCTTCTAGAAGAGGTTGAGATGTTGCTAGCCTTCCCTAGGTCTAATGTAACGCCCAAGGATTTTCTAAGAATTTTCTAGGATTTTAAAATATAAATTAAGCATTTAAATAGGCCAAATGGGCTATTAAGTGGAATATGGTTAATATAAACTAATTATTTAGGCCCTACACTAATCCAGGAGGATTAGGTCCATTTACATAAATCCAGTTGGCCCAAATTATGGTTTTAGACCTTAGCCATATTCTAGAAGCTTAAAGTTGGTATAATCAAGAAATTAAGGAGATAAGTAGAAATATTCGAGATAAATAAGAGGATAATGAAGGGAAGAGTTTGAATAGTTTAAAATTCGGCGCCCGGGATGGAAAACAGTGTATCGCGAGACCGCATGGAACAAGAAACAGTCTAGCCCTAGACCGCTAGGCAATTACAGATTCCGTGAATAGAAGAAAACGTGAAAAGATGGGAACTTTGGCATCCTAATCACCTAGGATCGATGTTATCCCTTAGATAGAAGGGTCTAGTGTGCTGGAAGATCGAACTAATACCTAATTAGGACTCTAGAATCGTTCTAATCCATGAAACCCTAGCAAAACACTATAAATAGACCCCAAATCTCACCTGTGCGACCCTTACTTTTGGCTCACGTGGAACTATGGTAAATAGGTAGAATCGGAGGTAAGTTTCTTCTAGAAACTTGTTCATTTTAGTTAGATCTAACTACCATCCAAATTTCATTCTAGGAGATCAAGCCTACAAGGAGATAGAAGCCTGCAAAGACGCTAGTTTGGTACAAACAACCTAGGAAGTAGTGCGACCGACCCAGAAAGATCTGCAAATTGGAATCGCTAAACGAGGTAATTAGATAGAGGTTCTTTTGAAGAAATTGTTCTTTTTAGTATCCTCTTCTTACCCTCAAAATTTCACGTCTTTACGTCTAGGGAATTAGGAGATACAAGGGTGTGAAGTTGCTGGTTTAGCATAGGATGTGCAGAAAACTAGGGTTAATTTCCAGCCCTAAATTCGAAGTCTAAGTAGAGGTAGGTTATCTCATGAAAGGCTTAAACTTGAAGTCAGGAATAAAAGCCTTCTAATTTCATTTGATTTCATGCATTGTACACCGAGAATTTTATGATTTATTAGGACTATGCATCTAGTATACTCCTCATGCATAATTCTTAGCCCTAATTAAGTTCAAAGGAGAATTTTCTTGTTCATTACACAAACCCACACATATTGTTGGCCTATACTTGTTCTATAATGTTTATATATGTTGATTTTCAGGCATGATGTGTCTTAGATTAGTATTGTATTTTACTATATTTAAGTTTTTTTTAAATAAAGGAAGAAACGGTCTTCCTGTAGACCGCCAGAAACCTTAGCGGTTGTACGATAGACCACTAGCCATCAGAAAATGGTTCTCTCTAGATTGTTTACGATTTCTAAAATTTTGTATTTAAGTTAGACCGAAACTTAATGCAGAATGGACCAAATTAATGTATGTTAAGCCTAGTTAAGTATGCTTTACTCTTGTTTCAAGTGATATTTTCATATACCTAGTTATGTTAACAGAATGTTCTAGTAGATTTAATGATTCTTTATGCACTTAGAATTATTTTTAAACTTATGTTATTTTCATGACCAAATCATATACTTTTGTAATTAACTTAATTTTATATGATTCATGGATTAGTCATGATTTGATCGCTATTACCACTATCTCTCTCTTCTAGAGTCATTTTCTTAAGTACATGGCACATATCCCGGTATGTTGTCATTAGTTACACCCTTGCACATTAAGTACACAATCTTGGACTTGATAACCTTTCCATTGGATATTCCTTCCAATGGACTATGAAATCTTGTTTCAAAGCCTCCGTAAGACTCCGCGAGCTTGGGATTCCCATTAGAACGCCGAGCTGGTTGTACTATTAAAATCCCTTTATCTAGAAAGTACATTTACCAATTTTTTGTGAGATCTGGACCTTTGTGGCCATATGCTAGACCGCTACAGTCACTAAGCGGCCTTTACCGTGACCGCTAGGATCTGGGAGATTTCACTATGTCGACTTTGCTATTTCGTATGTAAAATGGTCCTGCACTAGACCGCTTGTCTCAAGAAACAGCCCAGTAAAAGACCGCTTGGTTCCTGATTGTGTCTAACCCGAGGTTCGACCTTTGGGGTTGATTTATTTGAGTTCCTAGATGGTCTTAGAATTATCTGGACTCTGAACTTATTTTAATAAAGTCAATGTTAAAAATATGAAAGATAATGAATGTACCGTTATGCTGCCGAATTTTCTCCTTAGGATAACCTAGTTATTAATGCATTTCTTGAATTCTCATGATCAATTATTGGTACGTTCTATACTTTGGTTACCTTATCATGGAATTATTGTTGAACTTGTTCATTATTGGCCACATTATTGTTATAATCGTGGAAGTAGCTTGATTTATATTTGAAGATGCAGTTCGAGCACTGATTGTGTTCAAGGGCTGTATGCTAGTCCCCTCGGCTGATTGTCGAAAACATACTGTAAATCATGGGGGTATGATGCTAGGGGCGTCACATTGCACTGGCAGTACTTTCTTTATAAATAAGTGAAAATCCACAGACATGAGTAAAGATCCACGTAAATTCATGAAGTACTTGCTGTTAAGCGAAAAGTACTTTCTTGCGTGTTAATTGACTTTCTAGTGCATAGCCTTTATGGTTATAAAAAGTACATTCTTGTTACATTCTTGTTCATGGAAAGGCCAGAATTACATTCTTGTTATATACTTGATCAATCATATTCTCGTATCTCGTCATGATCATATCTTGTTACTTTGGTTTTGTTCACATGTTTTACTGTATTTGCATGATTTATCTTATTCTCTGGAGCTAAAATGTTAATCACTTAAATTTACCTTCATGTTGATACGAAGATACCTACTGGGCAAGTGTGCTCATTACCTACTTTCTCAATGTTTCAGGAAGTACGAGTGAATCGGATTCGGATTATACAAGTAACGGGTCCGAGAGTGATTGAAGGACATATGAACGAGAGAAGCCTTAGTTATCAAGTGTTTAGTCGAGTCATGATGTAGTCTTTATTTTAGTGAGTCTATTAAAGAGAGTCGAAGATCTTATGCACGTTGATATTATTATTGTTATGGAATAAAGTGAAGTTTGGAAAATTTTACTCGTGCAATTAGTTTAGTGTAATTGTCTTGCACTCTGATTTCTTGCTTGCTCGAGACATACTAGTCGACTGTTCGCGCTCCCGATTGTTTCCGCTGCATAATCTCGGGGCGTGACAGTTAGAGTGGTATTGAGCCTAGGATTAGCAGTCCTGGGGAAAAGTCATGTCATAGGTTATGTCCGAGGTTTAAGGACCTGCACCTATGAAACTAGGAAAGAAACTCCCAACCTATGAGAGGAATTGGGTAGAACCTGGGATGAGATAGTAATTAGAGTTATTTCTAAGATTAACCCCACTCATTCCATTAGAATTAACAAAATTCATTACTCTTCTCAGGTACCTTACTCTCATCATGGCTCATCTTGTTGACTGGGGCGGTATGCAGCAAACTGTTGCAGGTCTCACCCAAGCATTACAGAATATGGCCCAAGCTGGCGCAGGGGCAGGAGCTGGAGACCTACACCGCAATTTTCGGAGCTTAAATCCTCCGCGGTTCTCAGGATCCTCTAATCCTGATGAGGCTGAAAACTAGATAGATGAAATGAACCGTATATTCGAGGTAATGCAATGTGCCAACCAAGAAAAGGTTCATCTTGCCACTTTCCAACTCAATAAAGATACCCTTACATGGTGGAAGCCTGTTCTGGCACCGCCTCAAGATGCACCACACACTTGGGAGGGATTCCTTACACTCTTCTGAGCAAAGTACTTCTCCGAACATGTCAAGGAGAGGAAAGCTATGGAATTCGCTTCGTTACGCCAGGGCATGATGTCAGTGGCAGAGTATGAACTCCAGTTTTCTAGGCTGGCGCCTTATGCTCCTCATTTGGTTAGTACGGACTTATTGAAAGCTAACCGATTTATGGATAGATTAAGACCCGGCTTTATTCAACAACTAGGGTCTCAAAATATCCGTACATATGCGAAGATGGTCTAACGGGCATATCTATGTGAAAGGACCTTAGAGAAGGTCAAAAAACTTAAAGGTAAAGGAGAAGAGCCGAGCCGAAGGTCTGATCGGCATGAAAAAAAGGGAAAGTTTAGTATCACAGAATCTTACAAATCCCATGACAGTAAGAAGAGATCCCGAAATGGGAGTGGTAGTGGCTACCACAAGAATAAGAAGGTCAAAGAAGAAGAAAAGCAAGTCATTGCGGCTTGCACATTTTGCGAGAAGTTTGGTCATTCGGCCGAAGAGTGCTGGAAGCGTCTCAGCGCTTGTCTACGATGTGGCAGTCGGGAACACCGCATGTCGGATTACCCCCTTATGAAGGAACAAACTCCTGGTGGGCGTAAGCCACAAGCCTGTCTTAATGCTATTATGGAAGATGAAGAAGCGCCCAAGAATGATGGGCTAATGGAAGGTACTATCCAAATCTATTCCCATCCTGCATTTGTGTTATTCGATACTGGTGCTTCTCATTCCTTTATATCTACTGCTTTTGTAAAAACCTTGTTAATTTCATCAGTTCCTTTACCTTCGGACCTTGCGATTACTGCACCTTTAGGTCCTGGAACAAAACATTCAAATTACTATCCAGATAGTGAGGTAATGGTAGAAAGTCACAACCTTCCTGCAAACCTCGTATGCATTGACATGGAGGGCTACGATGCCATTTTAGGTGTAGATTGGCTTGTAGATCACGACGCCCATATAAATTGTCGCAACTGGATTATCTCTTTTCAGAAATCAGGTCTTCCAAGATTTTCCTTCCATGGTATCAAATATAGGAAGCATCCTACCATTATTTCATCTCTTCACGTTTGTAAACTTATTTCGCAAGGATGTGAAGCTTTTCTTGCTTCTGTAATCATCACCGAGTCCAAAGAGATCATCTTAGAAGACATTCCCATTATGAATGAGTTTCCTGATGTATTTCCATCAGATTTCCCTGGTTTACCGCCTGAAAGGGAAGTAAACTTCTTCATTGAACTCATTCCCGGAGCAGCACCTGTTTCAATAGCTCCCTACAGGATGTCCCCCACAGAACTCAAGGAATTGAAGAAACAACTTCAGGAGTTATTAGACATGGGTTTCATTCGACCTAGCACATCCCCTTGGGGTGCGCCAGTTCTATTTGTTAAGAAGAAGGATGGATCTTTTAGGCTATGTATCGACTACCAGCGACTGAATCAACTCACAATTAAGAATAAATATCTGTTGCCATGTATAGATGAACTCCTTGATCAGATTTCAGGAGCAGAATATTTCTCCAAGATAGACCTCAGGTCAGGGTATCATCAACTCAAGATCAAAGATGAAGACATACACAAAATTACTTTTTGGAGTAAATATGGCCACTATGAATTCATGGTAATGCCATTCGGGTTAACCAATGTCCCGGTAGCATTTATGCAACTCATGAATAATGTCTTCAGGCCTTATCTTGACCAATTTGTGGTCGTCTTCATTGATGATATTCTTATATACTCCAAAATAAAGGAAGAACATGAAGAGCACTTAAGAATAGCCTTACAAACGCTAAGAGAGCACAAACTTTATGCAAAGCTTAGTAAGTGCGAGTTCTGGTTAAAGGAGGTCTCTTTCCTTGGCCATATCATTTCAAAGGAAGGTATCGCTGTCGACCCTTCTAAAATGGAAGTTGTTAAGAACTGGAGCCGGCCGACGACCGTGTCTAAAGTCAGAAGTTTTCTGGGTTTGACTGGTTATTATAGGCGATTCATTAAAGATTTTTCAAAAAATCACCGTTCCTTTGACTAGACTCACAAGAAAGGAGAATCCTTTTATATGGTCGAAAGATTGCGAATAGAGTTTTTTAACTCTTAAAGAACACCTTACCACTGCACCTATATTAACGCTACCGACAGAGGGTGGTGGCTTTGAAGTCTATACAGATGCATCTGGCATTGGCCTAGGATGCGTCCTTATGCAAAATGGAAATGTGATTTGTTATTCATCAAGATAGTTGAAGCGTCACGAAGAAAGTTACCCTGTGCATGATCTGGAACTAGCTGCGGTTGTATTCGCATTAAAGATTTGGCGACACTACCTTTATGGGGAGAAATTC
Source organism: Amorphophallus konjac (assembly GCA_022559845.1). NCBI lineage: Eukaryota > Viridiplantae > Streptophyta > Magnoliopsida > Alismatales > Araceae > Amorphophallus > Amorphophallus konjac. Next base: position 87,359,426 of record CM040127.1, on the reverse strand, counting down.
ACTATATTTTCAGACCATAAAAGTCTGAAATACCTCTTCACCTAGAAGAAATTAAATATGCGACAACGCAGATGGTTGGAGTATCTCAAGGACATCGACTTTAATATCCAATATCATCCAGGGAAAACAAATGCTGTAGCCGACGCTCTTAGCAGGAAACCAATGGCAACTCTAGCAAGCCTCAGAAAAGGTATGATTTGTCTTATTGAGGATTTTTCTCACTTGAATCTTGATATTAACAGAGAAGGAGAAGGATGTATCATTGCCAATATAAGGTCTCAACCTACATTGATCAAGGACATAGTCCAATTGCAAGAAAATGACCCCATATTGATGGAGATTAAGAATAATATTGATCAGAGACCGGAATTTTCTATCTCAAACGATGGAAGACTATTATTTAAGGATCGAATCTGTGTGTCTAATCATGGCGACACTAAGAAATTGATCATGGAAGAAGTTCACAAATCAAGATATGCTATTCACCCTGGTGCTACCAAGATGTATCAAGATTTGAAAAGAAACTTCTGGTGGCCCAATATGAAAAGAGTAGCAGCAGATTTTGTGTCCCGATGTCTCACTTGTCAACAAGTAAAAGCAGAACATTTAAGACCCGCTGGGAAATTACACCCCTTGAATATTCCTGAGTGGAAATGAGAAAGTATAGGGATGGATTTTATCATGGGATTACCTAAGACAAGAGGTGGACACGATGGTATATGGGTGATCATAGACCGATTGACTAAGTCTGCACATTTTCTACCAATCAAAAGTCGATGGTCTGTAGACATACTAGCAGCATTATACATGAGGGAGATTGTCAAAGTACATGGTGTCCCTGTAACCATTATATCTCACCGAGATCCTCGGTTCACGTCACAATTCTAGAAGGGTCTTCAACATTCATTAGGGTCCCGACTCAACTTTAGCACTGCATTCCATCCACAAACTGATGGTAAAACTGAAAGAATAAATCAAGTAGTGGAAGATATGCTCAGGGCATGTGCTATTGACTTTGAAGTAAGTTGGCACGATCACTTGCCTCTAGTGAAATTTTCATATAATAATAGCTACCAAGCTAGCATACAAATGGCACCATTCGAGGCTCTGTATGGTAGAAGCTGTCGATCGCGTATTTGTTGGGATAAAATAGGAGAAAAGTAATTTCTCGGTCCCGATATCATCAGGGATACTACCTAAAAGATAAAGCTTATTCGGGAAACACTTCAGATGGCACAAGATAGGCAAAAATTGTATGTTGATAATCAAAGGCGCGACCTGAAATTTCATATAGGAGATCATGTATTTCTCAAAGTTTCTCCAGGTCGAGGTATTCGAAGATTCGATATTAAAGACAAGCTTACTCCAAGATTCATTGGCCCCTTTGAAGTTCTCGAAATGATTGGTGAAGTCGCATATCGAGTAGCTTTACCCCCTCAATTAGCAAGAGTACATGATGTTTTTCACATCTCAATGCTCAAAAAGTATGTTCCTGATCCATTCCATGTCATCACTTATGACAACCTGGAAATTAAAAAGGACTTGAGGTACGAGCAAAAGCCTGTCAAGATCATTGAACGAGAAGTACGTCAACTTTGGAATAAAATCATTTCTATGGTCAAGATCCAATGGACCAAATTATGTCCACATGAAGCAATATGGGAAACTGAAGAAGCCATGCACAAAAGGTTTCCCGAGATATTTGAATGTAAGTACACTCTCCATAAATCCATGTATTGAATTTGGGGACAAATGCTTTTTAAGTGGGGGAGGGTGTAACTCCCGAGGATTTTCTAAATTTTTTTAAGATTTTAAAATATAAATTAAGCATTTAAATAGGCCAAATGGGCTATTAAGTGTAATATTGTTAATATAAACTAATTATTTAGGCCCTACACTAATCCAGGAGGATTAGGCCCATTTACATAAATCCAGTTGGCCCAAATTATGGTTTTATACCTTAGCCATATTCTAGAAGCTCAAAGTTGGTATAATCACAGAATAAAGGAGATAAGTAAGAATATTCAGGATAAATAAGAGGATAATGAAGGGAAGAGTTTGAATAGTTTCAAATTCGGTGCCCGTGATGGAAAACAGTCTATGGAGAGACCGCATGGAACAAGAAACGGTCTAGCCCTAGATTGCTAGGCAATTGCAGATTTCGTGAATAGAAGAAAACGTGAAAAGATGGGAACTTTGGCATCCTAATCAGCTAGGATCGATATTATCCCTTAGATAGAAGGGACTAGTGTGCTGGAAGATCGAACTAATACCTAATTAGGACTCTAGAATCGTTCTAATCCATGAAACCCTAGCAAAACACTATAAATAGACCCCAAATCTCACCAGTGCGACCCTTACTTTAGGCTCGTGTGGAACTAAGGTAAAGATGTAGAATCAGAGGTAAGTTTTGTTATGCCCTTGTGGTTTTGATGATAGCAACACCACTATGAGTCACACTGGCTCATGTCAAACTATTCTCCCCCTTTGACTTCATCAAAAAGAAAATAGTTTGAGAGAGAAATATAAGCATGCATGAAGTGAGTAATGTAGAATCTCCCCCTTTGAGAGGCAATGAATGCAGTCTGGTCAAACAATGATCCTTGCTCAGAATAAAACAAAACTTTGAAGAAGATATGTAAGGAGTGTGTCAAGAATAGATTGAGGAAGAGTGTCAAGGCAACAAGCAGAGCATAGGATCTTTCATGAACAATTTAGCAGAAATAGTGAGCAGGTTCAAGTGATGATCAGGACACAGATATGCAAGTTGAGGAATTAGTCAAAAATGTACTTGGTCAGAAGAAATTTATAGCAGGTATCACTGTATAAACTCAAGAACATGACCAATTGATATGGAAAGAGAAGTCATCAAAAACACATGGTCAGCCATAGATAATTTCAGGTCGCACCCAAGAAGCATCAGAATCAGTGAGAGCTTTCAACTTGAATTTCAACAACTAAGGACAGATCATAAGAAATTGACTGAATTGTCAGTGAACATATAAGATAGGAAGATTTTCAATAGGGTACCAAATTCATAAATCTTGATAAACGAATTTCAGACTCTTCTATTATAAGAGATTATGAATGAGTCTAAACATACCAGCATGATTTAAGAATGATGTATACAGAGTTTATCAAGAAAATTCAATACTCATATCTGAAACACCCTTTAATAAAAATGAACCAATTGCACATATGACATTCTTGTTTAACCTCCTTCTATCTTACTCATTAAAAATCAATGACTCCATTGGGAGTTACACAAGATAGTATTAAAATTAAACAATTATGAATGTATCTAAACATGTCTTTAATTTTTTAGAAATTTTTCTTTTGTTCAGCGACTTTATTTTTCTGAGCAAGTCTGGTTAAATCAACACCTTTTTACGTGAGGTACAACACGTCTTAGGTGAAGTGACCCAGTTACTCAGTGTGACAACCATATTACTTCTCAATAAGAGAACAGAGTTAGCAATTTGGAGTGTCTTTTTACATGAGGAGACACCTCGATGAGAGGCCAGAATCCATAGTTATTCGACACTACCATGCCATTGCTCTGCTAGATTTTCAATCATTTTTATAAGAGAAGTAACTATAGCACTTCATGACATGGGCTTACTCTATTTATTTGATAGAGAACCCAGTTTCTCGTAACCCAAGTCATTGCTCTGACTTTATTTTCTTTCAAATGTTTTCAGATTTTTCAGACAATGCTCAATACGCTGAAATGTTTAAGAATAATACTGTCTACATGTATCTTAACCAAAGAAAGCCATGTCTTTGAAATTTTAGATTTCAGAAGATTTTTGCATGAAATTACATGAAGCAATTTGGTTAGGATTTATTAAAATAATGATTCAGATATTTTCAAGTCTTTTACATCCAAACATAATGAATACATTAGACTTAAATCGTTTTGATTCATCAGACATTCTTAAACCACTATAATAGAATATTCTTCTTTTTGAAATATATACTATTTATGATTAGGGTACACAGATTGAAATCTCCCTTCAAGATCAGATGAATTAACATTGACCGTGCAACCAATCAATGGAAGCAACAAGAAATTTTATTGAGAGAGCAGCAGAATTCAGCTTCAACATAGTTGAGAGTTTAGCTGATTAAAATGCAATCACCAACATACAAGAATAGGAGAGTGATTTGAGTGACTAGACAAGAAGGGTTCAGATTGAAAAAGACTAATGAGTCTAAAATGCTCCCCCTATCTAGATGCAATGAGTCATTTCTTTTTGAATTTTTCAAAGTAGGTGATATGAAATACAGTCAATGCATGTATGCATATGCAATGGCTCTACTGAGAGAATTTCCTGAACACAAACATGAGAGACATGACCATCATGCAGGGGCAGCCAAACTCCCCCTTACTAAATGCATTGTATGCAGTAAAGGCTCTACATATAATTTAATGATTCATGCTCATGATTATTCAAACTATCTTATATGCAACATGACCCATAGTACTAGACAGAGGACTTGGTCTAATAGACCACCTCACACATAGTTAGAACCTCCAGACAGATTTCATCTCCCCTTTAGTAGCCTACCATTTGATATACCATTGGGTCATGCATGACAATGCAATGCTAATGCAGTCCTATATGCAGTGTCCAATTTCAAAGTATGCAAGACAATGCAATTGGATATGCATATGTTAAAATGTATGCAGATGAAAATTGATGCGACAGAATTTGTGTAAGATATGCATCATGACATTTACAGACACTTTAAAAATACATTTGACATATGCAAGCATCAATCGGTTCAGATTTTCAGAGAATTTCAATTAGAGCAATGCAAGTATCATATGAAAATTCAAACATGTATTCTAGCTGACAGGTTTATCAAGGCATGCAACTATAACGACAGAAATAAGAAAAATTCACATAACTAACCTGAAAGAGTGCAAGAGTGGGGTTTACCATATTCAGATGCCTTGGTTTATTTACCCCTTTTTATTTCTCAGCTCCAAGGCACACCAGCAGACTGAACCTCATTTTCTATTTAGAGGTACCCAAGATTTCTTGGGTCCAGAAGAGTCAGTTGTACCTTTGGGAGGTACTTTTCTTATCCTTACAGCATTGAAATTGTCAGATTTCAAAATATAACAATCATCCATAATATGTCCTACTTTTCCATAATAATGACAATAAGCAAAAGCATTATGGTTTTTATTTATATGAAAGGCATGAATTTTCTGTGGATAAACATGAGTTCTATTATTTCTGCCATGGAGGTTATTGTTCCTTTTCAAATACCAATAGTCTGAGGCTCGGTGGCCAATTTTCCCACATTCAAAACAGGAAGAGAAATTTCTTCTCTTGATCACTGACCAGCACTCACTAGCCAGATGGCCTGGCTTCCAACAGTTGAAACACTTAGAGGCTTTTCCTTTGAAAGAAAATTTATCTTTACCAAAGGCATTCTGTTTTGCAGAGAATTTAAGGTGTTTATAATGATCTTTTCCCTGGGCATGCCAGCAACGGACAGTAATGTGGCCCATCTTGCCACAATGAAAACATGAAATTTCCTTATTCTAAAATGCATGATTCTTAACATGGTCTTTCTTGCATGGACTCTAATAGCATTCAGATCATCCTTTTCCATCAATTTTATAGTGCCCCAAAATTTTATATAAATAATTTTTAGATTTTTTAAAGAAGTTTCTAGAATTTATTAGGAATTTATAAAGCTTAAATGAACTAATTATAAGGCCCAATTATGTTAAATAATTAATCCAACTTTGATAAATAAAGCCCAAAGGAGTTAAGGACCAAGCCCATTAAGTTTGGCCCATATTCTATAAGGTTAATTAATTTATCCTCGGAATATAAGGATAAATACCCTTTTTATAGATAAGTATGTGGATAAAATAATAAAAGAGTTTTATTAAGTTAGAATTCTATGCACAGTAGCTGTAGCAGTCTATCGGGCGACCGCCACAGGGCTCTGACGCACCAAGACTCGACCGTTACATTCTATCAGTTCCGTGAGTAGAAGAACAAACAAGAAGATTAGATTTTTAAGACTCTATCTCTTAGAGATCGAGATGAATGGACTAGTAGACATCTATAGGACTCTCAGAAGTCAATCTAAGCTTTAACAAGGACTCTAGAATCGATCTAATCATGAAACACTAGCAAAGTTCTATAAATAGGACCCAGATTGGGACTGGCCGACCCTTACTTTTGGCTACAGAAGAATCAAAGTAAAGAGTCATACTTTTGGGTAAGTTGTTTAGAAGCTTTTGTTTCTGATACTTTAGACTAATAGCTCCTAAAATTTCGTGCTAGGAGATCAAGTATCCAAGGAGTTAGAAGCTTCCAAAGTTGCTGGTTCAACCATAGCGACCCAGGAATCTGAGCAAAAGTCCACTGAAGAACAGAAAATTAGGACGTCTAAATGAGGTATTTAGAAGTTGGTTCTTTAGAACTTTTTGTTTCTAATAGTTTCATCTTTATACCCTCCAAATTTCACGCCCTTAGGACAAGAGGATTAGGAGATATTAGGGCGTAAAGTTACTAATTTATCATTGGAAGGAGTAGAGACTAGGGCTCCATTCTAACATCAAATTCAGAGATTCAAAGCCTTAGCAGAGGTAGGTCATCTCATGAACGGCAAGAATATCATGTTAGGGATAAAAGCCCTCTGATTTTACTTGATTTCATGCAGTATAGGCCAAGAATTTTGTGTTTTAATAGGTCTATGCATACATGCATATCTTTAGCCTAAATTAAAGATAAAAGATACTCTCTTGTTAATTCACTGCAACCTATACATCTAGATGGCCTTTACTTCGTTTTGTCATGACTAGAGTAGTTAAGTCTTTTAAAATATGACATGTTTTAATCATAGTCTTTTTATTTTCTATATACTGTCAATAAGGATCTAACGGTCTACAGTTCGACCATCAGAGACATATAATGGTCTTACGATAAGCCGTCACACCCCCTGTTATACTTGAGTTTCCATGAAAACTCTGACAGACTATAAGTGGAGCATTACAACACTCTAATGGCCCCATGATAAACCGTCACATGGCTATGATGCCCCCAGATTCGACCGTCAGAATACTGTGATTTGTCAACCCGAGACAGAATTGAAAACAATCAACTTAGCTTATAAATAAAGCCTAGATATCTAAGGTTTGACCTGTTTTCATGACTTTGAGGTTATTTATTGATTCATGATAGAACTTTCATCTCTAAAGCACCTTAAGCATATGTTAATTTCATTGGCTAAACTCTATAGTTTTGTATTAAAACCATGATTTTAAAATATTGTATTGACGGAGTTTTATCATGGTTTCACATCATTACACATTCTTTCTCATAGAGTCATTTTCTTTAAGTACGTGGCGTATACTCTGGTATGTGTCCACTAGTTACATTTTTGCACTATAGGAACATATTCTTGAACTTGAGGACCTCTCTATTGGATATTCTTTCCAATGGACTAGGAAACCTTGTTTCAAGACCTCCGTAAGTCTCCGTGAGCCTAGGATTCTCACTAGGACGCTGAGCTGGTTGTACCATTAAAGCTTAATTATCTAGAAAAGCACTATCGAAGCTTTGAATTCTGTCCATGTAACGGCCTATTACTCAACCGTCAAGCACATTTAACGGTCCAGTATACAACTGTCACATTACTGAGTCCAATTTATTCTTTCTGGATCTAGCCCATTCTAACGGTCCAATACTAGACCGTCACGTTCATGTAGCGGCCCATTAATTGACTGCCACAATTCCTGTGTACTTTAACCCGAGGTTTGACACAAGGGTTGATATTCCAAAGTTCCTAGATGAATTATTGATGGTCTAGGACTTGTCATATTGTTCAAGATACTTAATTTAGTTTATGGAAGATAAGGAATGTAATATTATGCTGTCGAATTGTTTCCATAAGCATAACCTTGTTTTAAGCCATTCTTGATCCCTCACATTCTTAATTGAGGCATTCATTCATTGAATTATTGTTATCATGAACTTATTAAACTTGTTATATTACTGGACATATTTTTATTGCTTGAAACGTGGAAGTAGCTTGATTTATACTTGAAGATGCGATCGAGCACTGATTGTGTTCAAGGGCTCTATGCTAGTCCCCTCGGCTGATTGTCGCAAACATACTGTAAACCATGGGATATGATGCTACTGGCGTCGCATTGCACTGGGAGTACTTTCTCTATAAATAAGTGAAAAATCCACGGCACGACATATACACGTACATGACTTTCTTGCTTGTTACATGATATTCCACGAGAAACTCACCAAATACTTGCTCATACGTAAGAAGATGTTTGTGGGATGATTACATGGCTTGCTAGTACATTCTCGATACATTCTTGTTCATGAAAGTCCATATCATGTTCTTGTTACATTCTTGCTAATTCATACTTGCTCATTCTATCTTACATGATCATCTTTGTTACTTGGTTATTTACATGTGATCTATCGTATTTGCTTACTTTTAATTTATTTTCTTTAGAGCTAAAATGTTAATCACTTTAATAGTGCCTTTATGTTGATGCGAAGATACCTATTGGGCAAGTGTGCTCATTACCTATTTCCAATCTTTTCAGGAGATGGAAGTGATTTGAATTCGGATTCGAGTTATACAAGTAGCGGGTCCGAGAGTGAATGAATGTCGTATCAAAATGAGAGTGAAGACTTAGGAAGTCAATCTTGTTTAGATCGAGTCTTTATAATTTTCCCTTTTTCCTTGAGTCTGATGGATTGAAGAAGGTTGGAAAGTTATTGTATTTGAATATTGATGAAATAAAGTTGGAGTAAATTATTATGCAATTGCATTTTATTGTCTTGCGCTCTAATCGTTCTTGCTTGCAAGAGGCTTACCATGTCGGCTGTTCACGTTCCTCTAGCTAGTCTTCCGCTGTAATAAAGGCTAGGGGCGTGACAGTTAAGTTGTTATCAGAGCCTAAGTCTCAGGACTTAGGGAAAAGTGTCACGTCATAGGATAAGTCCACGGCTTAAGGACCCCTACCTATGAACTAAGGAAGAAATTTTCTCACCCATGCAAGATTTGGATAGAGCCCGGGATAAGATAGTTAATTAGTTTTAAGATTAATCTCTTTGCAATTCCATGAGAATTAATAATTTGTTATTTCTCTAAGGTACCTCATTATTACAATGGCTCATCACGTAGATTGGGATGGCATGCAACAAACGGTTGCCGGCCTTACTCAGGCATTACAAACTATGGCCCAGGCGGGCACAGAGGCGAGGGCTGGTGACTTGCATCGTAATTTTTGGAGCTTAAACCCTCCGCGTTTCTATGGTTTTTCTAATCCAGATGAGGTAGAAAACTAGATAGATGAAATGAATTGTATCTTCAATGTTATCCAGTGTGCAGATCAAGAAAAAGTGCGTCTTGTAACCTTTCAACTTAATAAAGATGCACGTACATGGTGGAAGTCGGTTCCGGCACCTCCGTCCGATGCACCTCATACATGGGATGGTTTTCTCACTCTATTCCGTACTAAGTACTTTTCTGAGCATGTTAAAGAAAGAAAGGCTATGGAGTTCGCCTCACTTCGTCAGGGAATGATGACAGTCGCGGAGTATGAACTTCAATTCTCCATGCTAGCACCATATGCACCGCATTTAATCAGTACCAATTTATTGAAGGCTAATCGGTTTATGGACGGGTTACGACCTGATTTCATTCAGCAGCTCGGGACCCAAAACATCCAGACCTATGTGGAAATAGTTCAGTGGGCATATTTATGTGAGAGGACCTTGGAGAAGGTCAAAAAATTGATGGGAAATGGAGAAGAGTCCAGCCGACAATCTGATCGGCGTTATAAGAAAGAGAAGTTCAGTATCACGGAGCCCTATAACAGCCGTGATAGCAAGAAGAGATCTAGGAGTGGGAACAGTGGAGGTTCATAGAAGAATAAGAAAGTTAAGGAGGAGGAGAAGCAAGTCATGGTGGCTTGCAGATTTTGTAAGAAGTTCGGCCACTCGACCGAGGAATGCTGGAAGCACCTTGGCGCATGTCTACATTGTGGAAGCAGGGAGCATCGTATGCCAGATTACCCCCTTATGAATGATCAATCATCTGGTGGTGGACGTAAGAGGCAAGCTCGCCTCAACGCTGTTCTAGAGGAAGAAGAAGTGCCCATGGATGGTGGGCTTATGGAAGGTGCCCTTCAAATTTGTTCCCATCATGTATTTGTGCTATTTGATACTGGTGCCTCTCATTCTTTTATCTCAACTACTTTTGCAAAAATATTACCAATTGCATTAGTTCCCCTACCTTCAGATCTTGCTATTACTACACCCTAAGGTTCTGGGACAAAGCTTACCGAGTATTATCCTGATGGTGAGGTAATAGTAGAAGGTCACAATCTCCCCGCAAACTTGATATGCCTTTACATGAAAGGTTATGATGCCATTTTAGGGGTAGATTGGCTTATAGATCATGATGCTGATATTAACTATTGAAATAGGATTATATCCTTTCGAAAACCGGGTCTTACAAGATTTTCTTTCCTTGGCATCAAGTATAGAAAACATCCCACTATCATATCCTCTCTTCACGCTTGCAAACTCATATCACAAGGATGTGAAGCTTTTCTTGCTTCTGTCATTGTTACCGAATCCAAGGAAATCATCATAGCAAACATCCCTATTGTAAAGGAGTTCCCTGATGTGTTCCCATCCGAATTACCCGATTTACCACCCGAGAGGGAAGTAAACTTCACCATTGAACTCATTCCAGGAGCAGCACCTGTTTCTATAGCCCATTACAGGATGTCCCCTATGGAACTTAAGGAACTAAAGAGGCAGTTGCAAGAACTATTAGATAAAGGTTTCATCACACCTAGGATATCCCCCTGGGGTGCGCCGGTTCTATTTGTCAAGAAGAAGGATGGCTCTCTCAGGCTATGCATCGACTACCGACGACTGAATCAACTTATAATCAAGAACAAGTATCTGTTGCCGCGTATTGATGAGCTCTTCGACCAGCTTTTGGGAGCAGAATATTTCTCCAAGATAGACCTCAGGTCGGGATATCATCAGCTTAGAATTAAAGATGAAGATATATACAAAACAGCTTTCCGAAGTCGTTATGGCCACTATGAATTCGTGATAATGCCGTTCGGGTTAACAAATGCCCCAGCAGCATTTATGCAACTTATGAACAATATTTTCCAGCCATATCTGGGCCAGTTTATCGTTGTCTTCATTGATGACATCCTAGTATATTCCAAGACAAAAGAGAAACATGAAGAACATCTAAGGATAGCTTTGCAAATGCTTAGAGAACATAAACTCTATGCCAAACTTAACAAGTGTAAATTCTGGCTTAAGGAAGTTTCATTTCTAGGCCACATTATTTCAAAGGAAGGTATCGCTATGGATCCTTCTAAAGTAGAAGCTGTCAGAAACTAGAGCCGGCCAACGACTGTATCAGAAGTAAGGAGCTTTCTGGGTCTAGCTGGTTATTATAGGAGGTTCATTAAGTACTTCTCAAAAATTATTGTTCCTTTAACTAGACTCACAAGAAAAGAAAATCCTTTTGTCTGGTCAGAGAAATATGAAGAGAGTTTTCAAACTCTCAAGAACCATCTTAGTACAGTGCCTATTCTATCACTACCGGTGGAAGGTGGTGGATTCGAAGTATATACGAATGCATCTGGCATCGGCTTAGGGTGCATCCTCATGCAAAATAAAAAGGTAATCTATTATTCTTCAAGACAATTGAAACGTCACGGGGAAAATTATCCCGTGCATGATTTAGAACTGGCAGCTATTATTTTCGCCTTCAAGAATTGGCGTCATTATCTCTATGGAGAGAAGTTCACGGTCTACTCGGACCACAAAAGCTTGAAATACTTATTCTCTCAAAAGGAGCTAAATATGAGACAGAGGGGATGGTTAGAATATCTCAAGGACTTTGATTTTGCTATTCAATATCATCCTGGCAAGGCTAATGCTGTAGCGGATGCACTCAGCAGAAAACCAATGGAAAAACTATCAAGTCTTATGATTAGTATGACTAATCTTATTCCTCAATTTGCTCTGTTGAACTTAGATATTGACATGAAGGAAGAAGATTATTTTATAGCCAATATCCAAGCTCAACCTACATTAATAGAAGATCTAGTCAGGCCACAAGACAATGATCCCGCATTACTGGAGATTAAAGCCAACATAGAACAGAGGCCGAATTTTTCTGTTTCCAATGACGCAAGATTGCTATTTAAGGGCCGAGTATGTGTACCAGATCATGAGGATACGAAGAAACTGATCCTAGAAGAAGCACATTAGTCCAGGTACACCATTCACCCTGGTAGTACCAAAATGTATCAAGATCTCAAAAGAAATTTATGGTGGCCCAATATGAAAAGAGAAATAGCTAATTTCGTGTCCTGTTGTCTCACTTGTCAACAAGTAAAGGCAGAGCATTTAAGACCCACAGGGAAATTACATCCCTTAGATATTCCAGCATGGAAGTGGGAAAGTATAGGAATGGATTTCATTATGGGTTTACCTAAGACAAGGGGTGGACATGACGGTATCTCGGTGATCATAGACCGATTGACTAAATCTGCACATTTTCTACCAATAAAAAGTCGATGTTCTGTGGATATTCTAGCAGCATTATACATGAGGGAAATTATCAAATTATATGGTGTCCTTATCACTGTTATATCTGATAGAGATCCTCGATTCACATCACAGTTTTGGAAGGGTCTTCAACATTCTCTAGGGACCCGACTGAACTTTAGCACAACGTTTCATCCACAAACTGATGGTCAAACAGAAAGAACAAATAAGGTAGTAGAAGATATGCTCAGATATTGTGCTATTGATTTTGGAGGAAATTGGCATGATCATTTGCCTCTGGTAGAATTTGCATATAACAACAGTTATCGGGCCAACATACAAATGGCACCTTTGAAGCTTTATATGGAAGAAGCTGTAGATCACCAATATGTTGGAATGAAATAGGGGAAAGGTAATTTCTAGGCCCCGACATTATTAGGGATTCTTCAAAGAAAATTAAGCTCATTCGAGAAAGATTGCAAATGGCACAAGATAGGCAAAAATCTTATGCTGATAATTGAAGGCGCGACTTGGAGTTTTAGGTAGGAGATCATGTGTATCTGAAGGTTTCTCCGGGTCGAGATATTCGAAGATTTGGCATTAAAGGTAAGCTTACTCTAAGATTTATTGGCCCATTCGAGATTTTGGAAAGGGTCACTGAAGTGGCTTATCGACTGGCTTTACCTCCACAATTAGCAGGAGTTCATGACGTATTCCAGGTTTCTATGTTGAAGAAATATGTGTATGATCCTTACCATGTTATCACTTATGATGATTTGGAGATTCAGAAAGATATGACGTACGAGCAAACACCAATAAAGATTCTAGAACGGGAAGTGCGTCAACTAAGGAATAAAGCTATTCCTATGGTCAAGATTCAATGGAAGAAATCATGGCCATTTGAAGCAACTTGGGAAACAGAAGAAGCCATGAGGAAAAGATTCCCGGAATTATTCAACTGTAAGTACACTCTCCATATAATCCATGTATTGAATTTGGGGACCAAATTCTTCTAAGTGGGGGAGGGTGTAGTGCCCCAAAAATTTATATAAATAATTTCTAAATTTTTCTAAGAATTTTTTGGAATTTATTAAGAATTTATAAAGCTTAAATTGACTAATTATAAGGCCCAATTATGTTAAATAATTAATCTAGCTTTGATAAATAAAGCCCAAAGGAGTTAAGGACCAAGCCCATTAAATTTGGCCCATATTCTAGAAGGTTAATTAATTTATCCTCAGAATATAAGGATAAATACCCTTTTGATAGATAAGTATGTGGATAAAATAATAAAAGAGTTTTATTAAGTTAGAATTCTACGCACAGTAGCTGTAGTGGTCTATCGGGCGACCGCCATAGGGCTCTGACGCACCAAGACTCGACCGTTACATTCTGTCAGTTCCGTGAGTAGAAGAACAAACAAGAAGATTAGATTTTTAAGACTCTATCTCTTAGAGATCGAGATGAATGGACTAATAGACATCTATAGGACTCTCAGAAGTCGATCTAAGCTTTAACAAGGACTCTAGAATCGATCTAATCCTGAAACCCTAGCAAAGTTCTATAAATAGGACCCAGAATGGGACTGGGCGACCCTTACTTTTGGCTCGAGAAGAATCAAAGTAAAGAGTCATAATTTTGGATAAGTTGTTTAGAAGCTTTTATTTCTGATACTTTAGACTAATAGCTCCCAAAATTTCATGCTAGGAGATCAAGTATCTAAGGAGTTAGAAGCTTCTAAAGTTGCTGGTTCAACCATAGCGACCGAGGAATCTTAGCAAAAGTCCACTAACGAACAGGAAATTAGGACGTCTAAACGAGATATTTAGAAGTTGGTTCTTTAGAACTTTTTGTTTCTAATAGTTTCATCTTTATACCCTCCAAATTTCACGCCCTTAGGACAAGAGGATCAGGAGATATTAGGGCGTAAAGTTACTAATTTATCATTGGAAGGAGTAGAGACTAGGGCTCCATTCTAACATCAAATTCAGATATTCAAAGCCTTAGCAGAGGTAGGTCATCTCATGAACGGCAAGAATATCATGTTAGGGATAAAAGCCCTCTGATTTTACTTGATTTCATGCAGTATAGGCCAAGAATTTCATGTTTTAATGGGTCTATGCATACTTGCATATCTTTAGCCTAAATTAAAGATAAAAGATACTCTCTTGTTAATTCATTGCAACCTATGCATCTAGATGGCCTTTACTTCATTTTGTCATGACTAGAGTAGTTAAGTCTTTTAAAACATGACATGTTTTAATCATAGTCTTTTTATTTTCTATATACTACAACAGTGATCTAACGGTCTATAGTTCGACCGTCAGAGACATATAACGATCTTACGATAAGTCGTCACACCCCCTGTTATACTTGAGTTTCCGTGAAAACTCTGACAGACTATAAGTGGAGCATTACAACACTCTAACGGCCCCACGATAAACTGTCACATAGCTATGACGCCCCCATATTTGACCGTCAGAATACTGTGATTTGTCAACCCAAGACAGAATTGAAAACAATCAACTTAGCTTATAAATAAAGCCTAGATATCTAAGTTTTGACTTGTTTTCATGACTTTGAGGTTATTTATTGATTAATGATAGAAATTGCATGTCTAAAGCACCTTGAGTTATTTTAAGCATATGTTAATTTCATTGGCTAAACTCTATAGTTTTGTATTAAAATCATGATTTTAAAATGTTGTATTGATGGAGTTTTATCATGGTTTCACATTGTTACACATTCTTTCTCATAGAGTCATTTTCTTTAAGTACGTGGCGTATACTCCGGTATGTGTCCACTAGTTACACTTTTGCACTATAGGAACATATTCTTGAACTTGAGGACCTATCTATTGGATATTCCTTCCAATGGACTAGGAAACCTTGTTTCAAGGTCTCCGTAAGTCTCTGTGAGCCTGGGATTCCCACTAGGATGCCGAGCTGGTTGTACAATTAAAGCTCCATTGTCTAGAAAAGTACTACCGAAGTTTTGAATTATGTCCATGTAACGGCCTATTACTTGACCGTCAGGCACATTTAACGGTCCAGTATACAACCGTCACATTACTGAATCCAATTTATTCTTTCTGGATCAAGCCCATTCTAACGGTCCAATACTAGACCGTCACGTTCTTATAGCAACCCATTAATTGACCGCCACAATTCCTGTGTACTTTAACCCAAAGTTTGACCTAAGGGTTGATATTCCAAAGTTCCTAGATTAATTATTGATGGTCTAGGACTTGTCATATTGTTCAAGATACTTAATTTAATTTATGAAGATAAGGAATGTACTGTTATGCTGTCAAATTATTTCCATAAGCATAACCTTATTTTAGGTCATTCTTGATCTCTCGCATTCTTAATTGAAGCATTCATTCATTGAATTATTATTATCATGAACTTATTGAACTTTTTATATTACTGGTCATATTTTTATTGCTTAAAATGTGGAAGTAGCTTGATTTATACTTGAAGATGCGATTGAGCACTGATTGTGTTCAAGGGCTCTATGCTAGTCCCCTCGGCTGATTGTCGGCAACATATTATAAATCATGGGGTATGATGCTACTTGCGTCGCATTGCACTGGGAGTACTTTCTCTATAAATAAGTGAAAAATTTACGGCACGACATATACACATACATGACTTTCTTGCTTGTTACATGATATTCCACAAGAAACTCACCAAATACTTGCTCATAAGCAAGAAGATGTTTGTGTGATGATTACGTGGCCTGCTAGTACATTCTTGTTCATGAAAGGCCATATCATGTTCTTGTTACATTCTTGCTAATTCATACTTGCTCATTCTATCTTATATGATCATCTTTGTTACTTGGTTATTTACATGTCATTTATCGTATTCACTTAATTTTAATTTATTTTCTTTTGAGCTAAAATGCTAATCACTTTAATAGTGCTTTCAAGTTGATGTGAAGATACCTACTGGACAAGTTGGCTCATTACCTATTTCTAATCTTTTCAGGAGATGGAAGTGATTTGAATTCAGATTCGAGTTATACAAGTAGCGGGTCCGAGAGCGAATGCAAGTCGTATCAAAATGAGAGTGAAGACTTAGGAAGTCAATCTTGTTTAGATCGAGTCTTTGTAATTTTCCCTTTTTCCTTGAGTCTGATGGATTGAAGAAGGTTGGAAAGTTATTGTATTTGAATATTGATGAAATAAAGTTGAAGTAAATTATTGTGCAATTGCATTTTGTTGTCTTGCGCTCTGATCGTTCTTGCTTGCAAGAGGCTTACCATGTCGGCTGTTCACGTTTCTCGAGCTAGTCTTCCACTGTAATAAAGGCTCGGGGCATGACAAATTTACACTCATGCATCAGATAGCCAATCTTGTGACAGTAATTAGAAATCATTTTCTGTTTAGATGCATGTGAGTGTGTGGGTAACTTGAGTTCAGTATGCACAATAGGAACATGGGTGTTTGTGGCCTTTTTCTTCAGATTATTTTTCTCTCTTGATCCCTCAGTTTGATAATCAGATTTCTGAGCAATAAACTGAAATACTTGAGGAGTGGAGGTAGTGTTCAATTCAATATTGCACACAAAAGAAGTATAAAGTTTGCTTTCAAATTTCTTTTTATTCATAGGGTTATAGCCCAACCCTTCTTTCTGAAAATTCACTTTCATCCCTAACAACTTATCCAAGTTATCTTGACCTTCAATAAATCTAGACAAAGAATTCTTTAGGTCCTTAATCTCATCTTCCAGGGATGCAATATGTAATTCATAACCAGCAATTTCTTGTTCACTGCAATTCATACACTCATTTAGCACTTTGTTTGTAGTTTTATAGTTCTCAACTTCTTGTTCTAGATTGTGTAGTTTTTCAGTTTCACTATTAACAATACACTTTCCCTTTTCTAGGACAAGAAGCCTCTCAGAGATTGCAGTGTTCAAAAGCTTCAATTCTTCATTTTTAGACCTTAATTCTTTGATTTGTTCAACAATGTTCTCATTATGTCTTTCAATTAATTTCTCCTCCCTTTGTTCAGATTCAAGTTTTTCTTTTAACAGACCTTTATTTTCTTCTTTGAGAGAAGCAATGAAGTCCTTATGCCAATTTAAATCTGAGTGAAGATTTTCATTTATTTCCACCAGAAATTCACATTTATTAAAAACTGATTTGCCAGAATACTTTGATTCAGCTTGGAATTTTTATTTTTTAGTATCATCAAGACTTTTCTGAAGTTCTGCATTTACACTTTTAACAGCTTCAAGTTTTTCATGAATTAACTCATTTTCCTTCACATAATTCTCAAGATTCTTTTCTGCCTATTCAATTTGATTTCTGAGATTATTATTTTCAGATTCCAATTGTTCTAGTTCTAAATTAGCACAATCAAGATCTTTCAACAATTCTTTCTTATGAACTAGATTATTGACATGAACCTGATCATCATTGGTCGAGCTAAGATTTTCTTTTAGTTCAGAGACTTCACATGCAAGTTCTTGATTTTCCCTTTTGAATAAACCAATCTGTTTCTTAAGCATTTTGACATCAGACAAGCATGTATCATAGGACTATTTCAGTTTTAAGCGATTTTCACATGAGGACTCAGAACTATTCAGATCAATTTTCTTTTTCAATTTTTTATATTGTTTTCTTAACATCTCATGCGACTCTAATAGCTCATCATATGCATCTTGCCAATCATCTAAAGTACAATTCTCAGAAGGGTTTACCTGATCATCTTCCTCTTCGTCATTTTGGCTGCTATTTTGATTACTGCCATTTGCCATCATGCATCGGTCTTCATTTCCATGGCTGACAGTCTTCAGCTTGTCGAGTATCTCCTTAGCTGACCTGCAATTATAAAAGCAAGAGTGCAAAGCCTTATTAGTAGCTGCCTTCATTAGTTCTATAGCTTTTTGATTTTTACGGTACATAGATCTATGATTATCAGTCCATTTGGACTTGTTCTTTGGTAACCTATGTGGACCATGTGAAATGAGCTTTCACATATCAGAATCAACAGACTTGACAAACATGTGCAAGTTGTTGAACCACATATTAAAATCCGTACCGTCGAAAATCGGTGGATGAGCCATGGAGGCAAACCAAAAAGCAATTTAAAAATAGTATGTAGAAGACAGTGATGCACCGAAAGCTAGCAGGATCCTCTGCAGATCGCTAGATCTGGAAGTTCAGAAACCTAGGACCTATGGGTTATGGGCCCACCACGCTTCCGCTGCGCACTGTGATTTTGATGATAGCAAACACTATAAGTCACACTGTGTTTGCATGATAGATTAAATGAGCACTATAAGTCACACTATGTTTGCATGATAGATTAAATGAGCATCTGGTCTTAGGGGCAGTTGTAAGTCAGTGCATGTTTGCACATGAGATCTGTGCATGTCTCAGTTTGTTCATTGTTAAGGTCAGTGCACGTTATGCCTTAGCCATACAGAGGTCAGTGCATGAACTACGTCTAAATGCATGCATGCGTTCGTCTCACGATTCGTCTAAGGCATATACATAGTAGCTCGGTCGGTGCAAGATTTGGTTTCAAAAGATCAACATTGGTGCATTCCTATCTTTACCTACATTTGAGCTACACAACCTCTATGCTAAGGATTATAAAGGTTTGTGTGCTACATTGTTTAAGTCGGTGCAGATTCTGTGTCCGTCTAACTTCACATCTCATATGGCTGAGAGTCGGTGCATGTATCCCTTCGTCTTATCTTCCGTCTCATTAGGCCTAGGTCAGCGCATGTGTTCGTCTTACTTTGCATCTCATATGGCTTATGTTGGGTTCGATGCAAGTATTCAGAGGGGGGGTGAATGAATATGGGCTATAAAAACTTTCACCCAATTAACAATTTGGGCTCACTAACTATTTAGAATGCTAACTAGACAGATTTATCAAATCTGGAAGACTAATTAGCAGATGCGGAATTAAACAAACAGGCAGTGAGCACTCTAACAAGACAGATTTAGACAAAATATAGCTCAACTAGAATTTCACTCTCTTGACAAATTAAAACACTCTAAGAAGACTAAATAACTCTTCTGCTCAACCAGAAGCCAAACACATGGAGCGCCCCTATGCATTCATCTAGAGGAAGCACAATAGAACAGAACAAACCACAATGCACAAATGGTTTTTAGGTGGTTCGGTCCAGCAGACCTACATCCACCCCACACTCAAACCGAGTGTGGATTCCGCTGACTCACAGCTTGAACAGCTGAGCATCACAGCTTGCCATACAACCGCTGGGCAACACAGCTTGCCGTCCGAGGAATCCTTCTCGCCCCGCTGAGCAACACAGCTTGCTGTCCAGTGGAATCCTCCACTGCAAACCGCTGGGCAATACAGCTTAGCCGTCCAGAGGCAGCACCTCTACAATCCGCTGACTCACAGCTTGAACAAAGATGTAAAATAGAAAACAGAAAAGATGGAAACATAGCAACTAAAGGCTGAACAATGAAGCACGAAATATAGCTCTAACAATGAGCAACCTCAGATCTGGTTATGAACCAAAGATCTGAGGAACGAACTCCTTCTCTTTCTCTCTCTCTCTTCTTCCCTCGATCTTACTCTCTTTCTTCACTCTCTCTCTTTCTCCTTCTTCTCTGCTCTACTTCTCTTCCTCTCTCGATCTCTATTCACCTTATCTCTCTCTTTCTCTTTCTCTTCTCTTCTCTTTCTCTCTTTCTTCTCTACAACTCTTCTACTCTTCTTTTGCTCACACTCTCAGATTTCTTCGCTGGAGAGCTTCCTCTTCTTCTATGGAGAGTTGACCCTTTTCGAGAGGATGATGGGGTGATTTTATATCAGAAACAGAGCCTCCGAAGGTTGAGTAGAACATGCCCTAGTGACCACTGATTGGTCCACATGGCAGGGTACCACCCCTTATCTAACACGTGTCAGCATCCTGCCCCTTTTTCCCATCGGATCACGTGCTCAGCATCCACCTCGAATCACGTGTCAGGTGCCAGCTTCGGGTCACGTGCCCATTCATCAAACTTCACGAAGGATGCATAGCTGCGTTGACGCTATCAGCCTGCTGCGTTGACACATCAGTAATCCAGTGATCACGTTCTTCGGCAGACAGACGTGCTGCGTGGACGCTGCTAGCCCATAGCGTTGACGCAGTGGTGTTCCAGCAACTAAGAGTTCAGCTGGTTTGCATGCTGCGTAGACGCTATGATCATCCTGCGTTAACCCTTCTGAGCTGTCTCCGAGCTAGATGCCTATCAGGCTCAATGGCTGCGTTGACCCTGTCTAGCAATGGCGTTGACGCATGGATACGTTCCAGTGAACAAACAGCCTAGCCTTCTTAACTGTTGCGTCGACGCTGCTTGATGAGTGCGTTGACGCACCAGAGTAATCTAGTAACCCATTGGCTCTCCCTTTGTAACTGCTGCTAAGGGATTCTTGAACCGCTGCGTCTACGCTACTTGCTCACTGCGTTGACGCACCAGAATAATCCAGCAGCTTCTTTCTTGATGGTTTGAACTGCTGTTTCCACGTGTCAGCATTTCAGCCTCTTGGATCACGTGCCAAGTCTTGATGGCCTGAATCATCTGCAGATAGACAGAGGAAAATGAACTTAGTTCAGACGACTGTATATACTTAAGCAGAGCTGCCAGTGTATGGACTTGAACAGTGCAGCGAGTGTACAGACTAGGACTTGGTAAAACAAGGTCCAGTGTATAGACTTAGAAGGATTTGAACCAGTGTCCAGACTTCAGGTTTAACTGTGGATGTACAGACTTCAGGTGTGAAGACCATTGTGCAGACTTTGGAGAATAGTGGCCAATGTATAGACTTTGGATTTCAATGTAGATGTACAGACTCTGAGGAAGTGAAACGAGTCAGTGTACAGACTTCAAATTCCACTGTGGATGTACATACTTTAGGGACATGAAGCGAGTCAATGTACAGACTTCAAATTGAAGACAGCCGCTGTATAGACTTTGAAGATGGAAGCCAGTGTACAGACTTTCCACCGACCAGTGTATGGACTTCAACAGTGAATGGTTGTACAGGCTTGGAAGGATTGAAGCCAGTGTACAGACTTGATGAAGTGAAGTCAATGTACAGACTTAGAGTATAGCTAAAGCCTTGATCATAGGAATATGCTGGAGTGTATAGACCTCAGGCTTCAGAAACGGATGTACAGACTTCGCCTAAGACGCGGTACATACTTAGCTAAATGAAATGCTTCGTGAGACACAGCCAATGTATATACTTCATGAGACGTTGCATGCCAATGTACAGACTTATGTAAGTGTGTGCAGTGTATAGACTTTGTTACCCAAACAAATAATGTTCTGATGGGTCGACGCATCAACAAGGGTGTCAGCAAGGGTGGGTCGACCCACTACTGTTCAGACTGTAGATACATGCAGAGACATGATATCTGACAGAATGCAATGCATATATATAAAGAACAAATACCATCAATGCTAAACATCATCATTCATGTTGCTATCATTTGCCGAATGCTCAGGAATAAGAATGCACAGAAATACACTTTGTTTATTGCAATCATCAAAACACAATAACATTGCTATCATCAAAATACAATATTAAATGCACTCAAATGCACTCACTGTCTTGCTATCATCAAAACCAAAAAGCATTGCTATCATCAAAGCAACATAGCACATGCTTGTGCCTAAGAGGCACAACATTCTCCTCCTTTTTGATGATGGCAACACAATGTGTCAGTGAGTCACACGTAAGATTTTCTCCCCCTTTGACATGATCAAAAAGAGAAAAACAGTAAAAACAAGAGTGCAAAGTGCATTATTCATGCAAATTTCTCTAGAATATTCTCCCCCTGAATGTAAAACTCCCCTGAATTATTTCTCCCCCTAAATAATAGCTCCCCCTTTGAGAAGGAATATGAACAGATAAACAAGGTAGAGAATGTAGGAGGGTCACTTGACAACAGCTGAATCTTAGGTTCAGAAAAGAAGCATGATTATAAACAACTGTTAAAGTATAAGAATCAGCAATATACAAATTTGACAAAAATTCAGGTTTAACAGTGATAAATCTAGAGTAAGTCATTTGACCCCTGAACAAGAGTTTATAGATTCCATTTATAGCAATGAATCTAGGGCACATGGTATTAATAGATAAGTCAGAAATAATACCCTTTTGTGATTAAACAAGGAAATTCAAGAGAGGCAACTTGAACATGTATTGATAAAAATAATTTTCACTCATTGACTTTTGATTTTTCGAAGGGTTACAGCAGTTTGATTTTCACCTTTGAATTTCAGAACTTGAACTAAATGAATAGATCAGTGGCATTTATGCTGTTGACATTAGGTGTACACCTTGATCAGAGGCAGGTATCCCCAGTTACTAGGCATAAACTACTAGACCTATTTCAGATCAGAACCCACAAAGGATAGTCTTCACTTTTGACATTAAGGGTACACCTTGATTAGAGGCCAGTACCCTCAGTTACTTGGTGAGGACACTCTCTATAGATTTGACCCTTTGAACAGAGATATTCTGAAGCACTTCATGACTATGAGTTCTCCTGCTTCATTGGAGGAGATCACAATTTCTCAGTGCAATTCAGCCATTGCTCTGTCACTGTGTTCAGTTCTTAACATTAATGATCTTATTTACTGCTGCCCTTAATCCTTTTAGAGTGATTGTTTAGAAAATCAGTACACACTCTTATTAGCCTGTTCTAGACATTTCCAGATTAACGCATTCAGGTATATAAAAAAAAACTTTTTCCATTCTTACCATAAGACAAAGATTAAGAGCTATAAAAGTTTTCTTTTTATCTCAAATTCTGAAGGCAGACACATAACTCTTCAATTTATAAAGGTTAAACCTTTAGTTCCTTTCAATTGCAAGAGTGATTCTTATAAAAGAACAATTGTAATAACTGTAACTCAATTCACTAAACCATGAGCAGTACTGTTGTTCAGTGAAGGTTAGGGAAATGATAGCAATTGATAAGCAGTGATAGCAATAGGCATGGAGTTCAATGGCATCTGATGTCAAAGAATATGATAGAGTTGAATGGGGACCATGAGAAGTGAAAGGAATTCAATGTAATAATCAGAACTCTCAGCTCCCCCTGACATCATGATTCAAAAACATGCTATGCAATGATCATTTCTTTTCAGATTTTTAACTTTAATGATATGCATCACAGTGTTCTAAATGAAGACTATGCAACAATGATGCACAAGGCAAGTGTGCAATCAATTCAAGTTTATGCATCCAAGTCATGAACATTTTCATCCTTTTTCAGATTTTTCAACATATGATGCAGTGCACTGTTCTACATGAAGACAGGACCCATGGTACTCGGCGGAGAACCTGGTCTCAAAGACCATCTCACACATTGTAGAAACCTCCGGGCAGATTTCCTTGCCTTTTAGTAACATACCATTTGATATACCAGGGTTAAGCAAATGATAATGCAGTGCAAAGCAGCCCTACATGCATTGAACAGCATCATTGACACAAAGTCTATATAGTGCATCAACTGAATACACTAAAGAAGCATTCAAATTTAGTTCAACATATAGCAAGAGAAGAGCATCAGATATATGCAGAGTAAAACTCAGTAGCTGAGTCTGGAGTGCAGACTGATCAGCTAGACAAGAGAAGATCATACATCAAACAAGCAAAAACAACAATTTTCGATAATGAAGTTAAAGCAGACAAACAGCATTTTCAGATGATGAAATTTAAAAACAAGTTCAGAACTAACCTGATATGTAGAATCCTGGGGCTTCCTTTTTGAGTGCCTTGGCTAAATTACCCCTTTTATTTCTCTCACCAAGGCACACCTGCAACATATCAATCAATATGATCTTGCAGGAACCCAAGCTGCCTTGGGTCCTGTATGAGCCCTAACAGGTGTTCTGACTGGTCTCTTAACAGAATTATCATCATAGCCCATCAACTTGTGGCTGGACAAGGAATAACCAACTTGACCAGACTTACCATGATAACGAACAGAATTTAAGTTCCTTTTATGCACTTTATTGTAAGCATTAAGTTCATGTGCATGAATATTAAAATTTCTGTTATATGCATGGGCATGAGATTGGTGTAAGTGAACAAGATTGGTTCTGTTATTCACATGGAAATTTTTCTTTTCATAACCAGACAGCCAACAGTTACCAGCTCTGTGGCCTGGCTTTCCACAGTTGAAGCATGCAGAGTTTTTCTTTTTATCAATTAAATTATTTCTAACAGAATCATTGAGAGCAGGGAATTTTACAAATTTAGAATTCAATCTATTTCCCTGAGCATGCCAGCAATTTTCAACCATGTGGCCCAATTTGCCACAATGAAAACATTGAGTGTTCTTTTCATGAGATGCATGATTTTTGACATGGAACAGTTTATCATGCATTTTAACAGCAGATAGATCATCTAATTTCATTTGTCTACAATCATGCATGAGATGACCTATTTTATGACAGTAAAAACATTTGACATTCTTTCTTTTAGCATGAGACTGTTTGGCCTGAGACGTTTCAGCATACAGCTTTTTATTCTGTTTTGTTTTCTCGCTCTCAGTTTTCTTTTGCTTTTCTATCTGATTAGCAGGCAAACATGAAGGAGAAGCTGAAGTGCTAGCTAACTCAGAGCTACGCACAAAGGTTGTGTACAGTCTTTTTCTCTCTTCCTGTTTACTGCCTTCATCAGAGACTTTCTTCTTAGATGTAGCCTTCAGATTTTCTTTATTCTTAAAAGATTCAGACAACGATTTGTTCAGTTCAGTGATTTCATTTTTGAGAGAAGAAATGAGCATTTCACAATTTGTGACTTTTTCATTAAGCATAGTATTGACAGTTTTGTAGCTGTCTATTTCTTCCATTAATATGCTCACTCTCTCACATTCATTTTCAACTGAACTCTTCCCTTTTTCAAGTATTAAAAGTCTCTCAGAATTAGCAGAATTCAGCAGCCTCAATTCTTCATTTTCTTGTTTTAGTTTTTCATCCTGACTTAGCTTATTTAGTGAAATTTGATCACCATTAATTGAGCTCATTTTTTCTTCCAGTTCAGATATCTTATCTGTGAGTTTCTGATTTTTATTTTCCAAAACAGAAATTTTTCCTTTACTCACATTCAGATCAGCTAAGCACATATCATGAGATGTTTTCAGTTCTTGACATTTTTCACAATGAGCATTCGAATTTATCTGATCATATTTCTTTTTCAGCTTTCTATTTTCAGATTTCAAATGTTTACATCTATCAGACAATTCCTCATTTATTTCCCACAATTCATTAATTGAAATCTCTTCGGATTCAGATTCAGAATTTACCTGGGATGAGGAATCTTCATTATCCCGGTTGGCCATCAAACAGCTATCATTCTGTTGGTTATGCGCAAAGATAACTTTGTCATATATCTCTTTTCCAGAATTGCACCTGAGAGCAAAAGAATATACATCAGTATTAACAGCAGCTCTCAAGATATTAAGAATTATGACATTATCACGGTTCTTAAAGGTGTCCTCACTAGACCACTTGGTCTGATCTTTGGGTAATCGATGTGGGCCTTTGGATAGCAAACTCCATAGTTTGGGATCAATGGAATCTACATACACAGCTAGGCCTCCTAGCCAACTTTCAAAGTTAGAACCATCATAAATTGGAGGACGATCCATTTGGACAGATGACAGACAGAATCAACTCACTAAAACAAATGACAGGAAATGCAGCAAAACCAGATGGGCAAGGTAAAGCACTGAACCGGTGAAACAAAACAACGAGCACAATACACCCACTCTGAAATGCACCAAAAATCTAGCAGGATCCTCTGCAGATTGTTAGATCTGATAAGTCAGAGACCGCTCTGATACCAATTGTTGGGTTCGATGCAAGTATTCAGAGGGGGGGTGAATGAATATGGGCTATAAAAACTTTCACCCAATTAACAATTTGGGCTCACTAACTATTTAGAATGCTAACTAGACAGATTTATCAAATCTGGAAGACTAATTAGCAGATGCGGAATTAAACAAACAGGCAGTGAGCACTCTAACAAGACAGATTTAGACAAAATATAGCTCAACTAGAATTTCACTCTCTTGACAAATTAAAACACTCTAAGAAGACTAAATAACTCTTCTGCTCAACCAGAAGCCAAACACATGGAGCGCCCCTATGCATTCATCTAGCGGAAGCACAATAGAACAGAACAAACCACAATGCACAATGGGTTTTTAGGTGGTTCGGTCCAGCAGACCTACATCCACCCCACACTCAAACCGAGTGTGGATTCCGCTGACTCACAGCTTGAACAGCTGGGCATCACAGCTTGCCATACAACCGCTGGGCAACACAGCTTGCCGTCCGAGGAATCCTCCTCGCCCCGCTGAGCAACACAGCTTGCTGTCCAGTGGAATCCTCCACTGCAAACCGCTGGGCAATACAGCTTAGCCGTCCAGAGGCAGCACCTCTGCAATCGCTGACTCACAGCTTGAACAAAGATGTAAAATAGAAAATAGAAAAGATGGAAACACAGCAACTAAAGGCTGAACAATGAAGCACGAAATATAGCTCTAACAATGAGCAACCTCAGATCTGGTTATGAACCAAAGATCTGAGGAACGAACTCCTTCTCTTTCTCTCTCTCTCTTCTTCCCTCGATCTTACTCTCTTTCTTCACCCTCTCTCTTTCTCCTTCTTCTCTACTCCACTTCTCTTCCTCTCTCGATCTTTGTTCACCTTATCTCTCTCTTTCTCTTTCTCTTCTCTTTCTCTCTTTCTTCTCTGCAACTCTTCTACTCTTCTTTTGCTCACACTCTCAGATTTCTTCGCTGGAGAGCTTCCTCTTCTTCTGTGGAGAGTTGACCCTTTTCGAGAGGATGATGGGGTGCTTTTATATCAGAAACAGAGCCTCCGAAGGTTGAGTAGAACATGCCCTAGTGACCACTTATTGGTCCACTTGGCAGGGTACCACCCCTTATCTAACACGTGTCAGCATCCTGCCCCTTTTTCCCATCGGATCACGTGCTCAGCATCCACCTCGAATCACATGTCAGGTGCCAGCTTCGGGTCACGTGCCCATTCATCAAACTTCACGAAGGATGCATAGCTGCGTTGACGCTATCAGCCTGCTGCGTTGACGCATCAGTAATCCAGTGATCACGTTCTTCGGCAGACAGACGTGCTGCGTGGACGCTGCTAGCCCATAGTGTTGACGCAGTGGTGTTCCAGCAACTAAGAGTTCAGCTGGTTTGCATGCTGCGTAGACGCTATGATCATCCTGCGTTAACCCTTCTGAGCTGTCTCCGAGCTAGATGCCTATCAGGCTCCATGGCTGCGTTGACGCTGTCTAGCAATGGCGTTGACGCATGGATACGTTCCAGTGAACAAACAGCCTAGCCTTCTTAACTGTTGCGTCGACGCTGCTTGATGAGTGCATTGACGCACCAGAGTAATCCAGTAACCCATTGGCTCTCCCTTTGTAACTGCTGCTAAGGGATTCTTGAACCGCTGCGTCTACGCTACTTGCTCACTGCGTTGACGCACCAGAATAATCCAGGAGCTTCTTTCTTGATGGTTTGAACTGCTGTTTCCACGTGTCAGCATTTCAGCCTCTTGGATCACGTGCCAAGTCTTGATGGCCTGAATCATCTGCAGACAGACAGAGGAAAATGAACTTAGTTCAGACGAATGTATATACTTAAGCAGAGCTGCCAGTGTATGGACTTGAACAGTGCAGCGAGTGTACAGACTAGGACTTGGTAAAACAAGGTCCAGTGTATAGACTTAGAAGGATTTGAACCAGTGTCCAGACTTCAGGTTTAACTGTGGATGTACAGACTTCAGGTGTGAAGACCATTGTGCAGACTTTGGAGAACAGTGGCCAATGTATAGACTTTGGATTTCACTGTAGATGTACAGACTCTGAGGAAGTGAAACAAGTCAGTGTACAGACTTCAAATTCCACTATGGATGTACATACTTTAGGGACATGAAGCGAGTCAATGTACAGACTTCAAATTGAAGACAGCCGCTGTATAGACTTTGAAGACGGAAGCCAGTGTACAGACTTTCCACCGACCAGTGTATGGACTTCAACAGTGAACGGCTGTACAGGCTTGGAAGGATTGAAGCCAGTGTACAGACTTGATGAAGTGAAGTCAATGTACAGACTTAGAGTATAGCTAAAGCCTTGATCGTAGGAATATGCTGGAGTGTATAGACCTCAGGCTTCAGAAACGAATGTACAGACTTCGCCTAAGATGCGGTACATACTTAGCTAAATGAAATGCTTCGTGAGACACAGCCAATGTATATACTTCATGAGACGCTGCATGCCAATGTACAGACTTATGTAAGTGTGTGCAGTGTATAGACTTTGTTACCCAAACAAACAATGTTCTGATGGGTCGACGCATCAGCAAGGGTGTCAGCAAGGGTGGGTCGACCCACTACTGTTCAGACTGTAGATACATGCAGAGACATGATATCTGACAGAATGCAATGCATATATATAAAGAACAAATACCATCAATGCTAAACATCATCATTCATGTTGCTATCATATGCAGAATGCTCAGGAATAAGAATGCACAGAAATGCACTTTGTTTATTGCAATCATCAAAACACAATAACATTGCTATCATCAAAATACAATATTAAATGCACTCAAATGCACTCACTGTCTTGCTATCATCAAAACCAAAAAGCATTGCTATCATCAAAGCAACATAGCACATGCTTGTGCCTAAGAGGCACAACAGCTTATACTCGTTGCACATCCTACATCTCACTTTGCGTCTTATGTGGCTTAGAATCTGTGCAACTTTTTGCCTCGGTGCAACGTCCATACAAGGTCCGTGCATATGTGTGCATGTCAGTTCTATGTGTATGACATTTTGTCAAACACTAGGTCAGTGCATATCTCACATTCTGCTTACAGAAGTCAGTGCAGCTTTCATCTTGTATATACAAAGTCAATGCTATTTCCTATAGCTCCGATCGGTGCAATGTTTGGTCCGTGCATACTTAGTTCATAGAAGGTCAGTACAGAGTTGGTATTAGCTTTGTTAGCATCAGTGCATATTTGGTGTTAGCTTGAGTCGGTGCAGTTTCTGCTGCGAGCACAAGTCGGTGCAAGCCTTGTCTTGTACAAAACATGGTTCCATTTATTCTTTTCATAGTCCGTGCATACTTTTGTAGAAACACATGCATACTCGGTGTTGTTCTTGCTATAAGCATATAAATGTCCATGGATGGTTTGCATCACGCATACACACAAGGTTTGTGCATACCCAACGTCCGTGCATGTCTTGTTATAAAGTCTCTGCACATTAGTCTTATGCTATTCAAAGTCTGTGCAAAATCTACTCTTCCTAGTTAATAACAGTGTCTGTTATGCTTGTTCTTTGCCATGACAGGTAAGGCCAATGATCAAACACTTTGAGGGCAGAACTAAAGAAGCACGTGAGCTCGAACTAAGATAAGAAGGGCACATGATCTGAGGTAGAAAGCAAGCTGTTGCTCCTGACACGTGGAAAGATGTTATGCTCAGATGCTGCCACGTGTCCAGTGGGGATCAGATCTGGATGAAAGTTTGGGCTGGAAACGTGGTCTCCACACGCCCATCTCTCAGCTGGATATAAAGTAGAGAAGAATATGAAGACAATAAACTGAAGAGAATAGAAGAAGAGAAGTGCAGCCAGAGAGAAGAGTAGGAGAGCCAGTAGCAGAAGAAGAAGAAGAAGTCCAGAGAGAAAGAGAAAGATCTGAGAAGTGAAGAGAATGCTAGGGAAGGAGAAGAGAGAGTTTCCCTTGAAGACTTGTTTTGCAATTGCTCTTCGGAGCTACAGTTGTTTTTATTTTTGTCTTTATTTTTCGTTTGTTCTTTTCATCTGCTCAATGTGTTCTTTCGATCCTCTGGTTTGAGGTTGGGGTTCCTCCTGTGGACTCAGGAGAAGGGATACTTTGTGTCTCCGGTTGCAAGTGACTTGGTGTCACTTGTGCTTTCCCTCTGGGTTTCAGAGGAAGGGAGACTTGGTGTCTCCGTTGCAAGTGACAGGTTGTCACTTGTGGGTTCCCTCCGATTTGGAGGAAGAGAGACTTCGGTCTCTGGTTGCTAGTGAGTGGGTGTCACTAGTTGTTGCCCTCCTGGGTGGAGGAAGAGAGGAGTGTGTTCCTCTGGCTCAAGCTGTTAGCCAGTGTATGTTTGCAGACTGAGTCTGCGTGTTCTTACTTTTGCAAGGGAAGTCTCACTTCGGTTTGGGGTGAGGGGTGGACGTAGGCAGACTGTGGGTCTGGCCGAACCACCTAAAAATATTTTATCCATTGTGGTTTACTTTGCGTACATATTCCATATCTTCATTCCCTACTTCTCAGGTTGCTTGGGCATTCCATATCAGTATATGTGATTTTTGCTTTGATTCGTTTTAACTGATAAGTGTATGACAGAACGTTTAGCAGAAGTATTTACTTCTTAGTGTTTCTCATGGCAAGTGTTTTTTGAGAGCTTAGCTATCGGATTTCTGAGTCAGAAAGATTAGTAGTCCCATGAGACTACATTGAGTGCAGGCAAGAGTTTTATTTCTGCAATAGTTTTTGAAGGGGGATTCATTCACCCCCCCTCTGAATCTGTCTGCACCGATCACATCATTCCAACAAGTTTCTTCTAGGAACTTG
Organism: Amorphophallus konjac; assembly: GCA_022559845.1. NCBI lineage: Eukaryota > Viridiplantae > Streptophyta > Magnoliopsida > Alismatales > Araceae > Amorphophallus > Amorphophallus konjac. Next base: position 87,328,175 of record CM040127.1, on the reverse strand, counting down.
TTCATTTTAGTTAGATCTAACTACAATCCAAATTTTGTTCTAGGAGATCAAGCATACAAGGAGATAGAAGCCTGCAAAGACGTTGGTTCGGTACAAACAGCACAGGAAGTAGTGCTACCGACCTAGGAAGATCTACAAATTGGAAGCCCTAAACGAGGGAATGAGATAGAGGTTTTTTAGAAGAAATTGTTCTTTTTAGTACCCTCTTCTTACCCTCAAAATTTCACATCTTTAGGTCAAGGGAATCAGGAGATACAAGGGTGTGAAGTTGCTGGTTCAGCACAAGACGTGTAGAAAACTAGGGTTAATTTCTAGTCCTAAATTCGAAGTCTAAGATAGAGGTAGGTTATCTCATGAAAGGCTTAAACTTGAAGTCAGGAATAAAAGCCCTCTAATTTCATTTGATTTCATGCATTGTACACCGAGAATTTTATGATTTATTGGGACTATGCATCTAGTATACTCCTCATGCATAATTCTTAGCCCTAATTAAGTTCAAAGGAGAATTTTCTTGTTCATTACACAAACCCACACATATTGTTGGCCTATACTTGTTCTATCATGTTTATATATGTTGATTTTCAGGCATGATGTGTCTTAGATTATTATTGTATTTTACTATAATTAAGTTTTCTGTAAATATAGGAAGAAACGGTCTTCCTGTAGACCGCCAGAAACCTTAGCGGTCGTACGATAGACCGCTAGCCATCAGAAAACGGTTCTCTCTAGACATTTTACAATTTCTAAAATTCTATATTTTTAAGTTAGACCGAAACTTAATGCAGAATGGACCAAATTAATGTATGTTAAGCCTAGTTAAGTAGGTTTTACTCTTGTTTCAAGTGATATTTTCATATACCTAGTTATGTTAACAGAACATTCTAGTAGATTAATGATTCTTTATGCACTTAGAATTATTTTTAAACTTATGTTATTTTCATGACCAAATCATATACTTTTGTAATTAACTTAATTTTATATGATTCATGGACTAGTCATGATTTGATCGTTGTTACCACTATCTCTCTCTCCTAGAGTCATTTTCTTAAGTACATGACACATATCCCGGTATGTTGTCATTAGTTACACCTTTGCACATTAAGTACACAATCTTGGACTTGATAACCTTTCCATTGGATATTCCTTCCAACAGACTAGGAAATCTTGTTTCAAGGCCTCCGTAAGACTCTGCGAGCGTGCGATTCCCACTAGGATGCCTAGCTGGTTGTACCATTAAAACCCCATTATCTGAAAGTACATTTACCGGTGTTTTGTGAGATCTGGACCTTTGCGGCCATATGCTAGACCGCTACAGTCACAAAGCGGCCTTTACCGTGACCGCTAGGATCCGAGAGATTTCACTATGTCGACTTTGTTATTTCATATGTAAAACGGTCCTGCACTAGACCACTTGTCTCAAGAAACGGCCCAGTAAAAGACCGCTTGGTTCCTGATTGTGTCTAACCCAAGGTTCGACATTTGGGTTGGTTTATTTGAGTTCCTAGATGGTCTTAGAATTATCTGGACTCTGAACTTATGTTAATAAAGTCAATGTTAAAAATATGAAAGATAATGAATGTACCGTTATGCTGTCGAATTTTTTCCTTAGCATAACCTAGTTATTAATGCATTTCTTGAATTCTCATGATCAATTATTGGTACGTTCTATACCTTGGTTATCTTATCATGGAATTATTGTTGAACTTGTTCATTATTGGCCACATTATTGTTATAATCGTGGAAGTAGCTTGATTTATACTTGAAGATGCAGTTTGAGCACTGATTATGTTCAAGGGCTCTATGCTAGTCCCCTCGGCTAATTGTCGAAAACATACTGTAAACCATGGGGTATGATGTTAATGGCGTCGCATTGCACCGGGAGTACTTTCTTTATAAATAAGTGAAAATCTACAGACATGAATATAGATCCACGTAAATTCACGAAGTACTTGCTGTAAAGCGAAAGTACTTTCTTACGTGTTACTTGACTTTCTAGTGCATAGCCTTTATGGTTATGAAAAGTACATTCTTATGACATTCTTGTTCATGGAAAGGCCAGAATTACATTCTTGTTATATACTTAATCAATCATATTCTCGTATCTCGTCATGATCATATCTTGTTACTTTGGTTTTGTTCACATGTTTTACCGTATTTGCATGTTTTATCTTATTCTCTAGAGTTAAAATGTTAATCACTTAAATTTACCTTTATGTTGATACGAAGATACCTACTGAACAAGTGTGCTTATTATCTACTTTCTCAGTGTTTCAGGAAGTACAAGTGAATCAGATTCGAATTATACAAGTAACGAGTCCGACAGTGATTGAAGGACATATGAACGAGAGAAGCCTTAGTTATCAAGTGTTTAGTCGAGTCATGATGTAATCTTTATTTTATTGAGTCTATTAAAGAGAGTCAAAGATCTTATTGTAAGGATTTGTGTAATGGTGCGACACGGATTCAGAGTGGGGGTGAATGAATCCCTCTCTAAAAACCTAGACCAATTTAAAAGTTAAACCTAAGCAAATTGATCTGGACAACTTAAACTGATGTAGAATTCAGTACATTTAGGCGTATGTATTAAAAACGTGCCTAGCATGCATCTAGCGATGAACAATCTGAAAATAAAACCACGAAGTACATAAGGGATTTTTAGGTTGTTTGGTCCTCCAGACCTACGTCTACCCCACACTCAAACGAGAGTGTGGATTCCTGCTGCCTAACAGCTTGAACTGTTGTGCATCACAGCTTATGTCTGCTGAGCCTCACAACTTACTTACAACCCACTGAGCGTCACAGCTTGCTGTCCGAGGTATCCACCTCGCCTGCTGAGCATTACAGCTTGGCTCTGCTGACTCACAGCTTGATAGAAGAGAAAGAAAATGAAAATAAAGATATAGAAGGTTCAGCAACAAATGGTTGACAATTAATGCAAACTAGATTGCTCACGCGGGAGCAATATGTCCTGGATCTGATACAACAGACACAGTAGACAGTAGATCTTCAGTCTCTACTACGGATGCTTCTCCGATCGTTCTTCCTCTCAAACTCCTCTTGTCTTCTATTCTCTATCTGTCTGCTCTGTCTCACTCTTTTTCTCTATTGACTTTTTATCAACCTCACTCTCTCGATTTCAATCTTTTATCTCTGATCCTTGATCTCAATTTTCAATCCTACAATTTCTGATTCTTATTTTCTCTCTTCGAGTCTTCGTCCTATTTATAGGCTGCAATTGAAGGGCACGTGGAAACCTTATTTCCAGCCCAACTTTCATCCATATCTGATTCTGCCAAGGCCACGTGATAGCATCTGAGCTTGAAGACTTTCCACGTGTCACGAGCATCACTTTCTCTCAGCCTCGGATCACGTGCCCTCTCTAAAGTCCACAAACCCCCGTCCTGTCAATGTGTAGGACTTTTAGTCAGTATATAACAGTCAGACAATAAGGAAATTGCACATACTTAATAGAGCTTTAACAAAAATGCACAGACTAAAATTGACAACGTGCATTTGATATATACACAAACTTTTATTGACAATGCAAAGTATGCACATACTTACGTAAATCATAAAATAAGGATGCACCAACTTAGTGTGTGCAAAATACAAACGTTGAACTGACAAAATATGCCATGAGCTATTATGCATAGATCTTGCGTGTGCAAAGAATAAGGATTGCACCGAGTTTCATAGTTATACTACAAAGAGTTGAGCAAACCTGGTTATGTGCGAGGCGAAACATGCACAGACCTTTTATGCGCCTAAGAGAGGTTGGCACCGATGCAGTTATGCACGAACCACCTTATACTCAGACTAAGTTTGGCCTAATGCCAGATGTGCACAGACTTTATTTTACCACAATGCAACAATGCACTAACCTTGGCATACAACCATGAGAGTTGCACCGACTCGAGTCGTGTGCGATGCAGAGCATGCATCGACTCTTGAATGCGCAAGGAACAATTGCACCAACATTGTCATGCGGATGAATCTATAATGCATAGACCTCATGCACTAACTACCCACGTCATGCACCGACTTACTTCATGCAATAAAGCAATGTTGCACTGATCTCATTAAGGCACAACAAAAAGTGCACAAACGTTGTATGCAAAATGAACCTATATGCACCGACTACAATGATATTGACACAAGGTGTGCACCGACCTAAACTAAGTGCTCTACAGTGGATTGCAGCGACCTGGAACATAAGCGAGCTAAGCATTGAAGAGTGCACCGACTTCAACAAAGAACTGCATGGACCTTATGCAAGAAATGCATACATGCAATGACTTCAACATGTGCAAAACAAACATTGCACCAACCTTATTATATGCAGAACGAACAACTTGTGTTGAAATACAAGGGCATTCAATAGATTTGATTGAAGTGTCTATTCCTTTAATTCTTAGCATGATTCATAGAGTGTCATTATCAAAACCAGAGTTCTAACAATCTCCCCCTTTTTGATGATGACAACACTATGAGTCATGTATGATTAAACAAGTCAATTAATTGACTAACCACGTTAATCAATTCTGAGTATTCAATCAACTATGAGTCATGTATGATATCATTCACAAGAGTTTTGTCTAACATGCACATCAAGAATGCCATTTGCAGCACTATGCATGAAGTATGAACAACTACGTATGCAAACTAACATTTCTATGTACAAGAAGAAAATTCAAACTGAGTTTTGATTAAGTCTCTCTTTACACAGACAAATATATTCAAAACATTTTTACAGAATATCAGCACATCAGAATCAGCATCAGAATCTTATCCCAAAGCATAAACTATCATCAGAAGCATCATCATCGATCTATCATATATGACCACCAGAAATTCTCCCCCTTTGTCATTATCAAAAAGAATCTGGGGAACTTTTAGAAATTAGTGACCCTAAGGACCCCTGTAGCCTCCCCGGTCCCTGGGTGGTGCAGAGCTAGAACTCTCCCTTGGATATGGAGTTCTTTGACTTGTAGAGCCTGGGGCTGCAATCCTGTCCATTACTGAAGCCCGAAGTTCTTTAATGGATTTTGACAATTCTTCAAACTAGTAATGTACCATATTTCCTAATCTATTTACTAGGGAGGAGTTGGAGTCTTGCTCGGTGATAACATGTTTGAGGTTGTTTGATAGGTTGTCGACTTGTGTCTTGACTGTATCAAATTTCTGACTGAGCTCCTGCTGACTTTCAGTGATAGTGTTTACTTTACTCTTCATCTTTTCAAATTCTATCTTGAGATCAAAAGTGTGATCAAGAACTTTAGTGAGCTTTCTGAATGATGTAGCTTGAGTATCTTGCATGCTACTCACCATTTCTCCAACCCTATTGCATACTCCCATACAAGATTCCAAAAGCTCTCGTAATGCTGCATCAGTCCATTGTTTATCAGACATAAACTGTATCCATTGAGTATTCATAGTATTTTCCAGATGTTGCATTCTAGAATTCAATCTGTTAATATTAAAGTTTGTGAACAGGAATTGTGCATTCATGAAGTCATTCTGATTCATCACCATGTTTGTCAAATTTGTCAGCATTTCAGCAATGTTGGGCTCAGAGCTTGATCCAGGTGAATTGAATGAAGAAGCACTAGAATCTGGAAATTCAGTATGATATGCAGGTTGCTCTTCAGGTGACAGTGGAGGTGGTATACCAAGGCCAACCATTCCCCCCAGATGGGGTCCATATGAAGGAGCAGGGGCAAGAGACATTCTTGGATAGAATCGATATAGAGGAGCTAGTCCCATAACATACTCCTGTGTATCTTCCTCAACAACCCCTGAAACTTCCTGTGGAGCTTTATGTGGAGCTTCTTCATCAGTCTCTTGAGTTCCCTGTGGTTCTTCTCCATTCTGAACTTCGTCTTCTCTTTGTTGTTCATCCTCCTGTTCATCAACAACTAAATCAGCAATTTCTTCCAAAACTTTGTCAACTACTTCTTTCATGATCTCGGTAACCATTTTAGCCAAAAATTCTTCATCTAAGGTAATTTCTTCTTCCCTTTCAGAATCATACATTTGTTCATCTGTGGAAGGATCTTCATTTTCACATGTCACTTCTACATAAATTTCTTCCATTTCATCCTCTTTTTCAACTTCTTCACTTTGTTGTTCTTCCTGAACATCTTCTATTATCTCCTCTTCTTGAAGATTTTCGGTTCTTTCCTCTTCCACATCTTGTGATTCTGCTTGTTGTTCAGCAACTTTTCTTGGCTATTCTTCCTCTTGTTCTTACTGATCTATTTGCTGTTCCTACACAGGTTGCACTCCAAATCTGTTAAACAACTCATTGATATTTTGATCTAATTGATGCCGAATTTGCTCATCAGATAATCCCAGCTCATGGACTTCTTATTCTAATTGTAGATCTTTGAGTTGTTTCTCAACATGCTCCTCAGCTGTTTCTTTTTCAATTTCCCTTAAGATTTCTTCTTGCTACTCAGCAATTTGTTCCTCAGCTTGTTCCACTGCTGGAGGCAAATCCTCCCCCTGACTAAGTGCTTTCTTTTCAGCCTGTTCTTTCACTTGACTTGAAGTGGTAGGTTCCAATTTCATGTATTTGGTTATAAAATCCATGTTGTAAACATTCACTTTGGGTATATCCTTTGAACTCTCATTATCTAGAAGAATCCCTACTTTCTTAAAAATAGCTGTCAATTGGGCCGCATATGGTAAGTTTCTCCTTGACTCCTTGCAGGTTTTCATAATCTGAATGATTACTTCTGGTAAACAAATCTTGATATTCTTCAGCAAATAGTACAAAATAAATCTCTCTGAGTCTGTTAATCTCCCTCTCCCTCCAACGTGTGGAGTTATCATGGTAGTGATAATGTGGTGCAGTAGTCTCTTGAGAGGGGAAAATTTGTTTGCATTGAACCAACCTAGTTTTGTTTGGTTCTTGTCACTAGGATTGCTAGGCTCATCAGTAATAATGGAGTATGCATTGTGAAGATTATACATAAATTCTTGTTCAATTTCTCCATCTTCAGGTATTCTAAAAGCTCTGTGAAGGAGATGCCTGGAAAGTTCAATCCTAATGCCTTTGACACTCGTCAGCAATACTGACTTATCAAGATCATATCTCAAATTGTTGTAAAATTCTACAACGAGTCTAGGATAATAAATTCTATGTCTGCCCAAAAATTTCTTCCATTTTTGAAATTTGAAAATCTCTACCAATTCAGGAAATTTTGAAATCATTTCACTGTGATGAAAATCCACATATCTTGGGAACACTATTTTCCCGGTTTCTAGAATAATTTCGGCTAGACTAGAAGGCTTAGCACAAATACCTCTCTCTTCAGATTCTTTGATGACTTTCTCTTTCCCTTTTCTTTTCTTCTTTTCTGGAGCCTCTTCACTTCTTTCTGACTTGATTTCCACTGGTTGCATCATCTCCATTGCCTTTCTTTTACCTTTGACTGACTCCTTCTGAACAGATTCAGAAGTAACTCCCTTTGCATGTGCCTCTTTTGATCTCTGCTCATAGTGTTGAATCACACCAGTCTTCATGGCTTGAGGAGTCGTAGGCTGCTGCTCTTCCATGACCTTCCTCCTCCCCTTGCTCTTTACCGCCAGAGAAGACATGATGGAAGATGATGATAGAGTAGAGGACGATGTCTAATAGGAAAGAAAAAAATGGAGAATGAAGTAGAGGAAATGTGGAGAGGCTGGTAAAAGAAACTCGAAGAAGTGAGACCAGAGAGATACGCTCACGGCTGGGAGTCGTGAGTGCGGGAAGGTCTCAGCTTGAATGGAGGGTATGAAAGACACTTTAGGGTTGAGTAATATAAAGAAATAATGTCGTCTTTACCCGATAAACATATCGTACCCAGACTACCCCTCACTTTTATATAAAATGCCTTTCTTCACCTTTTTAATGGTCTTCAACGTATCAAGCTTATATCTTATTACTTTATTGTTGAGCTATGGTTTTGATGATAACTAAACTTCATGTGTGATGGAGATTGTTGAGCTATGACTTTGATGATAACTAAACCTCATGTGTGATGATAGTGGTTTTGATAATCACAACATATTGTGTGCTTGATTAGTGGAAAACATCTTCATGATAAATGAACTCACATGTGGCTATATTATCTTACAGGTTGCTTTACTAAAACATCTTCATGATAAATGAACTCACATGTGGCTATCTTATCTTGCAGGTTGCTTTACTAAGTAGGTTGATGATTGAATCATGCATGCTGCACATTAGTCTTTGGAGGTTTCATGTGAAGACTATGCTTCTCAGTGAAATGGTTGAGTCCTTATGGATATGAAATTGATTGCATGGCCTTGTGTTGTGTAAATGCATAGCCATTTCATTACATGCTCTGTTGAGGATTTCCTCTGGTTCTTGTATATCATGAATGCATGAGTGACGGCTCCTAGTCATTCTGATCATATGGCTTAAATGCTTTGAAATGGTTTAAGGGAGAACTGGGTTGAAGTTGGGATCTTCAGATTCGTTGGTTGAATATTAACTTGCTTCTAAATTCCCGAAAGTGCAGGTTAATATTTCCCACATTATGATGGATTCAAGGTAAGAATTTATATTGGAATCCATGGTGACACTCTTCTAATCTTGAGTTGAAAAATGGGTTCTCAAGTGCTTTCATACAGATCTTTCATGTGGATTCTTATATGCCTCATGATAATGCTTTCGTAATCATATTTCATGTCATTTGGGTCTTGGTCTCAAAACTAGCTTCATATGTTAATGCATGACCCATATATTTTGATCTTGATCTAATCTCTTGGTTTATCATGTTTTTCAGGATGCAAAATCATTGTTGATCTTCATGGGATTATTGTAATATTTAATCAATTGTTTCCCTTTAGTTTGATGGAGGTTTTAGTTATTTTTCAAACTCAAACTGCCTTACAGTCTTCACCATTTTCAATCCAACCATTGGATCTCCATTCTAAAAATTTTATGTTATAGCTCTGGGAGTCCTCTTTCCAACGCTTCCAGTCTCGCTTCGATCGGAGTTCGGAGCTAGGAGAATTAATTCCTGCCGCCGAAGCGTGCAGAGCTGTTTTTATGAAGCTGCCTGAAAGGGTCGACCCTTAGGGTCGACCCCTCAAGAAAGGGTCGACCCTAAGGGTCGACCCCTGTAAACCAGAACCAAAATTTGTTCTGTTTGGGTTTTGGAAACCCAAGGGTCGACCCTTGGGGTCGACCCCTTGAATTCTGGAAACCCGAGGGTTGACCCCAAGGGTCGACCCATGTAAAACAGAACACAAAATCCATTCTGTTTGACTTCTGTATGCCTAAGGGTCGACCCCAAGGGTCGACCCCTACAGGTCCTCTTGCTATTTTTGTTGAACCGGAACCTGGTTCTGAGAGGGTCGACCCCTGGGGTCGACCCATGAACTTCTGGACCTCTAGCACAGCACGAGGGTCGACCCCAAGGGTCGACCCTTCTGTTCTGGGCGGCGCCGGTTTTGTTGACTTGTTGGTTTCGAGCCACATGGGCTTATACAGCTGTTAGGGTCTCCGGGAATCACTCCATAATATATGGATCTGGTCCCCTGAACGTCCCTTGACCTGTCTAGGAGTATAAATCATCTTGTTAAGGGTGTAAACCCTAAGGGATTTTCGTATACACTATTTTCAGGTTTCTTTCTAACCCTTCTTTGTGCAGGTCGCAGCAGCCACCTCCAGCCCTTGTTCCACTTGTGTTTGTGCGTGAATGTGAAGGGAAGAAGGAGGATTCGAAGTTCCAATCAACCCTCTACTGCTGGCTGCGAGTGAAAACAAGATTCAAGCTCATCCGATTCAAGATTGTCAAGAACGTCTTCCTGCTGCACCAGTGTTCGATTAAATTCCGAGAAGAGAAAGGGGGAGCTTCTACAAGGATAAATCATTCTCTCTTTACACCTTTCATTCTGATTCTTTGAGTTTAAACTTCAGCATATGTTGTAATCTTTATCTCAGATATTTGTGTGTGTGTGGATCATTGTTGGATCCGTGGTCGTGTGTGTGTCGTGATTTATTCGTGTGTGTACGTAGGTCTTCCTAGAATCTACGTTTGTGTGTGTGGGTGTCTAGTTAGATTAGTTCTGTATCTTGTGTGTGGTTTGGTGCACTTGTGGTAGTGTGTGTTCGTGTTGGTGATCCGGCCATCGGATCGTGTGTGTGTTGTTATTCCGGTCGTTTGACCGTGTGGGAGACTACGTCTCTGTGTGTGTGTTTGTGTTTTGGGGCGCGTCCCTGTGTGTGTGTGCAGGCGTCATCCTGCGTGTGTATTTGGAGCGTCGTCTCCGGTTGGGAATTTATTCCCGAGTGAAGCCTCACCTAGTTTGGTGAGGGGTGGACGTAGGGAGCCCGTCGTGGTCCCGAACCACCTTAAAATCCTTGTGTATTGTGGTTTGCTTTGCGCACTGGTTTGGTTTATTTTGTGTATCCATCTATATGATCGTGTGGGATCGGTGAACTTGAGAGAATCGGTTTAATGGCTTAATCAACTTCCTTAATTCTGTTATATGTCATTAACTCCACCGTGTGCACTCGTCTTGTCTCATAATGTTTGTTGTTATCAAGCTTGCCAGATCAACAGTTTTGGGTGTTTTAATTGTTGTCTCATTGCCTTTGATAAAAGGTCAAGAGTTTTATTTAAAATTGTAGTCACCCAATTCACCCCCCTCTTGGGTGTCATTGATCGAGGGACCCAACAATTGGTATCAGAGCTAAGGCTCTAATTTGATAGATCTAACGATCTAGAGTTATCCGAATCAATGACTACCATGATCTACACCTTGAATTCTCCACCCGTGTTTGATGGCTGTAATTTTGATTTGTGGTTAGGAAGGTTGTGTAGTCTAGTCAATTCATACGACCCTAAGCTATGGAAGCTTATTTCACATGGTCCTTATGAATTGCCTAAAGACAAAAGTGTTTGGACTGCAGATCAAAAACTTAAACATGATCAAAATGGTTTGACTCTAAAATTACTTATTGCTGCAGTTGACTCTAACTATTTTCCTTTGTCTCCCATTGCAGATCCGCGAAGGAAATATTGGATGGATTAGCAGACCTCAAGGAGGAGCTTAAAGACAGTTGTCTTATAGCGGGCACGAGTGAACAAAGGAGTGGTCAGCCAAGTGAATCGAGCTCAAGGGTAAACTCTGATTCTGATTATGAAGATGATTTTAACTATGAAGAATTGTTGAATGCTTATGAAGAGCTTGCTGAAAAATACAAGAAGTTAAAATCTGAAAACAAAAAATTGCAAAAGAATGTAGGTCAAAATAAAACTGATTCCTCTTGTAAAGAATGCTTACACCTTAAGGAATTGATTGATGGTTACATGTTTGACATTGAAATTCACAAAGATCAAATCTCTTCCTTGAGAAATGAAAACAAAGAGCTGAGAGAGAGAGTTAGTCTTATGAACAATGGTCAAAATGAGCTTGCTCATGATAAAAATCTTGAAATGGAAAATGAGAAACTGAAGGAATTGAACAATACCATTTCTGAAAAATTGCTTATTTTTGAAAAAGGAAAAGGTTTGCTTGTTGATCAATGTAAAGAAATGCATGTGATGAAACAAGAAATGGAAACCTACAAAATCATCAACACCCAACTACATGAACAAGTCAAGACTTGTGAAAATAAGATGGTCTCCTATGAATTGCACATTTCATCACTTGAAAAAGAAATTTCTGATTTGAATGCTTCTTTATCTAGATTTGTCAATGGTCAAGAAAACTTGGATAAACTGTTGGTAATGAAAGTAAACTTTCAAAGAGAAGGGCTGGGGTTCAATCCTGTGAACAAAAAGAAATTTGAAAGTAAAATATATACTTCATTTGTTCATGACAATTGTGCACCTACCATCTCCACATCTTACTCCCAGCAACCCACTGTATCAAGAACCCAATCAAATCAGAAAAACAATGTGAATGTCCAAAAGCTTCAAAAAGAAAACAAAAATCAGAAAATCAACATGCATCAAAAATCCAAAAATGCTGCTAGCATCTCCATGCATGTTGAACATACTTCTTCCACACACACACAACCACCTAGAAAGAAATTCTCATGTTTTTATTGTGGAAAATATGGACATGTCATGCATGATTGTTTTATGAGAAAGAATAATGATTTAGAAGCATGTAGGAAAAGAATGAAACCTTTTACAAATGGGAAACAAGAGTGGAACAAAAAATCACATGCTTCAAAGAATCCTCGTGCTTTTAAGAACTCAAAGTCATGTTGCAACTACTGTGGTAAATTTGGACATATGGTGCATGATTGTTTTCTGAAGAAAATTGATGATTTGAATGTTGTTATGAAGTGGAAGCCACGTGCCAAAGATGCTACTAATCCACAAGGACCCAAGATGGTTTGGGTACCTAAGAATGCCAAATGAAAAATTTGTTTTGCAGGTGTGCCTTGGGAATGTAAAGCATGAAATCTATTTTTCTCACGAAGGTAAGGCACACAAGTGGGATAAATCAGGTTAAAAGAAAAAACTAAAACTGAAATTTGAAAATTCAGGTGATATCCCTCTCACTCTCTTCAGTAATTATGTCATTGTTTGATTCATATTGTGCTGAATTGTCTTGTGTTAATGCACATGTTTGTTCATGCATTCCATCCATAGATAGTTGCATACACTTGTGCATATCATCCTCATATAGCATCTTGTTGAAGTGGTGCTTTGAAACCATCAATAAAGTTCACTACATTTGTTGAGCTTGCATGCACCCTCATGTTTGCATACACCCTTTCACATATTATCTTGCATAAGTTGAACATTGTGAAGTCATGTCATAATGCATAGCATTTCTCCTACCTTCATCACCCTTGACTACATAGTATATCAAATGGTGACATGTGGAAGGACAGGTTATGCCTGTCTGAAAGCTATCACTACGCGTGAGGTGATCTTTAGATCTAAGTTCTCCGCCTAGTACTATGAGTCGTTAGATTGTTACTGAACATCTTGCATTCTTGCACACACTAAGGGGGAGCAACCACATTCTTCATATGAGCTTAGTGTTTAAGGTTCACACATGAGTCATGCATTGCATCTTGAGCTATCTAGTGGATTTTGGTTGTTAAAATAATTTGTTATGCCAAAGTTAATAAATTTGAATCAAAATTGACAAATCAATTCTTGTTGTTCTTGGATACAGATTACACTCCCAAAATCTAAATGCTGATGGGCTGGCCGTGACCAAGTTTGAATCAAATGAGGAATACCTTGCAAGGATGAAAATGATAAAAAATTTCTCAATCCACCATTGGGAGATAGGAAGTGATTTTGATAGTACCCAAGACATGGTATGAAAAGTGCGCGTCTCTGTTAACAAAGGATGGGTTCAATAGGTGAAAGACTTGGAAGAAAAAGGATTCTCAAGACAAAGGTAAGAAAGTAAAATCTGAAATATCAACCCCTGTGAGGTTGGCAATCTCAGTGATTGAAGGCTTCCAATCTTGTCTCCTGAACCAAGGTAATTCAACATTGTTAAATCATGCAATGTTCTTTTTATCACTTGGTGATACCTTTAGATGACAAGTGTTGATTCTAAAAACTTGAGTTGTCATTTACTAGCATGTTGTGACAAATTGGTTGAATCTAGTTTGATGTGATGAACATACTTAATTGATTTAACAGAATGAATCCTTGAGATGAGTTATGTGACTTGAAAATATGTTTGTGATTATATGATCCATACATTTGACTTTTGGATGAACTCTCATTTCAAAACTTGTGAAAGACCTTTCAAAATCTATTTTTGAACAATTCTGAAATTTGGGTTGCACTGCTTACTTTTGATCATTTATGCACCCTCATTCATAAAGGTCTTGTCATAAACAATGTTTGCTGATTCATGGATTGAATGTGGATGAACTTAATAAGAATTCTGTCACACTGACTTGGAAATGAAAGCTCTCATCTTCTTTTTGCATCCTATCCTTCATTCTCATACAGTAATAGGATGCATGCATCAGAATCCAATGCATTAGGTGCATTTAGTTCTCTCAAATGAAAAACCAAAAACACACACCTTGCACCCATGTTAATTTCTGCATTGCATTAGAACTCATGCATTCGTTACACTTAGTTCATTCGTTTGGCATCCATTCAATTAGTATCAAATTGACATCACATTGCTCGCATACATGTCATAGTGCATTTGCATAAACTCCCAATGTGTGCTTGTGTGTTATTATATGCTATTCACCCCCATCCTTGAAAATTCTATGACCTTATGCATTCTTGATAAATAATGTTGCATTTGAGTCATTATTGGTGTGCTTCATGTTGTACACTTTGGGGGGAGTAAAGTGCATCTATTTAGGGGGAGTTGTATTGTTATGTATTCATGGTATTTTCGGTATACATGCTGAATCAAATTCACACAATTCATGCACAGAATATGAAAATGAGTGTTAAGAATAAGGATATATGTTTTTCTTTTCAACACTCTCGAGATGTTAAACTTGCTGCATGTATGTTGAAGAGACAGTTGAGGAAAAAGCTGCCTACCTATCTTTGTTGAAAAATCTGAAATGAAAATGAACGGTAGAGCAATGCTTGGTCTCACTGAGTAAACTGGGCACATGTCACCTGAGACGTGATGTGGTTCATATCTGAAAAGTGTGGACTAGTACCTCTGTTCAAAATGAGGTGAGATGGTTCAGTATTCTAAGTAACCGGGGATTCTGGCATGAGCTCCATGCGTCTACTCGCGTAAAAAGGAATCATTTTGGACCTGATCACTCTTGAAAAATTCTGACTATCATGTGGTACTGGTTGAGTTGAAAAAATGATGGTGAAAACTCATTGTGGTAGAGCGAAGCCTCCAATACGCTGCTCTCAAAATTGAAGTGCAGTCTGTAAAATGTCTCCCTGTGTTGATCTGAAAATCTAAATATCCATATTGAAACTATCATTTTTCATGTTACTCACTTACACATTTGAGAATTTGATTTAATATGTATTCAGAAAGTTGATTGACTGCATTAGCAATTGCATTAATCTCCTATATGATTGGAAAATCTCCCATGTGCTACACATGTGTATTCCGATTGTCATGACTCTCTTGCATCTTTCCTATACCCATCCCTTCTTAAATAAGTACGGGGGAGCAGTGTTGCATGTATATATATGTATCTATTTGTTTGCTTGTGTATGCATCTCACATGCCATCACATGCATAAGTTGCATCTCATGCATTTCAAACCACAAATCAAAAATTAAAAAATCTGGAAAATACTGAAAAACAAAAATTGAGTGAACTTCCCATGCTATTTACTTGCTCAATAAATTCTTGTGTTTGCTTGGCAAATGGGGAGAAAGATTGGGCACAACCAAGTAATCAACATTTGATATCCTCTCTAGCCAACAATTGGTTCTCGAGTCCACAATTGGTGTTTCCCATCCTTTCCATGAACCCATTTATTTATAACTTACTCCTGCTTCATCAGAATTTCAAATGTGGGTTACTGTTCCTTGCACTTTTATCATGCTACAATGTGCATCTCCACTGTTTCTTCTTCATGAGGGAGTATGATTGGCATTACCCCGCTTTTTGATAATGTCAAAGGGGGAGAAATATTTCATGTGATTCATGCTTGTTAGATTCATGATTGGGGTTTCATGATTGGGGGAGAACAACTTGCCACTCGTTTGTCATCTTCACTAAGATTGTCATCATTCATCACTAAGTTTGTCATCATCAAAAAGGGGGAGATTGTTGAGCTATGGTTTTGATGATAACTAAACTTCATGTGTGATGGAGATTGTTGAGCTATGACTTTGATGATAACTAAACCTCATGTGTGATGATAGTGGTTTTGATAATCACAACATATTGTGTGCTTGATTAGTGGAAAACATCTTCATGATAAATGAACTCACATGTGGCTATATTATCTTACAGGTTGCTTTACTAAAACATCTTCATGATAAATGAACTCACATGTGGCTATCTTATCTTGCAGGTTGCTTTACTAAGTAGGTTGATGATTGAATCATGCATGCTGCACATTAGTCTTTGGAGGTTTCATGTGAAGACTATGCTTCTCAGTGAAATGGTTGAGTCCTTATGGATATGAAATTGATTGCATGGCCTTATGTTGTGTAAATGCATAGCCATTTCATTACATGCTCTGTTGAGGATTTCCTCTGGTTCTTGTATATCATGAATGCATGAGTGATGGCTCCTAGTCATTCTGATCATATGGCTTAAATGCTTTGAAATGGTTTAAGAGAGAACTGGGTTGAAGTTGGGATCTTCAGATTCGTTGGTTGAATATTAACTTGCTTCTAAATTCCCGAAAAGTGCAGGTTAATATTTCCCACATTATGATGGATTCAAGGTAAGAATTTATATTGGAATCCATGGTGACACTCTTCTAATCTTGAGTTGAAAAATGGGTTCTCAAGTGCTTTCATACAGATCTTTCATGTGGATTCTTATATGCCTCATGATAATGCTTTCGTAATCATATTTCATGTCATTTGGGTCTTGGTCTCAAAACTAGCTTCATATGTTAATGCATGACCCATATATTTTGATCTTGATCTAACCTCTTGGTTTATCATGTTTTTCAGGATGCAAAATCATTGTTGATCTTCATGGGATTATGGTAATATTTAATCAATTGTTTCCCTTTAGTTTGATGGAGGTTTTAGTTGTTTTTCAAACTCAAACTGCCTTACAGTCTTCACCATTTTCAATCCAACCATTGGATCTCCATTCTAAAAATTTTATGTTATAGCTCTGGGAGTCCTCTTTCCAACGCTTCCAGTCTCGCTTCGATCGGAGTTCGGAGCTAGGAGAATTAATTCCTGCCGCCGAAGCGTGCAGAGCTGTTTTTATGAAGCTGCCTGAAAGTGTCGACCCTTAGGGTCGACCCCTCAAGAAAGGTCGACCCTAAGGGTCGACCCCTGTAAACCAGAACCAAAATTTGTTCTGTTTGGGTTCTAGAAACCCAAGGGTCGACCCTTGGGGTCGACCCCTTGAATTCTGGAAACCCGAGGGTCGACCCCAAGGGTCGACCCATGTAAAACAGAACACAAAATCCATTCTGTTTGACTTCTGTATGCCCAAGGGTCGACCCCAAGGGTCGACCCCTACAGGTCCTCTTGCTGTTTTTGTTGAACCAGAACCTGGTTCTGAGAGGGTCGACCCCTGGGGTCGACCCATGAACTTCTGGACCTCTAGCACAGCACGAGGGTCGACCCCAAGGGTCGACCCTTCTGTTCTGGGCGGCGCCGGTTTTGTTGACTTGTTGGTTTCGAGCCACATGGGCTTATATAGCTGTTAGGGTCTCCGGGAATCACTCCATAATATATGGATCTGGTCCCCTAAACGTCCCTTGACCTGTCTAGGAGTATAAATCATCTTGTTAAGGGTGTAAACCCTAAGGGATTTTCGTATACACTATTTTCAGGTTTCTTTCTAACCCTTCTTTGTGCAGGTCGCAGCAGCCACCTCCAGCCCTTGTTCCTCTTGTGTTTGTGCGTGAATGTGAAGGGAAGAAGGAGGATTCGAAGTTCCAATCAACCCTCTACTGCTGGCTGCGAGTGAAAACAAGAT
Organism: Amorphophallus konjac; assembly: GCA_022559845.1. Classification (NCBI taxonomy): domain Eukaryota; kingdom Viridiplantae; phylum Streptophyta; class Magnoliopsida; order Alismatales; family Araceae; genus Amorphophallus; species Amorphophallus konjac. The sequence goes on along the minus strand of CM040127.1, from coordinate 87,310,598 downwards.
TCAAGCTCATCCGATTCAAGATTGTCAAGAACGTCTTCCTGCTGCACAAGTGTTCGATTAAATTCCGAGAAGAGAAAGGGGGAGCTTCTACAAGGATAAATCATTCTCTCTTCACACCTTTCATTCTGATTCTTTGAGTTTAAACTTCAGCATATGTTGTAATCTTTATCTCAGATATTTGTGTGTGTGTGGATCATTGTTGGATCCGTGGTCGTGTGTGTGTCGTGATTTATTCGTGTGTGTACGTAGGTCTTCCTAGATCTACGTTTGTGTGTGTGGGTGTCTAGTTAGATCAGTTCTGTATCTTGTGTGTGGTTTGCTGCACTTGTGGCAGTGTGTGTTCGTGTTGGTGATCCGGCCATCGGATCGTGTGTGTGTTGTTATTCCGGTCGTTGGACCGTGTGGGAGACTACGTCTCTGTGTGTGTGTCTGTGTTTTGGGGCGCGTCCCCGTGTGTGTGTGCAGGCGTCATCCTGCGTGTGTATTTGGAGCGTCGTCTCCGGTTGGGAATTTATTCCCGAGTGAAGCCTCACCTAGTTTGGTGAGGGGTGGACGTAGGGAGCCCGTCGTGGTCCCGAACCACCTTAAAATCCCTGTGTATTGTGATTTGCTTTGCGCACTGGTTTGGTTTATTTTGTGTATCCATCTATATGATCGTGTGGGATCGGTGAACTTGAGAGAATCGGTTTAATGGCTTAATCAACTTCCTTAATTCTGTTATATGTCATTAACTCCACCGTGTGCACTCGTCTTGTCTCATAATGTTTGTTGTTATCAAGCTTGCCAGATCAACAGTTTTGGGTGTTTTAATTGTTGTCTCATTGCCTTTGATAAAAGGTCAAGAGTTTTATTTAAAATTGTAGTCACCCAATTCACCCCCCTCTTGGGTGTCATTGATCGAGGGACCCAACATTTATCCTTCTAAAATTAATCTTTTAATGCACAATCAATGGAGATAAAACTTTCTAATCAAAGTACTATGCTCAGTAAAAAAATCATTAATCTTACTCATTATTTTCATTAGATAAAACTGGTTTGAAACTCTATCTTATATTGAATTTAACCCATTTTTCAACTTCTGAAGTAGAACCGAAGGTCAACCATAACAACTGATTTTTCTTTTCCTTTTCTTGTTGGAGCATTCTAGTATGACTGGCCTTTTTACTCAAGGGGACATGTTTATTAGACACTAGAATCCCTGGTTACTCAGCACAGTCTACCTTTATGCCTTCTCTTATGAATAGAGATAGCTAATTGTATCATGACATAACCTCTAAATTTCATTGATCTAGATGGTCAGTTTCTCAATAATTTTGCCATTGCTCTGCCATTTTATTTAATTTTTTTATTTAATGGCGTATTCCCTGGTCTACATACAGATTAGCTTGAAGACATGATTTAACAATCATTATAAGACATCCTCTTTTACCAGATTATCCTATTACTCACAATTTGCAGATTTATGATTTTTCTACAGCTGGACACTTCCAATTATTAGAATGTTTTTCAGTCCATTGAAGGTACATTCAAGAGTAATTTTGAACATCTAATCATAGGATATAAACTTTATAAGTAGAAGATCATTTAATTATAAAGTTCAACACTTTCATATAAGGATTGGGGTGGCCCTAGTTGTTGACACCCATTTTTAACCTGCAAGTTGCGTTATTTTTGTTATTCATCATTTTTGATATCCCAAATTAACTATTATTTTGGAGCCTTCCTTGGATAGATTTCGAGCCCATTTCATTGTTCCATTCCCTTTAAGCCTTGGAGATCATGATTTTTTAGAGCCCTGGAGCCTATTTTATCACCTTCCGGCCTTCCAAGTCGACTTACGGTCCATTTAGGTCGACTTCCCTCAGGCATTCGGCCCCTTTCACTGAATAATCTTGAAAATGGTCCCTTTTCACCCCCTTTTGTTCCTCTATTCATTAAGTATCCTTCACTAAAGTTGTTCCATTGTTAAAGCCCTACATTTTCCTCTTCTACGCCATTATCCAATTCTCCACTATTTTCAATCCTTAGGGTTTTTATCTGTTCTCACCCTATTTTCTCTCTCTTCTGATTGTCTTTTCATCTTGTTCTCTTAATAAAAATTATTCGTCTTTCCGTTATCTACAATTTCTGCTTCTACCACTTTCGCTAGTTCTACACCGTTTGGGAGATATGATCTGATTTCCAAAATTATGCGAGCTTGGCAACCACTTTGAAGGAAAAGTTCCACTGTTGACCGTTACTGTTCCAACGGTCTACTGTTGACCGCTTTATGAAGAAAACAGCCAACAGTTGACCGTCCATGAATAGTAACTTTTTTAATTTTTAATTTTATTATTTTTAAAATATCAAAAAATGGTCTTCTTGAGACCGCTACTATCAAAAAACGGTCTTTGGAAGACCGTTTCTTCAATTTTTGTGCCAGAAAGCTCACGATCGCCCCCTAGTTCACTGGGCGGTCTACCCCTAGACCGCCCCATTCAAAAGATGATCGTTCGGTAGACCATTTTTATCCTGTTTTAGCCCGAACTGCCGTGGTCGCCCAAGTCTCTGTTCTTCATGATATAGGCGGCCCAGTTATGACCGTTTCTTACCAAAAACGGCCACTCGATAGACCGTTTCTATGACAGAGAGTACAGAAGATCCTAAACTCTATCTTCTTCGCCACTGGACTCTATGGCCTATCCTTGTGCAACGTGGCCTCATTGTTAGGGCTCTATCTTCTAGAATACTCCACGAAATTGAGCCTCGTTTATTTCTGTGTCTTCCTCTTTGGATTATCTTGAATTTGGTATATAGAGCATGACTTTTCATGGACCACATCTACGGGAATCTTGGCCGCAAGTTCTGGATTTACGCATTTCGTGCAACAAAAAATCCTACAGATTAGGTTCCAGAGGCTTCTTCCAAGAGCCATAACTTCCACATCCTTCTACCAAAAAGAGTCACGTTTGTTTCTACGTCTTATCTTGACTATTATCTCGAGAATGATCCAGAGATATCGAGATTTGGTGGACTCTATCTCTTGGAATCGTGACAGAAAGTTCTGGGTTCCATCATTTTTTTCTATAAATAGATGCCCAGTTCGCCTGCGCGATGGGGGGGCTCTTTCTCGACTCGGGGCGAAGCCATGCCGGATTGTGTACTCACAACTTCGACCCCACGTCGAAGAGGGAAGTATCAGCTTTAATTTCCATCTCTTTGGGCTCAGTTTCATCGCTCCATTCCTTAGTTCTCTTCTCCTACTTTTTCAAAATCATCACAATTTGCACTTTTCTGCTGCACGTCTGCATTTATCTCCGTTTTGCACATCACTTTTCTCTTTATTATTTTCATCAAATTTCATGATTTCAAATCCTATGCATGCACAACACTCCCACTTTTCATTTGCACCCAATCATAGTGGTAAAAAACCCTCCCTCGATGCGTTCTCCCCCTTTCTTTCAGGCTACTTTATCATTTCGGGACATATGCTACACTTCACATTCTAATGGGTTTTTTCTCTTTTTTGTGGCTTTGTTTTGTAGGATACTATTGATAGAACGTGAGGCCCTTGCTTTCTAGCGAGTTGGAAGGCGAGGAGGTGTCACCCACATCAGTTCCCCGCACCACTTTTCAAAGCGCGATCACGTCGTAGCGGCCTCCCATTAGGCCGAGTTTTATTCTTCATTTTCCAAGGTACACGGCGCCGTCTTCATCCGTTCTCCATCTTTTTGGTGCCGTAGAACCTTGGTGGCAATCACGGTCAGGTTCCTCTTCTTCATCGCCCCTTTGCTTTTCATGCACTTTCACGCTTATATGCATGGTTACATGTTCATAGTTTGGGGCGGGATAGATTGAAACATTTGTATTGACAGCTTTTTGGCGATCACGGTGGGACACCTAGTGTCCCTCACGTTGTTTTTTTAGTGTCTTGCATGTTGGGTTGGTGTTCATGCATGTTTGGGTAGTCTTTTCCACGTTTTTCCATCGTTCTGTCTATTCCCGGGTCTGTCAGGGGTACACAGTGTATCGTAGGGCTGCCTAGCCCTTTAAACGGCCTTTCCAAGACCGCCCCAACCCTCTGGTGTTGTAAACGGTCCTCCCCGGACTGCTCAGGTCCTAGGCGGTCATCCAGTAGACCGCCTACATGCTAAAAACGGTCATCCAGTGACCTTTTAGTGGTTCTAGCCGGGCACAATTTCTGTTCACAGGGGCCTTATTCATTTGGGCACAACTTTGTCTCTCGACATTGGATTGGTATGATTCTTGTTGCGTTGTGTTGTCCTTTGTATTGTCTTTCCATACATATAAAGTTGGCATCATTTGGACATCATTTGCATATTTAAAAAGTGTCTCCATTTTTGAATTTTCTACATTTAGTTTACATGCGGTCTGCGCACAGGTTCACGGGGGCATCTTTCTTGGACGATTTAATTGTCCTCCTGAGGTCGGATTGCCTTGTTCTTGGACCCATTATGTAGACCTTTGTATTATCTTTACATCCATAGTTCATTTGCATCATTTGCATAATTAAAAAGTGCCTCCTTTTTTTACATTTTTCGCATCTAGTTTGTGGGCAGATTCGAGACAGATTCACAGGGGCGTTGTGCTTGCTGATTTAAATTGCCTTCTAGGGTCTGTTTTGGCCGTTTCTTGGTTCCATTAGGTAGTCTTTTGTATTATCTTTCCATCCATATATTATTTACATGCATTGGACTTCATTTGCCTACTTAAATATTACCTTCATTTTTGTATTTTACGCATAAAGTTCACTTGTAGGTCCGGTGGCAAACACAAAGGTACGTTGTCCTTTAATGATTTTTCTTATCTTTTAGTGCCTAGTTGTCCCTATTTCAGGTCTTGCATCATTGTTATTCATATTATTTTGTATTTTTCATACATTTTTATGATGTTTGCATAATTTCATTATTCTCTTGATTTGCTAGACTTATGCTCGAAATTGCATGCATCCCGGTGCACACAGGATCATGCATATTTGGATATTGTAGTTGCATTCTCCCTTGATAAGTGATCCTCTCGCTCCCATATTTCTTAGGCTCGACTAGGTGAACTTATCCGGGACCTCCATAAGTCCCCGTGAGCCGTGGATTCTCACACGGACGCCGGGCCAGTTGTACCATTCTACCCTTAGGTTTGCATTTGCATACGTGTAAGGGAATTAACCTTAGTCAAACCCAAAGTTTGGATCTTATTCCCTATAGATTTCCTATTTTGAGGGAATTGACCTTAATTCAAATCATTAAAAGGCCCATCAAAACTTTGGAAAAATAAAAATGGATGATCATATCAACTTGTTTGATCTTGGTTGAATCCCCTCATACCCATATTGTTTGTTTGGGCCTGTCCAAGCCCATTTGTGTTATTTCGTGTTGCATCCCCCATCATCCATATAAATTTTGTTATTAGGCCCATTTAGGCTAGTCAATTCTGTGTCCATTTGTCCAGTCTCATTGTCCTAGGTTTCCTTTTCTTTTTTTCCTTTGCATTATTGAGTCAGTCCCCTCTTTGATTCTCGAGCCCTTACTTCCCTCATTGTATTTTCCTGATTTTTCCAGTATAAAGTCTCCATTTGCCGGCATGGAGCGCCATTTTTCTCCTCTATATTACCCTTCTTTCTCCCCGTCTTCCTATTCTCGTGTGGATTCCTCTTCCCACGCGGGCCCATCTTCTCGTGGGCCTTCCGACCCGCAAGCAAATCTCATGGCCCACCTATCATCTCTTGCTTGCCAAACGGCCCCGGCCCAGGGCCAAAAATTCATTGCTAATCATCTTAATGGGCCTTATTCTCATAACGGGCCTCCCTCTTCTACTCTTAGTAGGCCCCCTTCCTTTAACGAGCCCTCTTATTCTCTTAATGTGCCCCATGTTACTGTTGGCCCAATCGGTCCTTATTCCCACATTCATGATCCTTCGAGGCCCCCATATCCTTCCACTCCTGGAATGGTCTTTTCTTCTTTCCAGTCTAGACCTTCTTACCCGGCCTAATATCATAATCCTAGTCCAAATCCACACTCTCTTGCTCCGGCAGGCTTGCATCCTTCTCAGCCTCTCCCCATCAAGGAGATGATTGCTCAAGCCCAACGCCAGCTTGATGAGCTTCAACGTCAAATTGATCCCAATTTTTTTTGAGCGTCCCGTTTGCATTCTAAGGTCTTTAGCCTCCATCGCGTTCACAAATTCCTGCTTATCGCCGCTATGGTGGGGTCGGTGACCCCTACATGCACTTGAAGGAGTTTCTTTGTGAGTCGGCCCAATTCCAACTTGACCTACGCTTGATGACTTATTTATTTGGTCTATCACTAGAAGGCCCGGCTCGGGATTGGTTCTTTTCATTACCGCAAGATCAAGTGGTGAATTTTCAAGCCGTTCAAGAGAAGTTTATTCAGCAATTTCAAGACCAGGTTAGGCCCAGGTATTCCATGGTTGATCTGGCCCATGAGAGGATGAAGCCCGACGAGGAGTTCTCTACCTTTCCCGACCGCTGGCGTCGCCTAGCCGCGCAAGTCCCGGGGCATATTCCAGAGAGAGAACAGATCAAAATGCATATTTCTAATGTAACGCCCGAGTACCACTTTGTCTTAGCCCTCAACGATATCATGTCATGGCAACAGCTTTATAGCCGAGCTCGCTTCATCCACCAACAACTTCTGGGTTCCCTTGACCCCAAGTCTCCTGCACCTTCTACGCCCACATACGCCTCCTATCCTTCATCTCCCACATATCCTTCCATGAGTCAGCCCTCCACCACATATCCTTCCACAAGTCAGCCTTCTGCTCCCATATATCCATATACCTCCACGTGTCAACCCTCCATGAGTCGACCTACCGCCATCCATAGTCAGCCCTCCGCTGCTTCATACCGACATGAACCTCCACCTCCGGTCAAGGAGACACCACACCCCGAGCAGGTGGATGCCGTCTATATACCCCCCTCATCCTGCTCCGCATATGCCTTCAACAAATCTTTCCCTTAGCCATGCACCATTGCCTACGCAACCTCCGCTTCCATCCCCACAACCTTCTCCATCACCTTCCCATATCCCTCGGTATCCACCGTGCCCGAAGTGGGCTCCTTCTCCGTCATTGCCGGAGTCTTTTACAGACATTTTTAGGGCTTTGATGGCCGCTCACGTGTTGCAGCTCCCTCTGATTATGTCTTGCCAACCCGCGGCCGGGAATGTGTTTCAATATTGTGAATTTCATCGCCAGCAGGGACATTTGGTTGAGGATTGCCCCGAGTTTCAGGAACTTGTTTATGGTTTGGAAGGCAAGAAGATGATCGATTGGGTCGCCATGCTTGAAGCTATTTTAAATCACCGTAGCAAGCAGCAGCATCAGTCGCCGCCCAGGCAGCCATCTCCACTACAAGACCAGGGGCACCCCTGTGATTCTTTATCTGGCATTGCACCCGCTCCGTCACCTACTCCATCACATGTTCCCTCCCCTATGCTTTTGTCCACCTCGTTGCCTACCTCATCACCCTCTTCATCTCCACCTACCCCCTCACCTTCACCATCTCCTACTCAACCTCCACAACCTCCACCAACCCAAGCCTCTACTCAGGATAGTGCTCCCACTTCTTCTTCCTCCATTTCCACCACCGGTTCTACTCCCGACGCCGCTAGACGCATCGTGTCAATGCGTCGAAGGTGGGCGTCGCGACCCTCCAATTCCTCCGCCTCACCACCACTTTCACCATCTTCACCTCCATTACCTTCATTGCCCGCATCACCATCTCCACTACCCCTACCGCCATCACCACCGCCTTCACCGCCTCCTCTCCCAGTGACCCCTCTTCCATTACTACCACCATCTCCATCGCTTCTACCATCTCCTTTGCCATCATTTCCCTAGTCTGAGCAGGCTACACCAACTCCTACACCTCCACCTTCGCATTTACCCCCTCCTATGCCTCCACCTTTTCCTTTAACTCCACCCGAGCCTATCATCGCCGCTATCCCTCCACTGCCCAAGACCTCTACACCTTCTAAACCTTCACCTACACCTTCCAAGCCTTGTCCACCCCTTTCTCCACATACTTCCACCCCACGGAGTGGGTGCGCGCTGCCTTTGGTGCCCCTCGGGTTTGGTCCCCAGGGAGATGATGAGCCAAGTCAGGACAGTTCAGTGCCGGTTCCGCATTTCAAGCTTCAAGATTTCATTTACTGCATGTCGGTCTGAGTCCTAGTCCCTGGCTGTTTTGGGGATGATGAGCCTACACTTTCAAAGACGGTTGCTGAGAAGAGTTCCCGTGCACTAGTGCCAGTTTCTTCACAAGCGAGGCCGGTGGCAATCTCATTGCTCGCCGGGGGATTCACTATTGATGCCGTTATTACTCCTCGCTCGATTGCTGTTCAGTTCACTAGCCGAGAGGGGTCCTCTACTCAGATTGTGCTAACCCATACGGCCGCCAAGAGCCTGATGGATTCCCTATTCAAGGGGCAATTGGTCGTGTCTTCAGCACTTTCTAAGGAGATTCTACACTTGTTATGCCATCTCCCTCGATTTATTGGCAAATCAGCTACATCAACGCAGCGCATTACTCTCCCTCAGTTTTGTCCTGCTCTTCTGGTAAGGGAGTTATGCTTCAGGCCCGATTACCGAATGGAGATGCCGAACTCATGTTGCTAGTGTCGAGTGACAAGACCCCGTGATTTTATGATGTTCATCCTAAGGAGTTACTTGTTCAAGGATGTCTGCCTATGGATAGCACTGGGTGTCTAGGGGAAACCACCCCGATGAAACTGCATATTCATGACCGGGCTAGGTCGTCTGCCAGGTGGGACCATTATATGAAAAGATGTTTCGAGACAAGAAGGCCGAAGGTCCAAGTCCGTGCCAGGTAGGCCCGTTACAAGATAGTTTCTGCCAAGAAGAGGCGGCGGTGTAAGTTTAAGGGCCGCGTGGTGCGCACTCAGGTGTCCACTTCTTCTTCTTCCTCTTCCTTTCATTCCTCATTTTTATTGCTCATCTCCCACCCTTGGGTGGTGTATATACCTTCGTCCAATCCTACTTCGATTCTCTCCTCCCATCTCGACTCTGCGAATCCTTGTTCTTCCTTTTCCTATCCGGAGCCTCCAGGCTTTCTATCTCCTCGCCATTCTCGGCCTCAACCTGTGTCTTCCTATGATTCTCCTCCCTGGGTATCTCCGGGATTCACTTCTCATGCTCTTCCCCCAACCTTATCGGGTGTTTATCGTTGTTCTTCCCCGACCTCGTTGGGTGTTTATGCTTCTTCCCCGCCTCTGGCAAGTGATCGCTACTCTCCTTTTCCGACCATGTTGAATGATTCTTATTCTCCTCTTTCTTCTCACTCCTCCTCACCCTTTCGGGGTTCTCACCCTTTTTCTTGCTGCTTTCGAGGCTTTAGCCTGCCTTGATCTCAGTTAATCCCTATTTATTCTGTATCTAGTTCCTTGTTATCAGGGTCTCAGTGCCTTAACGAGGGAGTTCTAGCCCTCGTCTCTCTTCCTTTTTATCCCTTCTTCGTCCAGTATGATGTCTGCCACTCCTCTATGTCGAGGAATCCAATCCTTTGCTCTCCTTTCATCCTTTATCTTGGCAAGCATGGAAGACAAAGCTCGCGCTCCTCAAAGCTCGATGATCGAAATTGCTTCAGGATGTCGGTTTCCATGCCATGGATTTGGAAAGGTATCTTTTATTTTGTGCAAGAACATGTTATCATTGCTATTACTCTGTTATTTCTGCACGCGCTTATAGTGCTGGTTCCTTGATGTGAATGAGTGGCTTTAGGCCTTAGTTAGTTTGCTTAGTCAAATGAGTCGCTTCTGCAGCATCTTAGGCTGGTGATAGCTTAGTACTGGGAGTCTAGTTCTTTCCCCCATCATTGAGGGTGTCCTTTTTGCATGGGTTTTCACACACTTCACGGGGAGCCATAGCTGATCCCTCTGAAGCAACATCATTGCTACTTTGGCCATACTATGGGTATGCACAAGGGCCTTTTCTCTTCTTTGCTCGGCCAAGTGCAGGGGCAAGAGATTGATGGATGAGATGACCAACCTAGGCGCTCCCTAATACGAGAGAGGTTTCAAATAGGGGCAGTCGTAGAAAAAGAAATGAATGAAAAACACCATGAAAAATGCCCCTAATCCTAGTAACCGGGCCTGCTTCTCCTAAGGCAAGAGATGATGTTCACGTAAAACGGTGAAGGGTAGTGCAGCATCATGCGTGTATCAAAATCAAAAGTGAGCTTTATTTCAATATCTTGCTGATAAGGGCTATGTCAAAATTATATATGAAAATCAATGCAAAATTATGATTAAAGACTCAAAGCCCCGGCGCAACAGACCTACTCTTTGAGGGGTGGTGCCTTGAAAGGAAGTCAAATCCTGATATCTTCTATCATGCACAAAGCTTGTCTCCCGATTTTCTTCTATTCCTCCCTCTTAGGCTGGGATGAATCCCGGGTATGGCCTTAGTAGGGGCATCGTTCTTTGGAAGTGGTTGGTTATGGTGAGTCACTCTCAAATGCATGCCCTGCTCAAGGGAAATCTTTAACAAAAGGGGGAGTAACATCGACCCTTGGCTATTAGTTTGAACCTGTCCTTGGTTGCTGCAGATAGTTTTTTTTAAAAAAAAATAATAAACAAAAAAAATCAGATAGTCAAAAATCCCCAAAAAAATCAAATATGTCAAAAATTTACAAAAAAATAACAAATATTGTCAAAAGTTTAAAAAAATCAAATATTGCTCAAAATCTAAAAAATCAAATATTGCCAAAATAAAAAAAATAAAATATTGTTCAAAATAAAAAAATCAAAAAACATTATCAAAAATCCAAAAATGTTTATCTTCTGTTCCTTTTCCTCTTTTGTGTTAAGGACATGTATGATTTCTTTGCTAAGTGTACAGGTCGCAGGTGTTCAAGCTTCCTGGCTCTATCTTTTGCTCTGCCTCCTGTTCATATTTTTCTTATCTGTCCTCTCTTTCTTCAAACTTGTCCCTCGAGCTGTTCCGAAGCTCATGCTTTGCTTCGCTCAGCTTGTGATCATATCTTTGTGAGAGAGGGCTCTTTGCCTCACTATTGCGAACCCGGCGGTTCTGCTTTGTCAAATCTTGGGCTTGATTGAAGAACATATTTGTCATGTCCTATGTTGTTCCCCTCTGGTCGTCGTCCAGGTGTCCTTGTCCCACCTATGGTCACCTCATGCATATTCTAGTTCCACATGTCATCTCGTTCCACCATGTGTTGCATGTGACCGTGTCCCACTTGTGGTTGTTTCACATGTGTTATGTCGTCTCCCCTATGGTTGTGTCTCTGTCCCACTTCATGTGGTTTTGTTCCGCATGGAGTGTTGTCATCCCTCATGTTCTTGCCCCAACCGTGTGTTATCCCACTGCATGTTATCTTGTCCCAGCATGTTCATGCATGCATGTTATCTGTTCATGTCATATCTTGCATATGTTGCTTGTTCGTTCATTCTTCGCTATGTTATGTTATCTTTCGTTCATTTGGTTGTTATGTTTTCATTTTGTTCATGCTTGTTTATTCATATTGTTGGTTGTCTTATTTGAAAATTCACAAAAATCAAAAAAATCTGAAAACCTAAAAAAATGTTGTTTCGCTTGGCTAGTAAGTCAGGTATGGCTCTCTTTCCTAGCTCAATGTTGCATTACTATATGTTATCTACATTATTATAGCCTCTCAAGGACCGGCTGGTTACCCGTGTGATTTGAGATCTGGTGTTCTCCTTTAACAAAAACGATGATGATCTAAGAGCATACAGTTAATCGTTGGATAAGCCGCTCGGTTGAGTCGGGTGGGGGACGATGGACTCTATCTCGCATGCCGTGGTTGCCAGAAGACTCTTGACCCTGTCTTGGCTCGGTCTAGTAATATTATCCTTGAGTACTTTCTATTTTTATCTTTCTTTGCATTCGTTTTGATGATTTCTTTATTTTAGCCCAGCATGCATCATGTCATTTTGAGCATTCACGCCTTGTCATCCGTTCAAGGTTTCTCCTCAACAATGGTTGATTGCACTTCAGCTCTCTTGAATAAGAGATTCTCATTACACTCTAAATTTGAACGTCTTCTCTGATCTGCTCGCTTGGTCTGGTTAGCCAGCGTGATTCTTGTCTAGATTTTATCTTAGTTATATTTCTCCTGCTTTTTACATTATACTCTTTCCGACCCCCTCATTGTCTGTGGATTGTGTCCCCGATGAGGATAGTCGTGTTTCCTTTTTTCCTATTAGTTTAGTTCTCCAGACATGTTTCATCCTTGTCACCCATTCCAGGTGGTTAGTTCGGTGTTTTCGGGAGAATTCATGTCACTTGTTGGTTGTGACGGGTGTCTTTTGCCTTGATACCCGCTTATCAGTTCTCTCCGCTTTATCTCTACTTCATCTCCATTTCACGTTGCTGTCGCTTTCGCTCCATCTCCTTTCCATTTTACCTCCGCGTCGCTTTCGCTCACTCCCTTGCAAAGCAGACGTCAAGGAGGGGCATCTGTTGACACCTATTTTTAACCAGCAAGTTGCATTATTTCCCTTATTCATCATTTCTGATGTCCCAAATTAACCATTGTTTTGGAGCGTTCCTTGGATGGATTTCGAGCCCATTTCATTGTTCCATTCCCATTGAGCCTTGGAGATTATGATTTTTTAGAGCCCCGGAGCCTATTTTATCACCTTCCGGCCTTCCAAGTCAACTTACAGCCCATTTAGGTCGACTTCCCTCAGGCATTCGGCCCCTTTCCCTGCACAGTCTTAAAATATGGTCCTTTTTCACCCCCTTCCGTTCCTCTATTCATTAAGTGTCCTTCACCAAAGTTATTCCATTTTTAAAGTCCTACAATTTCTTCTTCTACGCCATTATCCAGTTCACCACCGTTTTTAAGCCTTAGTATTTTTCTCTATTCTCACCCCATTTTCTCTCTCTTCTGGTCATATTTTCATCTTGTTCTCTTAATAAAAGTTGTTCGTCTTTCCGTTATCTACAATTTCTTCTTCTACCACTTTCACTAGTTCTGCATCGTTTGGGAGATATGATCCGATTTCAAAAATCACGTGAGCCTGGCAGCCACTTTGAAGGAAACGGTCCACTGTTGACCACTTCATGAAGAAAATGGTCAATAGTTGACCGTCCATGATCAATAACTTTTTTATTATTTTTAAAATATCATAAACAGTATTCTTGAGACCGCTATTATCAAAAAATGGTCTTTGGAAGACCGTTTCTTCAATTTTTGTGCCAGAAAGCTCCCAATCGCCGCCTGGTTCACTAGGCGGTCTACCCCTAGACCACCCCATTCAAAGATGGTCGTTCGATAGATCGTTTTTATCCTGTTTTAGCCCGAACTACCATGGTCTCCCATGTCTCTATTCTTCATGATATAGGCGGTCCATTTATGACCGTTTCTTACCAAAAACGGCCGCTCGATAGACCGTCTCTATGATAGATAGTCCAGAAGATCCTGAACTCTATCTTCTTCACTGCTGGACTCTATGGCCGATCCTTGTGCAACGGGGCCTCCTTGTTAGGGCTATATCTTCTAGAATACTCCACGAAATTGAGCCCCGTTTATTTCTGTGTCTTCCTCTTTGAATTATATTGAATTTGGTATATAGAGCACGGATTTTCATGGACCACATCTACGGGAATCTTGGCCGCATGTTCTGGATTTATGCATTTCATGCAACAAAAACTCCTGCATATTAGGTTCCATAGGCTTCTTCCAAGAGCCATAACTTCCACATCCTTCCACCAAAAAGAGTCTTGTTTGTTCCTACGTCTTATCATGACTATTATCTTGAGAATGATTCAGAGATCTGGAGATTTAGTGGACTCTATCTTTTGGAATCATGACAGAAAGTTCTGGGTTCCATCATTTTTTTCTATAAATAGATGCCCAGTTCGCCTGCGCGACAGGGGGGCTCTTTCTCGACTCGGGACGAAGCCATGCCGGATTGTCTACTCACAACTTCGACCCCACTTCGAAGAGGGAAGTATCAGGTTTAATTTCCATCTCTTTGGGCTCAGTTTCATCGCTCCCTTCCTTAATTCTCTTCCCTACTTTTTCAAAATCATCACAATTTGCACTTTTCTGCTGCACGTCTGCATTTTTCTCCATTTTACACATCATTTTTCTCTTTATTCTTTTCATCAAATTTCGTGATTTCAAATCCTATGCATGCACAACACTCCCACCTTTCATTTGCACCCATTCATAGGGGTTAAAAACCCTCCCCCGATGTGTTCTCCCCCTTTCTTTCAGGCTACTTTATCATTTCAGGACATATGCTACACTTCACATTCTAATGGGCTTTTTTTCTTTTTTGTGGCTTTGTTTTGCAAGAGACTATTGATGGAACGTGAGGCCCTTGCTTTCTAGCCGATTGAAAGGCGAGGAGGTGTCACCCACATCGGTTCCCCGCACCACTTTTCAAAGCACGATCACATCATAGCGGCCTCCAATTAGGCCGAGTCTTCTTCTTTATTTTCCAAGGTACACTGCGCCGTCTTTATCCGTTCTCCATCTTTTTGGTGCCGTAGAACCTTGGTGGCGATCATGGTCAGGTTCCTCTACTTCATCGCCCCTTTGCTTTTCATGCACTTTCACGCTTATATGCATGGTTACATGTTCATAGTTTGGGGCGGGATAGATTGAAACATTTGTATTGACACTAGTAACCAATAATGAGTGATTAGTAAAGATAACATGATTCAAGATATTACTCCCCCTAACTGCCAACGGTTGAGGATATGTGACCAAGTTCAGATGAAGGGAAAGAAGATATGGGCAGATCACAATGAAAGTGGGTAGGAGAGTAGAATGCCCGGCCACATAAGAACAAGAGTACAACTTAGGATGGGATTGCAAGCAGCCTCCGAGTATATCTTTCTTGACCTTCAGCTGACCCATAGCCTTCAGAAAATTCTAACATCACTCAATTTTTCTAATGAGACCAAACTCAGGAATTAGCAACTCTCACTCTGCAATATAATCAACAGCACAGACCAGATTTATAGTGTTTAGCTCAAGTACCCATGACTCAATATATCTGACAAATTCAGCTCAACTCCCCCTTACTGTGTGTAGAGATCCCAACCAATCATCACTTTGATTTTCTTACAGTACACAGAAATGTATAGTCTAGATGCAAATTTTTATTTCTAAATGCAAGAATATGCAATGCATCAAGAATGACTAATCATGAAGGAAAACTTAGAATAACAGATCTCATGTGGAATTTGTATGTAGCAGGTAGATAGCATGAATTACTCAGGGGAATATATATATCATCAGATAACATAAAGATTCATACCAGTCATATGCAAAATTTCCACAGAAACTTTTATTTGGACAGTCACATCATTAAAACAGAAACATTAAATCACTAACCTTGTGCGTCCCATTTTATTCAACTTGAATTTCATCTTCATTCTACAGGGGCGCACACCTGCATCCAAAAAATTAGTTGAAAAACCTTGGAGCCCAAGGATTCTTGGGTCCAGTATGATTATTCCAGCCACTTACCCAATAGCATTGAGTAACAGTATGGCCTAATTTTTCACAATGATAACGTATAGGAGATTTATGCATGACAACAGAATTGTGAGTTCTCCTAGATGCAAAGTTTTTCATGGGGACAAAATTATTTGCATTATTTTTCACCGACCAGCAATCAAATTTATTGTGACAAAGCTTTCCATAATTAAAACACCTAACCTTGTGAAATTCAGATTTTCGAGCATGATTATATACATGACTATTTTGAACATGATTTTCCTTTTTCATCAAATTACACTCATACATGTAATGACTTCTTCTCCCATAATAGAAGCATGCATAAGAAATGTTCTTAACATACTTCTTCACAAATTTATTTTTGACTGTTTTCTTTTGATTGCATGCATCTAAATCATCTTTTCTCAACACCATACAATCATCCATTACATGCCCCATTTTCCCACAATAGTGACATGCTACTCTTTTGTTGTGAACATTCACTGTTTTGACATATTTAACATTTGCATGCGAATGTGAATGTATGTGTGAATCATTAGCAACATGCACATGAGAAATAGGAACAGCTTTGGACTCATTTGAGTTAGCATTCTTTTTTTATTTTTGAACCTTTTTTAGATTTTTAGTTTGATTTTCTAATTTCTTAACAGTGAATTGAAAAATAAATGAACTAGAAGGATTTTCCTATTCATAACTTTTTAAAAAATAGTATAATTCCTTTTCACATCAGTCTTCTTATTAACAGGATTAAATCCCAAGCATTCCTTTTGAAAATTCACATTTAACCCAAGCAATTTATTCAAATTATCTTTTCCCTTAACAAACTTTGACATGGAATTCTTTAGGTCTTCAATTTCAGCTTGTAAAGAAACAACGTCATCTTCACAAGAAATAACTTGGTTACGCAAACCATCATTCAGACTTTTCAGAGTCTCATTTTCCTGCATTATCTTCAAATTATCATTTACTTCTTTTTCTTTCAACACACATTTTCCTGTTTACATTTCTAACCATTTCTTTGACATAACAGTGTTCAAGACCATCAACTTTTTATTTTCTTCCTTCAGCTGGCTATTTTCTTCCAAAATTCTTTCTTCATATTCACCAGCTTCCATTTTATTTTCCAGCCATAGGTCATTTTCTTCTTTTAAGGACTTGATTAAATTCTTCTGCATGTTATCGTCTAAATCAAGATCTTCAATCAACTCCTTTAAGAAGGCACATTCTTTGCAAGAGTTTTTGGCTTCAATTAATGTGTTTCTAATATTCTCATTTTTAGATTTCAAATTATTATACTCAGCTTTTGCTTTGTTCATGTCAGATTTTAAATTTTCATTTTCTGCCTTCAGACGAGTGACTTCATGAATCATTTCTTTTCTCAACTTTCTCTTTTCAGATTTGACTCTATCATATTTAATCAATAAATGCTCATTTATGGCAACTAAATCATCATAACTGATATTCTCTGTCTCAGAGTTTACCTGAGAGGATGAGTCCTCGGACTGATCTCTGGCCATGAAGCACATTTCCTCGTCTCTACACAATCTTTCCAATATTCTGTTGATGATTTCCATTGCGCTCCTATACTCATTAACACATTGAAAACAATTAGAGTCTTTTACCCTTTTTGTTAGATCTAGGGCCTTTTGATTTTCTTCAGATTTCAGTCTGTCTGAGGATCTCCATTGAGATTTGTCCTCCGGAACTTCATATGGACTGTGAGCTATGAGAACCCATAAATCAGAATTCAAATGTATCACATAGTCTCTGAAACGACCGTACCATCCATAGAAATCCGAACCGATGTATACAAGAATTTTAGCCATAAGAACAAGATAAAACAGATCAGATCAAAAATAATGCTAACAGATAGATCAAATCAGATCGCACCGAAACCAAATCAAGGAACGAATCTGCAGGTCGTTGGACCTTTTGTGCAGAAACCTGCTCTGATACCAATTGTTAGGATCTGTGTAATGGTGCGACACGGATTTAGAGGGGGGGTGAATGAATCCCTCTCTAAAAACCTAGACCAATTTAAAACTTAAACCTTAGCAAATTGATATGGACAACTTAAACTGATGCAGAATTTAGTACATCTAGCCGTATGTATTAAAAACGTGCCTAGCATGCATCTAGCGATGAAAATCAAACCATAAAGTACACAGAGGATTTTTAGGTGGTTCGGTCCTCAAGACCTACGTCCACCCCACACTCAAACCAGAGTGTGGATTCCTGCTGCCTAACAGCTTGAACTGCTATGCATCACAGCTTGTGTCCGCTGAGCCTCACAGCTTGCTTGCAACCCGCTGAGCGTCACAGCCTGCTGCCCGAGGTATCCACCTCGCCTGTTGAGCATTACATCTTGGCTCTGGTAACTCACAGCTTGATAGAAGAGAAAGAAAATGAAAACAAAGATATAGAAGGTTCATCAACAAAAGGCTGACAATTAATGCAAACTAGATTGCTCACGCAGGAGCAATATGTCCTGGATCTGATCCAACAGACACAGTAGACAGCGGATATTCAGTCTCTACTACGGATGCTTCTCTAGATCTTTCTTCCTCTCAAACTCCTCTTGTCTTCTATTCTCTATCTGTCTGCTCTGTCTCACTCTTTTTCTCTATTGACTTTTTATCAGTCTCACTCTCTCGATTTCAATCTTTTATCTCTGATCCTTGATCTCAATTTTCAATCTTGCAATTTCTGATTCTTATTTTCTCTCTTTGAGTCTTCGTCCTATTTATAGGCCGCAAGTGAAGGGCACGTGGAAACCTTATTTCCTGCCCAACTTTCATCCATATCTGATTCTGTCAAGGCCACGTGGCAGCATCTGAGCTTGAAGACTTTCCACGTGTCATGAGCATCACTTTCTCTCAGCCTCGGATCACGTGCCCTCTCTAAAGTCCACAAACACTCGTCCTGTCAATGTGTAGGACTTTTAGTTAGTATATAACAATCAGACAGATAAGGAAATTGCACAGAATTAATAGAGCTTTAACAAAAATGCACAGACTCAAATTGACAACGTGTGTTGGATACACAGACTTTTATTGACAATGCAAAGTATGCACAGACTTACGCAAATCATAAAATAAGGATGCACCAACTTCGTGTGTGCAAAATACAAATGTTGCACTTACACAATATGCCATAAGCTATTATGCATAGATCTTGCGTGTGCAAGGAATAAGGATTGCACCGAGTTTCATAGCTGTGCTACAAAGAGTTAAGCAAACCTAGTTATGTGTGAGGTGAAACATGCACATACCTTTTGTGCGCATAAGAGAGGTTTGCACCGATGCAGTTATGCACGAACCAGCTTATACTCAGACTAAGTTTAGCCTAATGCAAGATGTGTATGGACTTTATTTTACCACAAGGCAACAATGCACTATCCTGGGCATACAACCATGAGAGTTGCACCGACTCGAGTCGTGTGCGACGCAGAGCATGCACCGACTCTTGAATGCGCAAGGAACAATTGCACCGACATTGTCATGCGGATGAATCTATAATGCACAGACCTCATGCACTAACTACCCACGGCATGCACCGACTTACTTCATGCAACAAAGCAATGTTGCACTGATCTCATTAAGGCACAACAAAAAGTGCATAGACGTTGTATGCAAAATGAACCTATATGCACCGACTACAATGATATTGACACAAGATGTGCACCGACCTAAACTAAGTGCTCTACAGTGGATTGCAGCGACCTGGAACATAAGCGAGCTAAGCATTGAAGAGTGCACTGACTTCAACAAAGAACTGCATGGACCTTATGCAAGAAATGCATACATGCATCGACTTCAACATGTGCAAAACAAACATTGCACCAACCTTATTATATGCAGAACGAACAACTTGTGTTGAAATACAAGGACATTCAATAGATTTGATTGAAGTGTCTATTCATTTCATTCTTAGCATGATTCATAGTGTGTCATTATCAAAACCAGATTTCCAACACTTATGTACTTTGATATTATTATCGTTATAGAATAAAGTGAAGTTTGGAAAATTTTACTTGTGCAATTACTTTAGTGTGATTGTCTTGCGCTCTGATTTCTTGCTTGCTTGAGGCATACTAGCCGACTGTTCGCGTTCTTGATTGTTTCCGCTATATAATCTCGGGGCGTGACATCTAAGGTAGGAGACGAGGACTTAGTGTGTCACACCGTTGCCCCTATTGACCCTTCTCTCATCCTAGGGGAGTTCTTACCCCGTTCGAAGGATATCAGGACCATGATTAGTTCTCAACATATCCATTTGCTTCCTATGGCTCAGTGGGTTACTGCACATTGTAAGAATAAATGTGGGTGGAATGAGGCCATAGCCAAGGTCGCTTCTATTTGATTGTGCGGGGCCATACTTTTCCCTACCACTGACCACCTCTTAGATATACCAAATCTGAGTGTTATTTGTGGGTTGTGGAGAGGGTTATCCATTTCACAGGCCGTTATTTCTTTTCTATATGAGGGCCTTAGTTCAGCCTCCCTTGGTGGGCCTCTTTTTGGGTCCATGATCCTACTTGAGTGTTGGATGGGAGTTAGAGTGAAATTCACACCTAGAGAGGACATCTCTTCTCTTAGCTGGATCTTCGGGAGCCACTCACTTTCCTTCATTGGAGGTGCCTTTGCATTCTCTCAGCAGGTTGAGTGCAGGACGGTGGACAGGAAGACTAGGGACGAATGGCGGACTTACTTCAACACTCTGCCCCTTGACCGGTTCATGATGTGCCCGGCTTTCCTTGTCGGCACTACCCTCAGGCTTCTTAGGAGGCTTGGGTTGGACTTGAGGCTTGTGGGGAACACAACTTTGGCGATGTATAGCCCCCACAAGTGCTTTCTACAGGTTGGAATCCCACGTACTATGGTTCCGGCACTACCCCACCTACCCGCTCTACAGGCGAGGAGGCTCGGCACGGAGGAGGACGAGCAGGCGGTCAGGAGCGCGCTGATCATGTAGGAGATCAGCAGGACGCGCATTCTACCAGCAGAGGTGACCGAGATTCAGGAGGAGTACCAGCTCTACCGGAGAGAGCTACGTGAGATCCAACCTCGCGTGGACGCCTGGCTGAGGATTGAGTGATTTATCATGATGTATTAAGGATTGATAGCTTGAACTTGATGTTTTTGAGATTAAATAAATGAAAGAACCTGATTGCTTTCGCTTATCAACCTGCCTCCTTTTTTTTCCATGTGTGTGGTTAGATGTGGCTCTTGGAAATGGAAACGGCCTTACAAAGGACCGCTGAGACAAGATAGACGGCCCTCAACATGACCGCTAAAATTATAGAAACGGCCTTAAATAGACTGCCAACAAGTGGACATCCGAACGGACCAGAGCCCTCTGGGAGGTAGGAAACGGTCTATCGAGGGACCGCCACATGAAAAGACGGTTAGAGGTTGACTGCCAGGCTTCTAGAAACGGTCATGGATTAGACCGCACGGGTGCTTAAAGCAAGAGGACCCCTTTATTTGGGCTCCGTATAAATGGCGGCCTGCCCAATGACCGCTGGAAGATGAGACGGTCCAAAGGCGACCACTGAATGAGTAGAAATGGTCTGAAGGGGGCCGCACATAAGAAAACATGAAAGAGGAGTCCATGGGCTTGTGACTTGAACCGTGCGGACCTGTCTCTGCACACACTAAATAAAGAAAACATAAGAGGTTAGATCTGTTCTAGGCTCAACCCCTTGCCGAGAGCAAGCTCAATGTGAGACCAATTCTTGAAATTTGGTCAAGGGGTGAAGCCTTATTAAATAGGCAAAAATAACACACGAAAATGCCATACATGCCATGAAATGCAGGGGGACTATGTGATGATTTTAAAAATATTTTTGTAGTTTTTGAAGATATTTGATTTTTTTTAGATTTTTGGAAATATCCAATTTTTGTTGGGATTTTGAAATATCTGATTTTTTTAGGATTTTGAAATATTTGAAAATATCTGACTTTTTTTGGGATTTTGACATATCTGATTTTTTTGGGATTCTTGAAATATCTAATTTTTTGGGATTGTTGAAATATCTGATTTTTTTTTTTAGATTTTTAAAATATCTGATTTTTTTTTGGATTTTTGAAATATCTAATTTTTTGGTATTTTTGAAATATTTGATTTTTGGGGGATTTTTGAAATATCTGATTTTTTGGATTTTTGAAATATCTGATTTTTTTTGGATTTTTTGAAATATGTGATTTTTTTTGGATTTTTGAACTAGTTCAGACCCGGTGACGAGAGACCCACATATCTCATTAGGGGCTTCCCAAGTACAACGTGCATTATGGCTGACCATCCATGGCTAGGGTCCAATTTCACTTAACGGTGCCTCTGCTAAGGCCATACTCGGGGTACGCTCCAATCCTTGGAAATCAAAAGAGAACTTGAAAGGAAAGCCGGGGATAGGTACAGAGGTTTTTAGGGCTTGAGTTCTTCTCATGACAACCCCTTTTCAAGAGATTCGGTCTTTTACGCCGGGGCTTTGTGTCCGTCATCGAACCTTTATCCGCTCTAGGCACGTGTACGACCGGGCTTATGACGTCCCACAGGGAAACTATACTGCCACTCTTGCCATGCCTAGTTTCATTCTTTGGAGCAGTCGGACTTTTGAGCTTCAAGCTTTTGGGTGAGCTTTTAGATTTTGCCTTGATTTTCGCTCCTTTTCTTTTCTTTTCTTTTCTTTCTTTTCTTTTGTGATTGCTTCATGCGGAATTAGGTCATAACAGACTGCCCCTATTTAAGACCTCTTTTCTATCGGGGTGTCTAGATCGGTCCTCGCCCCCTTATTCACCACTTGCCCCTATATTCAGCCAAAGAAAGGAAAAGAACAAGGACTTTTACTTTCCCCAAATGTGGCCAAAGGAGAAATGGTGTTGCGCAAAAGAGGGAAACTTAACCACGGATGTTTGTGTAATGTGTGAGTGTTATGCTAGGGATCTCCCTTTATGATCAAGGAGAGGAACACCTCGCCACCGGGCCATTATTGGCTCGACCTTAAGGATAAAAGCGTTTGAGATACAGCCCGTTCCACGCATGAGATAATTCTTCACCCTCTATGTTGATTAGACGGTATGAGTTCCCTAGATAAACTTCCTTGACAACGAATGGGCCCTCCCAGTTGGGTTGCAACTTAGACCTGGGACCTCCTGTTCTAATAAATTTGCATTTCAAAACCATGTTACCCACTTGAAATTTTCTTTCAATGACCTTCTTTTGAAAATGACGCGAGACTCATTTTTGGTAAACGGAAACGTGATTGGCTGCATTAAGCTTCTTCTCATTCAAGAGTTCCAGCTGGACTAGCAACGTCTCTCGACGTTCATCGAGATTAAGTTCTTTATCAAGCTGTACTCTTAGGGAAGGGATTAATATTTCATATGGAAGTACCGCCTCCATCCCATAGGTGAGAGCAAAGGGAGTTTTCCCCATGGGAGTGCGGACGGAGGTGCGATAAGCCCATAGAGCCTCCACGAGCCTTTCAGGCCAATCAACAAACTTATGTGACCCGCATGTTTTCTTGATGATTTTCATAAGTCTCTTGTTAGTAGCCTCGGCTTGACCGTTGCCTTGAGGGTAATATGGAGATGAATGATGCAATGCAATATTGAATTTCTTATAGAGATCCTGAAGTTCTTGTGACACGAATTGTGCTCCGTTGTCAATGACGATGTCACTTGGCACTCCAAACCGTGAGATGATATTCTTCAAGATGAAGCGAAAAACTGTGGTTGCTTTGATTTCTGCATATGCTTCGGCTTCGGCCCACTTGGTGAAATACTCCGTAGAGGTGAGGATGAAAGATTTCTGTTTGGTCTCAGAGTTTGTATCACCTAGGGGGCCTACAATATCAAAAGCGAACATGGAGAATGGCCATGGAGTAGAAAGAGGATGAAGGGATGAAGCAGGAGCGTGAATCTTGTCAGCATGGAGTTGGCATTGAATGCACCTATGAACATAGGTGGAACAGTCTTCTTCTAGGGTTGGCCAATAATAGCCCTGCCTAAGAATTTTCTTCGCCAACGCCTGACCATTGACGTGTCCTCCGCACTCACTCGAATGGGCTGCTTCAACGACCTTCCAGGCCTCATCATCGTCCAGACATCTCATAAGAACTCCGTTAAGAGCGCACCTGTATAGCTCTCCAGCAACAATCATGTATATCGAGGTGACTCTTCTAATGGCCTTTCGTTGCTCCGCATTAGCTGATGCTGGGAATGAACCGTCCCTGTAATACATCTCGATTTCATGGTACCATGGCAACTCTTCCTCATCCAAGATCTCTGCTAATTCAGTTAACGATACTTCTTTCAAGTCTTCCTTCTCAGCCTTCTTTTCTACGGATTTCCTAAGGCTATCAAACCAGGGATCCTCAAGTGAAGGAGCGTCTAGTCGCTGGACCACAATGGTCTCAGTAGAGTGACTCAGAGGAAAGGACAGGGAAAAAGAAAGCGATGCAAGTGCATCGGCAAGAATGTTTTGAGATCGCGGAGTATGGATAGAAATCAATTTGTGGAATTGCCTAGCCAAGACTGTGACCAGATCTTGATAGGTCTTGAGCTTGGGGTCACAGGTGCGATAGGTAGAGAGAATGGCGCGGACACACGCCGCAATACGCATTGGTGACCGAGGATACGCCGAGGCCCGCTTAGCTCATGGAGGACAGGGACGCCAAGTCAAGCAACTTATCTTCATTTTATGCCTCTAAGCCTTGTTGGGCCCTATTTAGAACATATGGACACGTATTGGGTTGTACTATTGTAATAAGGCTAATGGGCCTATGGTCTTGTAATGGGCTAGAATAGTGGTCTGGAGTTATTGGGCTTTTAAATGGGCCAAGTGTTGTGCCCATGCATGTGGTTTTGGTTTTGATGATGGTTTTAATGATGGCTTTGATGATTGGTTGTTGATGTGAGTTAATCAAATGTTCAGTCATCTTGCTGCTCAGTTTAGATTAACATATTTGATGTTCAGTCTTGTTACATGTTAAACTGATGCATAAAGCATTCATTGCTGTGGTTTTGATGATTGATATTGTATTTTGATGATAGCAATGATATAGTGTTTTCATGACATTGTGCCTTGATGATTGCATCATGACTGTGACTGGTACAACTGATATATTGTTTATGTTAGACTTATGTTATGTGCATAGTCTATACAGTGCATCGTGGGGTTTATGCCCTAAGTCTATTCACTGCACATGCATCATTCGTCCAAGTCCATACATTGGACTGTAGTGTGCATTTGGCGAACACATCGCAAGTCTAGACATTGCACTGTAGCATGCATTTCCTTAAAGTCTATACATCGGACTGGTTTGCATTGGCTAAGTATATACAACGTCAGCTCATGCCTTGTCTTAGACAAAGTCTATACAATGGCTTTGGGTCTCCAAGTCTATACAGCCTTTTGCTTCGCCAAAGTCTGTACATTGGTCTGCATAGGCTAAGTGTTCACATCGTCAAGTACAATCATGCACTGGTCATGTAGTCTGTACAGCGTGAAGTCTATACTTTGGCACTGTAGCTTGCTCGTGCAAGTCTATACCTTGGACTATTCTTCATGTCTGTACATCAGATTGTACATCATCTTCGTGCTGTTTCTGTACTTGAGTTTTCGTGTTGTTTCCCCTCACTAACACGAAAAGATCTCGTGTTGTATGAGCATACAACACTTCGTGTTGATTTCCATGCGTGACAGGAAAGCTTGTATGAGGTTAGACTTCGTGTCGTTTCCCTTGTCTTCATCTTCGTGTTGTTTTTATGTTTCTATCTGAGTGTTGGTCTTTCGTTCTTGACTTAGTGTCTTTCTCGACTTGACCACACTTCATGTCGATTCTTGGTTTTCTACACCCCGTGTCATTTCACCTCGTGCTGTTCTCACTATCGTCGTGTTGTTTTCACCACGTGTCGATTATTGTTTTTCACTTAGTGTTGTTTTCACTTCGTGTCAACTTCACTTCGTGTCGTCTCTTTGTATTTCATCTTCATGTTGTTTTCAACCCGTGTCGATTTCAGTTTTTGACTTCGTGTTGATTTCAACCCATGTCAATTCTGTTTTGTCTTTGTGTCGTTTTCACTCCGTGTCAACTTCGTCTTAAGTATTGTTTTTGTCTTTGTGTCGTTTTTCACTCCGTGTTGAAACCTGTGTTTCGTCTTCGTGTTGTCTTCACCCCGTGTCATTTTTTCAGACTTCGTCTCCGTGTTGTTTTCATAACTTCGTGTCGTGTTTGTTACACCTCGTGTCGTTTTCCGTTTTGTGTCTTCGTGTCGTTTTTGTTCTTCCTAGACCGTGTGTCTTTCTTGTGTTGAAACCACACTTCGTGTTGGTTTCTGTTTTTGTCTCCATGTATCTCGTGTCGTTCTTCTTTTTACCTCGTGTTGTTTTATAACTTCACTTCATGTCGTTCTCGCTTTAACCACACTTCGTGTTGCTTTACGTAGACCTTGTGTCTTACTTTGTTTGCAAACACTTCGTGTCGGTTTCTGCTGTCACCCCGTGTTGTTCTCGTGTTATCGTTTATGTCTGTGTGGTCTTACTTCGTGTTACTTACTGTTGTACATCGAGTCCTTACTGACTTCGTGTCGTTTTCCCTATTGTGTCCTCGCGTTGTCTCCGTGTCGTTGCTATTTGTCACTTCGTGTTGTTTCGTTTTAACCTCGTTCAAGTTTCTTCTAAAGTACTGTTCTTCTGATAATCTATACAGAGGTGTTCCTTAAATTGATTACTTATCCGATACCCTGTTTTACAGGTGCTTTGATCGTGAAGCTTAAGGAGGGCACGTGATCCGAGGCTGGAATAAAGTCTGCTGAGAGACTGTCACGTGGTCCGAATTCTTAGGGCTGGAAATGTGGAGGTCACACGTCGTGGCTGATGCTGCTGCTGCTGCTGCTATATATATGAGCATTCTTCCATAGATGAAGGTGATCGAGTTGGCGAGAAGAAAACTCAATACAGAGAGCCACGATCCAGACAGAAAAGAAGAAAAAGAAAAGAAGAAGGAAAAGAGAGTGAGGAAGAGAAAGAAAGAGAGATTGAGTAAGAGATCGAGATAGCAGAGTGTGAAGAAAGGAAGAGGAAGAAGAATAGAGAAGAAGAGAGAGCTAGAGTGATAGAAGCTTCAACAGAAGATCTGTTCCTGCTGTACCGTGGATCAAATCCAGGCCAGCCAGCTCCTGCGAGAGCCACATTTGTTTTATCTTTTCAGCCTTCTGTTGCTGGTTTCGTTTTTATTTTTATCCATTTACTGTATTTCCGATCCTCTGTAGAGAGGTCGGGGTTCCACCTGTGGGTTCAGGAGAAGGGAGACTTTGTGTCTTCGGTTTGCAAGTAGCTGGGTGCTACTTGTGGTTGGTACCCTCCCGTGTGGAGGAAGAGAGACCTGCGTCTCTGGTTGCCTTTGACAGGGTGTCATCGGTTGTTTCCCTCCGGGTTGGAGGAAGGGAGATTTATCTCCAATTGTGCTTCCCTCTGGGGTTCAGAGGAAGAGAGACTTGGGTCTCTAGGTTCCCCTCCGGGTTGGAGGAAGGGAGGCTTGTTCCTCTGGCTCTGGGCTTGTGAGTAGCAAGCCCGGTGGTTCCCTCCATGTGTGGAGGAAGAGAGACCGTGTGTCTCTGGTTTCCAAGTGGCTGGAGTCACTTGTGGGTTCCTCCTGTTTGTTCAGGAGAAGGGAGATTGCTATCTCCGGTTGGAAGTAGCTGGGTGCTACTTGTTGATTCCCTCCGGTTTGGAGGAAGGGAGACTTGTCTCCGGTTCTGGGCTTGTGGATTCAAGTCCAGGGGTTCCCTCCAGGTCTGGAGGAAGAGAGACCTTGTGTCTCTGGTTTGCTAGTGACTGGTGTCACTAGTGGTTCCCTCCGGTTGGGAGGAAGAGGGGAGGTTGTTCCCCTGGTCAAGCTGTTTGGCAGCGTTTGTTGCAGACTGAGTCTGCTGTTTCTAGCGTGAGCTAGTGGAAGGCACACTCGGTTTGAGTGTGGGGTGGATGTAGGTCTGGAGGACCGAACCACCTAAAAACCCCTTGTGCATTGTGGTTTGATTTGTTCATTTGTGCTTCCGCTAGATGAATGCATAGGGGCACTCCATGTGTTTGCTAACTGGTAGAACTGAATAGTTGATTAGCTTTCAGATTTGGTAAATCTGTCTAGTTAGCATCATAGTTCTAGTTTGGGCGAAATTTTATATTGAGTGAAAGTCTTGTTAGTATTCTAGTTTTAAATTGGGTGAAAGTCTTTAAAAGGTTATATTCATTCACCCCTCCTCTGAATACTGCATCGAACCCAACAATTGGTATCAGAGCGGTTCTCTGGTTGATCAGATCCAACGATCTGCAGAGGATCCTGGTGTCCCTTGTGCTTATCTGTTTCTACCCTTTGCTTCATTAATCTGTTTACGGATTTACTCAATGGGTTCTCCACCGATTTTCAATGGCTCTGATTTTAACTCATGGATTAGCAGTCTTCACAATTATGTGAAAATGATTAATCCGGATCTGTGGAAGTTAATTTCACAAGGTCCCCACAGATTGCCAAAGGAAAAGTCCAAATGGACTAAAAGTCACAAGTCAAAATATGAAGAAAATCAGAAGGCCTTTAACCTGATGAGAGCTGCTATTGACAGAGCCTTATGGTCTTGTATTCATGATTGCAGGTCTGCCAAGGACATTATGGATGAGCTGAAGCTTGCTTAGAAGGGAAATGTCGACAACGGTCTGATGGCTGACGAGAGCAACCATGGTAGTGATCAAGATGAATCCGAAGAACGTGATGATGAGGAGGTAAACCCTTTCGAGAATTTTTCATTAGACGATTGGGAAGATGCCTATGCAAATCTGTTAAGATCCCGTAAGAAACTAGGGAAGAAATATAAAAGTCTGAAAAAGAAGCTGGAAAATCTAGGAGGTGAAAATCTTGAAACTCTGAAAACTGAAAATGAAATTTTAAGAAGACAACTACAAGACTTTGACTCTATTACTACAGATCTAGATCATTTGAAATCTGAAAAACAAACTCTTATGAAACAAATTGGTCTACACAAAAAGGAGAGTCAAAAGCTTGTTTGTGAAATTGCTGAATTAAAGGAAAGGCTTAGCTTCGTTGATCAGACTCATAACAATGACGTTGTTCAAAATGAAAGGTTGGTGAGAGATTTAGAGTGTATCAATTCTGAATTGAAAGAATTGAAATCTGAAAATGAAAAGCTCAAAAACCAATCCAAAGAATTTGAACACAAATCAATAAACCTTGAAAAAGA
This sequence comes from Amorphophallus konjac, assembly GCA_022559845.1. Classification (NCBI taxonomy): domain Eukaryota; kingdom Viridiplantae; phylum Streptophyta; class Magnoliopsida; order Alismatales; family Araceae; genus Amorphophallus; species Amorphophallus konjac. Next base: position 87,281,849 of record CM040127.1, on the reverse strand, counting down.
AAATGGTTTAATCTCTGAGAAATTGGAGGCTGAAAGAACAATGAATTCAGAGATTCAGAAAAATCTTGACAAATTTCAATCTGAAGAACTAAGAGAAATGTTTTATGAATGTCAGTCTTCAACAGATAAATGGGTGTTTGATGATGAACTCCTAGAGCAGAATAGTAAACTGAAAGAGGAAATCAATGAGTTGAAACACCTAAACACACAGTTGACAGATAGGCTAATGACAATGGAAAAAGGCAAGTGTGTGAGTGTGGATAATTCTGATAGGTTGATGAATGCTGAACAAGAAATTGAGAGCCTAAAAACCATCAACTTAATGTTAAATGAAATGTCAGTTGCAGTGAACAGAAAATAGCTGAATATGAGCTTACTATCACATCCCTTCAACAAGAAGTTGATGATCTTTACAAGTCCTTATCTAAAACTGACAAGGAAATAGTAAAATATGAAGTTGAAAAACTCAAGAGTCTAAATGATGCCTTGCATCAACAAGTCATTTCCTGTGAAACAGATTTGTCCAAATATGAGGCTAAAATTGCTGATTTGAATTCTGAGATTAAAGATTTGAAAAATTCTCTATCAAAATTTGTCAAAGGAAAGGACAATCTGAATAAGCTTCTTGGAAAGAGTGATAACTTTGAGAGAAAAGGACTGGGCTATAGTCCGACAAATAAAAGGAGTAATGGGAATAAAACATCCACTATTTTTGTTAAAGCTTCCAATCAGAACACAACCTCTGCTCCTTCTGTCTTTCAATTCACTGCACAAAAATCAACTGTGAAACCCAAAACTGTGGAACAAACTCCAAAACAGAAAAAGGGTGAAAATTCACAGAAAAAGGAAAAAGGCACTCCTGTTGCTGTAAAGAAGACTGCACACAATTCACATGATCTCTCACACACTCACATTAAAAAGGGTTCATGTTATTATTGTGGGAAAGGAGGTCACATAATGGAGGACTGTGGATTGATGTTAAAGGATGAGCATGCTAGTGGAACTTTACATTCTAGAAATTCTTTTGATAGAAACCATGCTGCTAGGAAGCCCGATGCCTCATGTTATTATTGTGGGAAACATGGTCATCTCATGAATGAATGTTTTATCATGAAAGAAGATAATAAACTACATGCCAGGTCTTCCATGCACTTTTATGATCCATATGGATCTAAACACAATTCTAGTCAGCACATTGTGTGCTTCAACTGTAATAAGCCTGGGCACAAGGCTGCTGAGTGCTGGTTTAGATCTACTTGGGGTAAAAATGGTTTTCATAGAAGAAATTCTTTTGCATGCTCCCACTGTGGGAAAAATGGGCATACAGTCAAGGACTGTTGGTATGTTCAAAAGAACTATGTTAAACCCCATTTTGTCAAATTCCCTACAAAAACTTTTGTGAAAATTTCATGCTATAACTGTGGGAAGCCAGGCCATAAATCTGCTGAATGTTGGATGGTTAAGAACAAGCATGAAACTGTTCATGCATATAACAGAAAATCTTATGAACATGCTTATAAACATCACCCTGCTGTTAACATGTATCATAAGAACCAAAAACCAGCCAGTTCATGTAGATACTGTGGAAGATTTGGACATTCTATGGATGACTGTTCACTGATGAAATTTGATGATAATGTTGCTATGAAAATGTTTAGAAAACCTGTTAGGGCTAACGCAGGACCCAAAGCTACTTGGGTCCCTGCAGGATCAAGATGATCAAATATCTTGCAGGTGTGCCTTGGAGGGAGAAATAAAAGGGGGTTAACCAAGGCGCTCAAGAATGAAAAACCCCATGATTGAACTTTTCAGGTCAGTTCTAAAGTGTGTTTTAAATTCCATTATCTGAAACTGTGAGCATGAAAAATGTGTGCTTCATGTTGATTTGCTTGATTGATTGTTGATGATCTCTCCATGTCTAGCTGATCAGTCTGTATTCCAGACTCAGCTATTGAATTCATTTTTGCATATATCTGATGCTCTTCTCTTGCTATATGATTGAACTGAAATTGAGTGCTTCGTTAAGCATATTCAGTTGATGCACTATATATGCTTTGTGTCAATGCATTGCATGCTTGTATTTAAATGCATACCTGGACTATGTGTGAATGGTTCATTTAGTGTACACAGTCTATGCATGTGTCTTATGTCTGCATACATCATTAGCATGACTGTCATTGAAGTTGTTCAATGCATGAGGACTGCTTTATGTTGCATCGTCCTTGTTAACCCTGGTATATCAAATGGTATGTTATTAAAAGGCAGGGAAATCTGCCCGGAGGTTCCTACCATGTGTGAGATGGTCTTTGAGACCAGGTCCTCCGCCTAGTACCATGGGTCTAGTCTGCATGTAGAACAGTCTAATGCATAGCATATCTCTTGCATCATGATGTCAGGGGGAGCTGAGAGTTCTATTCAATTCATTGAATCCTTTTCACTTCTCAGTGTTCTCATTCAAATGATTCATATCTTTTGACATCAGATGTCATTGGACCATATTGCCAATTGCTATCTTTTCCTCATCAGTTTCACTAAACAACAGCTTTGCATCTGGTTCAGTACATTGAATGGTGATTATCGCAATTGTTCACCTATAAGAATCACTCTTACAAATTGAAAAGAACTAAAGGTTTAACCTTTATAAATTGCAGAGTTAAGTGTCTGCACTTCAGAAATTGAGAATAAAAGAAAACTTTTATAGCTCTTAATCCTTGTCTCATGGCTAAAATAGAAAAAGTTTCTTTTTAATGCCTAAATGTGTTAATCTGGAAATGTCTAGAACAGGTGAACAAGAGTGTGTAATGTTTTTCAATCAATCACTCTAAAAGAATTAAGGGCAGCAGTAAACAAGATCATTAATGTTAAGAACTGAACATAGTGACAGAAGCAATGGCTGATTGCACTGAGAAACTGTGAACTCCTCCAAAAAGACAGGAGATCTCACATGTCATGAAGTGCCTTAGACTATCTCTGTTCATAGGGTCAAATCTATAAGGGGAGTCCTCACCAAGTAACTGAGGGTACTGGCCTCTAATCAAGGTGTACCCTTAATGTCAAAAGTGAAGACTATTTCTCGTGGGTCTTGATCTGAAGTAGATCATATAGTTTATGCCTAGTAACTGGGGGTACCTGCCTCTTATCAAGGTGTACACCTAATGTCAACAGCATAAATGCCATAGGTCTATTCACTTAGTTCCGTTTCAGAAATTGAAAAAAAAAATGAAAATCAAACTGCTGTAACCCTTCGAAAAATCAAAAGTCAATGAGTGAAAATTATTTTTATCAATACATATTCAAGTTGCCTCTCTTGAATTTCCTTGTTTAAACACAAAAGGGTATTATTTCAGACTTATCTATTAATACCATGTGCCCTAGATTCATTGCTATAAATGGAATCTAAAACTCTTTCTCAGGGGTCAGGTGTTTTACTCTAGATTTATCACTGATTAAACCTGAACTTTTGAAAATTGTATGAGTGGTGATTCTTATACTTTAACAGTTGTTTATAATCATGCTTCCTTTCTGAGCCTATGATTCAGCTGTTATCAAGTGATCCTCCTACCTTTTCTACCTGTGTTATCTGTTCATATTCCTTCTCAAACGGGGAGCTTTTATTTAGGGGGAGCAATTGACTGAACTTTTATACATGCTATAATTTCTCAAATTATTTTTCTTTTTGATGAAGTCAAAGGGGGAGAATAATTTGAGTCTTCAGATTACCTCAGAATGCCTCACATCATCAGAATGACTCAATGTATTGAAAGTGTTGCCATCATCAAAAAGGGGGAGATTGTTGTGCCCATGCATGTGGTTTTGGTTTTGATGATGGTTTTAATGATGGCTTTGATGATTGGTTGTTGATGTGAGTTAATCAAATGTTCAGTCATCTTGCTGCTCAGTTTAGATTAACATATTTGATGTTCAGTCTTGTTACATGTTAAACTGATGCATAAAGCATTCATTGCTGTGGTTTTGATGATTGATATTGTATTTTGATGATAGCAATGATATAGTGTTTTCATGACATTGTGCCTTGATGATTGCATCATGACTATGACTGGTACAACTGATATATTGTTTATGTTAGACTTATGTTATGTGCATAGTCTATACAGTGCATGGTGGGGTTTATGCCCTAAGTCTATTCACTGCACATGCATCATTCGTCCAAGTCCATACATTGGACTGTAGTGTGCATTTGGCGAACACATCGCAAGTCTAGACATTGCACTGTAGCATGCATTTCCTTAAAGTCTATACATCGGACTGGTTTGCATTGGCTAAGTATATACAACGTCAGCTCATGCCTTGTCTTAGACAAAGTCTATACAATGGCTTTGGGTCTCCAAGTCTATACAGCCTTTTACTTCGCCAAAGTCTGTACATTGGTCTGCATAGGCTAAGTGTTCACATCGTCAAGTACAATCATGCACTGGTCATGTAGTCTGTACAGCGTGAAGTCTATACTTTGGCACTGTAGCTTGCTCGTGCAAGTCTATACCTTGGACTGTTCTTCATGTCTGTACATCAGATTGTACATCATCTTCGTGCTGTTTCTGTACTTGAGTTTTCGTGTTGTTTCCCCTCACTAACACGAAAAGATCTCGTGTTGTATGAGCATACAACACTTCGTGTTGATTTCCAAGCGTGATAGGAAAGCTTGTATGAGGTTAGACTTCGTGTCGTTTCCCTTGTCTTCATCTTCGTGTTGTTTTTATGTTTCTGTCTGAGTGTTGGTCTTTCGTTCTTGACTTAGTGTCTTTCTCGACTTGACCACACTTCATGTCGATTCTTGGTTTTCTACACCCCGTGTCATTTCACCTCGTGCTGTTCTCACTGTCGTCGTGTTGTTTTCACCGCGTGTCGATTATTGTTTTTCACTTAGTGTTGTTTTCACTTCGTGTCAACTTCACTTCGTGTCGTCTCTTTGTATTTCATCTTCATGTTGTTTTCAACCCGTGTCGATTTCAGTTTTTGACTTCGTGTTGATTTCAACCCATGTCAATTCTGTTTTGTCTTTGTGTCGTTTTCACTCCGTGTCAACTTCGTCTTAAGTGTTGTTTTTGTCTTTGTGTCATTTTTCACTCCGTGTCGAAACCTGTGTTTCGTCTTCGTGTTGTCTTCACCCCGTGTCATTTTTTCAGACTTCGTCTCCGTGTTGTTTTCATAACTTCGTGTCGTGTTTGTTACACCTCGTGTCGTTTTCCGTTTTGTGTCTTCGTGTCGTTTTTGTTCTTCCTAGACCGTGTGTCTTTCTTGTGTTGAAACCACACTTCGTGTTGGTTTCTATTTTTGTCTCCATGTATCTCGTGTCGTTCTTCTTTTTACCTCGTGTTGTTTTATAACTTCACTTCGTGTCGTTCTCGCTTTAACCACACTTCGTGTTGCTTTACGTAGACCTTGTGTCTTACTTTGTTTGCAAACACTTCGTGTCGGTTTCTGCTGTCACCCCGTGTTGTTCTCGTGTTATCGTTTATGTCTGTGTGGTCTTACTTCGTGTTACTTACTGTTGTACATTGAGTCCTTACTGACTTCGTGTCATTTTCCCTATTGTGTCCTCGCGTTGTCTCTGTGTCGTTGCTATTTGTCACTTCGTGTTGTTTCGTTTTAACCTCGTTCAAGTTTCTTCTAAAGTACTGTTCTTCTGATAATCTATACAGAGGTGTTCCTTAAATTGATTACTTATCCGATACCCTGTTTTACAGGTGCTTTGATCGTGAAGCTTAAGGAGGGCACGTGATCCGAGGTTGGAATAAAGTCTGCTGAGAGACTGCCACGTGGTCCGAATTCTTAGGGCTGGAAATGTGGAGGTCACACGTCGTGGCTGATGCTGCTGCTGCTGCTGCTATATATATGAGCATTCTTCCATAGATGAAGGTGATCGAGTTGGCGAGAAGAAAACTCAATACAGAGAGCCACGATCCAGACAGAAAAGAAGAAAAAGAAAAGAAGAAGGGAAAGAGAGTGAGGAAGGGAAAGAAAGAGAGATTGAGTAAGAGATCGAGATAGCAGAGTGTGAAGAAAGGAAGAGGAAGAAGAATAGAGAAGAAGAGAGAGCTAGAGTGATAGAAGCTTCAACAGAAGATCTGTTCCTGCTGTACCGTGGATCAAATCCAGGCCAGCCAGCTCCTGCGAGAGCCACATTTGTTTTATCTTTTCAGCCTTCTGTTGCTGGTTTCGTTTTTGTTTTTATCCATTTACTGTATTTCCGATCCTCTGTAGAGAGGTCGGGGTTCCTCCTGTGGGTTCAGGAGAAGGGAGACTTTGTGTCTTCGGTTTGCAAGTAGCTGGGTGCTACTTGTGGTTGGTACCCTCCCGTGTGGAGGAAGAGAGACTTGCGTCTCTGGTTGCCTTTGACAGGGTGTCATCGGTTGTTTCCCTCCGGGTTGGAGGAAGGGAGATTTATCTCCGATTGTGCTTCCCTCTGGGGTTCAGAGGAAGAGAGACTTGGGTCTCTAGGTTCCCCTCCGGGTTGGAGGAAGGGAGGCTTGTTCCTCTGGCTCTGGGCTTGTGAGTAGCAAGCCCGGTGGTTCCCTCCATGTGTGGAGGAAGAGAGACCGTGTGTCTCTGGTTTCCAAGTGGCTGGAGTCACTTGTGGGTTCCTCCTGTTTGTTCAGGAGAAGGGAGATTGCTATCTCCGGTTGGAAGTAGCTGGGTGCTACTTGTTGATTCCCTCCGGTTTGGAGGAAGGGAGACTTGTCTCCGGTTCTGGGCTTGTGGATTCAAGTCCAGGGGTTCCCTCCAGGTCTGGAGGAAGAGAGACCTTGTGTCTCTGGTTTGCTAGTGACTGGTGTCACTAGTGGTTCCCTCCGGTTGGGAGGAAGAGGGGAGGTTGTTCCCCTGGTCAAGCTGTTTGGCAGCGTTTGTTGCAGACTGAGTCTGCTGTTTCTAGCGTGAGCTAGTGGAAGCCACACTCGGTTTGAGTGTGGGGTGGATGTAGGTCTGGAGGACCGAACCACCTAAAAACCCCTTGTGCATTGTGGTTTGATTTGTTCATTTGTGCTTCCGCTAGATGAATGCATAGGGGCACTCCATGTGTTTGCTAACTGGTAGAACTGAATAGTTGATTAGCTTTCAGATTTGGTAAATCTGTCTAGTTAGCATCATAGTTCTAGTTTGGGCGAAATTTTATATTGAGTGAAAGTCTTGTTAGTATTCTAGTTTTAAATTGGGTGAAAGTCTTTAAAGGGTTATATTCATTCACCCCCCCTCTGAATACTGCATCGAACCCAACACCAAGCCCATGGGCTAGTGTGAAAGGGGCTTGGTAGCTTGTAGGCTTCTAGAACGGGGAGCCCCCTTTCTTGGTCCAAGGTAGGCAACCTACCAAACTTGGACTTCCTTCCTTTGAAAATTCAAAGGAAGGAAGCTTCCTTGGCCCCCCCTTGGTCCCCCTCCCTCTCCCACTTGGCAAATTTGCCCCGCCCCTTACCCCTACCCTCTCTCCCACGAGATTCCCAGCCCCTCCCCTTGCCATTCTTTATTTAAGGGTGTTTATAGTGTCATTAGTAGATTTAATGAAGAATTATTGAATGAATTTTGAGAAAAATTGCACAAGAGGCCATTTGCCCCCCCTTCCTATCTCCTATCTCCCCTTGCAGTTGTGAGAGCTCAGATCTTTGAGGTGTGATACCTCCCAATCCATCCCCTTTTGAGTGTGAAGCTCATCTCCACCGCCGCCGCCGCCATCGAGCCGTCGTCGCGCCGCCACCACCACTTCTTCGGTGTTCTATCCACTCTGGACAGAAGCTGAGTCCACAATTTTTAGATATCAATCAGGAGCTCAGCTCATTATCACATTTTGAGGGTGAGTTCCCCACGTCCACCCCAGCCTCCACAAAAAAAGTTAGCTCATTTACCCTTCGTTTACCATTTTTCCTAACCTATTCTTTCCACCCTAGTAAGTTGCCTCCTGTGCAGATCCACCAACCAGCAAGTCACCACTTCACCCTTTTCACCCACTTTTTCTTTTTTGAATGAGCTAAAAATTTAACTGGGAGTTCTGTCCACTGAAACCCCATTCCATAAATTTTTTTGGGATTTTTCGAGTTCTTTTACTATTATTAAAAACCACTGTCTTTTCTTAAATCTGTTATGTCCTGTGCAGTCCAGATCCGATCACTTCCACCATAAAATCCCTTTCCCCACACAAATCACCTCCAAATTTTACAAAAAAAATTATGCACGTGTTCCTCACATCCCCACCTACCTGTCATAAAATTTTCAGATCCAAATTCCCCCGTTTGATCATCGGTCAAACCGAGTTCTTAGGAAAATCCATTTCTGTCCTGACTGTTCTAGATCAGTAAACCAGCCAATTATAAATTCGACCACAAAAATTCCAGAGCCAGCAAAATTACTGTAACAACAGGTGTTTGAAGATCTCTGGGTCAGCTTTGCAACGACGCTAGTTTCGCGTCGATCCGACGTCTGTGTTGATCGCAACAATTTTTCTCGCCGAGTCACGTAGTGCTGACAACAGCAGAATCAGTTCAGGACAGCAAGCTACCGCCCGAGTAGCCGTGTACCGAAACTGACGGAGCTATCCAACACGCTGCCCGTCAGCCCAAGATTGATCCTCCCGGGCCCACTTGTAGTCCTTTACCTCGCTGCGTGGAGTGGACAGCAAATTAAATTATGTAATTATTGTGATTATTTTACCGGGAGTTACAGTACTTGGCCGGGGTCGTCTTCCCCACGCCCGGAGCGTGGAGGTATCGTGTTCGCTTCCCATCTCGGCATTTGCTTTACTCATATTTATTTGTATATGCCGCTGCGAGTTATAGGTTACTAGCTCTATTCAATTTAATCACCGCTACGAGAGAGAGAGTGAAACCAGTCCCATGACCCGATCCGGGCACGAAAGAGAGCCGACTACCCGACTCATTACTAGTTCCTCAATTGCGCAAGATCCCATGTTTCCCTCGCTAGGGACGTCCGCGAGCTAGAGTCCCAGGTCGCGTGTCCGTCCCGCATCAAATTGGTATCAGAGCGGAAGGTTGAGTCTAGGGTAGTCTTTGTGTAAAAATAAAAAAAAGAGTCAGTTAAGTCGGTCCAAGGTTGCATTTACATACCTTTAATCGATATATCAAAAGGTGTTGCCCAAATCTTTGGTTACGCCTATCGGGAAGGTCGCACACTTGTGTGAGAGGATCTTCGGATCCCGGAACTCTGCTAGGTACTGGATATGGGTTGAGTCTAGGTGTGTAGCTGAGTCGGTACTCCAACCTTGCATCGTTGTATAGGGTCGTGTCTAGTCCAATAAGAGTCAGTCGGTCTTGTCCCGTGTCTACATGTCCCCTATCCGCCATCCCCATGGCCGTTCCCCGAGACCATGCGTCCGAATGGTCATCCTTGGTGGCCGAATTCAATGCCTCCATGGCCCGACCCCCGGGTCTTGCCCCTACCATTCAACCACCGGTTGACCCGATCCCTAGGCCGACGACTGAGTTGTTCTGGCACCCTATAATTTCTACTGCCACTCTACCCAATGGGTCCACTTTGGAACTCGATTTCATTTATATGGAGCTAGAGAATTGGGTTTCCCTGGATATCGTTGAGTCCCTCTCCCAGACTGGCGAGATTGTCCGCAATGGTGATTTAGCCTTTATCGAGTTCCAAAAGAAGATTGGCTCCGATCTTTACTTTGATGGTGCATGGTGCAAAACTGGTACGCTAGCAGGACCATGCATTATATTAGGGCAACCTTGGCTTAAAGAGAGGAGTGTGACCTTTGACCCGGAGCAGAGGACCTGCACTTTACATCCTCCACATTTGCTTGGCGAGTTCACATTTCACCATGTTTTGGCCGTCGCACCAATAGATGACACTCGGTCAGTTGTCCTAGTGTCACCTGTCATCCATGTTCAGTCAGGCAACCCTACTTTGCCTGCCAATCAGGTGTCACTATCATCAATAGATCCCCATTTGGAGCCGGCAACCTCCCTTACCCATATGCAGTCAACCCCTACCCAGCCGGCCACTAAGCAGTCAGCCGTCCCTAGTTTGCCAGTCTCTCCCGAGCCATCTGTTGAGCTATCGCTCATTTCTATCTTACCACCGTCAACACCCTATGATGACGCAGTATTGCTTGACTTTTACCACTTCCATGAGAGATGGCATCTTGATTTCACCTTCCTCGTGACCCATGCCAAGCATGACTTCCCCATATTTCACCTTCTTGTCCTCAACCACTTCAAGACCCAAGGACGTATCTTTGTAAACCAGTGGAGATTGGCGTGGGCCGAGACCCGAAACATTGGATTTTAGGTCAAGTTGCTTCTATTCATGATGTTTATGGGTGATGTTTGGACTTTTTGGTTTTTATTCAAGTCAGTCCCTAGTCATAGGTCTAGGAAGTCATTAGCTCTAATCCCATCCCCCATGCATGCATGAGTGTTTGAGTCTATACGTACATTTGTCGAGTGCATAGTGAGTCTGCATACGTCGAGTCGAGTCAGTCTAAGGTCAGCTCGCGATGTCAGTCCCTTCGAGTGCGAGGCAAGTCGGATCCAATGCGTACGTTGTAGGATTGCCGGAATTTGGGTTTAGCTCTATCTATGTGTCGGATCTAGTCACATATAGGGATTCAACGGTGATTCCTAGTGAGTCATTGAGCCGTCTCCTTCCTTTTAGAGTGACCCCACCCCAGAGTGTCCACCTGTAACCTCATTCCCACAGCAGCATGCACATATCGAATATATGCGGGATGAGCAGGTGACGATTACTTGGAGTGGAGCGTACTCCGCACTACCAGGTCAGTGACAGATCCGCTGGAGCCATACGAGTAGCCACACCCCTTACTCGACGGGGTCGAGTTCCTCCCACCCGGGGAGAATTGGTGAGGACACACGCCGTAATATGCATTGGTGGCCGAGGATACGTCGGGGCCCGCTTAGCTCATGGAGGACAGGGATGCCAAGTCAAGCAACTTATCTTCATTTTATGCCTCTAAGCCTTGTTGGGCCCTATTTAGAACATATGGACACTTATTGGGTTGTACTATTTTAATAAGGCTAATGGGCCTATGGTCTTGTAATGGGCTAGAATAGTGGTCTAGAGTTATTGGGCTTTTAAATGGGACAAGCCTATGGGCTAGTGTGAAAGGGGCTTGGTGGCTTGTAGGCTTCTAGAAGGGGGAGCCCCCTTTCTTGGTCCAAGGTAGGCAACCTACCAAACTTGGACTTCCTTCCATTGAAAATTCAAAGGAAGGAAGCTTCCTTGGCCCCCCTCTCCCACTTGGCAAATTTGCCCCCCCTCACCCCTCCCCTCTCTCCCACGAGATTCCCTGCCCCTCCCCTTGCCATTCTCTATTTAAGGGTGTGTATAGTGTCATTTGTAGATTTACTTAAGAATTATTGAATGAATTTTGAGAAAAACTACCCAAGAGGCCATTTGCCCCCCCCCCCTCCTCTCTCCTATCTCCCCTTGCAGCTGTGAGAGCACAGATATCTGAGGTGTGATACCTCCCAATCCATCCCCTTTTGAGTGTGAAGCTCATCTCCACCGCTGCCGCCATCATCGAGCCGTCGTCGCGCCGCCACCGCCACTTCTTCGATGTTCTGTCCACTCTGGATAGAAGCTGAGTCCGTGATTTTTAGCTCTCAATCAGGAGCTCAGATCGTAATGAAATTTGGAGGGTGAGTTCCGCACGTCCACCCCAGCCTCCACAAAAAAATTTAGGTTATTTACTTTTCATTTACCATTTTTGCCAACCAATTCTTTCCACCCTAGTAATCTGCCTCCTCTGCAGATCCACCAACCAGCAAGTCACCACTTTGCCCCTTTCACCCACTTTTCCTTTTCTGAATGAGCTCAAAATTTAACTAGGAGTTCTATCCACCGAAACCCCATTCCACAAAGTTTCTTGGGATTTTTTGGAGTTCTCTTACTATTTTTAAAAACCACTATCTTTTCCCAAATCTGTTCTGTCCTGTACTATCCAGATCCGACAACTTCCACCATAAAATCCCTTTCCCCACCCAAATCACCTCCAAATTTTACAAAAAAAGTATCCACGTGTTCCTCACATCGCCACCTACCTGTCATAAAAATTTCAGATCCAAATTCCCTCGTTTGATCTTCGGTCAAATCGAGTTCTCAGGAAAATCTATTTCTATCCTGACTGTTCTAGATATGTGAACCAGCCAATTATAAATTCCACCACGAAAATTCCAGAGCCAGCAAAATTACTGTAACAATAGGTGTTTGAAGATCTCTGAGTCAGCTTTGCAACGACACTGGTTTCGTGTTGATCTGACGTCCGTGTTGATCGCAGCAATTTTTCTCGCCGAGTCGCGCAGTGTTGACAGTAGTAGAATCAGTTTGGGACAGTAAGCTACCGCCCGAGTAGCCGTGTACCGGAACCGACGGAGCTGTCCAACACGCTGTCGGTCAACCCAAGATTGGCCTTCCCAGGCCCACTTGTAGTCCTTTACCTCCCTGTGTGGAGTGGGCAGTAAATTAAATTCTATAATTATTGTGATTATTTTACCGGGAGTTACAGTACTTGGCCGAGGTCGTCTTCCCCACGCCCGGAGCGTGGAGGTATCATGTCCGCTTCCCATCTCGGCATTTGCTTTACTCGTATTTATTTGTATATACTGCTGCGAGTGATAGGTTACTAGCTCGATTCAATTTAATCACCACTGCGGGAGAGGGAGCGAAACCCGTCCCATGACCCGATCCAGGCACGGAAGAGAGACGACTACCGGACTCATTGTCGGTTCCTCAATCGTGCAAGATCCCACGTTTGCCACACTAGGGACGTTCGCGAGCTAGAGTCCCAGGTCGCATGTCTGTCTCGCATCAGAGAACCTGGCACAGCACCAGCTGAGAGTCTCCTATAATGTTCAGATAACGCGCGCCTATGATGTAGGCGTGCTTCAATCCAGCAAGGAGAGCCTCATACTCGGCTATGTTGTTGGTAGCATGAAAAGAGCTCTGATAAGCGAAAGGAATGGTCACCCCTTCCGGTGTGAGGAGAACGGCGCCAATCCCTCGGTCCTGAGGGTTAAGCACGCCATCAAGATGTAAGGACCAGAGAGGATGATGAGTAAGCACGGCAAGGTGTTCATCAGGGAATTCATCCTGGATGGAATCGGTACAAGGAATAGGCAAATGGGCAAGATGTTCAGCGATAGCATAGCCCTTGCTTGCCTTCTGGGTGACGAAGGTGATATCAAATTGGGAGAGGAAGCTCTGCCAGCAAGCTAACCTACTAGAAAGGACCGGCTTTTCTAAGAGATAACGAATTGGGTCCATTCTAGAGATCAACCTAACTTCATGGGCAAGAAAATAATGTTTCAGTTTCTGAGCTACCCAAACTAACGATGCACAGGTCTTCTCCATGGCAGTGTATTTGGCCTCTACAGGGTTGAACAACCTAGAGAGGTAATATGCTGCCCTTTCTCTACCTTCATCATCCACTTGTGCTAGGACATCTCCTAGGGAGTCCTCAATGAAAGAGATGTACAAGATTAGAGGTTTCCCAGGGACAGGAGGTTGCAGAACCAAGGGATTAGACAAGTAAACCTTTAGATCCTTATAAGCCTTCTGACATTCTTCATTCCATTCAAATTTGGCTCCCGCCTTTAGTAGTTCATAGAATGGTCGGCACCTTTGAGAATGCTGAGATATAAACCTCCGAATGAACTACAGACGGCCGATCAAACCTCGAAGTTCAGTAATGTTCTTTGGCGGGGGCATGTCCATGGCAGCTTTTGCCTTGTTAGGATCGATCTGAATCCCCCTCTTGCTAACTATGAATCATAGTAGCTTCCCCGAGGACACTCCAAACACACATTTCTTCGGATTCATCTTTAACTTGTATTCCCTATTGGTTCCCACGGAGTGCAATCGGATCTAGAAGGGGGGTTGAATATATCTTATTGATGACTATGGCCTATTTAAAACTTGACCCCTGAATACATAAAACACTTCTATAATCTAGTAAACCACTTATGCACACAGAGCAGCAAAATAGATAGGAGTAGAGCAAGTAGTGATGTTAAAGCGCGATGACCAGTTCAGACAGGTCCACACACAGGGCAGTGAAGTCAACACCTTTACCGCGGATCACAGCACAGGTCAACACTCCTGCCTAAAAGGTCGACACCACTTCAGGGCAGTGAGGTCAACACCTCTGACAAGGCACAAACCACAGATCGACACTTCCCCAAGAGCAACTAAGATCCAAATAAGATGTAATACAATGAACCACAGATATCTTAGATTAGAGTAGATAAGAGTTAAATGACTTGCTTAAGGTGTGAGAACTGTGGAGATCACTGAAGTGCTTGAGTGTTGAACGAGGGGAATACCCTTGACACAGCTTTCACCTTGGTACCCGTGTGTAAGGGTGTAGCAGGCAACCCAAGGAGCTGATGCTATTAAAGACATAGGAGAGAAAGCAACTCATACAAATTATGATAATCCCTTTGCTTGGAAAATGCTCCAAAGTGCCTATAAGCAAGAGTGTTGTAGACACTCGAGGAGATGCAAGTTAGCAACGATAGAGAGGGGATCAAGATGAGGTAATTTTGTGCAAGCAGAATGCTTGAGTAAGCAAAGAAATTAACTAGTGAAGTATCACATGAACCTGTGAAATGGGGATAGAAGTAATAGAACAAACTCACAATGAATGCAACCCACAACACAAGGATTTTAAGGTGGTTCGGTTGTTGGCCCACATCCTACGTCCAACCTACACCGAACTTGGTGTGGCTTTCCGGCCGAGACACAGCTTGATCCGCTGAGCAGCACAGCTTGCTTACACAGCTGAGCAACACAACTTGCTTACACAGCTGAGCAACATAGCTTGCTTACTGCTGACTAATAGCTTGAATCACCCAGAGGATCTGATCCTCTCTTCCTCTGAAACCACAGAGGGAACCCTTTCCCTAAACAGGGGATCGGAAAAACTAGATGTATTGGTGATAGACGAATCGGAACAAGTAGAAGCTGAATACTGCAAGTGTAGTGGAGAAGGAATAGAGACAATACAGACACCAGCTAAAAGAATAGATCAAGACAACAGAGCTGACAATTACAGTTACAAGATTGGATCTAAGGATCCTTTTCTACAAGCACCGGCAGACTACAGGATTTGTCTTCTCTCTCAAGGCTACTCTCTCTTCTTCTTCTATGCTCACAGCATTGGACTATGTCAACCAAGTGCTAGGCTATTCTCACACTTTCTTAGGAGTGCTGTTGATGGATGTTCAAGAGCGTGGCACTGTGTGGACGATAGCAGCAGCTTCTTCAGTTGAAGAAGCTTGGTATAAATAGGTAAAAACTAGTTGTAATGGCAGAAGGAAAAAGGCGCCAAGAAATCTATGATGGGCTAATGCTCCGGCTATATTTTCCCTCCATAATTTCCCTTGAAGCATGCGCCAGGGTGAAGTGAGAGTTTAGAGTCTTGCAGGCAAGTTCCATGTTCGACGGTGGCAGCACTTGGAAGAAGTGACTATGTCTTCTCATTTAGATGCTTCGAGATCTTCTCATTAAATGCTCCTACAGGCCTGCTGTCTTCCATTGGCTGAGCCCAGCTTTCAGTACAAGGATAGGTATGATGGCAGACAGTGTTAAGGAGAAGATCATATCTTCCTTTAGACAACATCAGATATTGACATTAAATCTCCCTCAAATAATCAGTCTTCTCATTCTGCACATGTGTACTCTTCTGCGTACATGGCTGGTTGGACAGCCCATTGGTCGACAGCAAGACAGTGGCAGACTGTGGAGTATCCTACTTTCAACAGCAGATAGTTTGGACATGTTGACATTGTGGCAGACTAAAGTGCCTCTTCCAGTTGGATTTCTAACAAAACCATCTCCAAAAGGTAGACAAATGAGAGATAAGATGGTAGAGCAAAGGTCAGACCTCGGGACGTGGTCCAGACCCCAAAATCCTTAATTTTAATGATTTGCGATTCCTTTTTCTCTCTCTGGATGGCCCACTGATCTGATAGTTTATTTGCTTGAGAATTCTTGGAAGAGCAAGGGTGTCGACCTCCTGCATGAAAAGAGTCGACACATCTCAGTAGTATATTCAATAGAGCACTTCCTAGAAGAGTAAGAGTGTTGACCTCCTTCGAGGTAAGTGTCGAGACATCCTTTGAATATCTTGAAGGCCCATGACCGATGTGTCGAGTCTCCACAAGACAGTGTCGGGACATGTATGCTTGGTTCCAAGATGTCATTAAGAATGTGTTGAGACAGCATCAAAATAGTGTCGAGACATGTGATCCATGTGCAGGAATAATCACACGAGTGTGTCGACACTTTTTTGTTAGTGTGTCGAGACATCCCTTGAACGGTCTTGAGAATGACTTCTGCTTCAGTTGATTTCTTCTTTGAGGTGTCGAGACATTTGTCAGATGTGTCGACACATGCTTTACGTGCAGAGATGTCATCTGAAGGTGTCGAGATATTTTCTTCCTAATTCAGCCCTTGATTGGAGTATGTTCAGACCTTGATATATGGACCTTGAGCATCGTGCACAGACCTGATATAGGTTGGCCAGGGATTGCACGGACCTTGATCTACTTATGTGCTCGGTACTTAGTTCATTTTCTATGGCCTTCTTGCATTGACCTTGGTCCTTCATTCTTATGCAGCCTAATGCCTCATCTGTGTGACTGACTTGATTTCTTTCTATCCTTGCAGACACACTTTGTTGCCGGTGTGGATTTGACCTGAATTGCATGAGTGTTTGTCGCTATCAACTGCAGGTCAACCTATATTAATGACTCATAGTTTGACATTATCGAAACAAAAGAATATTATACATAAGCCCAGCATACATAGTCAGCCATCATCAAAACGCTAGAGTTACACATGTTATACCCTTGTCCAACATTTTCCCCCTTTTTGATGATGGCAACTATGAGCTATGAGTCAATGTGAGTAAGTTGAACATGAGGGATTAAAAGAATGTAATCGTGAATAAAAGCACAAAGACCTTCAATGATTATCTCTCCAGATAATTTTCTCCCCACATATTCTTATGCAAGTTTTCAAGACTCTCTACCTTATACTTTCCATAGTTAATGACACATACAATTCTCTCCCCCTTTGACATTATCAAAATATCATACTAGAGAATATTGATGGAAAGATATATCTTTCGTACGGAATTTATGGGCAGGTATGATCACAAGCATTGCAGTCAATATTCCAGAATTCTAGAAAATGGTGTGGAAATACATGTCAATGATTGTACACTTATTAAAGTTGACAAGATAACCGATGTGAACAACCAAAGGTATGGTTGCAACAGCATGATGCCATATTGCAACCAAAGAACACATTTTTTATTTCAGTTTTTTTCAAGATTTTTAGTGGTTTTCTATTTTTCAGACTTTTTGGGTATTCTATGCAATGCATGAGACTTTTTGGGTTTTCCATGCAAGATATGTGTGTACGAAGAGTGCACCCCACCCAAATGCATGAAAAACTGAAACCAGCTGAGTTGTAACCATAATGCCAATGATGCTAGGACCTATGGCGGATGCGTATGTATGATGATTCCAATTGTTATGTCCAATGGATGATTGCAAAGTTATACACATGCAACAATGCTAGCAATTACTGATGCAAAAATGTTTCATGGGAGGTAACCATCATGGAGCATCATGATGTGATAAAACAAGAAGGAATGGCATGCACTGACCATAATTGATAGGAATGTGATGATTTCTAATGTTATAAGTCATCAAAGAGTGTTGATGCCATTTGACTAGAGAGGGCAAAGATCCGGGGATATAGAAAGATAGCTTGTCTTTATAGAAAATGAAGGTTCTTTTAACCTGGGACCAAGTTCATAAATCAGAGTTATAGAATTTTTAGAATTTTCAGTTATAGAACCTGTATGAACTAGCCCTTACACTTAGCTTGGTTTAATGTTAATGAATTCTAGCCTACTCTGTAGAATCACATGAAAACATTTATATTCAAGTTTGATAGAGATGAACCAAAAAATCATATCAACGATAGAGTAACCTCCACTTATCTTACTCATTCAATTCCATTGACACATTTGAGAGAAACTCTTTTACAAGGTATTGAAATTAAACAAGCATGAAGATAAAATGATATTTTTAGACAATTGATGTATGTGCATTAAGCATTTGCATTCTCAACCATAATATTCATTTTAGAATAGGAGAAGATTTTACGAGCAATAAAGTCTAGTGCATGCCTCATATCCTTAAGGATACACATTGTTTAGATGTAAGTATCCATAGGTAATTGGTATGATAGACTGTCATGCTTCAAATAGAACAGAGATAGCACTGTTACCTCATGACATATCATTCCACATATTCTTGATGAGGGGACATGTTTCTCAGCAGCTAGCCAGTGCTCTACCTCATGATATACTTTAGAACATGGCAGAGTTAACAAGGGCACTTCATGACATGCCTCATCTCAATTCACTTATGAGGAGACATATTTCTCAGTGAGCCAATGTCATTGCTCTGACAGTTTTTGCCATTTGAAAACCCACAAAAATAGATTGTTTAAAAACAATACTTGGACATAAGTTTCTCAATCATAATAGCCTTTGTACTAAAATAAACTTTCAGATTTCAAAAGGCATAACTGGACAACAACATGAGAAGTTGGTTTAAGTCTATTAAGCCTGATCACAAACATTTTCAAGATAGTTAGACTTCAAGACACATGAAATCATTAATGTTAAACCAAATTCATCAATGTTCGAGGTAGTCACAAATCTCTATAAAAGAAGATTCCTCTTAAAGATTTACTCTGATAAACAGCCTTGATAGTAGATAGAGAGTCCTCCAAGAGGTTCAAGAGAAGATGAGTCCAAGTTGAACCACAGTAGAGATAGGCATTATGATGCGGTGTATTGGTTTACGAAGAGAGTGTAGCAAGAATAGAAAGTATGAATTGGTGGTGAACACTCCCCCTGAGGATGATGCACTGAGCTGAGATAGGAATGAAAATGATATGTTCAACATAAGCGGGGAAGTGTCGACACTAGCATAGGAATATGTCGACACATGAGCTTAGACAGACTACAGTTTTCAGCCAAGCTGATCTGAGGGTTCGACCTATCAGGTTGTGAGGTCGACCTTTCTGATAGTAGGGCAGAGTTTTGACTGATTTGTCAAGAAGGACAAACTCCCCCTGAAACGATGCAATCTATGCAAGGACGTCAGCAAAGTGTAGAATGAAGCATGTAGAATTATGATGTTGATTCCCCCTAGTTCCATGCATGGGTTGTAATGAAATGTGCAGCATATGACTTGGATGAATGCACAATGTAATAAAAATGCTACAAGATGATTATGCATTTTTGTGTTTCTCAAACATGATATGCAATGGAATGTATGAAACCACAAAATTATGCAATCATGGGTTTTCTGAAATGCATTCTGAATAGACATGCGCGTTGGTAAACCATGAAATGCAAGAACTCCCCCTGAGTATGTGCATTGAGTGCCTCACTTGTAGTGGGATCAAAGTATGAAATTTGATGAGTAATTCAATTGAACATCTAGATTGTTCTAATGATGAGTTGACCTCTGGTACCTGGCAGAGAACTGAAGTCATAAGACAACCTCACGCATGATGTGGGTTCCCAGACAGAAGTAATATGTCCTTCTTCCAGCATACCATTTTATATATCAAGAGGTCATGCAGAGTTGGGTCCCTTGATCATGAAATGCATGATGTGTCAAGAAATTTCAAGAGATGCTCATGGACTTTAACACACCTAGATGCAATGCATTTCTTCCTTTAGGTGCAAACTCTTAAACTCCCCCTTTGTCCAGTGCACATGGAAATTAGGATAGACAATCAGCATCTTATTTGTCCACTCGGATGATGAGTTGGGATGTGTGCAGCCATGCAAGACATTATCAAAACAATGATCATCAATGCAAAGGAAGAGGCTCACATGGTTGTTAAATGGTAGAAATGATTTAAACATCAACTTAACTATCATAACAATCGCATCAACAAGACAAATTTTTCATGAATTATGAGATTGAACCAAAAGATTTTTGGTACAAGGTGGATATGTGGATCTGAGATCCTGCTCATGCATAGTGAGAGCTCCGGGCAAACTTGACTTGCCTTTCTGCTCTAGACCATTTGAAATACCAAAGGTCACGCAAGGTGCAAGTAATTAATCTAATCTAGAAGCTCAACTAACATCAAGAGGATAATTCAGCAGTTCAGGGAGACATCTTCTTGCATGATTTATTGACGCATAACACCCCTAATATGCAGTGATTTATAATGCAAGCCTATCATGCAGCATCTAA
Organism: Amorphophallus konjac; assembly: GCA_022559845.1. Classification (NCBI taxonomy): domain Eukaryota; kingdom Viridiplantae; phylum Streptophyta; class Magnoliopsida; order Alismatales; family Araceae; genus Amorphophallus; species Amorphophallus konjac. The sequence goes on along the minus strand of CM040127.1, from coordinate 87,261,549 downwards.
ACAAATGAAATTATCTACATACCTGTGCCTTTAGCTTTTATGAGCATCCAGTGTTTAGCTCCAAGGCACCCTACACCCAAAATTCTTATTTGAAATTTTTTGGTACCCAAGCTTGCTTGGGTCCTTGTTGGTTAGCAGCAGTTCTAGCAATTGATCTTCTTTTCTTTGCTGCCTTATGGTCACCAACTCTCGTCCAAGGATAATTAATGGATGTATGTCCATATTCACCACAGTAGAAGTAACGCACATGGTATTTGCCATTTTTCTTGTGCACATGTGCATTGTTCCATTGCGAGTGAGCATATGTACAGTCATGTTGATTATAAGAGTAGCTCCTACCTCTCAGTTGTCAGTAGTCCTGGACTGTGTGGCCATTCTTTCACAGTGGTAGCAACAAGGAAGGTGATTTCTGTTGAAGACCCTAGGGAGTGTCGACCTATCCGAATGGAAGTGTCGACTCTTTTGATTCCCCATGTGGTTCAGTACAGCGTTCTACTGCATACTTCCTCTGCCAGAGTTGACCTGTCTTTTGCCCTTGATTTCAGCAGTAATTCTTGAATCTTTTCCTGCTCTTGGTTCATCATTTTTCAAGGTGAGACAGTCATGTACAGTGTGACCAAGCATGCCATAATGAAAGCAGTAAACCTTCACTTTATGAGAGACATGGTAATCATCATGGCTTTTCCTGTTGTGCATGTCAAGACTAGCGGACTTAGGGTTCTGCTGTTGCATGAGAGCCTTCCCTTTCTGCTTACCAATGCATTTTTGGTTTTTCTGATCAACATGCGGTAATGGTAGGCGGTAAGAAGTGATGGCTTCATTCTTACCTTTGATAGAAGTGATGTAGGCCTTGCTTCCGAAGGATCGCTGATTTTCGGGTTTGTAACCTGAATCTCCCTCATGATGACTTACTCTTGTTTCCAAGAGTCTGTTCATGCTTTCCTTATCCTGCATACACTTAGATAGAGAATCATTTAAATCTTTGATTTCATTCTCCAATGAGGAGACGTACAACTCAGTTTCAACGAGGTCCTCCTCACACACAGGTAATTGCTCATTGAGCATAGCATTGACCCCCTTGTAATTTTCAATCTCCATTTGAAATTCACTTAGTTTTTTAGAGCTGTCATGGGCAATACCCTTGCCCTTCTCATGAATGGACAGTCTTTGAAGCAACATGTCGATTTGTTCTTTTACCATTTTCATTTCTTCAATCAACCTTTTATCAGGGGTTAGCTTGTCCGACATGGTTTGTTCATTTGAGATTGATTTAGGTTGGTTTTGAAGTTGTCTTATGATTACTTCAACCTAGTGATTTCAGCTTGAAGGATTCTATTTTCATCTGTCAGGCATGTAACGATTTGCTTATTCACATCCAAGTCAGAGTTGAGAGTGTCATTTAGCTCTTTAAAAGCTGAACAATTGTTACAGAGGGAACTTTCATTCTGACAGATTGGTTGGATTTTAAGTTTTCGAACAGTCTCTTCCAACCTTATGATTTCATCCTAAAGGATTTTGATTTCATCATCTTGACATCCAAGTCAATGGTAAGGGTATTTTTTAGTTCTTCTAATTTGGAATAGTTTTCACAGGCATGACTCTTACCTTGACTTTTCTTCTTCAGGTCCTTTTTCATTCTTTTGTTTTTAGATTTCATCTTTTTGTATTGCTTGATCAACTGATCATATGCTTCCATAACTTCTTCAAAAGTAAAGTCTTCAGAATCAGAGCTTACCTGCGATGAGGATGGATTGCTTGATTGCTCTGATCAGTCAGCCATAAGGCATTGATGCACTTGATCTTCTTTTTCATGGAAGTTCATCAACACCTCCAGAGCTTGCTTAGCTATGCTGCAGGTAGATACAAGATCAAGTAATATGTCAACAACCGTAGCTTTGATTAAATTAAGTGGAGCAAGGTTGTTGTTATGTTTGGTCTTATGGTCAGCTGACCATTCATTTGAATCTGATGGCAGCTTATTTAGACCAATGTATATAAGGTTCCACAATTGTGGATTTGTGAATTTGACATAGTCAAACATTTCTCTCAGCCATATCGAAAAATCTAAACCATCAAACATAGGCGGAGAAACCTTCAAGGTATCTTTAGCAAATGAAGCCATTTCTTAAACAGCACTGAGATCTTTCCCTGCAGATCGTAGGATCTAGAAATAGCAGAGCTAGGCTCTGATACCAATTGTTGGTTCCCACGGAGTGCAATCGGATCTAGAAGGGGGGTTGAATAGATCCTATTGATGACTATGGCTTATTTAAAACTTGACCCCTGATACATAAAACACTTCTATAATTTAGTAAAACACTTATGCACACAGAGCAGTGGAATAGATAGGAGTAGAGCAAGCAGTGATGTTAAAGCGTGATGACCAGTTCAGATAGGTCGACACATAGGGTAGTGAAGTCAACACCTTTACCGCGGATCATAGCACAGGTCGACACTCCTACCTGAAAGGTCGACACTACTTCAATATGATCCAGCTATGTAGTGAGCTGGGATCACCGCTTCAGGGCAGTGAGGTCGACACCTCTAACAAGGCACAAACCACAGATCGACACTTCCCCAAGAGCAACTAAGATCCAAATAAGATGTAATACAATGAACCATAGATATCTTAGATTAGAGTAGCTAAGAGTTAAATTACTTGCTTAAGGTATGAGAGCTGTGGAGATCACTGAAGTGCTTGAGTGTTGAACGAGGGGAATACCCTTGACATAGCTTTCACCTTGGTACCCGTGTGCAAGGGTGCAGCAGGCAACCCAAGGAGCTGATGCTGTTAAAGACATAGGAGAGAAAGCAACTCATACAAATTATGATAATCTCTTTGCTTGGAAAATGCTCCAAAGTGCCTATAAGAAAGAGTACTGTAGACACTTGAGGAGATGCAAGTTAGCAACGATAGAGAGGGGATCAAGATGAGATAATTTTGTGCAAGCAGAATGCTTGAGTAAGCAAAGAAATTAACTAGTGAAGTATCACATGAACCTGTGAAATGGGGATAGAAGTAATAGAACAAACTCACAATGAATGCAACCCACAACACAAGGATTTTAAGGTGGTTCGGTTCTTGGCCCACATCCTACGTCCAACCTACACCGAACTTGGTGTGGCTTTCCCGGCCGAGACACAGCTTGATCCGCTGAGCAGCACAGCTTGCTTACACAGCTGAGCAACACAACTTGCTTACACAGCTGAGCAACATAGCTTGCTTACTGCTGACTAATAGCTTGAATCACCCAGAGGATTTGATCCTCTCTTCCTCTGAAACCACAGAGGGAAACCTTTCCCTAAACAGGGGATCGGAAAAACTAGATGTATTGGTGATAGACGAATCGGAACAAGTAGAAGCTGAATACTGCAAGTGTAGTGGAGAAGGAATAGAGACAATACAGACACCAGCTAAAAGAATAGATCAAGACAATAGAGCTGACAATTACAGTTACAAGATTGGATCTAAGGATCCTTTTCTACAAGCACCGGCAGACTACAGGATTTGTCTTCTCTCTCAAGGCTACTCTCTCTTCTTCTTCTATGCTCACAGCATTGGACTATGTCAACCAAGTGCTAGGCTATTCTCACACTTTCTTAGGAGTGCTGTTGATGGATGTTCAAGAGCGTGGCACTGTGTGGACGATAGCAGCAGCTTCTTCAGTTGAAGAAGCTTGGTATAAATAGGTAAAAACTAGTTGTAATGGCAGAAGGAAAAAGGCGCCAAGAAATCTATGATGGGCTAATGCTCCGGCTATATTTTCCCTCCATAATTTCCCTTGAAGCATGCGCCAGGGTGAAGTGAGAGCTTAGAGTCTTGCAGGCAAGTTCCATGTTCGACGGTGGCAGCACTTGGAAGAAGTGACTATGTCTTCTCATTTAGATGCTTCGAGATCTTCTCATTAAATGCTCCTACAGGCCTGCTGTCTTCCATTGGCTGAGCCCAGCTTTCAGTACAAGGATAGGTATGATGGCAGACAGTGTTAAGGAGAAGATCATATCTTCCTTTAGACAACATCAGATATTGACATTAAATCTCCCTCAAATAATCAGTCTTCTCATTCTGCACATGTGTACTCTTCTGCGTACATGGCTGGTTGGACAGCCCATTGGTCGACAGCAAGACAGTGGCAGACTGTGGAGTATCCTACTTTCAACAGCAGATAGTTTGGACATGCTGACATTGTGGCAGACTAAAGTGCCTCTTCCAGTTGGATTTCTAACAAAACCATCTCCAAAAGGTAGACAAATGAGAGATAAGATGGTAGAGCAAAGGTCAGACCTCGGGACGTGGTCCAGACCCCAAAATCTTTAATTTTAATGATTTGCGATTCCTTTTTCTCTCTCTGGATGGCCCACTGATCTGATAGTTTATTTGCTTGAGAATTCTTGGAAGAGCAAGGGTGTCGACCTCCTGCATGAAAAGAGTCGACACATCTCAGTAGTATATTCAATAGAGCACTTCCTAGAAGAGTAAGAGTGTTGACCTCCTTCGAGGTAAGTGTCGAGACATCCTTTGAATATCTTGAAGGCCCATGACCGATGTGTCGAGTCTCCACAAGACAATGTCGGGACATGTATGCTTGGTTCCAAGATGTCATTAAGAATGTGTTGAGACAGCATCAAAATAGTGTCGAGACATGTGATCCATGTGCAGGAATAATCACACGAGTGTGTCGACACTTTTTTGTTAGTGTGTCGAGACATCCCTTGAACGGTCTTGAGAATGGCTTATGCTTCAGCTGATTTCTTCTTTGAGGTGTCGAGACATTTGTCAGATGTGTCGACACATGCTTTACGTGCAGAGATGTCATCCGAAGGTGTCGAGATATTTTCTTCCTAATTCAGCCCTTGATTGGAATATGCTCAGACCTTGATATATGGACCTTGAGCAACGTGCACAGACCTGATATAGGTTGGCCAGGGATTGCACAGACCTTGATCTACTTATGTGCTCGGTCCTTAGTTCATTTTATTTGGCCTTCTTGCATCGATTTTGGTCCTTCATTCTTATGCAGCCTAATGCCTCATCTGTGTGACTGACTTGATTTCTTTCTATCCTTGCAGACACACTTTGTTGCCGGTGTGGGTTTGACCTGAATTGAATGAGTGTTTGTCGCTATCAACTGCAAGTCAACCTATATTAATGACTCATAGTTAGACATTATCGAAACAAAAGAATATTATACATAAGCCCAGCATACATAGTCAGCCATCATCAAAACGCTAGACTTACACATGTTATACCCTTGTCCAACACTCCCGGGCCCTTTGCAACACCTTGGCCAAAATAGCGGGGTGCTCTTCTTTCGACCTCGACTTCACCAAAATATCATCCACGTAAGCTTCCATATACACATGCATCATATCGTGGAATATTGCTATCATCGCCCGTTGATAAGTGGCACCTGCATTCTTCAGCCCGAATGGCACGACTACGTATCAATAAGTGCCCCAGGGCGTGGTGAACGAGGTTTTCTCTTGGTCCTCCGGAGCTAGATGGATTTGGTTATAACCAGAATAACTATCCATAAATGAGAGAGCTTCGTACCTGGCGGTGTTATCTACTAACACATCGATATGAGACAGAGAAAAATCATCTTTGGGACATGCCTTGTTCAAATCCCTGAAATCAATGCAAATTTGCACTTTACCATCTTTCTTCATAATAGGGACTATATTGGCCACCCACTGAGGATATAAGACAACCCGAATAAATCTGGCCTTATGCAATTTATCGACCTCTTCTTTCATTTTCAAGGCCATATGGGGGTGGAATCTTCTTAGTTTATGCTTCACGGGTGTTGCCCCTGGCTTAAGCACAAGTCTATGTTCTACCTAGGCGGGGTCAAGACCAGGCATGTCCTCATAGGACCAGGCAAAGGAATTGCTATACTCCCTCAAAACTATGACCAATTCTTCTTCAACCTGAGGAGGGAGGTTAACAGAAATAAGAATGATCCTGGGATCCTCTTCAGTTCCAAGATTTATTTCTTTCGTATACTCATCCACTGCCGCCGATGGCTCATCGAATCTCTTCAAACCTTGTGCGTACAAGTCGGCAGTGTCATCTACACCGCTATCCTCAAAATCTACCGGGTCTTTCTCATCTACAATCTCATAAACTCCTAGTTCGTCATCACTCCACACCCCATCTTGCTCCTCATCGTCTTCTAAGACGACGGCCGTTTCTACTAATTCCGGACATCTAAGGAGGGTGTGACAATGTCGGGCGAGATCCTGGAGGAACCTATCAGGGATGGCTTTAGAATGACGTGTTACTGGGTGCGTAGCCAGCGTGGAAGGGGTGGAAACACCATAACAAGATCCTACTTTACTAGACCCGACTGACTCTACTTCCCTAGACTCAACAAGCCCTACATCTAACCTGGAGGATAGAAAATATAATGGAAGGGAAACAGGGGCCTTATGCCTCTGGGAAGAGGACTGACAGAACACAGCATAATCCTCCACTGAAATCTCCATTTTAAAAATGGCATTTTTTTTGGAGATTGGTGGAGACCATGCAACAAGATGGATTAGAGGGGGGAGGGGGAGGAGGAAGTGTAAGAGGATATAGAGATGGAAAAAGAACATCGAAGAAGGGATCGGAGGAGGAGAACCACATGGTTTAAAGATCAATCAGTGGGCAGTGCCCACATGGACATGTAACAATCAAAAACTCAGTTGCCATTTCAAACAAAAATGGATCAATTATGATAGGAGTTGAGAAGGGTATGGACTCCAGCTTTTGAAAAGGGGAAGCAAGGTGGGAAGGTGACCAAGAAAAGGCAATGAGGGAGCTCCCTTTTTCCAGCGGATGGTAGGCTGGCTCTGCTAGCGTATACTTTACGAGCTGCATCTCAGGATTTCTCAGACAATCTTCTTCATGAAATAGCTTTTCAAAATCTTCACAAAAATCCTTCATATCATCTACCGGCCCCTTCAGTGGCAGTGGCGGGCCAGAAATAGTGCAGGTAGCATCTTTCTTCTCATCAGGACGGGCTGGTGTCTTCAAGGTGCCGGGTTGCAATGGTCCTTTCACAAAATGTTGGCAGTAGTCCTAGGTCAACGGCCCCGAGTCTCCCAGGACTGATAACGAGGACTCTCGGTATCCGAGACCCCTTCTGTTCATCTTTCTGCCCCTGGGGATTATCTTAGTCTGCCCCTGTAGCTGAGCGCCTAGACCCATGCCTGGCTTATAGCCTAACTTTAACAATATATTCCAGCCCTTAGGGTCTCTTATCTTGGGCTTCTCTTTGATGTTAACCGGCGCGGTGACCGGCTTGCGGCGTGCATAAGCCCATTGAAAATTCAGATCCATTACTGAAATGACCAGCTTGTTAGTGGGCCATAATGTCGGCAGCAGCTTGTTTTAGATGGCCTCGACTGTCTGCACCGTAGATATACTCTTAACCTTCACTACCCGCCCCTGAAACGGGAACTTAAGGCATTGGTGGACAGTGGATGGCACAACGTGGAGATTGTCAATCCACGGACGACCCAGAATTGCTTTAATCATGGGGTCGATGTCCAACACATAGAATTCAACAGGCATCGTTAGTGGCCCGAGCTCAGCTTGTACAGTTATTACTCCGTGGCATGGCCTCCATGAATTATCATAGGAAGCGATGGTGGTGGGAGTCGGCCTCAACAAATCTTTGAAGATATTACATGCTCGGAGTGTGCTAAGAGGACAAACATTAATTGAGGCTCCTGTATCCACCAAAGCCGCCTCAATAGCCACCTTATTCAAGGTGATGGAAATGCAGAGCGGCATCTGGCGTACCTCGAGAGGTGCCAATTCAGCTTCGGAGAAAGAAATAGCCGGCCCCTTAGAAATTATGGCTAGGGCCGAAGGCAAATTGTCTACTGCCATGTCCTCATTGATAAGAACTTTCTGCAGAAAATCTCTTAAAGCATCCTGATGCAGCTTAGACCTTTTAATCAAATAAAGAACCGAGATCTTAGCGGGCATGCAGTCCAAATGGTGCAACAGGTCATACTGGGTTCCTGGCAACGGGTCCGCTTCATCCTGATCGACTACTTGAGATGAGAACTGGGGGGTAGGTGTAGGTACACTTGTAGCAGGATAAGTCCGACGGAATAGCCACCCGCTCCGGAGGGCGAGGTTTTGCGCCAGCACGGCATGTAACGGGGTTGTAACGAGTGGCTTAGTGGGCCCGGGGTCATGGACAAGGGGGGTAGAAGATGTGGGTAAAGTGGGCGTAGTGATGGTGGTGGGCTTAATGGGCCCAGCAGGGAGAATGAGAGGTGGACGGTTGGCCAAAGGGGTGGCGATGGTGGGTGTAGAGGGTGCTGGCGCAGGAGCAGGTGAAATGATGTGTCACGCGGAGGGTAGAATGAGGGGTTTTGGCAGAATGGTGGGTGCGATGGGAGTCATGGTGGTGGTAGGTTGGATGATAATGGGGGTATAGGGTGAAGGTGAGTGGCAGTAGGTGTGGTGAAGGGCCATATGCTAGGCGGAGGACTCGTCATCAAAAGACCACCTGGCGTTGGGAGCTGGGCGATGAACAATGTGGACCTGAGCTGGTGCCGACGGCTGGGGCTGCAAAGTGGGTGGATGGTTGTGCATCTGATTCTGATGAATCCCCAGTTCCTGCGCATGCTGCTGTTGCTTTGGCTGCTATGTTGCTTTGGCTGCTATGATTGCTGCTGCGGTTGCTATTGTGGCGGCTGTCTTCTTCTCTCTTTGATATCTATAATGACTTTATGCATCTCAGCCCAGTCGATGCGCTGCCCTTTGTGCAGGTCGTAAACGAGATCTCTGAACTGGAAGCATATCTCGATCGTGTGCCCGAGTTATTGGTGGAAAACACAATACTTGGACTGATCAATAGCTGGGTTCCAATTCGGCCATTCCGGAGGAAGTTGCAGAGCTCCAACAGACATGAGGGCAATGAAAATATCTGAAAGAGTTTCAAGCAAAGGAGGGTACTAGGCACTTTTAGGTCTCGGACACGGGGGTGCATAGCTGCTATAGGGAGGGACATTGTGGTACTGCGGTGGCTATTGGGGTGGTTGAGGAGCGTGGAAGGTAGGTTGGGCATTATGTGGAGTGGCGAACTGGGGGTTACGAGGAGGTTGCTGGAAGCGGGGTGGGGCGGACTGGTTCGCGGGTTGGAAATTGACGGCCTGCACTTGCTCATTGGTCTGGACCCACTCGGTGACTGGCCCCTGGGTCTTCTTGGTGCACTTGGGCTTCGGGGGTTCGAAGAGGGTATGAATAGGAGAGTCCTTGAATTGGGTTTGTATGAACCTGGCCCTGCTATACAACTAGTGCACGCTGGATATGTCATTCCTTGCCAAAATATTCTGCAGGTGGGGGTAGCATTGGAGACAAGCAGCTTCACCTTCTTTTCCTTCGGGATGTAGCCGGGCACGCGGGCAGCCATTTACCTCCATCAGTCCGCATATGTGGCGAAATCTTTATCGTGTTTCATCTTTTCGGCCACTAAGTCCGTGAATGAGTATTCCGGGCAGACCCGGTCCTAAAACCTCTGGATGAACTTCTCTTTTACAATTTTGAAACTTTCTGCCTCCTCCAAGGGTAGGGCGTAGAACCAATATAGAGCAACCCCTTCCAACGAATGGCGGAACAAATATGCCACGAGCCGGTCCTCATACTGAAACTGTGCCGACTCGTACAAGAAATCCCTCACATGAATGTAAAGGTTGCCGTTTCCATCGTACTTCCGGTACGTAGGGAGCTCGGATTGAGGAGGAAAGCGAATGTTGTGGAAACTAGGTACAAGAATGTCTGCCAAAGAATGTGGGCCGACCCATTTTTGGATGAAGTCAAGTTGCTGTTGCATGGTAGCCCACTTATCGAGAAGCTCCTATTCTCGAGATGGAGGAGGGAATACAAGAGGAGGAGGGGTGAGCCTGGCATACGGAGCTGAAGGATAAGTGGATGTAGGGGGAAGCCCATAAGAAGGATTTTGGGCCAAAGAAGGACCCATGTCCCTGTAAGTAGAGGGGGCGACCCCGACCTGAGACCGAAAAGGATCAACCGGGCCCACTAAAGCATGTGGCGTGGAGGGAAAAGATGCATAAAGATTCATTTGAGAAGATGGGAGGGGCGTGGTTTTCCCCTTGTCGAGAATTTGGTTGGCTGAATTGGAAGATTGGCCCACTTCCAAATTAGGGAAATGGAGGGCCCTCGGCCGCACCGGGGTAAGATCTATTGGAGCGGGAAGGGAAGTCCCGGGTCTAGTGGCCTGAGGAGCAGAAGTGGCAGAAAATCCCTATGGGAAAGAAGGAGGCAAGACAGCTGACCTCTGCAGGGTCTGGCAGAGGGCTTGGAGATGGGCCGAGTCCAGCTGGGCCATCATTTGGAGAACTTGGTTTGCTGAAGCTTGTGTAGGAGGATTTGCAAGGGAGGGTTGACTACCCTCGGGCACAATGGGTGAAGGAGGAGGGGCGAACCCCTGAACAATGACCCTAGACGGGTCTTCTAGGAGGCCCTGAGGAAGGGAGTGCTCGCGGGCATGGGAGAAATCATATGAAGACATGGTGGAACCAAATAATGGGTTGAGGTAGGAAATGAAATGGGAATTGCCCCTAGGAGAAGATCCTAAAGGAGGGAAGCAACTCCACATGCAATGGGGCACCTATCACAAAGATGACAATGACACACAATGAGCACACCTAAACGGGGTGACTAAACAAATGCACAAATAAAGAGAGAAGATGAGAGGCAATCAAAGTCAACCAAGTTATGATGATGCACAGAAAATTTTAACTTGTTTTTCCCCTTTCGAACCTTAATGATTTGAATTATGTCAAAATTCTCTCCATAATAGGAGTCCTAAATGGATTGAATTTGGGGACTTGGTTGACTCTCTGTGTACACTCTCTCTCATAGATGCAACCTAAACACGGGGTGGCGAAGGTACAACCTGCCCAGTGTCCGTGTGGGAATCCACGGCTCATGGAGGCTTACGAAGGTCCCGGATAGGAACACCTAGTCGACTCCAAGGAATATGGAGGCGAGAGGATCTCCTACCAAGGTAGGTATGCAACTAATATGGTAAGAATGTATGATCCTATGCGCATCGGAGTGTATGCAAAGTCTAGCCTAAAAATCTAACACGCAATGATCAAACAAGAATGATAATATGCAAAATGACAGAAATATAGATGACAATGTAGAGGGGGCAAGCAGCACCAAAAGATATAACGAAATAATGGGAAATGAAACACAAATGTGATTCTCGGGTGTACAGTAAAACTAGCAGTCTGATGGGAGGCCGCAAGCAAGAAGAAAACGGTCCTGTGGGGACCGCAGTCAGGGGGCAGCAACAGTAAACACAGAACTAGACGGTGACAGGGAGACGGTCAGATGTGTGACCGCACGACACTACAAACGGTCCTTGAAGGACGGCAGCCATGCAGGACACAGCGAGAGAAAGATAAATGGAACATGACCTAAACTGAGAAGAAAATGTTAAGCGTGTACCTGAACGAGAAGATGGCCTGAATGCGACCGTAACCTGCATAAGATGGCTAGAAAGAGACCGCAATGGACCAGAAAATAGCAAATCAGGAAATAGGAAATGACCTGAGACAGACGTACCTGAGATGAAGATGGTCTATCGACCGACCACCAGAGAGGGAAAATGGCCAAAGAATGACTGCAAACTGCAACAAACAGCAAATAGGAACTACAGAGCGTAAACGTACCTGAGACGAGAGGAGGCGGTCTATCGACTGACTGCTAGAGTGTAAAACGGACCCCGGAGGACCGCAATAAGAACAGAGAATAGAAAACAGCAGAAACTTAAACGGAAACCCCGAGAAGACTCAAAAAAATAAGAGCAGAACACACAGAAGCAGGTCAACACTGTCCAAACACGATGGGCACTTGGGGTCCCACAGTGATCACCAGAAAATCAGGATGTAGATATTTCTATCTACCCCGCCCCCTCCCAAACTTAATAAAAGATGATATATATATATATATATATATATATATATATATATATATATATATATATATATATATGTGTGTGTGTGTGTGTGTGGGGGGGGGGGGGGGAATGGGGACTGAGCAGAAGTAAAAAAGGGGGGGTTAAAATAGAGGAACTGACCGTGATCGCCACCAAAATAAATAGCGCGATGGGGCCGCACTACGTACCTTGGAAAAATAAAGCACTCGCTGAGAGAAGATGCTGGGGTGAGATGAAAAAATGGTCTGGCACGAACCGCCACTTTACTGAGACGGTCACCTGATGGTCCGCCACCAACATTTGAATAGGATGTGGGAGGAAGCAACACGGGCACATGAAAAATGGACAATGAGGAGCCGCTACCATCATAGAAACGGTCTGCGTGAGATCGCGTACTCTCCAAGACGGTCCATGATCGACCGCTATCGTAGTCCAGAACCCGTACTTCAATGGTTCAATCCTCCACCCCTTCTGGCCGGCCAGGAGGGATGGGCCTCGTATAAGAACACCTATTGACCTGCAAAATAACACGAAAACAACAAGAAATAACCCAGATCAGATCAGGAATGTGTAGTATCTATGCATGCAAACTACGACTAAAACACATAAAGGACGGGACGATAGCTAGCTGTGGGGTGTGAAAATGATAGGAAAGAACAGATGGATACAAAATGTGATGAAAAATGTGCAAAGGAAAGTGAAGAAAAGCAAGGGAAATGATGCTTAAATGGAATTACGATGATTAAGAACTAAGTCGAGAAACACTAAAACCCTAACTACTCCTAGGACTGTGGGCTCAATGGACGTGGAAGAGCCTTTCTTCTTGACTTAAACTCGCTCTAGACTGCAGCAGGGCTTCGCCGTAATGCTTGAGATCCCCCCTTGCGACCGTAGGCTATGGGTTCTATTTATAGAGCCCATAAACCCTACCTCTATTTGGGGGCTTTTTGGCGGGAATCAGCCATCAGTCCTTTTGAATAAGTTGAAGATAAAACTCCCAAAAATCCATAGGAACAAACGACGCGCGATTTGGTTCAGTATCTGCGGAGAAATCCGCAGATCGAGCAAGGGGTTTGACCATGGATGAGAGAAAAACTGCCCGTCGATGCAGGAATCTCAGTTGAAAGAAACGGTCTATCGATAGACCGCCCAGTGTGCTAAGCGCTATATCAAATGACCGTTATGCATCTGGCCCGTAGAAAACTAGAAATAAGATAAATGCGCCCATTTATCCAAAGACCGAGTCAAAAGGAATTCCCGCCAAGTAGAAATGGACTTTTGACAAACCACCACTTAGCTCAACGGTCTATTGCCTAAACATTTTTACCCGGGTCGTTAACGGATAAAATAAGATAAATTCACTTAATTATCTACTGATCGAGTCAAACGGGCATTCCGCCAAGTAGAAATGGCTCTCGGAAGACCGCCAAAATCGTGGGACGGTCTATCGTAAAACCGTTTATAAAAGCAATCGGTCGACTCAGAAAATGACAGGTCGATGCAAATGGTCACTCAACAGACCACCACCTTCTTGAAAACGGCCTATCGAGAGACCATTATTTAAGGTGATAGTCAAAAAAAAAGTGAAGAAGAGGCAAGTATGCATACTCAATCCAAAGATCCAGTCGATCTAAATCCCACTAAGTCCAAACTCGAGAAAACACATGAGCAAACCCCAGCCAGGGAGTAGGTAACCCATAAAATAGGCCCAAAACCATCTGAAAATGGCCCAATGAGTGATGGACAACTTTGGGACATCATAAATAAAGGTAAGAAAGTAGCCCAACTCAAAGGTAAAAAAAGGATGTCAATAGTGAGTCAGTGCAATCCTCCCTCAGGTTGAGTAGGGGTGGACATAGGTCTGTGGTAGCCGACCGAACCACCTAAAACTTATTGTCCCAGTGTGATTGTTTTGTGTGATTGTTAATTGTCTTTGATCTCTATTCACACGGACACTTGCCTCATAATTCTCTATCTTGAAGTCCCGCGATCAATGACACCCAAGAGGGGGGGTGAATTAGGTGATTACAGATTTTAAAAACTTTTACCCGATTTAAAACACGTATTAAGAGCAAGCAACAAACAAGTATAGATCTGATGGATTACAAAAAGAATCTGGCTAAATCAACCCCTACAGCAGTTCTTTAGTACCAGGCGGAGTCCGGGAATCTGAAGATTCTCTCACATAAGGTATTTTCCTCCCAACAGGACTAACCTTGTCGATCAGAAACTACCTTTTGATATACCAGAGATCTTCCCGTAAAGAGGTTAAAAAAGTTAGATCTAAACAAAGAAACTAGATGATGATGCAATATGAAAAAGAGCTAGAGCAGAATTGGAGGTAGAAGATAAGGAGCAAACCACCCAGAAGACCATGATTTTTAGGTGGTTCAGATGCAACAACTACAACCTACGTCCACCCCTCACTCACTGTGAGGATTCACACACTATCTTGTAGAAGGTTACAAGATCAAAGCGTGCACACACACACACTCGTGTGAGTTCAGAACTCCCACAAAGGTGCACAAGCACCAAATCACAAAGAAAAGTGAAGAACAAGGAGATCACTCACACACATACACGGATCTGCGTAGATCCACACACACACAGGCGTACCAATATTACAAGAACACACAATTAAAGCCCAGCAAGAGTGGAATGAGAAGACAGAAAATGAAGACACAGATTCAAGCTCCCCCTTAGTAGATGAAGATGGTATTGGATGAAGCTAGCTCCCAGCTCAATCTTCACTTGAATGGCCTGCCAATCAGCTTGAGAAGCTTGCACTTGGATGAAGAACTTCTTGCATGAAACACTATTCACGGAGCTACAGTGCACCCCTCCTTCTCCTTTGATGGCCTCCCTTGTTCTTGCTTCAATGCCCTTGGGGTTTTTGACCCCAATGAGATTATTGATAGATTATGGGTGGTCAAGAGACATGCCACAGACCAGATCCACAAATCATGGTGAATCTGGTGACTTTTGGATTAAACAAACCCAATGACGAGGGCTTCCCACGTTGTAGAAAATAAAGTCAAAAAGGGTTGCATCGAGACTAGCAGTCGACCGGTATCATGGGTCGATCGACCGGAATTTTACAAGAAATGGACTGTTCGTTGCTGGGAAAATCGGTCGACCGATCCTTGCTTGCGGTCGACCGCTACTGTAAAAGTTGTTGTTTTGATATCCCTGAAAAAATTGGTCGACCGCCCTGTGCCTGCTAGTGAAAACCTGCGACAATGAAGTGTTATCCCAATGAAACATATCCATATGACAATGGCTTCATGTCCTTAGTGCTTTCATGCATTTTGGGATTTGTTTTGATTCTGATTATTCAATTAGAAGTATTGAACCATTTGAGAATGTAGCTTTGCACAAGATGTTTGTAAACAAACACTTAAGCATACTTAATCCGCATTTGACTGCATTGACATGGCCCGAGATAGAAACTCAATTTAGGGTTTTGTTATCATCAAAATCACCTAGATATACTCAACAATCTCCCCCTTTTTGATGATGACAAAACTAATAGGGTATAGAAATATATGAACGTGCCTATAAGCAATGTTTGAAAATTGAATTCAAGGTTCGACATCGAGGCATTTCACTCACATCCCATCAAGCCAGCGAACACAAACCATTCAACACTGTATTTGCCAATTAGAAAAGAAATGATATACAAGAGCCAATCATTTGAGATGAAAACACTAGTTGCATTCAGTTCATCATTTCATTACAAGGTACATTGATGCGAGAGTGAATGCATGACTCTAGACACAAGGACTAAACAAATGCATAAATAGAGAATAGACAATAGACTCATGATCCACACATGATCAAACATGCAAACACACAACCACACACTGACATACATAAATATTTAGAGCCTGCACTACTACTTCTCCCCCTTTGGCATCATCAAAAGGGGATAGGATAGATGAAGGGGAACTCAAGTGACACAAGACCAAAGTACATCTTCTAGAGGAAGAAAAATATAAAAATCCTCATGGTGCATCTGCAGGATGCTGATCCTCTGGAGGAGGAGGCTGGTATCCAAGGCGACGGCGGATGTCTTCAAGAAAATGATCTTGAAGCGGAAGACTATCCCGAATACGGCCAATGGCAAGGTCACGAGCCGCATCACAGCGAGACATGCCAAGAAGTGTCATGTTCATGATGTGGAAGGCCTAGCTAGAATCAACAACACTGTCGGTGAGGCTAGTCATATGAGTGGTGAGTGTGGCCATTTGAGTAGAGAGGGTATCCAGAATAGTGGAGAAGGAATCTATGCGAACTGACATGGTGTCAATCATATTGCCCATAGTGTCGACGCAATCCCAAGAGTAGAAAGTCTATCCCCAAAAGTATCCACATGAGTATCTAGCCCAGTAAACCGCCTGTCAAAAGTCTCGTAATCTACCCAAGAGTGCTGTGTGGCCCCCTGAGTGGAGGACTCTCCATGATGAAACTGAGGTGGAGGAGGCATCTCAGGATCCATATGATGAGGTGAGGGTGGAGGAGGCTACCCCTCGGCCTGAACTGGAGGGGGGACATCCCCTTGAACCTACTGTTGTTCTTGTTCCTGCTCTTCCTCACTATCAAATTCTTCTCCATAAGTAGGCACATCCCGGCGTAACTTACCATCGAGACCATAGTAATATCCCGTATCAGTAAAGATCTTATGCTTGTTATAGATATCATCCTGGCGAGCATAAAAAAATTATTCTTCTGTTAAATTGATCCCAACATGGATAAATACCCCGGTCAACTGTGAGGCATACGGCAAAGATCGCCGCAGATTTGTTCGGCAAGCTCCAATGAGGGTCATCATGAGGCGACCCATGTTTACTTGAATTCCATTCATAACATTGTAAAACATAAATTTGTGCACCTCTGTCACTTCATTTCTGTTGCCACTCTTTGGGAAAATGAGAGAGGTAAACATGTGGTGCAATACACACTGCAGTGGTGGAAAATGATTCGCATTCAATTCAATTAAATTGCTGACACCACGCACGTACTCACAACTGGTCATCGCAATAAAAGTGTCCTCAACCTCCCCATGACCATAAACCAAGTCGGCTCCTCTAGCCGCAACTCCTAAGCATCTCTCAAACAGATCGGGAGTAATGTGAATCTCAACCCCTTGAACAAATGAGTATAACTCCTCATTCCTTGCAATAAAATTCCCATAGAACTGCTGCACTAGACTAGGATAATAATGTGTGTATCTAGTGACAAAATCAGTCCAACCTGGCTGAATCTCAAAGACTGCACATAGGTCGGGCAAAAGCTCATTCACCTCATTGAAGTCGACTAGTCGAGGGTCGATAATGGGACAAGGCGGAAGCCTAGGTGCACAACGCAGTGCAGGCGTCCGCGGTGGTGGAGGAGCCGGTGCCTCACGTCTCTGGCCACTCCCTTCCCCTTGGGTAGAACGCCGAGAGCTTCATCTATGCGGCATCCCGAACTAGAAACCTGGTGAAAAACCCTTGAAGAGATGACTCTCGTCCCAGGGGATAAAGATAGAGCTACGGACACTCCAGGGGCTTGAAAAAGCCTTCCCCATAAACTGAAACCTAGGAAGGAGTTTCACGAATGCACGAATAGCCGAATAGAGTTCGTCTTGAAACCGTGACGAACACACTGGATCTTTGTGTGGATGAAGGAATGATGGGTTTTAGAGGCTTGGGAGGTGGAGAAAAGGGGTTCTAGGGTTAGGAAATGGGGTATGAGGGTGAATGGGGGTGATAGAATGAGAGAATGGGGTAATAGACCCCCTTGTAAGATGGCTCGGTTAGGACCCGGTCAGGCCGATTCACTGCCACCGGTCGACAGGTGCGTGGCTAGCGGTCGACCGCTAGGGCCAAAAACTCCCCATTTTGTAATTTTTTTTGTTTCTTTTTTATATATATGTATGGGGGGACCATCAACCGACCTTCTGATTGGAGCCATCAATAGGAAGTGGAGAGAAGGAGAGAGATGGAAATATGGAGATTTGAGGAAAGTTTCTAACTCCCCCTCAGAAGTTTCCTTATATCCGACATCACTGAGTCCACAATTATTTAACCAAGGAATATTTGGCCTTAGAAATGTTTTTCAAGGAGGGGTATATATATAAATACATTCAAGCATGCAGGGGTGTATGTGAA
Organism: Amorphophallus konjac; assembly: GCA_022559845.1. Taxonomy (NCBI): domain Eukaryota; kingdom Viridiplantae; phylum Streptophyta; class Magnoliopsida; order Alismatales; family Araceae; genus Amorphophallus; species Amorphophallus konjac. The sequence goes on along the minus strand of CM040127.1, from coordinate 87,243,422 downwards.
CACACAAGGTATTAAAAATAAATATAGATAATATGCATGGTTTCCTACCCTTGATGCAATATGATTTTCTACAAATGCAACTCTTATCCTAAGTGCAAACCTATGCATGTATGCTCTCAGCCTTGCACATCCCAAGTTCTCTTCTTATCTTGTTAAATTGATCCTGGTTTAGGGTTTGGTGAAAATGTCAGCTAGCTGATTGTGTGTGTTAATGAAATTTAATTCAAAGATCCATTTTCCTACATGATCTCTCAGAAAATGATGACGAATATCAATATGCTTGGTCCTAGAATGTTGAGCAGGGTTTTTTGACAAACTGATTGCACTAGTATTATCACACAAGATTGGTACACATTTCATTTCAATATCTAAATCAAGCAATTAATTTTTGATCCAAAGTACTTGGGCTCCACAACTTCCGGCGGCTACATATTCAGCCTCGGCCGTTGAGAGAGCTACTGAATGTTGTTTCTTGGAGACCCATGAAACTAGGCATCCACCAAGAAACTGACAGTACCCACTAGTACTTTTACGATCTACAATGCATCCGGCATAATCTGCATTAGTGTATGCAATCAAATTAAAAGAACTACCGATGGAAAATCACAAGCCAAAATCTATTGTGCCAAGTAAGTATCTAAAAATATGTTTAACAACCAATAAATGAGATTCTTTAGGGCATGACTGAAAACGGACACAAAGACATACACTGAATTGAATGTCAGGGCGACATGCTGTAAGATACAGTAGTGATTCGATCATACCTCAAAACAGTGTAGGATCTACTGTTTTACCATTTTCATCTTTGTCTAACTTCGAGGTTGTGGCCATTAGAGTTGACAAAGGTTTTGCTTCAGCCATCCCATATTTTTTCAAAAGCTCCATTGTGTACTTGGCATGACTTATGAAAATGCCCTAAGATGTTTGCTTCACCTGCAGTCCAAGAAAGAATGTTAGTTCACCCATTAAGCTCATCTCAAATTCTCTTACATAATTTCTGCAAATTCATCACATAACGCATCATTAGTAGCTCCAAAAATTATGTCATTCACATACACTTGAACTACTAATATATCTTTACCTGATTTCCTTGTGAAAAGTGTTTGATCAACCTTACCTCTCTTGAAACCATTCTCAATCAGAAATGAGGTGAGCCGTTCATACCATGCCCTTGGTGCTTACTTCAGTCGTACAGGGCCTTCTAGAGCTTGTACACATGTTGTGGATGTTTGGGGTCTTCAAAACCTAGAGGTTGTTCTACAAAAATATCCTCTTTAATATACCCATTTAGAAATGTAGATTTAACATCGATTTGAAACAATTTGAAGTTAGATGAGCAAGCATAAGATAATAAAATCCAGACTGCTTCTAGATGAGCAACCGGTGCAAATGACTCATCAAAATCATTACCCATCTCCTGGCTATACCCTTTGGCCATAAGCCGGGCCTTGTTCCTAACAACTAATCCCGTATCATTTAACTTATTTCTGAAAACCCATCGAGTTCCAATTATGGATTGATTCTTAGGTCGTGGCACTAGAGTCCACACCTGGTTTATTTCGAACTGGTGCAACTCTTCATGCATAGCCTGGATCCAGGATTCATTTTGAAGAGCTTCATGGATATCCTTAGGCTCTTCCTATGATATTAAGGTTATCAAATCCTCTTCTTCTACTTGCCTTAGAGATGCTCTGGTTCTTACCCCATCTTCAGGATTACCGATTATGTTTTTAGCTGGATGATCCTTTAAGAATGTAGAGGTGTTGGGCAAGTCGGGGTGCTGCACTTGCTGCTCTTATAGTGTTTCAATTGAAGGATCTTCATCTTCTTCACTCTTGCTGGGTATTCCTTCCTTTGGTTCATCCTTGGCTTTAGATGTTCCAACATTAGTTGAATTTTTGGGGGCTTCTCCTGCATCCACAATTTGCATAGTCAATTTTAGTTCAGATTCATCAAAAAACACGTGAGGACTTTCTTCAACAACCAAAGTCCGTTTATTAAACACTCGATAAGCTCAAGAGTTAAGTGTAGAGCCTAGAAAAGTTCCCTTGTCACTTTTCTCATCAAACTTACCAAGGTTGGACTTACCATTGTTCAGGATAAAACATGAACATCCAAACAGTTTAAGATAGGAAATATTCAGTTTCTTACCCTTGTATAGCTCATAGGGAGTTTTCTTCAAGATGGGCCTTACCATTGCCCTGTTGATGATGTAACACGCTGTACTTACCGCCTCAACCCAAAAGTATTTTAGTAGAGAATTTCCATTTAGCATGGTCCGTTCCATGTCTATCAATGTTCTATTTTTCCTCTCTACAACTCCATTTTGTTGGGGCGTCCTTGGTGATGAAAAATTGTGTGTGTACCCTTGCTCTTCACAAAAATTGCTGAAGTCATGATTTTCAAATTCCCCACCATGATCACTTTGAATGGTGGTGATAAGGTAGCCCTATGATTTTGGATTTTCCTACAAAACACTTGAAACTCTATCAATTCATCATTTTTATTGGATAAAAATAACACCCATGTAAATCTGGAGTGATCATCAACAATCACAAAACCATAGGATTTTCCTCCTAGGCTGGATGTCCTAGTTGGGCCAAACAAATCAAGATGCAGCAATTCCAAAGGCCGGGAGGTAGAAACAATGTTCATAATTTTGAAGGATATGCGTGTTTGCTTGCCTTTTGTGCAAGCCTCATAGATTTTATCACTTTCAAATTTTAATTTTGGCAAACCATTTACTAAGTCATGTTTAGACAACTTGGAGATTACTCCAAAACTAGCATGACCTAGTCTTCGGTGCCATAGCCATGCATTATCATGATTGTTTGCTACCAAGCACACATCATCACGGGAAACATCATCTAGATCAATAGTATAGACATTGTTGCTTCTCTTGCCGATGAATCTGATTTCATTAGAAGTTTTATTTATGACAAGGCTGTGGATTTCATCAAAAATAATTTTAAAACCCTTGTCACACAACTGGCTTATGCTCAAGAGATTGTGATTTAAGCCTTTCACCAAAAGCACATTCTCGATAAGAATTTCAGAATTCTTACCTATATTGCCGATTCCAATGATTTTACCTTTGTCCTTGCCTACAAATGCAGCTGAACCTCCATCCTTGTCTTATAGTGTAAAGAACACCTTCTTGTCCCTTATCATATGCCTTGAACAACCGCTATCCAAGTACCATTTGCTCCCCCTGGCATCAAGATATATCTTCAAGAAACAACATTCTCATGCAATTGATTTTGGTACCCAAGCTAGTTTGGGTCCGTAGGAGTTAGTCCAATTCTGTGCATATCTTTTCTTGGTCCAAGAAGCATGATTTCTTGGTGGACTTTGTTTGAACCAGCAATTAGCAACAACATGACCAAATCTACCACAGTGATAGCAATTAACAGGTGCAAACTTTCTTTGGAATTGTCATGGTTTGGGTTGGACATGTTTTGGCTTAGAGTTGGAATATGAAGCATGGTTGTTTTCATTTTCATGAGCAAAGGATGTAGTGATATTATACTCAAAGGATTTTTTATTTTGGGGAGTGTATCCTAATACTTCTTTTTGAAAATTGACTCTAACTCCCAACAAGTTATCTAGATTTTGTTTGCCCTTGACAAACCTGGAGAGAGTGAATTGCAATTCAGTCACTTCTTTATTCAAACTCACATTTTTATTTTCAATTTCTGAAATGGATGAGGTCAGAACTTCTTTTTCATTCTTGAGCTTTTCATAGACTTTTTCAATTTTAGACATTTTACATGATAGTTCATCTTTGGCTTTTTCAAGATCTGAAATCGTTTGAAGCAAAGTTTCTTTTTCTTCGCTTAGTTCAAACCATTCTTGTTCAACTTTTTCAAACTTAACAAAAATATCTTCTTGTGACAAATCATCAATTTTCTTTTTGAGAGTTTTGTTTTCAGATCTGATTTTTTTGTATCTTGTATACAATATTTCATATTCTGACTCCCATTGTTCATTTGAGATAAAATCAGGGTCAGAATTTACGATGGTCGAATCATCTTCATGTGCCATGAGGCACAGACTTTTCATGAGCTCTCCGAGCTCTCCTTCGGACAGCTCTTCCTCTTCGTCGCTCCATGTAGCAACCATTGCTTTTGGCTTCCTGAATTTCTCCTTCTTGAACTTCTTCATCAGATCTAGACACTCTCCTCTCATGTGTTCAGGCTTCTTGCATTCATAGCAAATGACGTTGTTGGGCTTGCTTGACTCGCCCTTAGTTTGAATGGGCTTCCTTTGCCCCTTTTTGAAGTTGCCTTGGAAGTTCCTCTTCTTTCTCAAAAATATCCTCACTTGGTGAGTTATCGTGGCCAAGTCTTCTTCTTCATTGCTTCCGTCGTTTGATTCTTCTTCTTGAAAGTCTTCATCAGATTGATAAGCCTTCAATCTAATCACTTTCTTCTTCTTCGTATCTTCCTCAGCTATTCTCTTTATATTTATCTCATAGGTCATGAGTGACCCTATGAGCTCGTCCAAGGAAAGTGTGGACAGGTTCTTCGAATCCTCAATTACTGTGTTTTTTGTGTGCCATGCTGATGGAAGTGATCTTAGAACCTTCCTTACAAGATCGGACTTTGTGTACTCCTTTCCAAGGCTTTTGAGACCATTTGTGATATCAGTTAACCTTGCGAACATCTCTAAAATGGTTTCTTCAAACTTCATTTTGAATAGCTCATAGTCTCTAACAAGCAGATTTGCCTGGGTCTCCTTGACCTCTGAGGTTCCCTTATATATGAAACGCAACTTGTCCCACATTTCCTTCGCTGAACTGCACATGGATATATGAGAAAACTCATTAGGATGTATAGCACATTGCATGATATTCATAGCATTAAAATTAATAGTGCATTTCTTGATTTCCTCGGGTGTCTATTTTTCTTCATCATCAGAGAGTTTGTAAGGACCCTTGTCCACAACTCTCTAGATCTCATACTCCTGGGCTCTCAGACAAACATGCATTCTATTTCTCCAATAGAAGTAATTTAAGCCATCAAAGTATGGAGGATAATGAATGGAGTGACCCTCAGGCATCATACCCTTGTTTGCCATTAATCTGGATCTTACTCTAGATTGTTAGATCTGAAAGAAATAGAGTCTTAGCTTTGATACCAATTGAAGTCCCGTGATCAATGACACCCAAGAGGGGGGGTGAATTGGGTGATTATAGATTTTAAAAACTTTTACCTAATTTAAAACACGTATTAAGAGTAAGCAACAAACAAGTATAGATCTGATGGATTACAAAAAAAATCTGGCTAAATCAACCCCTACAGTAGTTCTTTGGTACCAGGCAGAGTCCGAGAATCTGAAGATTCTCTTAAAGAAGGTATTTTCCTCCCGACAGGACTAACCTTGTCAATCAGAAACTACCTTTTGATATACCAGAGATCTTCCCGTAAAGAGGTTAATAAAGCTAGATCTAAACAAAGAAACTAGGTGATGATGATGCAATATGTAAAAGAGCTAGAGCAGAATTGGAGGTAGAAGATAAGAAGCAAACACTACCAGAAAAAGCGGGATTTCAGACGGCCCGTAACCGTCTAAAATTCGTCTGAAAATCCGTCACAAACCATGTTTGTGACGGATTTGCGACATATTTAAGACTGAAACCGACCGTCTGAAATTTTTAGTCACAAATTTATGACAGTTTATGTTTCCGTCGGAAATTCCGTCTGAAACGAAGACAGAATTTAATCAGTCACAAATTCCGTCTGACTTTCATACGAGTAATTTCCATCTGAAATTTGAAATTATCAGTCTGAAATTTACGACGGACATATTTTCCGTGTGAAAATCCGTCTGAAATTTTAGACGGCTATTACGACGGAATATAGTTACCGTCTTAAAATGAAGCCCAACTCTTAGTCTGAAATCATGTACCGTATGAAAAGTCGTCCGAAATCCGTCGCTATTTCAAACGGATATTACGACGGATACAATAACCGTCAGAAATTCAACTCATTTCCTGTCTAAAATGTGGTTTGAAATCCGTCTATATTTCAAACTGATTTTACGACGGATAATAGACGGACAAAAATCGTCGCACATCCCGTCTGAAAATCCGTCTGAAATCTACGTTTTTTTTAAAAAATCTTAAATTATTTTACAAAACCTGTTTAATCATAAATAAACATCAAGAAATTCTACATGTTGAAAAAAAAATATTGGGAACCTGCTAATCAAATAAACACCACCGAAAAATAAAATTCTGATCAAATAAATACCACAAAAAAAAGACATTAACCCTGCTGATCCGTCTGAATATCAAGAAATATCCGGTACATCGTCCATATCCTCATCGTCCGTATCCTCACCGCCCTGCTCATCTCCTCTATCGCCGCCCGCAGAAGGATCCCCCTATATTAAAAAAATAATAACATTCATTCATAGATAAAAAAATTAGTGCGAAGAAATTAGCATAAATTGAAAGCAAACATATCAAATTGATAACTGCATATTTTATAAATCAACCACTAGCCTGAAACAGTATTTAAACAAGTGTATTTTAGAAATGAATTTTGATGCCGTCAGTTCTGACAAGTCACTTTCATCTCCTCGGTCGTGTTGGAACGATCGGCACGGGCATCCGGCCGGTATTTCAAGTTTTAGACCCCCGGCCCCGACCTGGCAGTTCATTTGAACCAAGTGTATTTTAGAAATGAAGTTTGAGCGCCGAGCTCAAACCGAACATCCGATTTGGATTCCGTCAGTTCTGACAAGTCACTTTCATCTCCCCGGTCGTGTTGGAATGATCGGCACGGGCATCCGGCCGGTATTTCAAGTTTTAGACCCCCGGCCCCGACCTGGCAGTTCACTTGAACCAAGTGTATTTTAGAAATGAAGTTTGAGCGCCGAGCTCAAAACGGGCATCCGATTTGGATTCCGTCAGTTCTGACAAGTCACTTTCATCTCCCCGGTCGTGTTGGAACAATCGGCAAGGGCATCCGGCCGGTATTTCAAGTTTTAGTCCCCCGGCCCCGACCTGGCAGTTCATTTGAACCAAGTGTATTTTAGAAATGAACTTTGAGCGCCGAGCTCAAACCGGACATCCGATTTGGATTCCGTCAGTTCTGATAAGTCACTTTCATCTCCCCGGTCGTGTTGGAACGATCGGCATGGGCATCCGGCCGGTATTTCAAGTTTTAGACCCCCGGCCCCGACCTGGCAGTTCATTTGAACCAAGTGTATTTTAGAAATGAAGTTTGAGCGCCGAGCTCAAACCGGGCATCCGATTTAGATTCCGTCAGTTCTGACAAGTCACTTTCATCTCCCCGGTCGTGTTGGAACGATCGGCACGGGCATCTGGCCGGTATTTCAAGTTTTAGACCCCCGGCCCCGACCTGGCAGTTCATTTGAATTCTGTCAGTTTTAGAAATGAAGTTTGAGCGCCGAGCTCAAACCGGGCATCCGATTTGGATTCCGTCAGTTCTGCCAAGTCACTTTCATCTCCCCGGTCGTGTTGGAATGATCGGCACGGCCATCTGGCCGGTATTTCAGGTTTTAGACCCCCGACCCCGACCTGGCAGTTCATTTGAACCAAGTGTATTTTAGAAATGAAGTTTGAGCACCGAGCTCAAACCGGGCATCCGATTTGGATTCCGTCAGTTCTGCCAAGTCACTTTCATCTCCCCGGTCGTGTTGGAATGATCGGCACGGCCATCCGGCCGGTATTTCAAGTTTTAGACCCCCGGCCCCGACCTGGCAGTTCATTTGAACCAAGTGTATTTTAGAAATGAACTTTGAGCGCCGAGCTCAAACCGGGCATCCGATTTGGATTCCGTCAGTTCTGACAAGTCACTTTCATCTCCCTGGTCGTGTTGGAACGATCGGCATGGGCATCCGGCCGGTATTTCAAGTTTTAGACCCCCGGCCCCGACCTGGCAGTTCATTTGAACCAAGTGTATTTTAGAAATGAAGTTTGAGCGCCGAGCTCAAACCGGGCATCCGATTTGGATTCCGTCAGTTCTGACAAGTCACTTTAATCTCCCCGGTTGTGTTGGAACAATCGGCACGGGCATCCGGCCGATATTTCAAGTTTTAGACCCCCAGCCCCGACCTGGCAGTTCATTTGAACCAAGTGTATTTTAGAAATGAAGTTTTGAGCGTCGAGCTCAAACCGGGCATCCGATTTGGATTCCGTCAGTTCTGACAAGTCACTTTCATCTCCCCGGTAGTGTTGGAACAATCGGCACTGGCATCCGACCGGTATTTCAAGTTTTAGACCCCCGGCCCCGACCTGACAGTTCATTTGAACCAAGTGTATTTTAGAAATGAAGTTTGAGCGTCGAGCTCAAACCGGGCATCCGATTTGGATTCCGTCAGTTCTGACAAGTCACTTTCATCTCCCCGGTCGTGTTGGAACTATCGGCATGGGCATCCAGCCGGTATTTCAAGTTTTAGACCCCCGGCCCCGAACTGACAGTTCATTTGAACCAAGTGTATTTTAGAAATGAAGTTTGAGCGCCGAGCTCAAACCGGGCATCCGATTTGGATTCCGTCAGTTCTGACAAGTCACTTTCATCTCCCCGGTCGTGTTGGAAGGATCGGCACGGGCATCCAGCCGATATTTCAAGTTTTAGACCGCCGGCCCCGACCTGGCAGTTCATTTGAACCAAGTGTATTTTAGAAATGAAGTTTGAGCGCCGAGCTCAAACCGGGCATCCGATTTGGATTCCGTCAGTTCTGACAAGTCACTTTCATCTCCCAGGTCGTGTTGGAACGATCGGCACTGGCATCCGGCCGGTATTTCAAGTTTTAGACCCCCGGCCCCGACCTGGCAGTTCATTTGAACCAAGTGTATTTTAGAAATGAAGTTTGAGCGCCGAGCTCAAACCGGGCATCCGATTTGGATTCCGTCAGTTCTGACAAGTCACTTTCATCTCCCCGGTCGTGTTGGAATGATCGGCACGGGCATCCGGCCGGTATTTCAAGTTTTAGACCCCCGGCCCCGACCTGGCAGTTCATTTGAACCAAGTGTATTTTAGAAATGAACTTTGAGCGCCGAGCTCAAACCGGGCATCCGATTTGGATTCCGTCAGTTCTGACAAGTCACTTTCATCTCCCCGGTCTTGTTGGAACGATCGGCACGGGCATCCGGCCGGTATTTCAAGTTTTAGACCCCCGGCCCCGACCTGGCAGTTCATTTGAACCAAGTGTATTTTAGAAATGAAGTTTGAGCGCCGAGCTCAAACCGGGCATCCGATTTGGATTCCGTCAGTTCTGACAAGTCACTTTCATCTCTCCGGTCATGTTGGAATGATCGGCATGGGCATCCGGCCTGTATTTCAAGTTTTAGACCCCCGGCCCCGACCTGGCAGTTCATTTGAACCAAGTGTATTTTAGAAATGAACTTTGAGCGTCGAGCTCAAATCGGGCATCCGATTTGGATTCCGTCAGTTCTGACAAGTCACTTTCATCTCCCAGGTCGTGTTGGAATGATCGACACGGGCATCCGGCCGGTATTTCAAGTTTTAGACCCCCGGCCCCGACCTGGCAGTTCATTTGAACCAAGTGTATTTTAGAAATGAAGTTTGAGCGCCGAGCTCAAACCGGGCATCCGATTTGGATTCCGTCAGTTCTGACAAGTCACTTTCATCTCCCCGGTCGTGTTGGAACGATCGGCATGGGCATCCGGCTGGTATTTCAAGTTTTAGACCCCCGGCCCCGACCTGGCAGTTCATTTGAATTCCGTTAGTTTTAGAAATGAAGTTTGAGCGCCGAGCTCAAACCGGGCATCCGATTTGGATTCCGTCAGTTCTGCCAAGTCACTTTCATCTCCCCGGTCGTGTTGGAAAGATCGGCATGGCCATCTGGCTGGTATTTCAAGTTTTAGACCCCCGGCCCCGACCTGGCAGTTCATTTGAACCAAGTGTATTTTAGAAATGAAGTTTGAGCGCCGAGCTCAAACCGGGCATCCGATTTGGATTCCGTCAGTTCTGACAAGTCACTTTCATCTCCCCGGTCATGTTGGAATGATCGGCACGGGCATCCGGCCGGTATTTCAAGTTTTAGACCCCCGGCCCCGACCTGGCAGTTCATTTGAACCAAGTGTATTTTAGAAATGAAGTTTGAGCGCCGAGCTCAAACCGGGCATCCGATTTGGATTCCGTCAGTTCTGACAAGTCACTTTCATCTCCCCGGTCGTGTTGGAATGATCGACACGGGCATCCGGCCGGTATTTCAAGTTTTAGACCCCCGGCCCCGACCTGGCAGTTCATTTGAACCAAGTGTATTTTAGAAATGAAGTTTGAGCGCCGAGCTCAAACCGGGCATCCGATTTGGATTCTGTCAGTTCTGACAAGTCACTTTCATCTCCCCGGTCGTGTTGGAATGATCGGCATGAGCATCCGGCCGGTATTTCAAGTTTTAGACCCCCGGCCCCGACCTGGCAGTTCATTTGAACCAAGTGTATTTTAGCAATGAACTTTGAGCGCCGAGCTCAAACCGGGCATCCGATTTGGATTCCGTCAGTTCTGACAAGTCACTTTCATCTCCCCAATCGTGTTGGAACAATCAGCATGGGCATCTGACCGGTATTTCAAGTTTTAGACCCCCGGCCCCGACCTGGCAGTTCATTTGAACCAAGTGTATTTTAGAAATGAAGTTTGAGCGCCGAGCTCAAACCGGGCATCCGATTTGGATTCCGTCTGTTCTGACAGGTCACTTTCATCTCCCCGGTCGTGTTGGAACAATCGGCACGAGCATCTGGCCGGTATTTCAAGTTTTAGACCCCCGGCCCCGAACTGACAGTTCATTTGAACCAAGTGTATTTTAGAAATGAAGTTTGAGCGCCGAGCTCAAACCGGGCATCCGATTTGGATTCCGTCAGTTCTGACAAGTCACTTTCATCTCCCCGATCGTGTTGGAATGATCAGCATGGGCATCCGGCCTGTATTTCAAGTTTTAGACCGCCGGCCCCGACCTGGCAGTTCATTTGAACCAAGTGTATTTTAGAAATGAACTTTGAGCGCCGAGCTCAAACCGGGCATCCGATTTGGATTCCGTCAGTTCTGCCAAGTCACTTTCATCTCCCCGGTCGTGTTGGAACGATCGGCACGGCCATCCGGCCGGTATTTCAAGTTTTAGACCCCCGGTCCCGACCTGGCAGTTCATTTGAACCAAGTGTATTTTAGAAATGAACTTTGAGCGCCGAGCTCAAACCGGGCATCCGATTTGGATTCCGTCAGTTCTGACAAGTCACTTTCATCTCCCCGGTCGTGTTGGAATGATCGGCACGGCCATCCGGTCGGTATTTCAAGTTTTAGACCCCCGGCCCCCGGATTTTCTCAATTCTTCTGAAGTAAATGAGTTTTAAAATTAATAATGAACATAATTGAGTAATTCCATCAAAATAAAAACATAGTAAACACTCACCTGTGCGGGCTGTGGTGTGGTGGTGGTTGATTTCTGAGGGACCATTCCGCTCTGGGAGAGGAGGCCACTAATTGCCTGCAAGAATACTGACACTTGGCTAGAGATCTCTTGCTGGAAATGCTGCTGCTGCCGCTGCATATCAGAAATCTGCGATCGGACCATGTCCATCATGTCGCTGGCAGAAGCGCTGGGGGCAACGGAAGGTATAGTGAAGGCACTGCCACTGGAAGAAGTATAGCTAGAACTCGCACACGCTGATGTCACCGCGCTTGCGTCTAGGCTCTCCCCAAAACCATATAGTCGGCCTTTCTTCGGTACGCCAGCTGCTGCCACCCACTCCACCGGATCGAACTCCGGCTGCTGCGTGTCTCCCTCCCCGTACTTCTCTGTCACTGCTTTGCTATATGTTTCCTACAAATTGAATAAAATAACTAGTCAATTTCATATGAATTACATGCCGATTTAAATGAACGGTACAAGTTACATATGTAGATAAACTTACCGCTGCTGACTTAGCTGTGTCACTCACAAAATCATTAGTCCCCTTCTTTTTGTGTGTTCTGTCGAACACCTCGAGGAACGACGGAGGTCGATTAAGCTCCACAGCCTGTTATACAATTCATAGTAAAAAAAAGTCAAATATTGGGATAAATTGTAAGAAGATAAATTGGTATATTACTTACCAATTTTTGTTTATGAGCCGCATAAGAGATGGACCCACTCGTATGCAAATTTGAACCTGGTTTTGACGTCCTGTTTGCTTTGGCTTTTTCAGACTTTTCTATCCACTTGGGGTCGGTAAAATGGTCACAAGATATCTCCCAATCCTCCTGCCTCATCCATAGAGGGCGATGCGCCTTCCACAATTGTCGGTCTTCACTCCCCCCACTCAATTTTTTAGCGTGTGCTCGGGCCTCATGTATTCTCCTCTTGTAACTTGAGAGCATAGTAGACTCCCAGGCACGACGACATCTCGCCGCGTCATGTCCACATGTGAATTGAAAAGACCGCTGTAAATCAATTGCTTTTCACACTTAGTATAAAGTTGTAAATTGACTTTTGGACATACTTGAATTAAATGACGTAATTACTTACTAAGAACATGTTGTACAATGAATCGCGGACGGACATCGGAAAATCTCTGAAAGTGGAAGCTGCCCCGGGCACATGTGCCAACATGAGTTCGGTGGAATGATGGACAGCGCTGTGGGGTTCAAATTTCATACTGCAATTGCAAATGTCAAAATATTCATATTAGACAGTTGAGGGCTAATTAATGTAATATAACCTTATAGATTTACCCGGATACCCAACACGGGCGACGTCTATCATGGGTCGTGCCTCCCTCGTGACAACTGCCGACATCGTCAAGGGGCTGACTGGTGGGGGTGGGCCCTGTACAAGTGGGAGGTGGTGGGAGGGCACTGAGACCTGTAAGAATTTATTGTCATGTGGAGTGATACATATACTGCGAACATATAATTAAAATATACATACCTGCAGCGGGAGGTGGTGGGGGTGGCGTATGCACAACAGGTGGGAGGGCACTGAGACCTGCAAGAATTTATTGTCATGTGGAGTGATACATATACTACGAACATATAATTAAAATATACATACCTGCAGCGGGAGGTGGTGGGGGTGGCGTATGCACAACAGGTGGGAGGCCACTGAGACCTGCAAGAATTTATTGTCATGTGGAGTGATACATATACTGCGAACATATAATTAAAATATACATACCTGCAGCGGGAGGTGGTGGGGGTGGCGTATGCACAACAGGTGGGAGGCCACTGAGACCTGCAAGAATTTATTGTCATGTGGAGTGATACATATACTGCGAACATATAATTAAAATATACATACCTGCAGCGGGAGGTGGTGGGGGTGGCGTATGCACAACAGGTGGGAGGGCACTGAGACCTGCAAGAATTTATTGTCATGTGGAGTGATACATATAATGCGAACATATAATTAAAATATACATACCTGCAGCGGGAGGTGGTGGGGGTGGCGTATGCACAACAGGTGGGAGGGCACTGAGACCTGCAAGAATTTATTGTCATGTGGAGTGATACATATACTGCGAACATATAATTAAAATATACATACCTGCAGCGGGAGGTGGTGGGGGTGGCGTATGCACAACAGGTGGGAGGGCACTGAGACCTGCAAGAATTTATTGTCATGTGGAGTGATACATATAATGCGAACATATAATTAAAATATACATACCTGCAGCGGGAGGTGGTGGGGGTGGCCTATGCACAACAGGTGGGAGGCCACTGAGACCTGCAAGAATTTATTGTCATAAGTAGAACAAATATTGAAGAATTTAAATTAAAATATACATACATGATCCTCGAGTCTTTTTGCCACTGAGACCTGCAAGAATTTATTGTCATGTGGAGTGATACAAATATTGCGAACATATAATTAAAATATACATACCTGCAGCGGGAGGTGGTGGGAGTGGCGTATGCACAACAGGTGGGAGGCCACTGAGACCTGCAAGAACTTATTTTCATAAGTAGAACAAATGTTCAAGAATTTAAATTAAAATATACATACCTGTAGCGGGAGGTGGTGGCGTATGTACAAGTGGTGGTGAGCCGACACTTGCACCTATAAATAAATTCTTTTAAGTTTGTAAATAATTAAAATATTTATATAGCTAACTTATTGATCAAATATACCTGTGTCTGAAGAAGATGGTAGCGAGGAGGTAGTAGTGCCCCTCTCACTGCTAGATCTCCTCCCACCCCTAGTACGACCTCCTCGCACCATTTCCTTATTAATAACAAAACAATTAATACATATTAATCCACAATTATATAAGGCTAGACAAATGTTATTTAAAATTATGCTTAAAAGTAAGAATCTTCTTACTAAATTATCAAAACATGCCTCCCTCATGTTGATATATCTAGCTCAACTTCATCATCTTCGTCATCCATAGTAGTCTCATGAGATTCAAAATCTTCGTCTTCATCTGATTCTTCCTCCCCTCTAACATCAACATTTAGCTCCGTCGGATCGACTTCTTCCACTCCATCTCGCGTACGTAATGACAGTGGCTCATCAGATTCGTCCATATTAAACCTAGAGGAACCGACAACGCCAACTTCGTCTGATTGATAATATTCAGCACGAGCAACCTCTGAGACATCTCCACTCATAGTTAACTCATAAGTGGGAAAGAGTTTTGAATTAACCCTGCAAACTGCCCACCAATCTCTATTCTTGGATGATGGATAGCTTGAATAGTACACTTGCTGGGCTTGTGCGGCTAAAATGAACGGTTCATAGGTCTTAAGTTTAAACCTATGCTTGACATTGACAATCCCATAATTTGTGTCATGTAGAACAGAATTAGGATCAAACCATTGACACTTAAATATGTATACATGATTGTCTTGTCCCAAATACTGAAGTTCTAAGACTTCTTCAAGAATACCATAGTAGTCCAATTCCATTTCATTGTATAAACTTCCCTTCACACATACGCCGCTGTTCATCGTAGACTTATTTCGCCCATAATCCCTTGTATGAAATTTGTATCCATTCACAATATATCCCGGATAGGCACGTGTCTGGTTCGAGGGGCCATAACTTATCTGTTGTACTCTTTGATCAGTAATGAGACCTTGTTCAACCTATATTCAAATTAGAGTAGTTAAAATAATAACAATTACCTCAACATACGTAAATACAAACATATATATTCAGAGTTCACACTAACTCGGTTTCTTAGCCATTTGGAAAAAAACTTCTCGCGTTCTTTTTCAATCTCCACATCCTGGATATTTGGACATTTTTCAGCTAATTCTGAATCAAATTGTCTGCAATATAAATGTAGCACCCCGTAAAAAAAATGATTAAAAAATTTTGATAAAGCCAATGTATAGACTTTGTGAAGTCAATGTTGTATAGACTTTGAGGAAGCCAATGTATAGACTTTGAGGAAGTCAATGTATAGACTTTGAGGAAGCCAATGTATAGACTTTGAGGATGTATAGACTTTGAGGAAGCCAATGTATAGACTTTGTGAAGTCAATGTTGTATAGACTTTGAGGAAGCCAATGTATAGACTTTGAGGAAGTGAATGTATAGACTTTGAGGAAGCCAATGTATAGACATTGAGGATGTATAGACTTTGAGGAAGCCAATGCATAGACTTTGTGAAGTCAATGTTGTATAGACTTTGAGGAAGCCAATGTATAGACTTTGAGGAAGTGAATGTATAGACTTTGAGGAAGCCAATGTATAGACATTGAGGATGTATAGACTTTGAGGAAGCCAATGTATAGACTTTGTGAAGTCAATGTTGTATAGACTTTGAGGAAGCCAATGTATAGACATTGAGGAAGTGAATGTATAGACTTTGAGGAAGCCAATGTATAGACTTTGAGGATGTATAGACTTTGAGGAAGCCAATGTATAGACTTTGAGGAAGCCAATGTATAGACTTTGTGAAGTCAATGTTGTATAGACTTTGAGGATGTATAGACTTATGGAGTTGCTGGAAATGTGAATTAAGATCTTACTCAACATAAGGTTCAATCTCGAGGCAATTCAAAAGAATATATATCTCAGCGGCGTGCAACTCTCTATCTTCGAGCGTGCGAGTCAAGCAACGTCCGAACGCACGTCCAGGATGTTTAAATATGGAGAGCCGATCGGACGATTCATCCACTCCCCCATCATCATTACGTGGAGGTCGAGTACGACGAGTTTGAATCTCTGGCTCAAAGTACATAGAACAGAAGTTCAAAATTTCTTCAAGAATGTATGCCTCAGCAATCGAACCCTCCACCTGTGCCTTGTTGCGAACTTTCATTTTTAATTCATGCATGCACCTACAACAACAAGTCAGATGGCAACAATATGTAGCGGCTATGGACGACTTATAAGTTAACAAAAATTGTCACATACCTCTCAAATGGATACATCCATCGAAATTGTACTGGACCTCCGACGATAGCCTCATATGGCAAATGAACGACCAGGTGCTCCATCGAATCAAAGAATGCCGGAGGAAATATCTTCTCTAGCTTGCAAATGGTTGTGACAACTTCTTGTTCGATAGTTTGTACATCCCGAAGTCTGAGTTCAGATGCACATAAAATCTTGAAAAATTGACTCATCTCAGCTAGTGCTCCCCATATCTGCTTTGGCAACAAATCACGAAATGCAATGGGCAGTAGCCTCTCCATGAACACATGACAGTCGTGACTTTTCATACCATATATTTTCCCCTCATTAACATTCACACAACGGGCTATGTTGGATGCATATCCATCTGGGAATCTCAGCTGTTTCAACCACTGGCATACTTCCTTGATCTGTGTATCATGAAGCACATAAGTTGCTTTAGGCTGCACAGTTTTGCCATTGACACTTTGTAGTTCCAGTTCTGGACGTCTACAAAGCATCTTTAAATCCATACGTGCTTTGGCGTTGTCCTTTGTTTTCCCTTTAACATTCATGATCGTATTGAACACATTATCAAAAAAATTCTTCTCGGTATGCATGACATCCAGATTGTGTCGTACAAGAAGAGTTGACCAATAAGGTAATTCCCAAAAAATGCTTTTCTTGACCCAGTTGTGATCCTTTCCAAAATTAGGGAGTTGCCGTGTGCTACCAGACAATTGAACTACATCTGGTAAATTGTGCACCCGTGACGCCATATGTAGACCCGACACCCGTTGCAAGTCAGCTTCATCCATTTCAACAGTATTTTTTTTAAACGAGTCTTTTTGCCTTCGAAAAGGATGGTCACTTGGTAGCAACCGCCGATGGCAATCAAACCAGCAGCTTTTCCCCCCATGTTTCAATACAAATGATTTGGTATCTTCCATACAGTAAGGACATGCTAGCCTCCCATGTGTGCTCCAACCAGATAGCATTCCATATGCAGGGAAGTCACTTATTGTCCACATCAGTGCAGCCTTCATAATAAAATTTTTCTTCCTATATGCATCATAAGTAACAACTCCATCAGTCCATACAAATTTGAGCTCATCAATCAACGGCCTGAGATATATGTCCAAATTTTTTCGGGACTTTTTGGACCAGGAATTACTAGGGACAAAAATAGATTTTCTCGCTTCATGCACATGTGCGGCGGAAGGTTGTACGGTGTCATGAACACTGGCCAACAAGAATAAGCTGCCACTGAACCACCGAATGGATTAAAGCCATCTGTGCATAAACCCAATCGAACATTACGTGACTCCCTTGAAAAGGCAAGATGAGTACGACTAAAGTGAGTCCAAGCTTCACCATCGGCAGGATGACTGATTATATCATCGGCACGACGTACTCTTTCGGTGTGCCATGTCATATGCCGAGCCGTCTTTGAGGACATATACAGTCGCTGCAGCCTAGGCACAAGAGGGAAGTATCGCAACGCCTTGTAAGGTACATCTTTTGCCTTTGAATTGACCCCCCCCCCTTAGGTTTGAATCTGTCATGGCCACAAATGGAACATGATATCTTATCTGCATCATCTTTGTAATATAACATACAATGATTCGGACATGCATCTATTTTCACATATCCAAGTCCTAAGTCATTGACCATCTTTTTTGCACGGTAAAAAGTTTCTGGCAACTTCTCGTCTCGAGGCAACATACTCTTGATCAAGAGGAGGAGACGGTCAAAACAAGTCTCACTGATGTGAAATTCAGATTTCAAGTTCAACAACTGTGACACTGCAGACAATCGAGTGTGATTTTCACAACCATCCCACAGCGGCTCATCAGCATCCCTAAGTAGTTCATAAAATCTTCCGGCTGTCTTATTCGGCGCTTCATCGTGAATATTAAAACTAGGACCAGCAGCATCTACAACCATATCCACGTACCCACTTGTGCCTGCAATATTGTCGGGCTCATACCTCAAGAATTGCTCACCATGACACGTCCAATTCGTATAACCATCCACGAACCCTTTCGTGTACAAATGATGTTGCACATCCCATGTTGAACACCACCTCAAGTTTCTACAACTTGAACAAGGGCATCGAATGTGACCGTCGCGATCTATTGCTGCATTTGGATTCCCCAATGCAAATTGAATGAAACTCTCAACCCCAAGCTTAAAGTCATCTGACACCACCCGGTCAACTATTCTACGATACATCCATGAACGATCTGTCGACATTTTGCCTGCACCCAATAAATGACAATACACATCCTAACTTTCAAATCATTACTCATAATATTACACCCGACCCTTTCCTCACATCGTTCATCATAGACCATTTGCAGTTGGAAGAGGAATATTGATTAGATTATCACTTTTTAACCCATCCATGAAGGTTTGATCGCACAATCACTTACTATATGTGCTGCACGATTTGCTAAAAATTTCGGCATCATCTCCCCACACTTCTCCGATATACCAAATATATTTATTGATTTTGAAATTTTCTTAAACACTTACAAGTAAGTGGTTAAGAAAACACTCAAAATCAATAATGGTATATCAGAGAAGAGTGAGGAGACGCAACCGAAATTCTCAACAAACCATACAAACATATATAGTAAATGACTGCCTAAGTGCGATCAAACATTCACAGACTGTCCAAACGGGACAATTCAAGACTTTGAGGTAGATATATACATTCTCATAAACAAATGAGAACATACACATCAATCCCAAAGTCTTGAACGGGAAGGCACATTGACACGGTTTTAACGCGCTCTCCTGAGGTGCGTGTAATGTTAGGTCGCACCCACGCACCTCAACTCACAGGGAATACCCCATGCATTTATATAACATAAAATTAAATAACAACGCAATAATCATTATGCACATATCAAATTAAATAACACCCAAATTACAAAATTTTTCAAATGAAGAACAACGAAGCTAAACAATCTACATTTCTAGTCAAATTAACATCAAATTTCTATTACAATCAGATTTAAAAATATATTTACATGCAATTAAATTCCACATAATTTTAAAGCACAAAACGAAATTTTTGGGTATTTACCTATTGCTATAGAGAATTCTGATTTCTTTGCATTTATCCACATCTTTGTATATATGTACTACTTAAGATATGTGGTCATTCCATTTCTCTATATCTTCTTATCATCATAAGACAAGGTTCAATTGGGTGGGTGGGTTCTCTTATAAAGAACAAGCCCCAGGGGAGGGGGAGGGGGGCTGTTTAGAACTAGACCAATGTGTTGTGTTCAGTATTTGGATGATGTCTAATTATGACTAAAAAAATAACAATCTAATCTTGTGTGTGCAACTTAGACAAATATGTCAAAGTCAGGATGTATAAAGTCTCCTAAGTAATTTACAAAGTGTTTGATTCCTAGGATATCTAGTTGACCAGAAGAAGGGGGGTGACTTTAATCTTGTTTTATCTCCCGAGGAGAAGAAGGGGGGCACTATGGGCTATATCAATTCCATGACTGATTTCCAGGTCTTCGTTGCTCTCCCAAGTACCGAAACACAAAGTTCTATCATCTTCAAGTGAAACAAAGGAGAGCTAGAATGACCATTGACAAAATCAAAACTGACAATGGAGATTGGTGTGATAAGGAGTCTCTGCTGAAGGACAACTGCTTATTTTAAATCCACAAGGGGTGTCCGATAGGGTGACCCCTTGGCCCCAGCTTTGTTTATCATTACTGAAGAAGCTTTAGGCACAGGCATTACCAGCCTTTTTAGCAGTGGGAAGGTTTAACACTTTCATGTGTCTCGTGGTAGTATGCAAATATCTCACTTACTGTATGCCGATGACACATTGGTGTTTTCTAATGGTTCATCCAAGAACGTCAGATGTCTGTTGGCTTTCATAAAAGACTATGAGGATTCTCCTGATCAGAAAGTTAACAGCAATAAAAGCAGCTTTATAGTTTCCCATAAAGCTTCTCTTGTTGTTATCAGAAGAATTGTAGACATAACAGGTTTCGTTTACAAATGTGTTCTCCATATTAATTAATGACTGGCCGGATCAGAGATTTTGGTGCCCCAATAGCATCGGTTTATTTTCTGTTGCCTCCTTTCATAGGACTCTTGGTTCAGCATCCATGTGTTCTTTTTCCTTGAAGATATGGGATTCCTTTATTCCATCAAATACTTCTCTCTTCTTATGGAGGGTCTACCATTCGGCGGTGCCAACTGATAATCAGATCAGGTGCGGTGTTTGCATATGCTCTATGTGTCTCTACTATCGAATGCCCCATGCTGAAACAAAGGACCATTTGTTCCTTTCTAGTGACCTTGCTAGATCATCTTGGTCTTTGATCGCCGCTATCTCTAATCTAAATCCCGCTGATTACACTTTTGTGTGCTACTTCCTGTCTGGCTTTTTTTGCACTGTTAGTGACACTTCGTTTACCCGGGATGGTGAGTAAGCATATACCTCACAAGGGTTAGATAGGGTCATGATATTGTTGTAGTGTTCTACTCGTCGCGAGTCATGACCCCCTCCCAGACCTCCTACTGGCCCCTCCCCCCCACCGGAGCCCCCCTCCTGCTGGCACCTCCCCCTCTCCCCTCCCCACCACCCACCGCACCCCCCTCCCCCCAGCGACCACCTCTTGCTGCTCCTCCCCCTCCCCCCCACCCACCGAAATCCCCCTATTGCTAGCCCCTCCCCCCCACCCAGTGCACCTCCCACCCCCCAGCGACCCCCTCCCTGTTGGCCTCCCGGACGCGGGAGCTAGCTAGGGTGGGTGACGGTCTCCCGGACGCAAAGGCACGGTGAGAGGGTCGTGCGTGTATTAGGGAAAAGAAATTTTTTCCCACGGATTTGAGACAGAAATTCTTCCGTTACAAATTTCATACGGTAATTCTGACCATCTATGATATGTCGTCTGTATTTAAGACTAAATGCAGACGATATATTGTTCGTTGTAAATAACGTTGGAATTTCAGACGGATATTCTGATCGACATAATCCGTCTGAAATGCAGACGGATATTCCGACGGAAATCACAAGCAGAATTTTTTGAGTATTTACCTATTGCTATAAGTCGACTATTGTTGTGGGCGCACTAATTTTTTTTTAAAAAATTATTCCTTTATTTACAAGTAGATGCATTCAGAAACAAATTTCTATATTTATGTATATGGGAACCTTCTCCGAACTTAGCCATACGCCAATGGGACCTCTAAGTTCATGCACTAAGTTTGCATTTCTAATTTCTTGTATGCAGAACGAAACCCCTTTGGGCTTATTCATGGCAAAGTATGCTTGAACTCAGGCATGTAGAATGAAATTCTTGAATTCATGCACGTGAGATGACGTTTACACTGTCTGAACTTGAGTTCCCAGTTTTCCCATTTTCAGAACTAAACCTACCTTTATGGTTGCAATTCGTGCATTCAGTTTGGAATCTTTGGAGCATGGCACAATAATGTTATATGATGCTGGTTATGTGGGTTCTAAGTATACATGGCACAATAATCAACAAGGCAAGAAGGGGATTTGGGCTACATTAGATAGGGTTCTCATTTATACTAATTAGCTGAATTTGTACCCAATCACGGTGCAACACTTATCTAGAGAGGCCTCAGATCACGCGCCTCTACTTATTAAATTGATGTTTCCCAACAAATTTAAGAGTAAATTTTACTTTCAGCAAATGTGGACTAGCCATGAGCTTTTTCTTAAGGTTGTTGATCAATATTGGAGAACCATCCCTATTGCTTCATCTGCTATCACTACTTTTTGTCTTAAACTTAAATCCTTAAGATACATGCTCCGAGAATGGATTGGCTAGCTGCTAAGGACCAAATTCTAAAACACAACAGATTCTTCAAAGCCCCTAGGCTATTTTCATTCTGGAAAGATACATGGCTTGGTGATAAACCCCTCAGTGACCTTATTTTACCCAGTCAATGGAGGCTCATCGAGGACAAAAATATCACCATTCAAGATTTGAGTAATACTCTCAATCCAAATTGGAATGTTATTCGGCATGTTCTTCCACAAAACATTGCTCGGGCAGCCACATTTTATATCAACAAAGATCCTTTGCCCAATGATACAAGGGTATGGTCTCTCACTGCAACAAGAGATTTTACTATCAGCTCATGGAGGAAGCACTTGACTGTAGCTGATCAATCCTTTCCATACTCTCTCATTTGGTCTACCTTCATTCCCCCCAAAGTTTCTCTATTCCTGTGGAAGCTCATCCATAGAATTTTACCCACTGATAGAAGAGTCCAGCAGAGTGGAATATCTTTGTGTTCTAAATACTTATGATGTCCAAATGCTCAGATTGAGTCAACCACTCACCTTCTCTTGCATAGCAAGCTGTCAGCTGCCACTTGGGCTCTGCATAAACCATGCATTCATATTGATCCCCCTCATGATGGCTGCCAACGTCATCTTACTGGACCCCCCCTCTCCAGTCTCTTCCCACTAACCCCCCCCCCACCCGCCGGAGTGGCTCGCGTGATCTTGCACCCCCACCCCCACCCTTCGACCAACAGTCCTCCCAACCCCTCCCTACCCCCTTTCTCCCTCTAGCAATATTCAGGCGAGCTCGCGGCCCCACACCCTCCCAGCCAGCAGTCCCCACCGCGGACCCCTTGTAGCACCTCTCCCTGAACCTCCCACTCCCAGAGTAGCCCCCCTGGACCAACCTGAACTCTCCTCCCCCGGACCCCCCACCCTCCCAGAGATGAGCCCCCACCCGAGACCCCCTGCCGGATCCCCCCTCTCTGAACCACCCCACTCGCAGAGCAACCCCCCATCAGACCTGCCGCAATCGAACCCTCCTCCCCCAGACTCCCCCCCCACTGGAACCCCCCACCCTGCCAGCCAGTGGCCCCCACCCCGGACCCCACGTCAGAGACCCCCTCCCTGAAATCCCCAGTCCCAGACAGCCCCTCACCCACCGGAACCCTCCTCCGGACCCCCCATTGGAACCCCCAACCCTCCTAACCCGTAGCCCCCACCCAGGACTCCCTGCTGGATCCCCCTGCATGCCTGAACCGCCCTCTGCCAGAGCACCCCCGGCCCCCTCCGAGCCTGACCCTCCTCCCCCAAAATAGTTGTTGGAAGCCCTCCCCCTCCCAGACCAACCTCCCCCTCTCAGATCGGCTAGAACCCCCGCCCTCCCTGATGATCCCCAAGCTTTAAAAAAAAAAGGAACAACAAATGCAGCAATGGCAATAGAGGAGGCGCGGCAGGTAGGGAGAGTTTTACAGAGAGAGGGTGAGGGAGGGGACTTACCAGACCGGAGAGGATGGCGACAACGCGCCACCGACGGTGACGACGAGGACGGGTTTGACGGCAACGACGAGGACGGCTTCGACGGCAACGATGAGGGCGGCTCTGCGGGGACGACGATGACGAGGAAGGCTTCGACGGCGACTGCGAGGGCGGCTCTGGCGGCGATGATGACGACAAGGAAGGCTTCGATGGCGACGGCGGCTCTAGCCGCGACGGCGACTACTGCACCGGTGGACCTCTCCTCGGCAAGGAGATAGTGGAAAGAGAGTGAGAGGGAGAGTGGAAGTGAGACGGAGATCGCGGGGGAAGGGGGGAAGAAGGGGGAAAGCTCGATCCGTCGCGGGGGAAGGGGGGAAGAATGGGAAAATTTTCACTAGATGTAATAAATATTTGTAACGGATTTCAGACGAATTATTTCCGTCTGAATATCCGTCCCAAATCACAACGGATATAAAGACGGAATATATTCCGTCTCTAATTATAGACGGATATTCAGAGGGAATATAGTATGTCTTTAATAACAACGGAATTTGTAACGGAAACTAATCCGTCACAAATACAGACGTATTTTAAGACAGAAAAATATCCATCTGAAATATCCGTCTGAAATCCCGCTTTTTCTGGTAGTGAAACCACACAGAAGACCACAATTTTTAGGTGGTTCGGATGCAACAACTGTAACCTACGTCCACCCCTCACCGACTGTGAGCATTCACACACTATCTTGTAGAAGGTTACAAGATCAAAGCACACACACACACACACTCGTGTGAGTTTAGAACTCCCACGAAGGTGCACAAGCACTGAATCACAAAGAAATGTGAAGAACAAGGAGATCACAGACACACTCAGGGATCTGCATAGATCCACACACACACAGGCATTTCAATATTACAAGAACACACAATTAAAGCCCAGCAAGAGTGGAATGAGAAGACAGAAAATGAAGACACAGATTCAAGCTCACCCTTAGTAGATGAAGATGGTATTGGATGAAGCTAGCTCCCAGCTCAATCTTCACTTGAATGGCCTACAAATCAGCTTGAGAAGCTTGCACTTGAATGAAGAACTTCTTGCACGAAACATTGTTCACGGAGCTACAGTGCACCCCTCCTTCTCCTTTGATCGCCTTCCTTGTTCTTGCTTCAATGCCCTTGGGGTTTTTGACCCCAATGAGATTATTTATAGATCTTGGGTGGTCAAGAGACATGCCACAGACCAGATCCACAAATCATGGTGATTCTGGTGACTTTTGGATTAAACAAACCCAATGAAGAGGGCGTCTCACGTTGTTGAAGATAAAGTCAAAAAGGGCTGCATCAAGACTGGCGATCGACCGGTATCATGGGGCGGTCAATCGAAATTTTACAGGAAATGGCCCATTCATTGTTGGGAAAACTGGTCGACCGATCCTTGCTGGCGGTCGTCCGCTACTGTAAAAATTGTTGTTTTGAGATCCTTGGAAAAACTGGTCGACCGCCATGTGCCTGTTGGTCGACCGGACTGGTGAAAACGTGCGACAATGAAGTGTTAGCCCAATGAAACATATCCATATGACAATGGCTTCATGTCCTTAGTGCTTGCATGCATTTTGGGATTTGTTTTGATTTTGATTATTCAATTAGAAGTATTGAACCATTTGAGAATGGAGCTTTGCACAAGATGTTTGCAAACAAACACTTAAGCATACTTAATCCGCATTTGACTGCATTGACATGGCCCGAGATAGAAACTCAATTTGGGGTTTTGTTTTCATCAAAATCACCTGGATATACTCAACATATCTGATATGCGGTAGTTCAGATCAACTTTGCTTTGATAGTGATTTCATCCGATAGATGTTCGATCAAAGCTCTTAGTGAGCTACGTTTTTGTTTTCAGTCTGGTTCGAATTGGTTAATTTTTAAAATCAAGCATAACTGTAAAAAGGAATCTATTCACCCCCCTCTAGATCCCGTCCTTGCACCCAACAGGTTGGGTCCAAGGATGCCTTTCTCCCACACGTGTAGACTATTCTAGAAGGGGCATCCATGTCTTTTAGCCCCTCTCATGGGTATATAATGCATTGTTGTGAATTTGGGAGATTAAATCTAAGGGTTTTTCTTGTTTTATGTGTGCAAGAGAAGAAGGAGGAGAAAGAAGAACGTGGGGATCCTTCAACCTCTTCTTCCCCTGATTTCAACCCCTTAGGTCCAAGATCAGAGTGTGGGATCAACTTGTACCTCAAATCCACGAGCTGGTGTACCATCTTCTTCATCGAAAAATTGAGATACAAGCGCTGGAGATTCGGATCTGGGCTTCAATCTCTTGAACTTCAACGAAATGTAGTCCAATGAGTTGCTCTATAGGAGAAAGAGAATTTCTACCCACTCCTTTAATTTTTCTTGGTTGATTTTCATCTGAACTAATATTTTTGGGTGGTTAGATCTTGCACATCCTTGGAATATTTCTGTCGATACGCTGGGGTGTGTGTGTGAGCTGCATGTAAACAACATTATGTTGAAATTATTCTGCGATCTATGCAGTGTGTGGAGTTAAGCTACATCTTGTAGCGTGTGTATTGGAGACGTCATCTCCATGGTTTGTAGGGGATTTTATCTCCGTTTGCTTCATTGTGAAGTGTGTGAAGCCTCACCAAGTTGGTGAGGGGTGGTAGACGTGTAGGTCTTGCCGAACCACCTTAAAAATCTTACGTATTTTGTGGTTGATTGATCATTATTGTGATTGCTGGTTGTTTCTTGAGTGTGGATTTGTGAACGGTGAGTTTGAGATAATTTTTATTCCATTAATTTGATTAATCTGTGAAATTAATATGATATCATTTTAATAGTTCCATTTGTCCGCGCAATTTGGGGGTAAACAATTCAACCCCCCCCCTTCTTGTTTACTTTTAGTCTAGGCCAACATGTGGTATCAGAGTGGGTCTCTGATTATTTTCATTCAATCTAGCGATTGCAGAGTAAAGATCGTTTATCATGGCTAACAATGGAATGCTCCCTGAGGGACATTCGAGTCACTGACCCCCTTTCTTTGATGGGAATAATTATCCGTATTAGAAAAATAGGATGACTGTTTTCTTAAGAGCACAAGAATACGATGTCTGGCGTGTTGTAAGCAAAAGACCATATGAATTACCTGTGGATGAGGAAAAATGGAATGATAAGCATATTAGGAAATCTTGTGCTAACTACAAATCTATGAATATTATCTAATGCATAATTCACTCGAATGAATATTCACGCATCTCTATGTTTTCTTCTGTGTAGGAAATGTGGGATAAGTTGATGCTCATATACAAGGGGACTTCTGAGGTTAAAGAAACCAATGCGAATTTACTCATCAGGGACTATGAATTATTTGCAATGAAGCCAGACGAGATAATATCTCAAATGTTCGCAAGACTAAGTGAGATCACAAATGCACTGAAGGCATTGGGGAAGGATTATACCAATCAAGAGATGGTCTAGAAAGTGTTGCAAATACTATCGCCATAATGGCATACTAAGGCGATAGTTATTGAAGATTCAAAGGACTTGTCAACCTTGTCTCTTGATGAATTAATCGGGTTGCTCATGACTTATGAGCTGAATATCAAGAGGAATGAAGAGGAAAGTAAGAAAAAGAAGACGGTTGCCCTAAAAGTTAACCCACAATCATCTGAAGAAAGTGATGGAGCTTCAAGCATCGATAGCGATGAAGAAGATCTTATGGCTCTTATTACAAGAAGAACGAGAAGGTTCTTCAGGAAGGCTAAGAAGGATGGAAACTTCCCCAAGAAATTTTAAAAGAAGCCATTGGACAAGAAAGGGGAATCAGGCAAGAAGGACGAAGTGATGTGTTATGAATGTAAGAAGATGGGGCACATGAGGGGCAAATGCCCTAAACTTTTAAAGAAAATGAAGAAGAACAAAGTCAAGAAACTGAGAGCAATAAAGGCTACATGGAGTGATGAAGACAAGGATGACTCCAGATCTGAAGAAGAAGATGACATTGATGAGCTAGTGAAAAATCTCCGCCTGATGGCACAAGAAGAGGATACAGAGGTAAATTCTGACTCTGAGAATCTTTCTAGTGAATAATGGCAGATTGCCTATGCTGATTTATCTCAAAAATATAAAAAATTCAAATTTGAAAACAAAAATTTGAAAAAAATTCATGAGTTTTTTCATACCAAGACTCCATGTAATAAGTGTAGTTCATATGAGCATCAAATTGAAACTCTCGAACATGAAAATGAAATGCTTTTATCTAAGCTGAATTTGTTTGAAGAGGAGATTTCATGTTTAGAAATAGAGAAACAAAGTGTGTTTAAAACCAAGGATGGGCTGGAAGAGGTAAATGAAATCTTGATGATGAAATTGGATGAACTAACTTTGAAACTGAATCAAAGTGAGCAAGATAGGAAGGAAGCTGAGAGTAGATCTGAAACTTTGATTTTAGAATTGAATGATGCCAAGCTTGTTCAAGAAAAACTTGCCAAAGGGAAGAATAATTTGGATAATCTTCTAGGCATGAAAGTCAATTTCGAAAAAGAGGGTTTGGGCTACACTCCCACTAATAAAAAGGCATTTGAATTCAAAATTAAAACTTCATGTTTGCATGATGGTACTTCATCATCTTCACATAGAAAATCATTGAAATCTAGAGGTTCACATCCACATTCCTTCAATGCATTCCAAAATGTAAATAGCAGGAGCAATTTTGCAAAGAAAAGACCCACGTGTTTTTATTGTGGCAGATTGGGGAATGATATGTACATATGTAATTTGATGAAAAATGATGATGATTTGTTTGCCAAGAAGTTTAGGAATTCTTTTGTAAATAGAAAAGCTAACTCTATGGACACAAGCTTGCTTGGCTACCAAAATCAGCTTGAGATTTAATGTGAATTTGCAAGTCTGCTTAAAAGCCAAGGAGAATAAATGGAACCTGGACAACGGATGCTCCAGGCATATGAAGGGAAATAAAGAGCTTTTTGCAGACCTGGAAGAAAAAGAAGGAGGCACAGTGATTTTTGGTGGACAAGATACAGGTAAAATAATCGGCAAGGGAAAATAGGAAAGAATTCTGAACACTTCATTGATAATGTCATGCTTGTTAAGGGCCTAAATCACAACTTGCTTAGCATTAGTCAACTGTGTGACAAAGGTCACAAAGTTATTTTTGAATCTTCACATTGTTCCATCATAAATGTAAAAACAAATGAAATAAAATTCATAGGCATTAGGGATAACAACACATACACAGTTGATATTGATGATTTACTTAAGGAAAATCTTTGTTTAGTTGTAAATAAACTTGATGATGCATGGTTATGGCACCGCCATTTAGGGCATGCCAGCTTTAATATTCTTCCAAAATTGTCAAGAAAAGATTTCGTCAGAGGTCTACCAAAATTGAATTTTGAAGCAACAAAAATATGTGAAGCATGTAATAAAGAAAAACAAACCAGTGTTTCATTTAAGTGCAAAAACATTGTTTCAACTGACAAACCTTTACAGTTGTTGCATTTGGATTTATTTGCACCCACCAGGACCCACAATCTTGGAGGGAAATTATATGGATTTGGCACCATTGTTGATGATTACTCTCGTTTTGCATGGGTATTATTTTTTGCTAACAAAAGTGATGCTTTTCAGGAGTTCGTTGATTTCTATCAAAGAGTTCAAAATGAAAAAGGTTACTTCATTCAGAAAATTCAAAGTGATCATGGTAAAGAGTTTGATAACCATGAATTTGATGAGTTTTGCAGGAAACAAGGATCTACCACGTGGGAGCAGATTCCTCTTCAGCTCCCCAGAAGAAATGTCATAGCAGCCGCAGAAGTAGGTGGCCCACTACGGTAGCCAGTAATTCCAATAAGACTATTCTTGTCAATGACTTAAGGATTCGTCTCGACAGAGGCGAGCCAATCATCCCGGGGGATCGGAACGTGCCTACAGTCCCCACCACCAACTGCTTTAGCCTCCTATAGCATATGCAAGAGGACAGAGCAAAATTGAAAGAAACCAGTGCTTCGGCAACACGCCAGGGGCATCTACACTAGTCCGACACCAAGACTCCCAAGTCCAATTGGAAGAATAGTGACAAGGGAGAGCGATAACTTTGCCTGAGAAGAATTTGGTTTACTCCAGAGGAGGCTCAAGCCATCCGAAGGGCACGTGCCAAGAAGTCCCTTCAAATGCCCGAGCGTCACATTTTTTTTTATCCAAGAAACCCTGCCTAGAGATCAATGGGAGAGTGCACCCCTTACCAGAGGTAAGAGGAATAACCACTCCACCACCGAGCCACTAGGAGGTAAAATTTATTATTATTGCAAAAGAATAACAATTACATCAAACGGATGCTAGGCATTCCTAGCGTATCTAGCCGAGCATCACCTCTTATAGTAGAAGGGAGCTCATTGAAAGAATAAAAAGAATTACATTTAGAGGTGTAAGCTAAAGAGGCAAGTAAATCCGCTACTGTATTTCCTTCCCTGTAGATATGATAGATAGAGTAATGATGCGAAGTAAGGCTCCAGATCTCCCTAACATAACTGAGAATGGACCAAGGACACTGTATTTCTTTCTTGACAATCCGGACTAAAGTGAGCGAATCACATTCTAGTATGGCTGGCTTTGTATCCACAGTGTGCAAGTATTTAATTCCATCTAGAAGAGCGTGGGCTTCAGCAATTAGGCTATTGGAGTGTCCATAAAAGTGTGAATATGCAAGGAGTACATTGCCTCTGGAATCCCTAATAATGCCACCTCCTCCGGAGTCTCCAGATTGCTTGAAAGCACCATCAGTGTTAAGTTTTAGGGAAGGCCATGGAGGATGGGTCCACTTTACAATCTTCAGACATTGACTGCTAGGGGACTATGTATTGATTGCAAAAGACTCCATAATTCTTCTATTACTGTAGTTGCATTCCTTGAGGTCAGCTATTCCACAGACCTTTTTCACCTGAGAGCTGATTTGATGGATGATGCTATGCTTAGATATTGAGTTTCCCTCATACTTAATAGAATTTCGAGCTCTCCATAATTCCCACATTCCAAATCCAATAACAGCAAGACAAAAGAGCCCATATTCAGAACCTGACTGTGTATGACAAGCAGATTTGAGAATAAAATCTCTTACAGACCGGCCTTCAAGCTGCATACCAACAGCTTTAAACTTTGACCATACATGAGTGGTATATTCACTGTATAAGAATAAATGATTGTTGTCTTCCACCTGAGGCTCCTTGCAGCAAAAGCATTTCGAACAGAGAACAATCCCCACTCGCTGTATGTTAGTATCAATAGGAAGACAGTTATTCATAATCTTCCACAGGTGTACAGATATTTTGATTGGGAGCCAATTGGACCACAACTGAGACCAAGGAACAGCAGACAAGAATTGATTATTGACAGATAAAACTTTATATTTAGAGGCCACTGAACACTTACCAGATGAAGATAAGCTCCAGATTCTCATGTCCATTTCCTGATTCAGCTTCACATGTCCAATGGCTTGCTTAATACAAGTGGGGAGCATGGTTTCTTGTAGACCAGTTTCCCCATCACTTGGATGCAAAAGAACTTCACTGACTGAAGATTTGGTGTTTGGAATGAGGTTGGCAAGGACATAGTCAATAAGACAATGGTTCCCCAACCATTTATCTTGCCAGAAATTTGTATTTTTACCATCCCCAAGAACAACCAATTTATGTTGAAGAATGAGATCTTTATCCTTAATCCAACTCCTTCAAGCAAAGCCCTTCATGTTTTTAAATTCAACATCCCGGAGATGACATTGATGCATATATTTTGCTTTGAAATAAGAGGCCCATAAAGAATCTGTATGAATAACTTGCCATAGCATTTTAACCCAAAAGGCTATTTCCATATGCCTAAGGGATAAAATACCAAGTCCACCATTTGAAATTGGTCTACACATAGCCTGCCAAGACTTCCAATGCCTCTTATTCCCTTGGGTGGTAGACCCCCAGAAGAAATTAGCAAACACCTGCTCAATCAAGTGGTGAATACTAGAGTGCAATGGTGTAGAAAATAAAGAATTGATTGGAAGAGAAGTTAGCACATGCCTGATAAGGACCAGCTTGGCACCTTATGACAATAAGTTTGCTTTCCAACCTGCAATACGCTTTTGAATAGAATTAATAAACCCAGCAAAATAAATCTTCTTACTTCGACCAAGCACTAGGGGAAGACCAAGGTATTTCTGAAGAAAATGCTGCTGGGTAAATCCAGTAAGACTGTGGATCCGATTAGCAACAGAGGTCTGATTTTTTAGGTGAATGAAAAAGCCACTTTTGCTGACATTAATAAGCTGACCAGATGCACATTCATAAGTGGTGAGCACTTTAAGTAAATTCCTAATAGAAGCAGAGCTGGCTTTAATAAAAATGAGAGTGTCATCACTCATCAGCAAACAAAAGGTGGGATATTTTTGGACATCTCCGATACCCAGAAAATCATTCCACTTGTCCATTACTGAATGCTTCCCTTAATGATTTGCTCAAGGCTTCCTCCGCAATTATAAATAAAGAAGGAGCAACCAGATCACCTTGACGGACACCTCTTGAAGACTTGAAAAAACCAGTCGAATCGCCATTTAATAAGACAGAAAACCAGCAGTTGCTAATCAGCCTTTCAATAAGAGAAATGAAATTATTACTGAAACCAAATCTAAACATAACAGCAAAGAGGAAATCCCATTCTATCCTATCATAGGCCTTAGCCATATCAAGTTTAAAAATAGCATTTGAACCTCTGGTTTTTCTGCCTAGTTCTTGAGTTAGTTCCTGAGCAAGAGCTATATTTTCAACAATCTATCTCCCTTTAACAAAAGCAGATTGTTCCGGTGAAATAATCTTGGGTAAGATTGTAGCTAATCTTTTATTGATGATGGAGAAAATAATCTTATAAAAGAAATTACAGAGACTGATTGGCCTGAATTCAGAGATGTCAATTGCATTAGGCTTCTTAGGGATTAGAGCTATCAAGGTAGAGGTCACACTTCTTGGCAAAGGATCACTAGAGGAAAATGCTTCTTGCACAACACTCACAACAAGGTTAGCAATGATTGGCCATGCCTTGTGAAAGAAAGCTCCAATGAATCCATCAGGCCCTGGAGCACTATCAGCTGACAAACTGAACACAGCTTCATGGACATCTGCTTCAGAAGGAATAGCACATAAACTATCATTCTCATCCTGGTTTATCAACTGAGGAATGCAGTTCAGGAAGCTATCTTCAATGTAATGGTCTTGGGAGGAGAATGCCTTATGAAAATGAGAGATTGCAATCCTCTTCATGTCTTCATGATCTGAGGTAAGGCTGCCAGCAGAGTTCCTGAGGTGGTGAATTCTATGCTTGCGTCTGTTAGCTAGAGTAGACATATGAAAGAACTTTGTATTCCTGTCTCCCTCTAGAAGCCACCTAATACCAGATTTTTGTCTCCAAAAACATTCGTGTTGTAAGAGTCTGTCAGATTGAATGTTCTTCGCCTCTTCTAATAAATTAAAATTTGTAGGTGTAGGAGAAATATCGTAGGCATGCTCAGCTTTAATAACAGCATCTTCTGCTTCAATTAAGTTCAAGTGGACATTACCAAAGTTTTGTTTATTCCAAATTCAGAGCATTTTTCTCATGGCTTTAAGCTTAAGGTACAAGGAAGACATGGGAGAAGAAGCAAGAGGACTACAATGCCAACAAGTCTGAATATCCCCAAGAAATTGGTCATGCATAGTCCACATTTTCTGAAAACAGAACCTGCTGATTCTTTTATCATGAGTAAGCAGTTTAACAAAGAGAGGTGCATGATCAGATGCCTCTCTAGACAAATGCTCCATAGAAATTGGGAGGGATTTCAACCAGTCAGTGTTTAGAAGAACCCTATCCAATCTTGCCGAAATACCTTTTCCGAGCATCACATTGCTCGAGATGTTGCAGAGTCCTCATCGGCCTAGTCCGGCAACATCCAACTAGCCAGTCCCTCTTGCCTAAATAGGCAAAAGTGAAGAGGGGCTCATACTGAGCTCCGCCAGCAGAAAACTTCAAGTTCTTCTCAGACTAATCCCAGTCACATGATGGAGGATCCGCCTCAGAGGATCTCAGTCTTCGATAGACTAGGGGCATTGGCCTATTCCGAGAAACGTCCTATGAAGAAGTGGATAGTGCGGTTCATCAATGACGTTGTTTAGGTGTTAGCATGTTATGCCACTAGCCAACATCCCAAAACCTAGTCGAATGATTTAAACCAGCCATTGGCCCTGCTCCGAAGCTCAGCCTCCGGTGCCGCCAGGTCACATCTGCACTTCTACCAGGCTCCAAGCATCAGAACATCCTGAAGAGGTGCCAACCGAGGATCATGGTGCTCCCGTACATGCTGATTCAACCAAAAACAATCCTCTAGCAGATGAGGTTCAAGATGTGACTCTTGAAACTCTCATGAGGAAGAATCAACATTTGAAGACCCTCTTGTAAGATCTTCTCCAACAGCGGGATTCTCATCCTCAATGACCTGCTAGGCCTCCAGTCGAAACATGGGCACTACCAGCTGGGCACAATGGTGCCAATGCTTCGGTGATAGCTGCCATTTGACAATAGTTGGGTTTGACGCACCACCGGTAGAAGCCAATCCACAAGAATCAAACACGCCAGTGCCGAAAAGCCTCATAGCGCAACGACAGATGATCGAGCGGATCGTAGAGAAGAAGCTCGCCCAATATGGGGAAGGAGTCACCACTATAGACCTTTGAGGTGTGTCATACCCACTTCACCATCAGTTAAAAAAGCTTCCATTGGAGTACGTGAAACCCCCGAAGTTGCAGAAGTTCGACGGGCAAGGGTCCCTACATGAGCACTTAGCCTATTACATCACGGCCATGGGCGAGCTAGTGATGGATGAGTCTTACCTCCTCTGCTACTTCGCCATCTCACTCATGAGAACTACCTTCCAATGGTATTCCTGCCTAAAGCCTAACTCAGTGATCGACTAGGTAGATCTCTAGAAGAAATTCCTCGACTGCTTCCAAACGGCCAAGCACAAGATCTCCCTGGCAGAGCTTTGCTCTCTCTGACAAAAGAAGGACGAGAGTGCCCTTGACTTCATCAATAGGTGGTGATACCTCAGCATGAGGTGTATCAACCCTCCATCCTAGGAAGATGCCATCAGCATATGTCGTAAAGGCCTGGCAGCCGAGGTTAGTGAAAAACTCCTCGGCACCAATATCAAAGGATTTGACCAGCTCAACTCAGCGGTCACCGAAATAGAGATATTCTTTGTTGACAACCCAGGCTATACTCTAGCCAAGGGAAAATAGGCATGAGGACGCCATATTGGTAAAGAGGTGAATACAGTGGAGTTTACCCCCATCGTCAAAGCCAACAAGGACAACGAGTCAAGTGGCTACGACAAGAAATTAGAGGACAAGTCAATTGCTCTTTTTTTTGCAGAGCATATGAAGAAGCCATTCTCCTTCAAAAAGGAGCACTTGAAAATGCTCTTTGACCTCTGTATGGCCCAGAAGATTTTCGAGCTGCTAGAAACCCGAAAGCCAGACAATGCCCAAAAGGCCAATGACCCCAACTATTGCCCCTATCACCTCATGTTGGGTCATTCGCTTAAAGATTGCTACGTCTTGAAGATGCAGACGCAGAAGCTGATCAGAGACGGCCTCATCAAGATGAAGAGCAACCTCGTTGATCCCTCGCAGCAACACGCGTGGGCTAGGCCCGCCAAGACAGCATGTGTGATTCACTATTCAACTAATGTGATCCACATGATGGCCACATTCTCCCTCTCTGACACTAAAGCAGAGGAGGCCAGTACCATTCAAGCTGAGTGCTCACTGTGGTATCTGAGGCGGAGACCCTGGCATACCCGCACATCACCCTCCTTTCCAAGGGAGAGAACTAGATGACTCTTTGATATCCGCGTCTAGGGAGGGTAATGTTGTGTGATCTAGAGGGGGGTGAATAGATCAATCACCTAATAAAATTTTCTATGGCAGCTACTTGTGCGGAATTAAAACAAACTACTGTAGGACAATCAGGAAACACTCAGTCACAACCTGAATAGATCAGCTCAAGTAGATTAGCACTCAAACGTTCCTAAACATATATCTATTGAGTGATGAAATGAAGACAAGAATGAAAACAAGTCACAGCACAATCACACGATAGACAACGATTTTTAGGTGGTTCAACCTCTATCCAGAGGTCTACGTCCACCCCACACTAAAATCTAGTGTGGCTTCACTGCTGATTACATAGCTTCAATACCGCTGATCCACAGCTTCGGGAAACGAACCCCTACAAACCACTGAGCCTTACATCTTCTACTATCTAGAGGAATCCTCCTCTATCGCTGAGGTTTATAGCTTGACCTGTCCAGAGAAATCCTTCTCTGCCGCTGACACACAGCTTGTAGAACAAGGTTTCAAGACAAAAATGAAAGAAAAAATTGAAAGTCGAAACACAAATGTAGCTCTTAGTAAAGAGCAAGCGGCTCTTGTTCTGAACCAAGAGACCAAACGCACAAACTATCTAATGCTCTTCTCACAACTCTCACACAGCTCTCTCAATTCTTGCTGGCTTT
This sequence comes from Amorphophallus konjac, assembly GCA_022559845.1. NCBI lineage: Eukaryota > Viridiplantae > Streptophyta > Magnoliopsida > Alismatales > Araceae > Amorphophallus > Amorphophallus konjac. The sequence goes on along the minus strand of CM040127.1, from coordinate 87,207,205 downwards.
TTCCTTGCTGGATCATGATTTCTCTTAAGCTCTCACTGCTTCTTTCTTCTTCTCTCTATCTTTTTCGATAACACTTTCTTCTAAGCAGACGGCTTCTTATTCGTAGGCATCAGAGAGATGGGCGCGTGGAAACCACATTTCCCGCCCAAGCTTTTTGTCCAGATCTGAATTTTCACAAGGCCACAAGACAGCATCCAAATTTGAGATATTTCTACGTGGCACGAGCAGTGCTATGTCTTCAACCTTGGATCACGTGCCCTCCTTAAAGTTTACGAACACTGGTCTTCATTCTCTGGACCTTCTTCAGTGAAGTCCTGTCAATATATCAACACTTTAGTCAATATAAGATAGTCAGGCAGATATAGGAATTGAACAGACTTGATAGAGCATTAGAACGAATATGCATGGACTTCAGTTGTCCACAAGGCAAACATGGTCAGACTGATTAGTGATTTATGGCAAAAGTGCTCAGACTTGAAACTATGCACAAGCTCTATTCGACAATAGGGCTAGAAGGTAAACTGACTTCGTGTGTGCAAGATGCAACGAATGCACTAATGCAATATGCCTTAACCTATCATGCACGGACCTTGCATGTGTAAAGAATGAAGATTGCACCGACCATCATGGTTGTACTGCAGTGAAGTGCACAAACTTGGTTATGCACAGGGCGAAACATGCACATACCCTTTGTGTGCATAAAATAAATGTGCACCGACCCTGAAGAGGGTTCAGCAAGTTTTGCACTGACCTTCATGGTCCCTAAGGAAATGCGCCTGACTTTACTCAAGCAATGTGGAAGTATGCACTGACGTGGTTGTGCACGAAACACCTGTGCACAGATCTTATTTTCATGTGCGAAGATCTGCACAGACCTTGACTATGTGCAATGCAGGATATACACGACTCTTATGATAGGTGCAACAGTAGACTACATCGATCCTATATTCACTTAAATGCATACATGCACAGACCTGAGTCGTTTGCAATGCTAGGCATGCATTGACATCAACTGTGAGATGCACAGACTTATTTCAGACAAATAATCAGATGCATCGACCTAAACAGTGAGTTGCGTCGACGTAGACACTTAGCAATTGAATGACCAATGATCTGCACCGACACTATAAACGTGATTGTAGTCAGACAGTTTAATGAAATGTGATAGTTTCAGTATAAGTGTGCAAACATGATTTATGTATATATGTATCTGACATATAAAAGTTCATCAAAATACACAACATTATCATGGTCAAGATAAAGTCAACCAAGTCAACCTTACTGTTGCCATTCAATCAAAACACTTTTAGCACACAGTAGTACACACACTACTGATTAACTCCAGAGGAGACCCAATAGGTAAATTCTAGCGCATGAGCCACTAGCAGACTACACTAATTGGGAGTTCAATCATCCCCAGTATTGCCCATTCCACGCCAAAATTTGCCATGCTATCGAGTCCTATGAGGAGGTCCAGAACTTGATCAAGATCTAATCCAGTGGGAGCAGATCGATGCTAAGGGAAATTTCATGGTGACTATTCGACTTCGAGAAGCCATTGAGGAAATGCTAAGCATCGCTTGAAATGTGTCGGACCAGCCCAATTTGGCTCAAGTGAATGGACACACAGGTTGCCTTATCAACATGTCCTAGAATGGCTCGAGTGTTGGATAGATAACCAGGAAGCTCTCGAGCAACCGTAAAATCGTGGGAGGTGAGACAACAACCAGGAGATTGAGCCAAGTAATTTCTCGGTCAACGTCATCCATGCTCCAGTCACTTCAACACCTCCAGACGCCTAGACACAGGGTATGAGCACTTGCCATATCAGCCTCGCATTAGCGGCCTTGGCAAGAGTTAGAGTCTCTTCCCTTCTCTACAGAAGATACTGCCAGACTTCTCTGATTCCTTCTTGGCCGAGATGACATCCTGGTAAGTGAGGCAACAATAGACCTCGCAAGATCCTCTCATCGCTCTTCCACTTCAACTCCACCTCCTATGCCAAAAAATAGGAAGGGGAAACATAAGCATATCAGAGCCCTGACATACCAGTTTCCTACCTCTCCAGCTAGCATTCCTTCAGGCTCCATCAAGAAGCCCCTCATCTTAGCTCAAGGCATGAAGAAGATATCTTTAGAGTCTTCAATGACCTAATCAAACTAGGTAAGCGTTTCAAAGCAAGGCCCTACAAATACACAATACCAGGATAACTGCCATGAGCGGTGGTGTTCCACTACTCCTCCAAGCATCGAAGGGTGCTACTATAAGCCAGATCACAAAGGCTGTCATGCCCCAAGCGCGGAAGGAACCGAGGAAAAACGTGACGAGTTTATATCAATCATGTCAATCAGAGCAAGTAGAATTTCTACATCATAACAGAGTGCGTAATAAGATAGGAATTTCAAAATAACTAAGTGCTGATACCAAAAGTTAACACTTTAACCATTAATCAAAGTCACATAAACTACAAGACTTAACATCACTAATCTGGCCCGCAAGCCTTAAATGTTACAACTCTTGACATAACAAAATATCTAACGACAAGACTCCAGGGAATAAACTAAAGATGACTCGACACGATAGAGTGTAGTAACATGACGCTTGTAGATTCTACGCTCGTCACTCTTGCTCCTACCCATCCGAGTCCGAGTCAGGGTCCGTATTACCTGAAAAGTTTGGGGAAAAGAACTTGGTGAGCGAACGCTCAGTAGGAATTATATCTCAAGAACTAGCAATTAGTTTAAGTTTTTACCTCTTCCAAATGAAAATGCAAGTCTAACATGTCAATCATGTAAAATAGAACGCTATGAAATTGAACATGATAACGAGAGGAAATAATAGGTACCATTGATCCAAGATAGGGAATTTCAAGTATTCAAGGCTTTCAAGTATTTCAACAAGTACCAAGTATATCGATAATGTTTATCATGTCATGAGACAATGGCTATTATCAAGCAAGTACTTTGCCCGTTCCAGGCCACGCAAGTCATGTCAAGTCAATCAAGTCAAGCACCGAGAGAGAGAGATAGATATATAGTGGAGTGTCGTAGATTAATCAAGCAAGTACTTCGGTGCAATGCCACACCGTGATCAATATAACTCTCATGGGCACAAGTACTTTCGGGTGCTCCTCCCAGGACCAGATCGGGCCCTATATGCGCGGACATTGTTACATGTAATATCTTGACAACCACTTTAGTGATAGCCATGGAATTCCAAGAACAAACTCATGTAAGATATCAAGGTAGATTCGTGGATAGGTTCCACGAAATTCAAGGAAAGAACATTAGATGGACAATGTCAAAAACAACGATAACCATAACATGTTGATAACTTGGGTAGAATCGGTACCTTAACTAGGTAACCGTGATAACTTGAGTGGATGACTAAACCCGTCACCAATCAAGGGACATGAATCAAGCTGAGAGATTGACCCCCAACTTTTAGGGAACTCAATCCAGAACATCACCTAGTGGAATGTCACCATTCCACCGGCTAGGAGTATTCTCTTATAGACCAAGATGGCACCATGAGAGGGCGGGTTTACCACATGACGAGGCAATCAAAAAGGTACAAGGTGTTTAAGGTACAACCAGCTCAGTCGGCCTTGAGGAATCCAAGACTACGAGAAGACTTACGGAGGTCCCAATGACTAACTTGCCAGTCCGAAGGAACGAATGTCCAACGGAGGACTCGTATGTCACCGAGAGTTGAAGGGTAATCGATAAAACACCGAAAACGTGGGACTATACTCACGGATTGGAATATAGTGCCATATATATATATATATATATATATATATATATATATATATAAATCCACGGTTATAGGAAAACAAGAAAAATTAGAAAACAGGGAATTGGCGCCTTAGCCAAAGTCACCAATTCAGTAAGTAGCGCCCTGGTCAGGGGCGCTATTTCACAAATTGAAGACTCTTCACAGAGTCGCTATTTCAATAGATATATATCTCAATATATATATATCAATATACTTTTCTATATTGATTTCCAGTATTATGTAAATGACGCCTGGTCTAATGCCACATTCTAGGAATATAGCGCCTTAGATAGGGCCGCTATTTCATCAATTGAAGACTCTGTACTGAGTCGCTAATTTCAATATAGATGTATGCATTAATATATATTCAAAATTTTTAGGATTTATTAAATGGCGACTTGGTCGCTGTCACCTTCTATGCATATAGCGCCCTAGACAGGGTCGCTATTTTAAAGAAATGACAGGGTGCAAGTCGTTATTTCCCTTTTCATCAAAATTGATTTATGAACAGTAGCATTTTTCTTATATAGAAATTTTACGACAACAAGTATATGGACAGGTCAAGAAAAATAGCAGGATTCAAAAACTATGATCATGCATTAAATCAGATAGTTGGTTACATAGATATTAAATTTTTAACATGTGTAATTATTAAATCATATGGGAATTGACGACCGTGCATGGGGTCGTTAAAAGGAAATAGCGCCCTAGTAAGGGTTGCTATTTACTGTAAAATTTTAGAACTCGACAGAACACAGCAATAATCTATATGCATGATATATATAGTTTTAATCTATCATATTGGCTTCGTTACTTGAGACAAATCATGAATTAACTTCGTTTGGGCTACAAAACTTGAGAAAACCTACCTTTGTTGAAGATCGGGGTGATGACAGGTGAAGACTTTTGATGAATAGGGTACTCTGTTTCCTTGCGCAAGAACAGGGGATGGAGAGGATGAAGAACAGACCAATCTGCAGCAGGTGGAAGAAGAAGGAGGAAGAAGATGATGGAGGCTCCCCCTTCTCACGTCTGCCAACAGGATGAAGAAGAAGATGCTCGCCCCTTCACGTTGCAGTCAGCAGGAAGAAGAGGAAGAAGAGGAAGAAGCCCACCCTTCGAACGCCGTAATTTGCTTTGGCACGTTCGAGGGCATGCTTATATATAGGAGTATGAGATTTCCATTGGTTCGAAAGCTACTAACGGAAGTGATGGGGACATCCCCAGCCACTTCACTTTTTGGGATACTCTTGTTGCTCGCCATCATCACATCATCATTTTTGGCCGTTAATCTTGAGTCATAGCATGTAATTTTTATTTCATTTGAGTCATGTATGTGTAATCTTTCTTTATTTGAGTCAGTTAATAGGTTAATGGATCAGTTTGTTAGTCAATTGGGCCCAACTAGTAGGATAGGCCCAAGGGCGCCCCTCCCTTGGAGTTATTGGTCATTTACTTGTTTGTCAATGTCATTTTGGTCTTAGGAATTATGTAAGCCTATAAATAGGCCCCCACTCCTCTCATATGTAACAACCTTTTATGATCAATTTAAATCAAGTGAGTTCTAGTGTCTTATTGGAGTAGATTCTCCAAACTTCTCTCTCTCTCTCTCTAAGGGGTGGATTCCCCTCTCCTCTTTCTTCTCTCTCTCTTCTCTCTCTCTCTAAGGAGAAGGGCACCCCCTACTCTCTCTCTTCCCCTCCCAACCACCTCCACCCTCCCACCTACCTCCATTAAATCCTCTACAACTTCCCACAAGCCATCATTACTTCCCCCTAGTCCCAAGAGACCCTCCACCAATCCACACCCCACCCTCCAACCCCCAACTACCCATTTCCCTCCCCCAAGCATCACTCCACCTTCCCAAGGCACCCCTTCCCATCCCCAAGACCACCATTGATCACCCCACATTAAGGGAAATTCAAACTCACATTCGCTCCACCCACTTGTGCCCCCCTCACCTTCCCCCTTCTCCCTCCAAGCCCAAATTCGCAGCTCCTCACTCACCAACTGCAAACACCCCATTCCAGACCCCATTCTCCCTCTCCCACATCTTAGAACACCCCCTCCCAGGCCTCCTCACAACTAGGGGTCACTCCCACACCTATTCACCCCATCTCCCCTTCCATATACCCCATTTCCCCCATCATCATCAACCTGTAGTTCACTATTTGGAGGCAGCAAAGAAGCTGTTGGTTATAGAGGTTGTCCCATCGTCTCCTCATTGAACCTGGTGGCAAGTCTTATATTGCTGGAATTGTCTTCGAGTCGGATTTCCAACGGTGGTGGTCCCGCCGGCTTCCAAGGTTGGAGCTGTTCGGAGGAGGCGATCTACTACGATTGCGCAGGACTTCTCAGGCAGAGGACCAGAACCTGAGTGGAAGCTCTTCCACGGCAATTCTAGCATGAATCTGGGCAAGAGTTCTTCTACAAACTTCTTCCTAGACCCGTTGACTTCCGGGATCAAGAAGCGGAACTCCGATTGGCATCCGGAATCAAGAGTTATCAATTTATTCCTCCAGGTGATTGGTTCTATTTCTTGTCAGTCTGCTCCGACCTCCCCTCCGTGTTCGAGTTCTACCGGTCCACTCCGACATCATCTGGCGTCCCCGTTGCTTGCGTTTCGAAGAGGACTCGACAACAAATCCATTGATACCAGCCATGCTCAAATTGGAGTTCTGAAGTGCCCGTGGTACCCTTATCATTTAGCTGCTGAGGTTCTGCGATAGTCAAGAACAGCAACCTGCTTCCCTGTTCAACCCTCTCCCCCGACCAGAGCTGGCGACCACAGAAATCAAGAAAATTCTGGCATCATCCCGCTCCAGTTACGAAGAATTCCCCACTAGTCCCGTCATCAACAAAATTCGTGAGCGGCTGCAGTGTCAACATCTTCGACTGACTGTCCTCAGTTTCATAGAGCAGGCAGAACCGACTTCATCCACCGCTCGGCTTCCAATTGTGTTTTCCCCCTCCCCGCCTGGCCGGCTGAGCGCCCCTCCCTACGTGGAGGTATATTTTTTTTTGTAATCACATAAATCCTTACCCCGAGATCCCCCCTCCTGCGAGAGGTGTAGTGGTGTACCATTTCAATTTTCAGGTTAAAGCGACACCGACGCGGCGTGCGGGTGCGTCCCACGCCTCTCCGCTCGCCCTCGTCTCCGGCCGGGATCAGCGTCTTCACGCTGATCAGGTGAGCTACTGAACACCACTCATTGTTGGGATTTAATTGCTTAGTTTAGTATTGCTTTTAGTTACTCCGTCAGCGGTGAGAGAGTGACCGGTCCCAAATTGCCATCAAATTGAGTGACCACTGCGGGGCGAGTTGTGAGAGCAACTCCTTAACCCACGCCCTTGGCGTGCCGGCCGCCCATGAATTGGGCATCCCTGGCCCATTTGGGGTCCTCCATAAGCTAGCCAACTGTCACGCCCCTACGCGGAAAATCGGCGCGTACAGTCAGATACGAGCTAGCACTAACAATAAATTCTAATCTAAACAATTAGACAAATTATAAAGTGAGAAACACTTCCATTAATCAAAATAATTCCAACCTTATTACAATAATCAACATGCTAAGACTCGATCAAACATGTCTTCCAAATGAAATTCTAATACAACACTGACGTAAAATCAAACTGGAAGTAAATACTAATCTGACTCAATAACTAGGTACAAAAGCACTCAAGGATCACTCCTGACCCTCCCCATCGGTAAGCGCGTCACCTGAAAAGCCTGGAAAAGGGGGGGACACAACTATGAGCTGACGCTCAGTAGGAAATAACGGCATATTTACGTAGTTAACATCTTAATTACCAGTTGTATGCAACAGGGAACAAGGAATTGAATAAAGAGATCAAGAACAATGTAGAAGGTCTTGCAAAGTCAAGAATTGAATAAATTCCAATGATCAATAATATCATGTATAAGAAATTCACTAAGAGCAATTGAAACAATAATAATTGGCCAACAAGGAAGTATTTCAATAATTCATAATCAAGTAAAAGGAATAACAATAGGTCAAATGTCGTAGACACACACTAGTCAAGTACTCGGTGCAATGTCACACCTTGTCATTAACATCCCATGGGCTCACTAATTTTCGGGCGCTCTCCCCAGGACCAGACCGGGCCCTTATGATGTGATGGCATTGGTTTTATGGATCGATGATCCCAATTGTCTAGACATTTCTTGTATAAATATGGCCAATGAATTTCAAGGAATAAGCTAAAATGTAACAAGTACAGATCTAGCAAAAATCAGAATAACAAGAAATTGAAGGATTAAACTTTGACATAATGTTTAACGACAATTAAGTCGTGGAATCTAAGAATGAAAGGATAAATAGGAAAAATACAATCTTTAGAATACATTCAATTCCATAAATTAACATTTTATTCTGTTGGTTTAACAAGTTTTATCATACTAGAAATGCCTTAAATTAATTGGATGCAAAAAGCCAAAGAAATGATTTATTTAGTATTATTAGAGTAAATTACTAAGAATTTCACTTAATTCATAGAAATAAATCCTATCATGGTGAAAACTCTCCCTAATATTTTTAAGTAACTCCAGCACATGATTCCTCTAGAAAATGACAGTAAATATCCATTTTTGTTATTGGAATGGAATTTTTACACATTAAAAATACCTTTTTAAACACAAAAAACTCATATTTGGTGTGCTATAAAAAGTTCCTTATGAAATTTTTGGATGGTTTATTAAGAATAAATCATCTTACTGGTTGTTCATTTTTCATGATACCCATAGTATTTTTAGCATACTGAAATTAATTTTTCTACATTATTCTACCATTTATGCTATTTTTGAATGGAAGAAAGACATTAGAAATTTGTTTAAGTATAAAAATTCCTCTATAACTTGCTGTTATCATTCTAACATGCTGGAAAATTTTTGTTATGCTGTAAGAACTTTTATCGTGCTGTAAGGGTTATTTTTAACAAGTTAATATAATTTTCATGCATTTATTCTCTATTATATGGAGAGTAAATGAATTCTATTTGGTAAAAATATCAAATTTTCACAGAAAATTATCTCTCACATGATAATTATATCAGATCATAATATTCATGAATTTTCATACCTTTGAGATCTTTTTAACATACCACATATAATTTATAAGCATTTTCTTTCATTTTATAGAAGAAATATAGATTTTTATAAGATAAAATATTCTAAATCCACCTAAATCCACAAGAATTTAACTTCTCACATGCTGCTACTATAAGACAAATTTTCCATGCATTTTAGTTATTTAATAATAATTTTTGCATGCTGGACATAATTTCTTATACATTTATATTCTATTAATTATAGAAAAAATAGGTTTATATGCATAAAATAATAGATTAAAATACTTTCCAATAGCAGAAAAATAACTTTTAAATCTCCTGGTAGTAGAAGAATAACTTTTAAATCTCCTGGTAGTAGAAGAATATGTTTTACAGGGATTCAGGGTTTTTAATTATTCATTTAATAACTTCGGATCGCGTTTAGGGCAGAGGTCGGTCACCCGGCCCCTTTTTATTGGGGTCGCGGTCGCCCACAGGACCGCGACCACCTGGTCGCGGTTGGTCGCGCGACCGCGACCAGGATGGCGGTCCTGCCGGGGGCCGCGATCATCAAGGCCGTTTTCTGCTTGTTATGTGTGTGAGATCCAGGGATTAAAAAGCCTATATCTTCCTCAATTCTTAATGGAATTAAGCATATGATATATCAATGGAAAGCTAAGACAGAGTACTATCATTTGGTAAGGTCAATTTCAGATATAGGTTCTGTAATTAAGTTCTTTATTGACAGGAAAAAGAAAAACCCTAATTAGGATAGTGTGTTATTGAAACATCAAATTCTCTACGTATACATGATAACTTTTAGGGCTTTTTATATCACTGGAAAGCTAACAGAGAGGGCTTTCCAACCATGTATCACACATGCTATGAATTTCAACATTTATGTTTCGAATTCATGGATTAATCAGGTTCCAAGTATATGAAATCACCATATAGACAAGTTCATGTTCAAACCTCAAATTCTCTAAATAGAATTGATGGATCAAAGGGTTTTTTACGTAAAAAGAGAGATAACATGCTAAGCTTCAATTTGATATACAATAATTAACATTTGGCCAGTTATAATCTACCTCAATTGAAGACTTAAACCACGAGATAGATTAGACCCACGAACTATAAGAATCCCCTTCAAAGATCTCCTGATTCCTCCCTCAATACCCTATAAAAATTAGGGCTTTTAGTCTCAGATGATAGATCTCGTCGAGCTGATCAAAAACCCTTACTCATATGCCTATTTTGGTTGAGGTACTAACGTGATTTGATGAACCAAAACTTGGAGATAGAAAAATGACGGGGAGCGGACCACCTTCCACAAAATCGCCAAGATCTCCCCAGATCTAACTCCTCTGCCGACACCACAGCAACCAAATGAAACTAGACTCGAAGAGCTTTCTATCTATAGCTCATACACCTTCTGGATCATTCCAGGAAGGGAGAATTTCGACCTGGAAGAGGCGTGTTGATTACGCCGCCGAAATAATTGCCGAAATAATTGACCTAGACTAAACTCGTCTAATCACTCTTATCCTAGTTAATCTTACATGAAATTTGTTGGGGGCTATTAATCTACCGATCACTAGCTTTCATTTGCCCCTAACCTCATCGCATTTGGTTAAGAAATGGGCTCTAATTTGATGTTTTAAAATGGGGTGAATAGTGAACACGAATTTCGGGTTAGGTGGGTTGAAAGTCAGACTTAACCCACTGATTAGGCCTAGATACTGATTTTATTAGGCTTAGTCATAGAAGAAAAAAGTGTTAGTCGATGCATCTATTATTTAATTACTATTTTTATGAATTTTTATATGGTAGATAAAATTTTCACTTCTAATATTCCGTAAATAGTTAAATATTAAGTTCGGAAGACTTAATCCACTAATTCGGCCTAATAAATGATTTTAGTAGGCTTAGCCCTAGAAGACACAATTGCTAATCGCATGGTCTTCTACCAAATTATTATTTTTCAAGATTTTAATATGGCCAACGAAATTTCACTTCACTATTCATTTAATAATAAAATATTAAATTCGAAATTCAAATTTCAAATTTCAAATTCTCTCTTTTCATTTCATTTTCATTCCAACCCAATTGCATTTGTGTTTCATTTCACCTAAACCTTATTTTCATTTGGGTTACATCTCATTTTCATTTCATTTCAATTAAATTTAAATTTTTAAAGGTTTATTTCAATTTCTATCCAATTATTAATTCAACTAAATTCAAATAAATTCCTAAAAATTTTAATTTGACAAGAAAAAATTAAATAAAATTATTAATTAAATACGGGGTATTACACCCTCCCCTACTTTAAGGAATTTGGTCCTCCAAATTCATTGCATTACGATGCGAAAATAAAGGATAACAATTTCAAGGGACAACTAGCTCACCTAGAAAAGGTCGGGATACCGCTTTCGCATAACATCTTCAGATTCCCAAGTGGCTTCTTCAGCTCCACGCCGACTCCACTGGACCTTGACCATAGGTATAGATCGACTCCGGAGTTGTTGCTGCTTCCGGTCCAAAATCTTTATCGGTCTTTCCTCATAGGTCAAATCCTCCTTCAGTTCGAAGTCCACATGCTGAATAACGTGAGTGGGGTCGTACACATACTTCCGCAACATAGAAATATGGAAGACGTTGTGCACGCCAGACAATTGCGGCGGTAACGCCAATCGATAAGCCACTTCCCCTACTTTATCTAAAATCTCGAACGGACCAATGTACCTCGGACTCAGCTTGCCATGAATACCAAATCTGCGAATCCCTCTCGTAGGAGAGACCTTTAGAAACACATGATCACCTACTTGGAATTCCAATGTTCTTCTTCTATTATCTGCATAACTCTTCTATCTTGACTGAGCCACTTGTAGCCTATCGTGGACAATGCGGATATTTTGTGACGATTCCGAGATAAGATCTGGTCCGAGCCATTGTTTCTCACCTACCTCATCCCAACATAACGGGGATCGACAACTTCTCCCATACAACGCTTCAAATGGAGCCATCTGGATACTAGACTGATAGCTGTTATTGTAGGCGAATTCAATTAATGCCAAATGCTCATTCCAATTACCACCAAAGTCAATCATACATGCCCTCAGCATATCTTCCACTATCTGGTTGGTTCTCTCTGTCTGCCCATCTGTCTGTGGATGAAATGCCGTGCTGAAATTTAGACGAGTACCGAAAGACTCTTGCAGTCCTTTCCAGAAATGAGAAGTGAATCTAGGGTCTCGATCGGATACTATATTCACTGGAATACCATGTAATCTCACCACTTCCTTTATATATAGAGCTGCTAGAACATCAACTGTCCATTTAGATTTAATGGACAAGAAATGGGCTGACTTAGTCAGTCTGTCGACGATTACCCAAATTGCATCGAAACTGCCACGAGTTCTAGGCAGACCCATGATGAAATCCATGCCAATACTCTCCCATTTCCATTGGGGTATGTCGAGTGGCTTCAATTTCCCTGCCGGTCTGAAGTGCTCGGCCTTAACTTGTTGACATACCAGGCATCTACTCACAAAATCTGCAACTTCTCTTTTCATATTCGGCCACCAAAAGGATCTTTTCAAATCCTTAAACATTTTAGTGCCTCCAGGATGAATCGTGTATTTAGATCTATGAGCTTCGTCGAGAATCTTGTTCTTGATTTCAGCTACGTCAGGTACACACGTTCGTCCTTGAAATAGAAGTCTTCCATCCTCAGAAATCATGAAATCCGGTCTGCTGCTCAAACTTCCCTTGATCTCTACCAGTTCGGGATCATTATCTTGTAAGGACTTGATCTCCATCGATAATTCAGGTTTAAGTTGCATTTGTGCAATAATGACCCGATCATTATTGAAATTCAAATCCAGACTAGCCATCTGCTCCAATAGCTTCCATTCTTGCATCATAAGACTGGATAACTTTGCTATAGGCTTCCGGCTCAATGCATCTGCCACCACATTACCTTTGCCAGGATGATACTCAATAGAGAAGTCGAAGTCCTTCAAATACTCTAGCCATCTGCGCTGCCGCATATTGAGTTCCTTCTGAGAGAATAAATACTTCAAACTCTTGTGATCTGAAAATACCGTGAAAGATTCTCCATACAGGTAATGCCTCCAAATCTTCAAAGCAAAGACGACGGCTGCCAATTCCAAATCATGAATAGGATAGTTCTCTTCATGCTTCCTCAACTGCCTGGAAGAATAAGTAATTACCTTCCCATGCTGCATAAGCACACAACCTAAGCCAATACCTGATGCATCGGTGTAGACCACAAAGCCTCCTTCACCAGAAGGTAAAGCTAACACTGGTGCTGAAGTTAAGCATTCCTTCAATGTCTGGAAGCTTTTTTGACAAGCATCCGACCATTCAAACTTATTCTCCTTGCGGGTCAATCTGGTAAGGGGGACCGCGATCTTGGAGAAGTCTTGAATGAATCTACGATAATAACCTGCCAGGCCTAAAAAACTTCTGATCTCAGTCACACTGGTGGGCTGTTCCCAATTCTTCACTGCTTCCATCTTCGAAGGATCAACAGAAATACCATCTTTGGTAATAATGTGTCCTAGAAAAGACACCTCTTGAAGCCAAAAACCACACTTACTGAACTTGGCGTACAGTTGATGGTCTCTTAATATCTATAGTGCCAATCTCAGATGTTCGGCATGCTCTACTTCACTCTTAGAATAAATCAAGATATCATCAATGAATACCACCACCCATCGATCAAGATAGGGTCGAAAAACACTATTCATCAACTGCATGAAAGCCGCTGGTGCATTCGTTAAACCAAAAGGCATAACGACAAATTCGAAATGACCATACCTGCTGTGGAAAGCGGTTTTATGAATATCTTCTTCCTTAATCCGCAACTGATGATATCCAGATCGAAGATCGATCTTAGAAAAGAATTGAGCTCCTGCTATCTGGTCAAATAACTCATCAATCCTCGGCAATGGGTACTTGTTCTTGACAGTTACTGATTCAGTTGCCGATAATCGATGCACAGTCTCAACGAACCATCCTTCTTCCGGACAAATAGTACAGGGGCTCCCCAAGGGGAAGTACTAGGGCGAATGAAACCCTTCTCAAGTAACTCCATCAATTGCTGCTTTAATTCCCTTATCTCCGCAGAAGACATACGGTACGGAGCTTTAGAGACAGGAGAAGAACCAGGAATAACATCAATAGAGAAGATAACTTCCCGCTTAGGCGGAAGTCCCGGTAGATTCTCAGGAAATATATCAAGAAATTCACGGACAAAAGGGATGTCCTTAATCTCCACCTGCTGCTCGGGAGTAGCATAGACAAAGGCTAGAAATGCCTCGCAACCTCGCCTCATCAGTTTATCAGCACGAAGGGCCGAAATAAGTGAGATAGAGCGATGGTATCTAGCTCCCATAAATGAAAGTTCCGGGTGCCTATTAAAAGACACCGAGCTAGAACTGCAGTGAACATTGGCCTCATACTTGGCCAACCAGTCAGCTCCTAGGATTGCATCATAATCCTTCATGTTCATGCAGACTAAATCAGCAGGTAAATTCTGCTCATGAACCATCACCTTGCTAGAAGGATAATAATGCTGAATTGCCAATCTAGAACCAATAGGTGTAGATATCGCTAACGAAGAACTCATCAAAATAGGTTCCACAGCTAAAGACTTAGCAAATCTCTGAGAAATGAAAGAATGCGTAGCACCAGTATCAAAAAGAACAAAGGCTGGCTTTTCGAGTATAATGAGAGTACCTTCGATGAGTCCACCTTCTCCGGCTGTGTCTGCTTCATCAACCTGAAGTGCCTGGAGCTTGCCTTGCGGCTTCTTGAAGACATGAGGCTTCACCGGTGTAGCTTGCTCCGATAATAATGGACAATCTGGGATGCGGTGCTCCCTACTTCCGCAACGTAGACAGGCGCCCAACTTGCGCCAGCACTCTTCCATCTTGTGACCAGGACGGTCACAATATCTGCACACGCCCTTAAAGGGTACAACAGGGACAGGCTTCTTTTCTTCCTGCTTCGGCACCTTTCCCTTCCATGAGCCTGCTCTGGTCCACGAACTCGACCCACTCGCGGGCCTCTTCTTGATAAAGCTAGGTCCGATCTTGCTTTTCTTGAACTCCTTCGGTTGCTCTTTCTTCATGCCTTTGCCACGGATTCTTTCCGCCATCTCAAGAGTGTCCTCCAGAACTTGCGCCTTCCTTACCATCTCAGAATAAGTTGATATCTCCATAGGTGCCAACTGGTTGATATAATGAAGCTTCAAACCATTAAGAAAGCACTTCGCCTTCATCTTTTCAGTAGAAATGAGATGAGTAGCATATCGAGATAGTCTGGAGAATTGTGCTTCATACTCTGCTACAGATAAGTGTAGACACGCCATTTTTAACATTTCTGTGAGTAAATTTCATATTATGCTACGATGCCCCAAAGTGACTTGCGCATTTGATTCATGTGGGTGATTAATCTTCTTTGCTTTGATGACTTAACAAGGTCCATACATTCCTCAAGTCTATACATTCCTCTAAGTCTATACATTCATCCCAAAGTCTATACATTCCCCACCAAAGTCTATACATTCCCACCCAACCAAAGTCTATACATCCATCTCAAAGTCTACACATTCCCACCAAAGTCTATACATTCCCAACTGAAGTCTATACATTCATCCCAAAGTCTATACATTTCCAACCAAAGTATATACATTCCCACCCAACCAAAGTCTATACATTCCCCCCAAAGTCTATACATTCCCACCCAACCAAAGTCTATACATTCCTAACCAACCAAAGTCTATACATTCCCCCCAAAGTCTATACATTCCTCACCAAGGTCTATACATTCCTCCAAAGTCTATACATTCCCCACCAAAGTCTATACATCCATCTCAAAGTCTATACATTCATCCCAAAGTCTATACATTCCCCACCAAAATCTATACATTCCCACCCAACCAAAGTCTATACAAGGGCCTTGAAAGCATGTTGGCCAATGAGTAACGTGATCGTTATTGTTTTGACCCTTGATTTACTTAGCACCAATTCCTGAGAGTCCTTTTTGATGGACATTGGTGCAGATGGAGATTCGGCCTTCTCAAAGGTGACCGGTACAAGAACTCGAAGTGGCATTCGGCATATGAAATCTTGAATTTTGAACGGCATAGCCGTAACCGAATTCTTCTTGTCCGATTCTTGATCATCATCTTTGGCACATGTATTTATAAGAATACACCCACTCCGAGAGGTGATAGAAAGAGGTGAGTCGGAAACAACATGATCAGACAATAGAGGTTCAATGGAAGGGGTAGATGGAAGTTGAAACACATCGAGCTTCTTCTCTTGCTCGGGAGCAGATGAGGTTGACTCGGGTGCAAAAATGGATGGGCCCTGCTCAGGGTTAGCCACGAATTTGGGTAAGGGGTCAAGTGGAGGAGTAAGAGGGGTTGGGTTTGAAGTTATAGAGATGGTGGAAGCCTGAAGTGGCGGAGGCGAGATGGAGGCAACAGGCTCAGCGGGTAATAGAGGTTCAATGGAATGGGTTGTAAAAAGAGTAGGTGGAGGTTGAAACACGACGAGCTTCTCCTTCTGCTCGGAAGCAGACGAGGTTGGCTCGGGTGCAAAAATAAATGGGCCCTGCTCTGGACTAATCACAGGTTTGGGTATGAGGTTGAGTGGAGGAACATGAATGGTTGTATTCAGAGTTACAAGGCTAGTGGAGGTTTTAGGTGGAGACGATGGAGGATTACTTGGTTGGGGACAAGGGTTAATAGAAGGCTCCGTGGAGGTTTTAGGTGAAGGCGATGAAGGATTACTTGGTTGGGAACAAGGGTTAATGGAATGCTCAGTGGAAGTCAATGGTGTGAGGGTTAATTGTGCGATCGAAGAGGTAACAGTAGAAGGCTTGGTATGTGGAAAATGGGTGGTACGTGGGGGGTTAAGGATAGAAGGCGATTCATGGTGCATTGATGCGGGTTGTTGGGGTGTAAACCCGTCATCGTAACACCAGGTGGTTTCATAGGTAAGGGCAGAATTAGTGGTTGACTCATGGTATATTGACGTGGGTTGCTGGTGCATGGACCCATCATCATAATGCCATGATGTCTCATAGATAGGGGTAGAATCAGTAGGAGACTCATGGTACGTTGACGAAGATTGCTGGAGCATGAATCGATCGTCATAATACCATGACGTCTCATAGATAGGGGTAGAATCAGTAGGAGACTCATGGTACATTGACGTAGGTTGCTGGAGCATGGACCCATCGTCATAATACCATGATGTCTCATAGGTAGGGGTCGAGTCAGTGGGAGACTCATGGTACGTTGACGTAGGTTGCTGGAGCATGGACCTATCATCATAATACCATGATGTTTCATAGGTTGGGGTTGGGTCAGTGACTTCCTCCTGAGCAGGGGAGTCTTCTGGTGGTGGTGGAAGAGGGTGACGAAGAAAACTCGGAATGGGTGCGATAGTGGCTTCATCCTCAGCAAAGAGATCTTCTTGTGGTGGTGGAAGAGGGAAGGAACGAAGAAACCTCGGAGTGGGCATATCTTCAAAAATTTTGCAAATGTGATCAGGTGCCATTTGCAATTGCTCATAATCATTAGGTTCAAATGGATGCTGTGACGGAGGCGTATTGATAAGATGAGGTGACGTATATTGGTATGGAGGATTTTGCGTATATAGATATGAGTGAGGAGATGGAGGGTCATATGAATTAGTGTGGTGAATGGGTGATGGGTAGACGGTATCCATTTGATCGTAACGACTTGAAAGAAGCTCTTGCTCATACTCATCTCTTGCCTTTTTCCACTCCTTATCTATTTCAGCGATTTTAGCGTGAAGGGGGTTGACTTGAGGAGGAGGGGGCGATAGCCGAATTGTGAACTCCTTTAACTCTTCCTTCATTTGATCCATTTTGTCAATAAGAGCTTGTTGGAGAGGTGTGACTTGTAAAGTAGAGAGTTGGCCTTGAGACATTAGAGGGGCGGCTTGACATGGAAGGCATGAAAAAGAAGGGGAGTAAGGCTCTCCCATAGAGTGACTCGATTGAGCCAGGGTAGGGGGGCAGCCAAATTTTGGGGCCATGAGGGGTGAGGAAAAGAGGGCGAAGGTTGGGCCTGCCACTGAGGCGAAAGAGGCCTCGTTGAGGCTTGAGAAAGGAACCCTGAACTAGAGGGGTATGACGGCCCACCAGTGGACAGACCCATTTGGGGTACCGTATGAAGGATGACAGGGGCTTGAGATTGTGGAGGGAGAAATTGGTAAGAGGCGGGCTGTTGGCTCGCCTGTCCTTGAAATGAAGAAGAGGGAGTGACATATACATGTGATGGGGATGCAGTAGCCTGGAGCGGCTGTTGGTAGGATGTAGGAGCCGGAGTCGACTCTTGAGAAGGGAGAGAAACAGATTTCCCCTTTAAAATAGCCTGAAAGACCAGAATTTGCTCAGGGCTGAGCTGTGTACTGGCGAGGACACCCAACAGGGAGAAGATGTCCTGTGGTGGAGAAATTTCCCGTGGAACAGTGGGGACCTCCTATGAGGTGTCACGGGAAGGGCCTGAGTCCATTGCATAGACGCGTGCGTCAACTTACTGACCACGACCCGATTGATTCTCTTCAAAAGAGTTGAGCCATTTTTATTTTTCCAGAACGTAAGCGCATACACCAATAATCAGAGATTACCAAACAAGTGGATGATCTTACATCGCTTTTTTGTTTTTGTTTTACCTCTTTTTTGTCTTTTTAACAAATATAAATATTCACACAAAATTTGCAAATATCCTAGTTGCACCTTTGTTTTACCGCCGTGTCAACTAGGGACACTCGTCTCACCACGGATAGGTAACTAACTTCGGGGTACTTCAGTGGTACAACCAGCCCAGTGAACGAAGAGGGAATCCTTCGATGTCGGGGACTTACGGAGGTCCCGATGAAGGAGATCCTAGTCCGTCGAGAGGAATTCCCGACGGAGAGTCCTTCCTTCACGAGAGAGGTTAATCCTAAAAAAAAGGAACAAAAAAATAAAAATAAAAGGGAGATGATATGCAATGCAGTGCTGAAATATATAGCACAAATAGAACAGAGATAAACACAAATAAAACAGAGATATACACAAAAATACAATAGATATAACAGTGATATAACAGAGATATAAAAACAATAAACAGATAGAGTAGGATATAACCGTTCTTCTTTCCAAGCCGACACAGACTATAAATCACAAAAGAGGAGACTAAGGGGGTGCACACGGTGCACGAGAGGGGTGACGTAGCACACGCGGGCGCAATAAAAAGGGGGGGACACACGAGGGTGCCAAATGGAGGGAGCACACGTGGGTGCCAAATGGTGGGCGCACACGTGGGTGCCAAATGGAGGAGGAGTGCACGAGGTGCACGAGACAACGTCAACCTCTCAAGTTGTAGCAACCCTGATAAATGAATATTTGAAATAAATTAAAACATATATATATTACAGTAGTAATACAGATAATGAGAATAGGATTAATTAGATGAAGTAAAACAAAATTAAAATAACGCCTCTTATTAGGGCGTTAATTCAAAAAGAAACGCCTCTATCAAAGGCGTGACTAAAGAAAGGACGCCCACACGTGCGGTCGTCAACTCTCACGACCAAATAGGCAAGTAAGAGAAACGCCCATATATGGGGCGTGTTTCAAAAACAAGGAACGCCCTTATCCAAGACGTTTCTTAAGAAACGACCTGAACTAGGTCGTCAATTCAAGAATCGACGCCCTGACCAAAGGCGTTAATTCAGTTCGTAAACCGTTCGAACCCAGAACTTATCCAGGGTAATGGATAAGTATTAGAAAGAGTTAAAAGGTGGTAAGGACTCTATTAGGGATATATTACTCCCAATAAAACTCTAGCCCTAATAGGACCCCCTAAATCCCTATAAATAATCTACTGCTCGAACCCTTCAACGCTATTTGGCATTCGGAATCTGCAAGGTACGTGAAGAACATCAAGTTCTTCGATTTTTTCTTCTTCCTTTCATTATGAACGTAGTATGTGAAGAACTAATGTTCTTCATCTATATCTCTTCTACAGGTTAAGGAGCCCTGTCTTCCTAGGAGAACCAGTAAGTTATTCTCCTCCTTTATCTTTGGTTAGGTTATTACGAAGCATAATACCTTCGTATTCTATCCTCTGTAGGTCGTCCATCTTCATCTAAGTTGCTGTGACTTTGTTGCTACAGAAGCTTCAGAACATTTAACAGAGCAGCATCTTCTTCTAGTTAAAATCCCTCACGTTCATCTTCAATCGACCATCAAGGTAGGATTTTCTCAAGTCACTGTAGCCCAAACTAAATTGATACAGTACAATAATTATCATGCATATACATGGTTTGGTTTACTATAGTTTCTGAACGAGTTTCTGTTAATTTCTTGAAAGAAACGTCCTTACCAAGGGCGTGACTATGAAATACACGCCCCAGACTAGGGCGCTACTTTTCAAGTCACGACCCTTCCCAGGTCGTCAATTTTCATATTTGACGCCCTGTACACAGGCGTTAATTTCATGTAAATCTTAAGAACTGATTATCCATGCAATTACATGAAATCAAAGCAATAATTGTTAACGATTAAAAGTCAATAAACATGAAACATCAAAATCTGATATACTGCATGTGAATTCCTGCCAATTTTCCTGTCATGACTATATGATTGGTATCCTTGATTATCGTGCAAATCTTGCTAATTCCTGATATTTCTTGAATTCACGACCTAGACTAGGTCGTTTTCCCTGTGGTAACGCCCCATCACAGGGCGTGAATTAAAAATAAACGCCCCTTACTAGGGCGCGTATCTGTTAAAAATCCTGGAATATATATTCTGAGAAAATAAGAATTTAATGATTAACGCCCCTGCCAAGGGCGCGTTTTTGATAATTCCTGAAAATAAATATGTTCTGAAAAATATTGTAAATAAAAGACGCCTGCTACAGTAGTCGTCAACTCTTGAAGAAACGCCCCTGACGAAGGCGCGTTTTAGATAAATTATTAAAATTATTGAAAATTCTGCAAAACGGACCATATGTAAACGCCCTTCTGTTAGGCGTTAATTACTTGAGAAACGACTTGACCTAAGTCGTTATTTTACTGTAACCTGATTTTTTCCTCAGATTTGCTAAACCGATGGTTTTATATATCATAATATATATATATATATATCGGCACTATTCTCCACTCCGTGAGTATAGTCCCACTTTTCACGGTGTTTTATCGATCACACTCAACTCTCATTGACATACAAGCTCTCCATTGGATATTCCGTTCCTTTGGACTAGCGAGTTAGTCATAGAGACCTCCGTAAGACTCCTCGTAGCCTTGGATTCCCTCAAGGCCGACTGAGCTGGTTGTACCCTAAAAACCCATTACACCATTGATGCCATGTCACTCTAAAGAAACATGGTATACCGGCCCTTATGATTGTACAAAGAGTATATCATAAGAAAATTCTTAATGGGATGATGATATCATGCCATATCATGTCGTTCTTGTAAACCCCAATTCTATGATAAGAATGAGGGTATCTTACCTTTGATATACTGTTCATGTGGACCTCAATTCTATATAAAGAATGTCCATATTGATTTGTCATGGTACCTAAGTTAAGGGAACCATATTCTACCTAGTTTTATCGATATCGTGATTATGCCGTTATTATCGCCATTCTATGTCCTTTGTCATATTTTGGACTCTATTCTATCAAAGTTGTCATACGTGTCTACAAGCTTGATTATTGAAATTCTATATTGGCTATATAAACAAGAGTGGATGTCAAAACACATGATAAATGCCTGCGCATATAGGGCCCGATCTGGTCCTGGGAGGAGCACCCGAAAGTACTTGTGCCCATGGGAGTTAAAATGATAAGGTATCTGGCATTATACCGAGTACTTGACTTGCTTGATTGGACATTCCACACACATCTTGTACTTGAATCGTACTTGACTTTACATGAAATGCGTGGCCCGAAAAAGGGTAATTTAATTGCTTGATACATGATAGCCAAAGTTCTTGACATGACTTGTTAAACGTGCTTGCTTGAATATCTTGAATATACTTGTCATCTTGTTGGAAGTTCATGACTAAGTTCATCTTATTTTTCTTGATATTACATTCTCTCTATCTTGTCGTTTTATGCGAGCATGCATAGCTTTATTGCATTCATGAAAGATGTAATTACTTAAACCCCTTGCTAGTACTTGAGATATAATTTCCTACTGAGCGTTCGCTCATTCCGTTTGTCCCTTTCTACTTTTCAGGTAAGTCCGACGACGATGGAAGTCAATCGGATGGGAATGGTCAAGAGTGAAAGTGATAGAGCTTCTACAAGTGTCGTCTAGTCTTTTCCATAGTTTCTTGAGTCAAATATGTAATCTTTTTCTTTTTATTAAACAGAGTATTGGATTTGTAATAGTCTATCCGTTATGAAATAAAGGATTGGGTTATCTTGCTATTTTGCGCATCTCTGTCTTTGTGTCGAATATACGACCACTCTGATTGACATGATTGATATAGACACGTCGCGCATCTCCGGGTATCTTCCGTGCTCGGGGCGTGACACAAGTAATCACAAAGGACCGGGGGGAGTGCACAAGGTACACGAGGGGAGTGGGCGCACGTGGGCGCAATAGGGAAGGGCACACGTGGGTGCCGAAAGGAGGGATACGCGTGGGTGTCAAAAGAGGGAGGCACACGTGGGTGCCGAGAGTTCAAGGGTAACCAAAAAAGTAAAAAGAAGGTCCCACCGTGATCGCCAGAGATGTGAACGCGTCACGTGACTGACATAGAGAGAGAGATGGGGTTTCTCCCTCTCTTAGTGAAAGAGAAAAAAATGATGAAATGAAACGCGCGCGTAAAAGGGGGGTGATATGGGAAAAAGGTGGAGAGTACAACCTGTAGTAGGAATACTGCAGGCCTAGACTTACCGAACTCCGGTACATGGCGGAGATTGGGATCCGAAGACCTTCTCGCACAAACTAAACCCTTTTCCCAGTAGGCGTGGCCTACCGTTCCGTGAGCAGTATTTTATATATCGGGTGCGAGCCTGGGACTCTACGTAGTAGAAATTGGCGGACACAAAAACACACGTAGACTCGGAATTTGGAATGGCATATCACTCCTCACACAGTTATAATAGCAAAAATATAACAAAGAGTAAACAGACCACCGCAGGACATTGATCCTGTGGGGTTTTAACAATAATATAACAAAGTGCTGAAAGTAAATGACCACGATGAAATGACTCACCGCGACCGATTATAGTACAAACAGACCCGTGCGGGATTTAGCTATCCGCGGGTATTATAGACATAAAATAAAAATTAAAACAAGCACGCTTTTAATGGTGTGATCGCCAGGGACCGAGGGTCCCGAACTGGTTGATCGCTTCGCCTTTGACGCGGGGTTGCGTGGGTTCCTTCTTCCTCTTCGTTTGGCAGGCCGAAGAAGAGGGCTTTCAATTGGTTACCCTGCAAAATGAACGAACAGAAAATAAAATTAAGTTAGACAGGTGATATAATATGATAACAATTCATAAGATAAAGCATTGATAACATGTATGACAAACTAAAAAAACACAACAAAATAATAAGAGTAACAAAAAGAGCCGTTGATGGCGACGCAAGCGCGAAGCGGGCAAACGGTGGGACCAAACGGCTTCCACGTGTACGGGAACACGCGGGAATGCTTAATGCAACCGAAGGCTGACTTTTCTTTCCAAACCTGGGGCTTGTGGCTTGCGGCAGTGGATCTGTGCGATGGACGCGGCTGGAGGTGCCGGCAGTTGACGTAGCATGCAGGGAGGAGATGGTGAGGGCGACGATGGCAGCAGTGTGGGATGGTGGCATGGACGCTCGTGAGCAATGGCACGGCTGAGGCGACGAACGGCGGTAACGGAGGTCGAGCAGACGGCGTCCGGTGGTGGTGCTGCAGTCGACGTGGACGACGATGACGGGTGCGGCGATGTGGAGGTGGGGGCCTTCAGTGATGCTGGCGCGAGGTGGCCGGTGGCGGTGCAAGGCGGTACAACAAGGTAGCAGGGAGGTGATGTGCATACGGGTTAGATGAGAGTGGAGGCGGAGGTGTCGGCGACGCACGAAGGGGAGATGCGGTGGAGATGGAGGCAGAGGAAGAGAGTGGGTGAGTGGAGAGGAGGCTGACAGAGGAGGAGTGTCTTGCGGTTGAGAGAAGAAGAGAGAGAGAGGGCCCGAGTTACGGTGGTGAGGGTTCACGGGGGGAGAAAGGGAGTGGGAGAGAGATGTGTGGGATGGGGACAAAATGCCCACGTGAGTGTGTGTTGTGCCTTGGTGGAGAGGGGTGTGTGCAGTGTGTGTCTGTATGTGCCGTGGTGGAGAGGGCGTGTACAGTGTGGAGTGTGTACGTATGTGTGTGCCTTGGTGGAGAGGGGTGTGTGCAGTGAAATGAGTGTGTGTGACGTGAGAGTGAGGGTGAGAACATAGAAAAAGGGGGGTTACGTGAGAGAGAGAGGGAAGAAAAATAGAAAAAGAGAAATATACATGAGGATGTAACGTATAGACACAATGTATAGACTTTTAGAGGTAGTCAATAGAGAAAGACATGTGAGGATGATTAGGAGGAAACCGATGTATAGACTTTGTGAAGCCAATGTATAGACTTTGAACTTTGTAACGTAGGTAAAGATAGGAACGTATAGACTTTGAGGAAGCCAATGTATAGACTTTGAGAGGATGTACAGACTTGGTGAAGTCAATGTATAGACTTTGAGGAATGTACAGACTTTGTAACGTAGGTAAAGATATGAACGTATAGACTTTGAGGAAGCCAATGTACAGACTTTGAGAGGATGTATAGACTTTGTGAAGCCAATGTATAGACTCTGAGGATGAGTGTATAGACTTTGTAACGTAGGCAAAGATAGGAACGTATAGACTTTGAGGAAGCCAATGTATAGACTTTGAGAGGATGTATAGACTTTGTGAAGCCAATGTATAGACTCTGAGGATGAATGTATAGACTTTGTAACGTAGGTAAAGATAGGAATGTATAGACTTTGAGGAAGCCAATGTATAGACTTTGGGAGGATGTACAGACTTAGTGAAGCCAATGTATAGACTTTGAGGAAGCCAATATATAGACTTTGAGGATGTACAGACTTTTGTGAAGCCAATGTATAGACTTTGAGGAAGCCAATGTATAGACTTTGAGGATGTACAGACTTTGTGAAGCTAATGTATAGAGTTTGAGGAAGCCAATGTATAGACTTTGAGTGAATGTGGAGATGAATGTATAAACTTGGAGGAATGTATAGACTTTGAGTGAATGTGGAGATGAATGTATAGACTTGGAGGAATGTATAGACTTTGGATATGAATGTATAGACTTTGGATGAATGTATTTAGGGATTGTATAGACTTTGGAGAATGTATAGACTTGGTGGGAATATATGGATTTAGGGATTGTATAGACTTTGGAGAATGTAAGACTTGCCGGATGTGTAGACTTGGTGACGTGTAGACTTGGTGGGAATGTATAGACTTGGAAGGGAATGTGTAGACATGGAGTGTACAGACTTGGGAGGAATGTATAGACTTTGGTGAGGAATGTATAGACTTTGGGGGGAATGTATAGACTTTGGTTGGTTATGAATGTATAGACTTTTGTTGGGTGGGAATGTATAGACTTTGGGGGGAATGTATAGACTTTGGTTGGGTGGGAATGTATAGACTTTGGTTGGAAATGTATAGACTTTGGTAGGAATGTATAGACTTTGGTGGGAATGTGTAGACTTTGAGATGGATGTATAGACTTTGGTTTATTACCCCTTGTTCGGTCATAGTCCAAATGGCCAATCAAAAGAAGGGGATCTCCTCATGCATAGTGATGACACATTCTGCTGCCGAGGAGATGATGAATTCTATGCTCAAGGGAGGGTCAGGCCGCTCTTTATTGGAAGCTTTTGACGTTTTATCTACTCCCTATCAACTTCCATGCAAGGGGCGAACGTCTATGCTATCAAGCATATTCACACACGATATTCCAACGCCCTTGAGTAGTGCATCAAATAAGAAGCCCTTTATGCCGAAGGTCAAACTACCAATGATAGATACCATCCATTTATCAAGGGAGTTATTTCTAAAGGAGCCATTCCATGCCAAGATCCCTACTGCACAAGCGGGACTCTTAAACTTTTGCTATGATTATTTGCCAAGAGAGTTACCATTCATTTTCGAATGTCCAAGGGATCTTGTTACATCAAATGAGAGCTTGTGGGCTCTCACCGCACCAATTGAACCGATTGGTCAGAGAAGGATGAGGCCATCTTTTGAAGCACATAATTGGAGAGAGCGGCCTACAAGGTCAAGAGGTCAAGAAGTCATGTTGAAGGTTGAGAGGCCACACTACGAGAGAGTATCCACCAGGAAGAAGGGAAAGCATAAAGTGAAGCATAAGGGTGATAAATCCCATGTGGATGAGCCATCCTGTAGCTCATCTACTTCATACCCCATTCCATCATTGCTTGTGCTGTTATTCATCTTCTTTTTATGGGCAATCCATTGGCTGAGAGGATGCTTCCCATCATCTAGATCTACGCAATCAAGCTCCTCTTCTTCTCTAGGGTCTTTGGACCCTCACATTCATCCTCCTCCGGAGCCTCCGGACCCTTACCTTCCACCTAGTCCAGAATCTCCGGACCCCCATTTTCATATTCCTCCGGAACCTCCAGACCCGTCTCTCTTTAATTCCATATCTTTATCCACCTCTCATCCCTGTCCGGAACCTCCAGACCCCTCTTTATTTAATTCCCTACCTTTATCTATCTACCCTCACATTCCGCTCCGTCTGGAACCTCCGGACCCCTCCATGTTTAATTTCATATCTTTATCCACCTCTCATCCTCGTCCGGACCCTTCGGACCCCTCCATGTTTAATTCCATATCTTTATCCATCTCTCATCCTCGTCCGGAACCTCCAGACCCCACTCTGTTTAATTCATTGTCTTCCCGTCCGGAACCTCTGGACCCCTCTCTGTTTGGTTCCTTGTCTTTATCCTACCCTCACGTTCCACCCCGTCCGGAACCTCTGGACCCCTCCATGTTTAATTCCTTATCTTTATCCATCTCTCATCTCCCTCCGGAACCTCCGGATTTCTCATATCATTCTCCATCTCACTCAGGGTATCACACCCTTCCTTTTTATATCCCTCCGGAACCTCCGAATTTCTCATCTTGTTATCCATCCCTCCTAGGGCATTGTGCCCTTCCTTTTCATATTCGTCTGAAGTCTCCGGACCTTTCCTTCTTTCGATTTATCCTTTTGTTCTTATGTGGCATCGTGTCCTTCGTCCTTTTCATCCCTTTACATTACCTTTTTGCATATCTTTTCCTGGGGCATCGCGTCCCTCATCATTTTCTTCCTCCGGAACCTCCGGATCCATACTCCTCTGATTCTCCTCCTTTACAATCGGATCCTCCGAATCCGCCTCTCTCAATTCATCAATTTCTAATTCCTCTCGATCTTGATCCCGAGTTTGACTCGATTCATGTCATATCAATTGTCTCGGGCATCTGCCCGTTCTCATACTGCTTTCGAGGCTTTAGTCCTCACCTTTTTCTTTGATTCCTTTCTTATCTTGTAAATTCTTCTAGGCATCTTCTGTCTAATCCTTTATTTTTATCACCATTCCTTTACAATAAACCACAGCAGAAGCTAGGAAAGCCATAAGGAAAGTTGTCCAGAGGTATACATTGGTTGGAGGATTGCTATATAAGAGAAGCCTAACTGGTGTTCTTCTAAGGTGTTTTGATGATAATGAGTCTGGAAATGTGTAGAGGAAGCACACTCAAGCGTGTGTGGTGGTCATGTAAACGGTTAAATGCTTGTTAATAAGATCATTCGCCAAGACTTTTACTGGCCTACCATAGGAGAAGATTGTGCTATCTATGTCCATCGGTGTGTCAAGTGTCAACTCCACGCCGATAAGATCCATTCCCCATCTTCCTCTCTCCATCCAGTGTCCTCTCCATGGCCTTTTTCCATGTGGGCATTCGACATCATTGGTCCTCTTGGTGATCACAACTCCCTTATTAAACAAAAATCCTTCCTTCTCACTACAACGGAGTATTTCACCAAATGGGCCGAAGTTGAAGCTTACGCAGAAATCAAGGCATCCACAGTCTGCAAGTTCATCATGAAAAACATCATTGCCAGATTCGGCATTCCAAAAACTATCATCACCAAAAATGGACCCCAATTCATTTCTCAGGATCTCCAGGACCTCTGCAACAGGTATAAAATTGCATTGCATCATTCATCACCATATTATCCACAAGGCAATGGCCAAGCAGAGGCCACCAATAAAACCCTGATTAAAATCATAAAGAAAACATGTGAGTCTAGCAGATTTACAGATTGGCCAGAGAATCTCATTGAAGCTCTATGGGCCTATCACACTTCAATCCGTACCCCCATTAGGCAAACTCCGTTCGCCCTTACTTACGGGGTGGAGGCAGTAGTTCCGTACGAGATCTTAGTTCCCTCTCTTAGAGTATAATTCGACAAGGACCTTCCCCTCGACGAACGTCGTGATTCACTCCTTGCCCAATTGGAACTCTTAGATGAGAAACGGCTGGCCGCTGCCGAGCATGCACGTGTATATCAGAACAGACTCACACGTTTTTATCAAAAGAAGGTCATTGAAAGGAAATTTCAAGTCGGTGAAATGGTAGTGAAAAGAATGTTTGTAAAACCTGGTGGGCCGCGTTCTAAACTCCAACCCAATTGGGAAGGACCATACGTAGTTCAGGCTGTGCATTTTGGCAATACCTACAGGTTAGTAAATGCTGAGGGGATCGAGTTATCCCACCCTTGGAATGGGCTTTATCTTAAGAAATACTACCCTTAGATAGGTGTACATAGTGTCAAAAAAATCATGAACGAAAAACAACAAAAAAACAAATAAATAGAAAATAATGAAAACAAGAAAAATATGTATATATACAACAACAAAAGAAAAAAATAAAAAAAAAAGAAAAAAAGAAAAAAAATAGAAAAGTCAAAATGCCAATGTTTGGAGATCACCATGTAGTTAAGTCATTGAACCTCCATGTTGGGATAGGGCCTATTAAGACTTGGTAGGTTCCGGGTCTTGGTTTGTCAGAACCGTGGAGATCCCTGTCCGGCTAGTTCGGCTTATGCCCCCCTCAAAAGAAGGCAACATGCATGTACACATGTGTTCTATAAAAGATCGGTAGCATCGCTCATGGTGAGGCCTCACCTAGAAGGTCTCCAGAACGCTTAAATCTTCGTTCTCTCTCTCTCTTCGACCGAATGAGACAGCCGGCGCCCTTAAAACGCTGAGCATGGGAAACACGAACACAACTCCTAGGGTAAGAGTAGGGCCCAATTCCTTGAGCATGGGTCAGAGCACGAGAAGAGGGCAGTGTCCCCGCAGGCATCCAAGAGGGATTCTATAATGTCAAAATACTATGTCCCTCGCAAAATCTGCCAAGAAAAATCAGAAAAGAAGAACAAAATCAAAATCAAGTGAAAGGCCTGGTCGTAACCGTGCCTGATCCCACAAATGAAACCCATTTGACTGAAAGTCAAATTCTATACAAAAGGGGTCATGAGATGTAAATGCTCCAGATTTGGTCTGAAGTTGCCCGAAAGGGGAAGTTAAGTGCGCCCCTATTGGCTCGCCGGGTTAACGGTTTTGCCGGTCCTCTCAGGAGGTTTGCCCCCAATATTCTTCCTTCTTCCCCTGAAGATGAAGGCTCAATGGAGTTCCCGAATGGTGAAGCTTGCCAAAGCTTGTAACCTCATTTCAATACAAACATATGGTTGTCCATATTTTTGAAAAGCAAAATTTGTTGTCGTGAAGGAGTCTCTGTGTTTCTGGCTAGTTAAGACCCTTATCTACCATCTAGATGTCTTCTTAGCCTAACCTCGGACTTAGACCAATGCAAACGCGTCACCTATGGGTGCGACGGCGTCTGATTCCGGGTCAGCGTCGCGCGGTTGGTCATTTGGGTTCCAGGGTGTTCCATTACATATCATCTAGAGTTGTGAGGAAATAGACCTGGGTCGGGCAAATCATTTACCTTGAACACTTTTTGAGTGAATCCCTGTGGTCGGAAGCAACTGGGAGCCTAAGCATGGCATGACGGTATTGTCATCAGGGTAAGTCTTAGCCGGCGGGATTATCATTCGAGGAGTCTAGAGGCCCAAATCAACTTAGATGTGCACTTAGGATGTCTGGGAGGTTAGCAAGAAACCCTCGTCCTCATGCAGGTTAGATGTTATATCAAGTGGTCATCATGCATTAGCAAAAATAAAAAAAAAATAAAATAAACAAACCAAAAACAAACAAAAAAATAACAAATCCAAAAAAAGCAAAAAAATGTACATGCACAAAAAAATGGAAATATAAAAGACCAAAAAAAAAACAAACAACAAAATACAAAAAAATGAATACACCTGCAAAAACAAAGAAAATCACATCTTCGCATGATCGCATTTGTATGCACCATTCATTTTAAATTCTCGTTTGCATCCGTGTGCTTGTCTGTCGCATTCATTATCCTTTATTATTGCCTTTGTTAATAAAGGCTTGCCCCTTGACTCGTTATCAAGGACAGCTCAAATCATGTTTATTTATTGAGCAAGGGGCAAGTCAGAGCAGAGATCTAACTTGTTTGCTTAAGTGTATGCAGGGACTAGAGTGATCAAGAAAAGCAGAGAACCAAGCACGAACTAATTTATTCCACTCTCAACTAAAAACAAATAGAAGTCTACATCAGGTTTCACCTTCTCTCTCCACATTACTTGTCCCGCCACCCTCCGGGTGAGACACTCTTGAGGGGGCTATCCAATCATGGAATGCGGTCCTTCTACCGCTTTGTGGGCCTCTTTCTATCTCTACCCCCCGGCGCCGATCTGTGGGGGCACCAAAGAAGCTGCTGACACGAAAGTCACGCTCTCGTGCTCTTCGGTAGTGTTCCTCACCGTCCTTTAGCCACTGCTCAGCGAGGTCGAGACTGGTCTTCAATTCAAATATTTGGGCCTCCAGGGCCCTCTTCTCCTCTTTCTCGGCCGACCTCTTGGCCTTTTCTATTTCCTTGGCCTTTTCCCTCTCAGCACGTTCTCTCGCTCTGTCTTCCCTCTCCAGCTGAAGGGTGATCCTCAGCTCTATAGTGTCCCTAGAAAAGTCGTCACCTGGACGACGCTGCAGTTCCTCTTCTAGCTCGGCTATTCTAGCTTCCTTCTGGGCGGCATGTGCGAGTGCCTCCTCCGTTTCTTTCTCCTGCCAAACGTTTCATCTCAGGCTTTAATGCTTGAACAAGGGATATGAAATGGTGAGGCTCTCACCTGTACAAAAAACATCCCTTCTGCTTCCGCAGCCCGCTGGGTGGCATGAGCAAGCTGCTCGTGAAGTAGATCTAACTCTGAAGTGGGAATCCATAGACTGGAAGAAACGCTGTCTGCCCCCATCGCCGATGAAACTACATTGAGCTGGGCACGCTGCGTACACATATGAGAGGTGACAGTTAAAGGGTTAATGCCATTAATTTCAAATCATGCCAGAAGTATGTATATATACACTTACTGATGAACCCAGAGCCACTCGGGCGTCAGTTAACTCTCGCTCCATGTCCGTTAAACGAGCTTGTAAGTTTGTTATTATGGTGTCACGGGCATCCTACAGCTATGGCTCTTGAGTTCACAAACAAAAATAAAAAAAATGGAAATTATAAAAGACAAAAAAAAATGGTGTTTTACTTTACCTCTATAAGCCCTCCAAGCTGGAGCCTCTCCGCATACATTGCCCTATAGAGCCGTAGGTAATCTTCACTATCTTGCGCTTGCGATTCCACGAGCGTGCCACCCCGCTGCCAGTCTTCATACTGTTCGGGGAAGCGCACCCTCCAATCAACGCAAGTTGCCGGCCCGCGCGTCTTCTTCCCGACGCTGGGTGAGGAGGTTATATCCACCCATTCCTGGGCAAGCCTGAGGGTCCTCATGGCTAACCGTAGCCTTAGTGGCTCAATTTCATTTAAACAATGAAGCCAGAGGTCCCGTCCAAACCGGGCACGGCTTCCAATTACCCATGGCTAGTCGGCATCGACCATGTTCAAGTAAGGCTTCCAGTTCACCTTGTTGGTTGTACATATCTTCTTAATTACTCAAAAATACAAAAAAATGGAGAAAATAAAAAAAATAGAAAAGGGTATCCTACCATCGTTGCAGGGAATTCTTGTAGCTCCCGTCTCGATACCATCAGCTGGTAGGATAATGGTGCTGTACTCATGATTGGTTGCCACCACCTAGCCAACGGGATCGTCACTGGCCGACAGTGTCGAGCTCTCCCCATTGGAATATAATAGTAGCTCTATAGCTACACCATCATGTGTCATTGGCATCAACAAATACAAAAAAAAAAGCATAAAACAAAAACCACAAAAAATAATATTTTACCTGGATGAAGGGCGTAAATCCATTTATTGTCACCTCTCGGCCTGTCCTTTGCGACAGACCTGTGAATAGATGCGCTAGTACGGCAGCTCCCCAGGCATACTGTCCTACTCTCTCCAAGTCCACGAGCAGCTCCAAGAAGCGGCAGTGTATGTTGTCTCCCTTGGAGCCCAGTAGCAGCCTACCCAGCAGAAAGAGGAGGAACCTCCTCAGGTCCATGTTGGTCCTTTCCCAGTTGCTGGCATCTGCACAGTATACAGCACGGGCACCTCTCTCTGCCCTTTCCATAAATTCCTCCAAGGACTCGTCATCCCATGGACGGATGTCAGTAAGCCCTAACACCTCCAGGATCGATGTCTTGGCTACTGACCTGTTCTTCTGTCCATCGAGTTCCAGTCCTAACAGTTTCTGGGCACGTTCTCGGTAATCCGCATAAGTGACGCCGGTCACTACCTCTCCATCCACTTTAAGGCCCATAATGAGGACCATATCTTCCAGACTAGGCACCATGTGCCCCCAAGGCATCAGGAATGCCCGACTCGCCGGATCCCATCTTTCATGTAATGCTTGGATCAGGGCAAGGTCGAGCTTTATCGGCTCGATTCGGAGGAAGGCACCGAACCCCATCACGTCGAGCCTGGCCTTTTGGAAGTCCGGGAGACCTCGATACGCTGCCACTACCAACTCCCATGAAATGTGCGAGCGCATCATGCTCTGCGCATACACAAAGGTGAAAAAGGGGAGCATTACTAAGTAAGAAAGGAGAAGAAAAGGATGAAGGAAGGAAACCAAAGAAGCCACTTACAAGCTGTGATCGGGTCCTCTCACTCAGTTGTCCTTCGACTTCTGAGAGTCTCCTGGAACAGCTACCTGATCTGCTCCTCTTCGAGGAGCGGGAAGACTCACCTTCTGCTCTGAAGCTGGATTCACCCTCCATCCTGAAAAAATGAGTAACACTCGCAACCTCCCTTCCTTACAAACTTGCACTCCTCAAGTCTGCTCTCAGGACCTTGGTGCTTCCAGGTCGAGAGAAAGGGGAGGTATTTATAGGATCGGAGAGAAAGTGATCTGGATCTATCACCATCACCCCTAGCAACAGCTCTTACGACAAGTCACCCTCTCTTTACTTTTACGGCCACTCTACCATGTGGAGTGATCGATTCGGAGGCGTGATTTGTTGACTTGTCCTTCTATTCGGTCTAAAGTTTCTCCGTGTTCATTGTCCCGTTGCGACTATTGCTAGTGCAACGAAAGAAAAAACGAGGGACATTCATGTGGGAAAATAGGGCTAGGGGCCGATATTATTGAAATTGGTGATAGCTTCCATTGCAAGCCATGGCCCAGGTGTCCTCGGATGCCACTTTGCCATGACGGGTGAATGCTTCAGAGCCATAATACGGTCTGAGGAATCCACGTGTCCTTTGTGACCGGGGCCGATACTATTGAAATTGGTAAAAGCTTCCATTGCAAGCCATGGCCGAGGTGCCCTCGGATGCCACTTTGCCATGTCAAGCGAATGCTTCAGAGCCATGACACGGTCTGAAGATTCCCCGTGTCCCTTGTCCTATTGCGACTACTTTCAGCACAAAGAAAGAAAATTAGGACATTCACGTGGGAAAAGAGCACAAAGAGCCGATATTGTTGAAGTCGATGGCAGATTCCCTTTGAAAATCATGACTATCGTGAGTCATCACTCCGTGTTTTAAGGCGACATCTCGTCGAGCGCGTCTCGCGAAAACCCATGTGATGGAGAAGAGCCGTAGAGGAGAAGGAACGCATCCAGGGCAAACAAGCCGCGTTCGTGACAAGCCATTCCACTCACACATCTATATAAGGGTTTGTGCCCGTCATGAGAAGAGAGTGGGTGTGCAAGCCACTCACTAACCCTCATCACTCTCCTGGTCGCTTCTCTTCTCTCTCCGAAGGCAAGAAATCCCTCGGAGGCCTTCTATAGTTCCGTGATACAGCAATCATTTTGCCATGCCACACGTTCCCACCTGCTCTTTGGCGGTGCTCTTCGTCGTCCTCCTGCTTCTCTCGCGACCCCGATGGCCGCGAAGCTCTTGAAGTTGAGGCCGCTAGCTGAGCTATGCTCTGCTCTGCCGATAGGGACTGCACCAGCTCTCGGAGCTCCTCTACCGTGAGCTCCAATTCCCTTGATCTGCACTGACTCTGAGCAAGTTAGGTGTCTGGATGCTCTTCCTCCCAGAGCTCCATCTCCTGGGCCTCCTGTGCTGCTCTATCTTTGCCTTTCTCTCTTGCTTTATTTCTCTCTTCGCTATCCGGAGAGAAACCTTCAGCTCCAAGATATCTCGAGGCAGCTCCTCGATGACGTGTCGTCGTCATTCCTTCTCCAACTTTGCTATTCGGGCATCGCGCTCTGATCGAGCGGCACGCTCCTTCTTTGCTCAAACCACAGGAGCTAGCAAGCCCTGAATCTCCACTGTCTTCCAGCTCCAACCATCCCACAAGGTCAGGAAGAGCGGGTGAAGTGTGTAGTTGAATTTCAAACTGAATGACACTCACCTGAGTCGCAAGCTCATGCTCGATCTCTTTGGCACAAGCCACTGTGCCGGGAACTTGCTCCTGGAAGGACATGACCTCCGAAAGAGGAGCTTAGCAACCAGAAAAGGCTCTGTCGGCCATCCTTTGTCACCTGCTGGGCACCCTGAAAAGAAAGGGAACAAATGCCGAGTAATGACTGAACACTAGGAATCCAAAACAAAAAAAAATAGGAAAAGAATAAAATAAACAAAAAATGAGTTGCCACTCCATGCCTTGCTAGATGAACTCTGCTTTCTATGTTTCTCTTGCTTGTATGAATTGTTGTGACTGATATTCTGTACATCTGAGTGTTTATTTCTTGTGAAATATTTCTGTTTATTGATGGATGCATGCTTTAAAAGAAAAAAAAGATGAAAAATAAAAAGCACGAAAAAAAGATGAAAGAAAAGAAAAACAAGAAAAAGATGAATCATCACCCTCCCACATGTATCATATCTGCATTGTGTCTGGTATTGTATCTACACAATTGGAGTCTGTCAAGCACCGTGCGCCTTGAATGAATTTGGAGTTTGAGTTTAGACTCTGATAACTCCAAAGAGTTCAGAGCGTACGAATAGGTTGTTAAGTCGTGTTAGAATGGGGACGACGGTTCCGTTTGATGTGGCGATAAACGGGCCCCGGCTCATTACCGGCTCATCGAATCGGTATCCTGACCCAGTCTTCACAGCTTAACCTTGGTCAGTTGATTTCACTGCGAAAATCATTCACTTAAGTCAATTGTGCAAGCCACTGTGTTTAAACACTCTGAAATGTGAGATATTCCATTCAGAGTCGAGTACCGAGTCTTCCCGAGGTTACCTTGGACTGTTTCTCTGAAAGAGACCATTGTTTGGATTTGTCCCAAAAGCATCTTTTTTTTATTCCCCTTGGACCCGCCTTGGCTGCAGCACTTCCACAATGGCTGGTAACCGCTCCCCAATGGTGAAACCTGCAGGTTTACGACCCAGGTACTTCCGCACCGTGAAGTTGGTCCTTTTTTTTAGTTGTTTGTGCCCCAGCTCACACTATGTCCTTCCTTGTTCGTTATCATCCAAACCATTATGGATTTCGGAGGACTTTCTTGAAGGTTGTTTCGGTGAAACTCGGGAAAGATTCCCATCAGGAAGTGTTAGAGGGCGTGTCTCATCATACCTTGGCATCCGCTTTTCAATTCACTCCATTTCATTCCACCTCACTTCGTTCCATTCCACTACATGTCTTTCCCCTACAAAGCGGACGCCAAGACAGGGCAGCTGTAGACACGCCATTTTTAACATTTCTGTGAGTAAATTTCATATTATGCTACGATGCCCCAAAGTGACTTGCGCATTTGATTCATGTGGGTGATTAATCATCTTTGCTTTGATGACTTAACAAGGTCCATACATTCCTCAAGTCTATACATTCCTCTAAGTCTATACATTCATCCCAAAGTCTATACATTCCCCACCAAAGTCTATACATTCCCACCCAACCAAAGTCTATACATCCATCTCAAAGTCTACACATTCCCACCAAAGTCTATACATCCCCAACCGAAGTCTATACATTCATCCCAAAGTCTATACATTTCCAACCAAAGTCTATACATTCCCACCCAACCAAAGTCTATACATTCCCCCCAAAGTCTATACATTCCCACCCAACCAAAGTCTATACATTCCTAACCAACCAAAGTCTATACATTCCCCCCAAAGTCTATACATTCCTCACCAAGGTCTATACATTCCTCCAAAGTCTATACATTCCCCACCAAAGTCTATACATCCATCTCAAAGTCTATACATTCATCCCAAAGTCTATACATTCCCCACCAAAATCTATACATTCCCACCCAACCAAAGTCTATACATTCCCAACCAAAGTCTATACATCCATCTCAAAGTCTATACATTCCTACCAAAGTCTATACATTTCCAACCAAAGTCTATACATTCCCCCCAAAGTCTATACATTCCCACCCAACAAAAGTCTATACATTCCTAACCAACCAAAGTCTATACATTCCCCCCAAAGTCTATACATTCCTCATCAAAGTCTATACATTCCTCCCAAGTCTGTACACTCCATGTCTACACATTCCCCCCCAAGTCTATACATTCCCACCAAGTCTACACGTCACCAAGTCTACACATCCGGCAAGTCTTACATTCTCCAAAGTCTATACAATCCCTAAATCCATATATTCCCACCAAGTCTATACATTCTCCAAAGTCTATACAATTCCTAAATACATTCATCCAAAGTCTATACATTCACTCCAAGTCTATACATTCATATCCAAAGTCTATACATTCCTCCAAGTCTATACATTCATCTCCACACACACTCAAAGTCTATACAGTCCTCCAAGTCTATACATTCATCTCCACATTCACTCAAAGTCTATACATTGGCTTCCTCAAAGTCTATACATTAGCTTCACAAAGTCTGTACATCCTTAAAGTCTATACATTAGCTTCCTCAAAGTCTATACATTGGCTTCACAAAAGTCTGTACATCCTCAAAGTCTATACATTGGCTTCCTCAAAGTCTATACATTGGCTTCACCAAGTCTGTACATCCTCCCAAAGTCTATACATTGGCTTCCTCAAAGTCTATACGTTCCTATCTTTGCCTACGTTACAAAGTCTATACATTCATCCTCAGAGTCTATACATTGACTTCACAAAGTCTATACATCCTTTCAAAGTCTGTACATTGGCTTCCTCAAAGTCTATACGTTCCTATCTTTGCCTACGTTACAAAGTCTATACACTCATCCTCAGAGTCTATACATTGGCTTCACAAAGTCTATACATCCTCTCAAAGTCTGTACATTGGCTTCCTCAAAGTCTATACGTTCCTATCTTTACCTACGTTACAAAGTCTGTACATTCCTCAAGGTCTATACATTGACTTCACCAAGTCTGTACATCCTCTCAAAGTCTATACATTGGCTTCCTCAAAGTCTATACGTTCCTATCTTTACCTACGTTACAAAGTTCAAAGTCTATACATTGGCTTCACAAAGTCTATACATCGGTTTCCTCCTAATCATCCTCACATGTCTTTCTCTATTGACTACCTCTGAAAGTCTATACATTGTGTCTATACGTTACATCCTCATGTATATTTCTCTTTTTCTATTTTTCTTCCCTCTCTCTCTCACGTAACCCCCCTTTTTCTATGTTCTCACCCTCACTCTCACGTCACACACACTCATTTCACTGCACACACCCCTCTCCACCAAGGCACACACATACGTACACACTCCACACTGTACACGCCCTCTCCACCACGGAACATACAGACACACACTGCACACACCCCTCTCCACCAAGGCACAACACACACTCACGTGGGCATTTTGTCCCCATCCCACACATCTCTCTCCCACTCCCTTTCTCCCCCCGTGAACCCTCACCACCGTAACTCGGGCCCTCTCTCTCTCTTCTTCTCTCAACCGCAAGACACTCCTCCCCTATCAGCCTCCTCTCCACTCACCCACTCTCTTCCTCTGCCTCCATCTCCACCGCATCTCCCCTTCGTGAGCCGCCGGCACCTCCGCCTCCCCTCTCATCTAACCCGTATGCACATCGCCTCCCTGCTACCTTGTTGTACCGCCTTGCACCGCCACCGGCCACCTCGCGCCAGCATCACTGAAGGCCCCCACCTCCACACCGCCGCACCCGTCATCGTCGTCCACGTCGACTGCAGCACCACCACCGGACGCCGTCTACTCGACCTCCATTACCGCCGTTCGTCGCCTCAGCCGTGCCACCGCTCGCGAGCGTCCACGCCACCATCCCACACTGCTGCCATCGTCGCCCTCGCCATCTCCTCCCTGCATGCGACGTCAACTGCGGGCACCTCCAGCCGCGTCCATCGCGCAGATCCACTGCCGCAAGCCACAAGCCCCAGGTTTGGAAAGAAAAGTCAGCCTTCTGTTGCGTTAAGCATTCCCGCGTGTTCCCGTACACGTGGAAGCCGTTTGGTCCCACCGTTTGCCCGCTTTGCGCTTGCGTCGCCATCAGCGGCTCTTTTTGTTACTCTTATTATTTTGTTGTGTTTTTTTTAGTTTGTCATACATGTTATCAATGCTTTATCTTATTAATTGTTATCATATTATATCACTTGTCTAACTTAATTTTATTTTCTGTTCGTTCATTTTGCAGGGTAACCAATTGAAAGCCCTCTTCTTCGGCCTGCCGAACGAAGAGGAAGAAGGAACCCACGCAACCCCGCGTCAAAGGCGAAGCGATCAACCAGTTCGGGACCCTCGGTCCCTGGCGATCACACCATTAAAAGTGTGCTTGTTTTAATTTTTATTTTATGTTTATAATACCCGCGGATAGCTAAATCCCGCACGGGACTGTTTGTACTATAATCGGTCGCGGTGAGTCATTTCATCGTGGTCATTTACTTTCAGCACTTTGTTATATTATTGTTAAAACCCCGCAGGATCAATGTCCTGCGGCGGTCTGTTTACTCTTTGTTATATTTTTGCTATTATAACTGTGTGAGGAGTGATATGCCGTTCCAAATTCCGAGTCTACATGTGTTTTTGTGTCCGCCAATTTCTACTACGTAGAGTCCCAGGCTCGCACCCGGTATATAAAAAACTGCTCACGGAACGGTAGGCCACGCCTACTGGGAAAGGGGTTTAGTTTGCGCGAGAAGGTCTTCGGATCCCAATCTCTGCCACGTACCGGAGTTCGGTAAGTCTAGGTCTACAGTATTCCTACTACAGGTTGTACTCTCCACCTTTTTCCCATATCACCCCCCTTTTACGCGCGCGTTTCATTTCATCATTTTTTTCTCTTTCACTAAGAGAGGGAGAAACCCCATCTCTCTCTCTATGTCAGTCACGTGACGCGTTCACAATAAGCTCCGTTGCTTTAGAGCCGCGAACTCAGCTGCCTTCTTCTCTTGAACTCGGTCAGAAAAGTACTTGTTGTTGAAGAATTCCTCGAACTCTTCCCACGTAACCTACCGGTCACCGAGAGTCGCCTTGATAGAATCCCACCACGTACGTGCATCACGTTCTAATTGGAAGGTAGATAAAAGAACACGTTCTTGGTCGGTGCATTGCATGACTCCAAAAATCCTTCCCATATCATCAAGCCAGTGCTCGGCTTCATCAGGGTCGGTCGAACCAGCGAATCTAGGCGGATTCATCCCGCGGAAGTTTCGGTATAAATCACCGGTGCCATGCTGTGCCGCTCCTGCCTGAGCCACTTGCTGTAGGGCCTGAGTAATGCGTTGAACAGTGCACTGCAGGTTCCTTCATTCAGCACGATCAGCTGCCATTGCAAAAGCCTACACGAGGAACAAGATTACTTAGGTCCAATAAGATAGGTAATATCGCGATTAAGATACGGACTTAACCCAAGTTTCTACCCAATCTTCCCAGGTCAGGTCCTAGACTTTTACAAGGTTAAGGTTCTAATGCACCTAGACACGACCAAAAACTCGGTACCTGGCGGAGATAATCGGTCCGAAGACCACTCGCGCAAGTGTGTGACCTTCCCGATAGGCGTAGCCTAACGTTCGGACAACACCTTTCGCTATACCGTGTTATTGGATGCAATGAGAAACCTAAAACTTAGGGGAACCTAGGAATATGAAACCTAGGGCTCTGATACCAACTAAACGGTCACGCCCCGACGCGAAAAATCGGCGCGTACAGTCAGATACGAGCTAGCACTAACAATAAATTCTAATCTAAACAATTAGACAAATTATAAAGTGAGAAACACTTCCATTAATCAAAATAATTCTAACTTTATTACAATAACCAACATGCTAAGACTCGATCAAACATGTCTTCCAAATGAAATTCTAATACAACACTAACGTAAAATCAAACTGGAAGTAAATACTAATCTGACTCAATAACTAGGTACAAAAGCACTCAAGGATCACTCCTGACCCTCCCCATCGGTAAGCGCGTCACCTGAAAAGCCTGGAAAAGGGGGGAACACAACTATGAGCTGACGCTCAGTAGGAAATAACGGCATATTTACGTAGTTAACATCTTAATTACCAGTTGTATGCAACAGAGAACAAGGAATTGAATAAAGAGATCAAGAACAATGTAGAAGGTCTTGCAAAGTCAAGAATTGAATAAATTCCAATGATCAATAATATCATGTATAAGAAATTCACTAAGAGCAATTGAAATAATAATAATTGGCCAACAAGCAAGTATTTCAATAATTCATAATCAAGTAAAAGGAATAACAATAGGTCAAATGTCGTAGACACACACTAGTCAAGTACTCGGTGCAATGCCACACCTTGTCATTAACATCCCATGGGCTCACTAATTTTCGGGCGCTCTCCCCAAGACCAAACTGGGCCCTTATGATGCGATGGCATTGGTTTTATGGATCGATGATCCCAATTGTCTAGACATTTCTTGTACAAATATGGCCAATGAATTTCAAGGAATAAGCTAAAATGTAACAAGTACAGATCTAGCAAAAATCAGAATAACAAGAAAAATGAAGGATTAAACTTTGGCATAATGTTTAACGACAATTAAGTCGTGGAATCTAAGAATGAAAGGATAAGTAGGAAAAATACAATCTTTAGAATACATTCAATTCCATAAATTAACATTTTATTCTGTTGGTTTAACAAGTTTTATCATACTGGAAATGCCTTAAATTAATTGGATGCAAAAAGCCAAAGAAATAATTTATTTAGTATTATTAGAGTAAATTACTAAGAATTTCACTTAATTCATAGAAATAAATCCTATCATGGTGAAAACTCTCCCTAATATTTTTAAGTAACTCCAGCACATGATTCCTCTGGAAAATGACAGTAAATATCCATTTTTGTTACTGGAATGGAATTTTTACACATTAAAAATACCTTTTTAAACACAAAAAACCCATCTTTGGTGTGCTATAAAAAGTTCCTTATGAAATTTTTGGATGGTTTATTAAGAATAAATCATCTTACTGGTTGTTCATTTTTCATGATACCCATAGTATTTTTAGCATACTGAAATTAATTTTTCTACATTATTCTACCATTTATGCTATTTTTGAATGGAAGAAATACATTAGAAATTTGTTTAAGTATAAAAATTCCTCTATAACTTGATGTTATCATTCTAACATGCTGGAAAATTTTTGTTATGCTGTAAGAACTTTTATCGTGCTGTAAGGGTTATTTTTAACAAGTTAATATAATTTTCATGCATTTATTCTCTATTATATGGAGAGTAAATAAATTCTATTTGGTAAAAAAATTAATATTTCACAGAAAATTATCTCTCACATGATAATTATATCAGAGCATAATATTCATAAATTTTCATACCTTTGAGATCTTTTTAACATACCACATATAATTTATAAGCATTTTCTTTCATTTTATAGAAGAAATATAGATTTTTATAAGATAAAATATTCTAAATCCGCCTAAATCCACAAGTATTTAACTTCTCACATGCTGCTACTATAAGACAAATTTTCCATGCATTTTAGTTATTTAATAATAATTTTTGCATGCTGGACATAATTTCTTATACATTTATATTCTATTAATTATAGGAAAAATAGGTTTATATGCATAAAAAATAGATTAAAATACTTTCCAGTAGCAGAAAAATAACTTTTAAATCTCCTGGTAGCAGAAGAATAACGTTTAAATTTTCTGGTAGCAGAAGAATATGTTTTACAGGGATTCAGGGTTTTTAATTATTCATTTAATAACTTCGGATCGCGTTTAGGGCAGAGGTCAGTCACCCAGCCCCTTTTTATTGGGGTCGCGGTCGCCCACAGGACCGCGACCACCTGGTCGCGGTTGGTCGCGCGATCGCGACCAGGATGGCGGTCCTGCCGGGGGCCGCGGTCATCAAGGCCGTTTTCTGCTTATTATGTGTGTGAGATCCAGGGATTAAAAAGCCTATATCTTCCTCAATTCTTAATGGAATTAAGCATATGATGAATCAATGGAAAGCTAAGACAGAGTACTATCATTTGGTAAGGTCAATTTCAGATTTAGGTTATGTAATTAAGTTCTGTATTGACAGGAAAAAGAAAAACCCTAATTAGGATAGTGTGTTACTGAAACATCAAATTCTCTACGTATACATGATAACTTTTAGGGCTTTTTATATCACTGGAAAGCTAACAGAGAGGGCTTTCCAACCATGTATCACACATGCTATGAATTTCAACATTTATATTTCGAATTCATAGATTAATCAGGTTCCAAGTATATGAAATCACCATATGGACAAGTTCATGTTCAAACCTCAAATTCTCTAAATAGAATTGATGGATCAAAGGGCTTTTTACGCAAAAAGAGAGATAACATGCTAAGCTTCAATTTGATATACAATAATTAACATTTGGTCAGTTATAACCTACCTCAATTGAAGACTTAAACCACGAGATAGATTAGACCCACGAACTATAAGAATCCCCTTCAAAGATCTCCTGATTCCTCCCTCAATACCCTATAAAAGTTAGGGCTTTTAGTCTCAGATGATAGATCTCGTCGAGCTGATCAAAAATCCTTACTCATATGCCTATTTTGGTTGAGGTACTAACCTGGTTTGATGAACCAAAACTTGGAGATAGAAAAACGACGGGGAGCAGACCACCTTCCACAAAATCGCCAAGATCTCCCCAGATCTAACTCCTCTGTCGACACCACAGCAACCAAATGAAACTAGACTCGAAGAGCTTTCTATCTATAGCTCATACACCTTCTGGATCCTTCCAGGAAGGGAGAATTTCAACCTGGAAGAGGCGTGTTGATTACGCCGTCGAAATAATTACCGAAATAATTGACCTAGACTAAACTTGTCTAATCACTCCTATCCTAGTTAATCGTACATGAAATTTGTTGGGGGCTATTAATCTACCAATCACTAGCTTTCATTTGCCCCTAACCTCATTGCATTTGGTTAAGAAATGGGCTCTAATTTGATGTTTTAAAATGGGGTGAATAGTGAACACGAATTTCGGATTAGGTGGGTTGAAAGTCAGACTTAACTCACTGATTAAGCCTAGATACTGATTTTATTAGGCTTAGTCATAGAAGAAAAAAGTGTTAGTCGATGCATCTATTATTTAATTACTATTTTTATGAATTTTTATATGGTAGATAAAATTTTCACTTCTACTATTCCGTAAATAGTTAAATATTAAGTTCGGAAGACTTAATCCACTAATTCGGCCTAATAAATGATTTTAGTAGGCTTAGCCCTAGAAGACACAATTGCTAATCGCATGGTCTTCTACCAAATTATTATTTTTCAAGATTTTAATATGGCCAACGAAATTTCACTTCACTATTCATTTAATAATAAAATATTAAATTCGAAATTCAAATTTCAAATTCTCTCTTTTCATTTCATTTTCATTCCAACCCAATTGT
Source organism: Amorphophallus konjac (assembly GCA_022559845.1). NCBI lineage: Eukaryota > Viridiplantae > Streptophyta > Magnoliopsida > Alismatales > Araceae > Amorphophallus > Amorphophallus konjac. The sequence continues at coordinate 87,162,938 of CM040127.1, read as the reverse complement.
ATTTGTGTTTCATTTCACCTAAACCTTATTTTCATTTGGGTTACATCTCATTTTCATTTCATTTTAATTAAATTTAAATTTTTAAAGGTTTATTTCAATTTCTGTCCAATTATTAATTCAACTAAATTCAAATAAATTCCTAAAAATTTTAATTTGACAAGGAAAAATTAAATAAAATTATTAATTAAATACGGGGTATTACACCAACCATTGGAGTATCAAGGTCCCGACTCGGACCCTCTCCATCATCGCTAAGTCGCCTACGGGCACTCGTGTGTGCTACGCGATCGTGTTCGTTAGTGTGAGTCCGCTGCTCAACTTGATTGCTTGCAATATAGGTCCATAGGTGGTTTCACATCAAGTGGTATTAGATCAAGTTCACAACTTATCTCTATCAAGTTGGTCCTAGGGCGCGCATATGCATTTAGAGTCTTCCAGTGCATCGCTCTTGTCCACTAGTATGGCCACCTCATACCGACCTTACCAATCGGCCCTCTCCATAAGTCCAAACCACCAAGGGATGCCTACCACTAACACACATGACCTCCCTGGCCATGTCAACTACCTCATGAAGGCCTTGACCTATGCCAATGAGTGGCTTGATAACATATCGGGTCGACTCAACCAACTTGGAGAAAATGGGCCCGCCCCAAGGACGGACGATAGAAGGACATGTCCCCCACCTCCAACTTTTGATAGAACTCATCTAATGACTATTTAGATTGGGAGGCATCAATGGACCATTACTTTGAGAGGAATCACATGTCCGAGGATAGGAAGGTTCGATGTGCCAAAATGCAACTAACCAAAAGGGCTCAAACTCATTGGTTAAAAATTGAAGGCTTAAGGATAATTAGTAGGGAAGCTCCCCTCACCACATGGGAGGGCATGAAGGATCAACTTAGGGCTAGATATGTTTTCCTCTCCTACCCGGATCACCAAAGCCCAAGGAGCATTTCAACTCCACCATCCCCACCCGACCAACCCAAGACTCCAACTCCCCAATTCCCCACTATGCAACCAAAACCCCATTCCACAACCTACATTACCCAAGCCCCTTTGACCACCCCTCACCTCACCCCTTCTCAAAAGGGAAAGAGCCCAATGGAGATAGAAGTGAGTGAAATAACTCCGGGTAAGTGTGAGCCGGAATGTTATAGGTGCCACCAATTGGGGCACATCGCTGGACAATGCCCCACAAGGAAGTATCTTCCCATACCCCTAGTGGTTGAAACCTCTCCCACCCCGGCCACCATTACCCCTCCATCGTCCCCCAACAAGGACACTCCTCCCAAGGAAAATCTTCCTAAACCCCCTCAACCCACCCATCTTCCACTTCCTACCCCAACCCAACCCAAACCTAGACCTCCATTACTTCCCTTACCAATCCCAACCCAAGCCCATGCTTGTTCACCACCTCGGGTGCACCATGCATCGGCTATCACCAATTCCCCCGCATTATACCTACCCACCCCATTATCATTAGAAGTTGAGACCCACACACCCACCCACACGGAAATGGATGCTAGTCCGGATCCGCAACCCACCATAAAGGAAATCCAAGAATCTCCACTTCCACCCACCTCTCCTAGTCCGGATCCTCAAGAGCCACACTCTCACCTTGAATGAGTCCATACTCCAATGGCTCAAGCAAGACCCCCCCATCCCTAGTTCACCCCCACACCTCTCACCCATGGGACATCAATCCCAAATCGTGGCCCTCCCCTCCTTTCACACCACGATCCAATCCTACTATGAGGTAGAGGGTTGGGATGATCTCCTCAAGGGTCTAGAGTTGCAATTAGACTTGACTTGTTTGTTGACTCTAGGGGCGGACCGACCCAAGAGCCTTGACCTCATCCACCCATGTACCAGGTCTATCACCTCGGTTTGCACTATTGGTTGTTATACTAACGACCTCCTTTTTCTTCTCCCTATGGTGGAAGAGCCCATCCTGGTCCACTCCCCTACCATTGTGATTCCTAGAACCTTGACCAACCAACCCACCCCATACACCGGCCCAACCATTTCACTAGAAGAGGATGATTTACCACCTTGTGAGGACCTTGAGGACATGGAGTACCTCTCTCTAGGTAACTTTTATCATGATCCCTTTGATCCCTTCCTATGGGAGTCTAGTTCCCCATGTGACCCACCCACCTTACCCATATCTCGCCTTTCCCTACCAACCATGTTGGACCAAGATCACCTCTTCCAAGACTCGGGCCACACAAAGGGAACCATCGCCATAGACAACATATGCCTAGGAAACAAGGAAGAGCCCTACTCCATAATGCCCACCTTCCTAGATCCTTTCGACCCTTTCACATGGAAGCTCAAGGGCCACCCCACACCCATGCACATGGAGGTCATCTCTAGGATAGGAGTGCATAAGTCTTGGCACAACCCACAACTTGGCATGAATAGAAAGTCGGGTCCATTTATTCATATCACCCACATGTCAAGTAGGAAGCATGAATGGTCTATATTTGGATGTAATGGCCATCCTTCATTCACCATGAGTCTTAAGCATGATAGGTGCATTCTTGGATATTCGTGTCCCCCGACATTTGTCACCCCCATGCATGACCGAATCACCTACGGATGCCCCGGCCCTCCAACCTTTGTTAGGAAGTCCATACATGATAGGGCCACATTTGGTTGCCCCGGCCCATCAAGGCTCATCAATATCCATATGACATCATGGCATTATAGGTCCATCTATGGATGACCTGGTCCACCTTTATCCAAACACATTTTCACACACCCACCGCATCATTGTGCATGGCATAGGCATCTAAGCAAGTATCAAGCAACAAGCGGTGAGATTCACAAGAAGCGGGCAAAAACTCGTGAGCGACACTTGAAATTCCAAGTTGACAACTTGGTGATGATGACTTTGGAGTGGCTCTACCCTAGGGTCACCTCCAATTTGAGGGCACGAGGACTTGGACCTTGCCAAGTTTCGAGTGGCTTTGGCAACCCGGATTATGGGTTGGACTTACCTATGGGTTTTGGGATTCACCCCACTTCCCACGTGGCGGATCCAGCACCCTCTAAGGGCACCGCGGTGGATCCTAGTGAGTGCCTTGAGCTTACACATATCCTTGCGAGAGACACCCTCGGAGTGCCACCCCAAATTATCCTGAGAGTCTGACGTGAGCACACGGCGGCAATACTAGGCAAGCAAGATCTCATCGCCAGCATGAGAGTGTGTCCGAGCCACTTTGAAAAGCTGAAGCGCCATTCCCTGGATACGGACGTGGGGTTAGTTCGGAGATCGTGGCACGCTTGGAGCTGCATTTGGTACACTACTTCCCCAGTGGACCCATACTCGACGGGGTCGAGTTTTCCCCACCCCGGGGGTATGATGGGGACATCCCCAGCCACTTCACTTTTTTGGATACTCTTATTGCTCGCCATCAGCACATCATCATTTTTGGCCGTTAATCTTGAGTCATAGCATGTAATTTTTATTTCATTTGAGTCATGTATGTGTAATCTTTCTTTATTTGAGTCAGTTAATAGGTTAATGGGTCAGTTTGTTAGTCAATTGGGCCCAACTAGTAGGCTAGACCCAAGGGCGCCCCTCCCTTGGAGTTATTGATCATTTACTTGTTTGTCAAGGCCATTTTGGTCTTAGGAATTATGTAAGCCTATAAATAGGCCCCCACTCCTCTCATATGTAACAACCTTTTATGATCACTTTAAATCAAGTGAGTTCTAGTGTCTTATTGGAGTGGATTCTCCAAACTTCTCTCTCTCTCTCTAAGGGGTGGATTCCCCTCTCCTCTTTCTTCTCTCTCTCTTCTATCTCTCTCTAAGTAGAAGGGCGCCCCCTACTCTCTCTCTTCCCCTCCCAACCACCTCCACCCTCCCACCTACCTCCATTAAATCCTCTACAACTTCCCACAAGCCATCATTACTTCCCCCTAGTCCCAAGAGACCCTCCACCAATCCACACCCCACCCTCCAACCCCCAACTACCCATTTCCCTTCCCAAAGCATCACTCCACCTTCCCAAGGCACCCCTTCCCATCCCCAAGATCACCATTGATCACCCCACATTAAGGGAAATTCAAACTCGCATTCCCTCCACCCACTTGTGCCCCCCTCACCTTCCCCCTTCTCCCTTCAAGTCCAAATTCGCAGCTCCTCTCTCACCAACTGCAAATACCCCATTCCAGACCCCATTCTCCCTCTCCCACATCTTAGAACACCCCCTCTCAGGCCCCCTCACAACTAGGGGTCACTCCCACACCTATTCACCCCATCTCCCCTTCCATACCCCATTTCCCCCATCATCATCAACCTGCAGTTCACTATTTGGAGGCAGCAAAGAAGCTGTTGGTTACAGAGGCTGTCCCATCGTCTCCTCATCGAACCTAGTGGCAAGTCTTATATTGATGGAATCGTCTTTGAGTCAGCTTTCCAACGGTGGTGGTCCCTCCGGCTTCCAAGGTTGGAGCTGTTCGGAGGAAGCGATCTACTACGACTGCGCAAGACTTCTCAGGCAGAGGACCAGAACCTGAGTGGAAGCTCTTCCAAGGCAATTCTAGCATGAATCTGGGCAAGAGTTCTTCTACAAACTTCTTTCTAGACCTGTTGACTTCCAGGATAAAGAAGCGGAACTCCGATTGGCATCCAGAATCAAGAGTTACCAATTTCTTCCTCCAGGTGATTGGTTCTGTTTCTTGTCAGTCTGCTCCGACCTCACCTCCGTGTTTGAGTTCTACCGGTCCACTCCGACATCATCTGGTGTCCCCGTTGCTTGCGTTTCGAAGAGGACTCGACAAAGAATCCATCGATACTAGCCATGCTCAAATTAGAGTTCTGAAGCACCCGTGGTACTCTTATCATTCAGCTGCTGAGGTTCTGCGACAGTCAAGAACAGCAACCTGCTTCCCTGTTCAACCCTCTGCCCCGACCAGAGCCGGCGACCACAGAAATCAAGAAAATTTTGGCATCATCCTGCTCCAGTTACGAAGAATTCCCTACTAGTCTTGTCATCAACAAAATTCGTGAGCGGCCACAGCGTCAACATCTTTGACTGACTGTCATCAGTTTTAGAGAGCAGGTAGAACCGACTTCATCCACCGCTCGGCTTCCAATTGTGTTTTCCCCCTCCCCGCCTGGCCGACTGAGCGCCCCTCCCTGCGTGGAGGTATATTTTTTTGTTGTAATCACATAAATCCTTACCCCGAGATCCCCCCTCCTGCGAGAGGTGTAGTGGTGTAGCATTTCAATTTTTAGGTTAAAGCGACACCGACGCGGCGTGCGGGTGCATCCCACGCCTCCCCGCTCGCCCTCGTCTCCGGCCGAGATCAGCGTCTTCACGCTAATCAGGTGAGCTACTGAACACCACTCATTGTTGGGATTTAATTGCTTAGTTTAGTATTGCTTTTAGTTACTCCGTCGGTGGTGAGAGAGTGACCGGTCCCAAATTGCCATCAAATTGAGTGACCACCGCGGGATGAGTTGTGAGAGCAACCACTTAACCCACGCCCTTGGCGTGCCGGCCACCCATGAATTGGGCATCCCTGGCCCATTTGGGGTCCTCCATAAGCTAGCCAACCATTGGAGTATCAAGGTCCCGACTCGGACCCTCTCCGTCATCGCTAAGTCACCTACGGGCACTCGTGTGTGCTACGCGATCGTGTTCGTTAGTGTGAGTCCGCTGCTCAACTTGATTGCTTGCAATATAGGTCCATAGATGGTTTCACATCAGGAAGGTTGAATGACCTTCCATATTATCATCCGCTTGCATTTGTTGGTGCAAAAACCCTAAAGCTAATACTATGCACATCGAACATGGATATGGGTTGGGCCCCTCTCTCTATATATATGTATATGGGCTTGGCCCATTTAGGTATATATATATCTATATATATATATATATATATATATATATATATATATATATATGGGTTTTGGGCTTTTATAATTTTGGGTTCTTGTTTACATGTGTATGTAGAATGTGTTAAAGCCCCTTAAATGCATAAATATATATATAGCCTAATTATTTTTATCTATCCTTTTCCCACGCTTAATTCTTTTAGAATATATTTATTCCTTATTTTTATCCGAGGTCTTACACCCTCCCCCAATTAAAAGAATTTGGTCCTCAAATTCAATTGCGTGAATGGAGACATGGAGGGTATAGAGTACTTATAGTCTAGAATAATTCCGGATATCTCCTTCGCATAGATTCTTCAATTTCCCATGTAGCTTCTTGTTCCAAGCATTTGTTCCACTGCACTTTTACCATGGGAATGGTCTTGTTCCTTAAGACTCGGACCTCTCGATCAAGAATCTTCATTGGCTTTTGTTCGTAGGTGAGGTCCTTTTGCATCACTAAGTTATTATGATCAATGACGTGGAAAGGGTCGTGCACATATTTCTTCAGCATGGAAATGTGGAACACGTTGTGCACTTCCGACAGTTGTGGAGGCAAGGCGATGCGATAAGCTACTTCGCCCACTCTTTCCAGTACTTCGAATGGACCAATGAACCTTGGTGTAAGCTTACCTTTAACTCCGAACCTTCTTATACCTCGACCGGGTGAGACCTTGAGGTACACATGGTCTCCAACTTGGAACTCTAATGCCCTTCTTCTATTATCTGCATAAGATTTCTGCCTGGATTGTGCTACTTTGAGTCTCTCTCAGATAAGTTCAACCTTTTCTGTTGTGTTCCTTACCATATCTGGGCCTAGTACTTGCTTCTCGCCAACTTCATCCCAACATATTGGAGATCGGCAACTTCTGCCTACAATGCTTCAAATGGAGTCATCAGTATACTGGCTTGATAGCTGTTGTTGTATGCAAACTCGGTTAGGGGCAAATGATCATTCCAGCCTCCACCAAAGTCAATAACGCAAGCCCGTAACATGTCTTCAACTATTTGGTTTGTTCTCTCAGTCTGACCATCGGTCTGGGGATGAAAAGCAGTACTGAAGTTGAGGTTCATCCCCAAAGAGTGTTGTAGACCCTTCCAGAAATGAGAAGTGAAGCGAGGGTCTCGATCAGACACGATCGATGTTGGGACTCCATGCAATCTTACGATCTCCTTTATATATAATGCGGCTAAAACATCAACCGACCATCGACTTTTAATTGGCAAGAAATGTGCCGACTTGGTCAGTCGGTCGATGATCACCCAAATACCATCATGTCCGCCCCTAGATTTAGGCAATCCCCTAGGGAAATCCATACCAATTCCTTCCCATTTTCATTTGGGAATATCAAAGGGGTGTAACTTTCCGGCGGGTCTTTGGTGTTCCACTTTTACTTGTTGGCACGTGAGACAGCGAGACACAAAGTCCGCTACCGCCCTCTCCATGTTCGGCCACCAAAAAGTTCTTTTTAAATCTTTGTACATCTTAGTTACTCTAGGATGAATGGTATACCTAGAGCGATGAGATTCTTCTAGAATTTTCTTTTTCAACTCAGGACAGTCCGGAACACATGTCCTTTCATGAAACATCAGTCTATCATCAACCGCCAGCTTGAACTCGGTCCTTTGATCTAGGTTCTCTCTGATTTCAATCATTCCAGGATCTTTGTCTTGTAACTTCTTGATTTTGGATAGCAAGTCCGGATGCACACTCATGTGAGAGAGAGTAATACACCCGTCTTCTAGGTCTGTGCTTATATTTAATCTGGAGAATTCCTCTAATAGTTTCAATTCCTGTATCATACAGCTGGCTTGGAGGGCTCTCGGCTTTTGACTCAAGGCATCAGCTACCGAATTCCCTTTACCGGGGTGATACTGAATAGTGAAATCGAAGTCTTTTAAATATTCCAACCATCGACGTTGCCTCATATTAAGCTCCTTCTGAGAGAATAGATATTTGAGGCTCTTATGATCGGAGAACACTGTGAATTGCTCTCTGTAGAGGTAGTGTCTCTAGATCTTTAGTGCAAATACTACCGCGGCTAACTCCAAGTCATGCACCGGGTAGTTTTCTTCATGCTTTTTCAACTGCCTAGAAGAGTATGCAATAACTCTTCCCTGTTGCATTAATACACAACCGAGGCCAATACCGGAAGCATCGGTATAAACCTCGTACTTCTCTCCTTCAATAGGAAGGGCCAAGACTGGAGCAGTGGTCAAATGGTCCTTCAATGTTTGGAAGCTTAGTTCACATTCCTCATCCCACTCATATGGCACTTCCTTGCGAGTCAGCCTAGTGAGTGATACAGCAATCTTCGAGAAGTCCTTGATAAAGTGTCGGTAATAACCTGCTAGACCAAGGAAACTCCGAATTTCCGTTGCATTTGTTAGTCGTTCCCAATTCTTCACGGCTTCGACCTTCGCAGGATCTACAGAAATTCCATTCTTCGAGACTATATGGCCCAAGTAGGCCACTTCTTCTAGTCAGAACTCGCACTTGCTATATTTAGCATACAATTGATTATCCCTCAATATTTACAATTCTATCCTCAAATGTACTTCATGTTCTTCTTCAGACTTTGAATATATCAGTATGTCATCAATAAATACCACGACAAATTTGTCCAGATGTGGTCTAAAAATGCTATTCATAAGCTGCATAAAAGCTGTAGGGGCATTCGTTAGTCCAAATGGCATAACAGTAAATTCATAATGCACGTACCTGCTTCGAAATGTAGTTTTATGAATATCCTCGTCCTTGATCCTCAATTGGTGATAACCCGATCGAAGGTCAATTTTTTAGAAATACTTTGCTCCAGAAATCTGATCGAAGAGTTCATCAATCCTCGGCAGTGGATATTTATTCTTGATGGTGAGGTCGTTCAGCTGCCGATAATCGATGCACAGCCTCATCGATCCATCCTTCTTTTTAACGAATAGCACTGGTGCTCCCCATGGGGAAGTACTTGGTCTGATGAAACCCTTCTTCAATAATTCCATCAGCTGCTCCTTTAATTCCTTTAATTCTGCAGGGGACATTCTGTAGGGTACCTTGGATACAAGTCTGGCACCAGGAACAAGGTCTATGGTGAACGAGACTTCCCTCTCTGGTGCCAAACCATGTAAATCTTCTGGGAAAACATCGGGAAATTCCCGAGCTACTTGAATGTCTTCTAATCTGGCCACCTTAGGTTCCGTGGCAATTACAAATGCTAAGAATGCCTCGCATCCTTTGTTGATAAGCTTATGGGCTCGAAGAGCAGAGATGACTGGTGATCTCTTCCGGGGAGTAATATAAGTTGACCTCGGGTAATCCACAAAAGTTACTTTCCCATTTCGGCAGTCTACAGTTGCCCGATGTGTGGATAGCCAATCAGCACCTAGAATGACGTTGTACCCTTGTAGGTCTAAACATATCAGGTCGGCAGGTAGATTATGGCCTTTAACCATGACTTTACAGTTTGGGTAATGGAAAGTGACATCAGACTCATTCCCTAACGGGGTAGAAATCACTAAGTCTATCCATTCCAGTTCCATAGAGAATGAAGCAGCAAATTTCTTTGAAACAAAAGAATGTGTGGCGCCAGTATCAAACAGTACTTGAGCAGTTTTAGAGCAGATAGACAAAATACCTTCCACCAACCTACCCTCGGTTGGTTCCGTCTCTTGGAGAGCTTGTAGCCGTCCTTGCTTCTTTGTCGGACGCTTCTCTTCCTTTGTCTCCGGCTCACTTTGCTGGTTCATCATTGGACAGTCAGGAATACTGTGTTCCTGACTCCCACAACGAAGGCATGCTCCAAGCCTTCTCCAGCATTCCGCAGCCTGATGACCCGGCTTGTCACAATATTTACAATTCTCCTTCGGCGGTGCCGTGATGGAGAAAGGTTTGTTATTACCCTTCTTGAATTTCTTCTCCTTGGAGGGTTCGCCTCTATTATTGGTCCGCTTCTTGAAAGAAGGTTTAAAAGTGTTGGAGCTCGTGACATTCTCCCTTTTATCCTTACCACGGATTTTGTCAAACAACTTTGTGGCGTCTTCTAGTAGCTGGGAATGACGTACCATCTCTGAGTACACTTGAATATCCAAGGGAGCGAGCTGAGTGATATATTGGGGTCGTAATCCATTCAAGAACCTTCTTGCCTTCATCTTTTCTGTGCATACTAAGTGTGGTGCATATCTAGATAACCTGGAGAACTGGGCTTCGTAGTCGGCCACCGACAGGGATCGTTGCTTCAAGGCAGCAAATTCAGCGGCCTTCTTCTCCTGAACACGGTCGGAGAAATACTTGCTATTGAAGTGCTCAAAAAATTCGGCCCATGTAACATGATCTTCGAGTAAGGTGGCCTCGACGGACTCCCACCAAGCACGGGCGTCCTGTTCCAGTTGGAACGTGGCCAGAAGCACCTTTTCACCATCCGCGCATTGCATGACGCGGAAGATTCGCTCGATCTCCTTTATCCAATTCTCTGCATCCTCGGGGTTTGATGAACCTGCGAACCTCGGAGGGTTGAGATTTCTAAAACTCCAATGGAGGTCGCCAGCTCCATGCTGTGCCCCACCTTGAGCCACCTCTTGCAAGGCTTATGTCAGGCCCTGAACAGTTCGTTGCATCTCACGCCATTGTGCGTGTTCAGTAGCCATAATCCTACAAGGAGTTAACCTTAATTAGTTTCATGTTGAAATTTGTAGTCGGATGTCCTACAAGGACTTATACCCACGGCACTACCCATCCTCACAGTTTGGGGATAGACCTATCCTTGGACTTGGGTTTCCTAGGAATTTGAAATCCTAGACTCTGATACCACAAAAACTGTCACGCCCCGAGCGCGGAAGGAACCGGGGAAAAACGTTACTAGTTTATATCAATCATGTCAATTAGAGCAAGTAGAATTTCTACATCATAATAGAGTGCGCAATAAGATAGGAATTTCAAAATAACTAAGTGCTGATACCAAAAGTTAACACTTTAACCATGAATCAAAGTCACATAAACTCCAAGACTTAACATCACTAATCAGGCCCACAAGCCTTAAATATTACAACTCTTGACATAACAAAATATCTAACGACAAGACTCCAGGGAATAAACTAAAGATGACTCGACACGATAGAGTGCAGTAACATGACGCTTGCAGATTCTACGCTCGTCACTCTTGCTCCTGCCCATCCGAGTCTGAGTCAGGGTCCGTATTACCTGAAAAGTTTGGAGAAAATAACTTGGTGAGCGAACGCTCAATAGGAATTATATCTCAAGAACTAGCAATTAGTTTAAGTATTTACCTCTTCCAAATGAAAATGCAAGTCTAGCATGTCAATCATGTAAAATAGAACGCTATGGAATTGAACATGATAACGAGAGGAAATAACATGTACCATTGATCCAAGATAGGGAATTTCAAGTATTCAAGGCTTTCAAGTATTTGAAAAAGTACCAAGTATATCGATAATGTTTATCATGTCATGAGACAATGGCTATTATCAAGCAAGTACTTTGCCCGTTCTAGGTCACGCAAGTCATGTCAAGTCAATCAAGTCAAGCACGCGAGAGAGAGATAGATATATAGTGGAGTGTCATAGATTCAAGCAAGTACTTTGGTGCAATGCCACACCGTGATCAATATAACTCCCATGGGCACAAGTACTTTCGGGTGCTCCTCCCAGGACCAGATCGGGCCCTATATGCGCGGATATTGTTACATGTAATATCTAGACAACCACTTTAGTGATAGCCATGGAATTCCAAGAACAAACTCATGTAAGATATCAAGGTAGATTCGTGGATAGGTTCCACGGAATTCAAGGAAAGAACATTAGATGGACAATGTCAAAACCAACGAGAACCATAACATGTCGATAACCTGGGTAGAATCGGTACCTTAACTAGGTAGCCGTGATAACTTGAGTGGATGACTAAACCCGTCACCAATCAAGGGACATGAATCAAGCTGAGAGATTGACCCCCAACTTTTAGGGAACTCAATCCAGAACATCGCCTAGTGGAATGTCACCATTCCACCGGCTAGGAGTATTCTCTCCTAGACCAAGATGGCACCATGAGAGGGCGGGTTTACCACATGACGAGGCAATCAAAAAGGTACAAGGTTTTTAAGATACAACCAGTTCAGTCGGCCTTGAGGGAATCCAAGGCTACGAGGAGGCTTACGGAGGTCCCAATGACTAACTTGCCAGTCCGAAGGAACAGAATGTCCAACAGAGGACTCGTATGTCACCGAGAGTTGAAGGGTAATCGATAAAACACCAAAAACGTGGGACTATACTCACGGATTGGAATATAGTGCCATATATATATAGAAATCCACGGTTATAGGAAAACATGAAAAATTAGAAAATAGGGAATTGGCGCCTTAGCCAAAGTCACCAATTCAGTAAGTAGTGCCCTGGTCAGGGGCGCTATTTCACAAATTGAAGACTCTTCACGGAGTCTCTATTTCAATAGATATATATCTCAATATATATATCAATATACTTTTCTATATTGATTTCCAGTATTATGTAAATGACGCCTGGTCTAATGCCACGTTCTAGGAATATAGCGCCCTAGACAGGGTCGCTATTTCATCAATTGAAGACTCTGTACTGAGTCGCTAATTTCAATATAGATGTATGCATTAATATATATTCAAAATTTTTAGGATTTATTAATTGGCGACTTGGTCGCTGTCACCTTCTATGCATATAGTGTCCTAGACAGGTTCGCTATTTCAAAGAAACGATAGGGTGCAAGTTGTTATTTCCCTTTTCATCAAAATTGATTTATGAACAGTTGCATTTTTCTTATATAGAAATTTTACGACAACAAGTATATGGATAGGTCAAGAAAAATACCCGGATTCCAAAACTATGATCATGCATTAAATCAGATAGTTGGTTACATAGATATTAAATTTTTAACATGTGTACTTATTAAATCATATGGGAATTGACGACCGTGCATGGGGTCGTTAAAAGGAAATAGCGCCCTAGTAAGGGTCGCTATTTACTGTAAAATTTTAGAACTCGACAGAACACATCGATAATCTATATGCATGATATATATAGTTTTAATATATCATATTGGCTTCGTTACTTGAGAAATTAACTTCGTTTGGGCTACGAAACTTGAGAAAACCTACGTTTGTTAAAGATCGGGGTGATGACATGTGAAGACTTTTGATGAATACGGTACTCTGTTTCCTTGCGCAGGAACAGGGGATGGAGAGGATGAAGAACAGACCAATCTACAGTAGGTGGAAGAAGAAGGAGGAAGAAGATGATGGAGGCTCCCCCTTCTCACGTCTGCCAACAGGATAAAGAAGAAGATGCTCGCCCCTTCACGTTGCAGTCAGCAGGAAGAAGAGGAAGAAGCCCACCCTTCGAACGCCGTAATTTGCTTTGGCACGTTTGAGGGCATGCTTATATATAGGAGTATGGGATTTCCATAGGTTCGAAAGCTGCTAATAGAAGGTTGAATGACCTTCCATATTATCAGCCGCTTGCATTTGTTGGTGCAAAAACCCTAAAGCTAATACTATGCACGTCGAACATGGATATGGGTTGGGCCTCTCTCTATATATATATATGTATATGGGCTTGGCCCATTTAGTTATATATATATATATATATATATATATATATATATATATATGTATATATATATATATGGGTTTTGGGCTTTTATAATTTTGGGTTCTTGTTTACATGTGTATGTAGAATGTGTTAAAGCCCCTTAAATGCATTAATATATATATAGCCTAATTATTTTTATCTATCCTTTTCCCACACTTAATTCATTTAGAATATATTTATTCCTTATTTTTATCCGAGGTCTTACAAAGGCAAAGCTAAAGAGCAAGACTTTAAGTAGGTCTCCCTGTCTGGTTCCAAGCAAGACATATCGCCACCATGGGTAAGGCATCAAACCACGCATATTTCTTTGGATGCCAATCTGAGTATACCAGTATACCAAGAGCTGCCACCTGAGGTCATCGAACAGGTGATTAACGCTACCTTCCAAATACAACAAGCAGAAGGTGCTTAGATCAAAATTAAGGCAAAGAAAAGAGGTTGACCTCACTCTACCAATACACCAGCTTTGAGATATCCCCATGGGGATTTGTCAACTCCGGCTCCAACACCAATTTCTCCTACCTCGCTAGAGGTGGCCATCGCCAAGAAACAAGAGATAAATAAGAGGAAGAACCTCAAGAGATGACTTAAGAAGCAAGCTAAGCAAGCAGTTGCTTTACAGTCTCTGGCTGAGCTAACGCCTCTCTAGAGGCTACAAAAGCTTATCGATGACCTAGAGGAATACATCCCCCCTCGTCCCACTTGATGGCTACATCTCGTGGGAAGAAATGCAAAAGTGAGCCTGCCTTAGAAATTGGGCCAAGAAATGATCCAAAAAATCAAGAATGGCGAAAGGCTCCTCATTCCCGACAAACTCTCCTAGTTTTATAATGATAAGGAGATCACCATAGAGTAGTTAGAAGAGATGCTCCGAGGTTGCACCTGCAACATAGTGGTGATCCCACCCCTGACAACATCAACGCTTCTCGCCGAGGCGAGCCAGTGGCCTCTCGGACAAGACAAAGAGCCACCACCCCATTAGGGCTACAACAGACACCTAAAAGTATAGGTCACAACTGAGGCCTTGGCCGGGGATGCGATAGTGGGCATGGAAGAATGACCAAACAACCCCGCTCCCCACCCAATTTCGACCTAGAACGGATCATCCTCTTTCGAGGGGAAGAGCCAGCCCCCATTCTAGAGGTGGAGATTCAGAATGGTCCGAGTATTTTTGACCCCTCCGATGATGAGAAGGCCACTACCAGTGTTCCAGTCCCTACTCCAGCTCTAGTTATGATCGACGACCAAGCAGGTCCATCTGGTAAGGATGACCCAGCACGCCAACCACCTTCAGAAGAGCCACCTTTGGCGTCTCTATTACAGGAGTCCACAGGAGATAAAGATCAGTCCGATCCCAATGGCAAAGGCAAGGTAGTGCAACTTCTTAACGAGGAGGAATGCAATAGCTCGCACAAGGCTCTGCCTGACATATTACCCTCATTGGAGGACACTCATGCTCGAGCTGACCGGGAAGTCCTCCACCAAATGAAACGGTTTCCCGCCAATAATACTATTTGGGAAGCCATTGCCTAGAGTAAAGAGCTGCTAGAAGCTCTCATCAAAATATTCCAAGAGCCAGAAGTTTATGAAGCACATGCTACAAAAATGAAGGAAGCAACATATGAAGCCTTCGCAGCGACTATTACATTTACGTAAAAGGACATGTTATTGTCCTCCCTGTGTCACAACCGCCCTCTCTACATGTGAGGGAAGATCAATAGTCATGAGATGAATTGGATCCTAGTGAACGTCGGTGCTACTGTTAACATCATGCCGCTGAAGACTTTTTAATGGGGACATGAGAGCTCAAGATCGACGATGGAGGACACGCCACTCTACTCTAGCTTAGTGATAGTGTGGAGTCTTAGCATTTTTTAGACCTGATTTGATATATTTTGGAGTCTTTTGTAGGCCATTTAAGGGCCATATGGATTATGGGTCATTAGGAGTCTAAATTGAGGGACTTTGGTTGTTTTGTGTGCATGGAGCCCAATTGGGCCAATATGGGCTAGCTGCCCCCCTCCTTTCTCTCCTCCTCCCTTTCTCCCTTATAATAAATGTCTTGGGTTATAAAAGTCAAGGGAGAGGATTATGGAAGAGGAGTCCAAGGAGGTAGGTAGCCCACTAGGTTTGAATTTTGGGCACCCCCTCCCCGTTTTTCTCCCTTCTATGCAATCACGTGGGAAGACTACAAAGGAGATTAGCATAGCATAAGAGTCTTGTATTTGGCTTTTGAAAGAAATGAAGATCTGAAGTTTTTGTGGAGAGAACTCCCTTGGTGGCTGTGCCCCCCCTCTTCTTCCTTGTGCCTACGACGGGCCATCCCGGGGGGAGACGTCGTAGATCTAAGGGGTGACACACCCCTATAGTATCCCTTTCTACTGTTGCTCTGCCACTCCTCGCCACACCTCTTCATCTTCCTCTCACTGCGTGTCCCTCTCCACATCCTATCCCTGTAGGACCTTCTCAGCCTATAACCAGATCCGACCCCTCTGTTTTGGGATTTACCTCGGTGATCCTGCTGCTTAGGAGGACCTTCCCTTCCCCAGGAGTCGTTCTACTCCAAGTTCTCTTTGCAACAGGACTGATCTCGTCACCATCCGCCTCTAGACCTGGCCATCGTGAGCATTCTCGTCTGACTGCACCGATCTACATCGCCAGACGCGCGACGGGACGAGGTCTCTGCTGCGACCTTGTTCTCAGAGGCCCTACTGGAAGCGATCACCGAATTCCACCCCTCAGGCATTCTACTTCAAGTCCTCTTCGTGACAAGGATAGGTTTGGCGGCCTTCTGCCTACGGATCCACCCCGACGAGCTGATCTCGCTGGGCTGCGCAACTTGCCTAGACAGATCTAATCTGAGGATGACCTCCCTGTTGTAGTAAGCCTCCTCACCGTCTTTCTTTGAGTTAGGGTTGGGCCTTCTACGACATGGATTTGTGACCAACCCTCTTCGTAACGAGTGGTCACCCGCCCCAATCTGACGTCGTATCAGGCCGTGTCGACATTTTTTATCAGACTACGTAGTCCGCCCAACCTGCTCGACCAAGGACGATCCTCATGCTTGTGAACTCCCTCCACACTCCCCTGTGTTGAGTTTGGGCCTGATTTTTAGTGAGCCGATACATCTACATGTCCTCTTCACAGAAAGAGCTCACCCGCCCCAATCTGACATCTGGGCTGGTCGTGGCATTCGTTTCTATGGGACTACGCCAGTCTGCTTTGGCACGTTCACAGACCTGGCCTAGGACCAGATCCGACCATCACCCATACCTGAGGCCGCCTTGGTCTCAGACATGGACAGATTGAGTGCCGGGCCACCGCAGCTTGTTGGGGTGTCCCCACCTTCATCCAGTCTTAGTTTTGCTTGCGGATTCATCTGGGAGGTCACGGTTTCATGGTCCCTCTCCGGCTAGTTGTCTGCCCACTTACCCTACGTAGACCCAGTCTGCATCTGCCTGCCGTGAAAGACTCTCCCAGAAGGGACCCTATCAGCGGTCACCTGATCGCCGCCATCATGTGCTCTGCTTCCCTGCTTGTTAATTCAACTTCAGCTATATCTGTGGCGATTATCGCCGTTCCTCGACACCGTACGGCGATTCCGACTGGCTTACTGTCCCTACACGATATAACAGAGTTCAGTCCGGACCAGCAACCCACCTTCGGCCCCGACGTGTCCTCGACTTGCTGCCCATCAACTTGACCATGACGACCCCGGATCTCTATTTGTAGGCTTTTACCTCCCAACGAGGAGTGGGCAATTTGGGCCAGATCTGTACTATTTTGGTTGCACTTGCACCGGGGTTGCGTGCCTCAGCTGTGGTTATCTTCCCCATGAAGTCCTGAGATTAAATGGCACCCAAGAGGGTGGTGAATTGGGTGTTGGTAGAATTAATCAATCTTTTTCGCCTTTTATATAAATATGCAATAGGAAGCTAAAATGAGAAACAGAACTAACAAAAGCCAACAGATAAGGCAAAATCTATAAGGTGATAAAGGATTATGCAAGATAAACGAGAATAAAAACTGAACTGAAAAGCACACTTACGATTTGCACAGAAGGGGGATAGAGGAAAAGGAACAAACCACACTGAGACAACGATTTTTAGGTGGTTCGGATGCCACAACGGCAACCTACGTCCACCCCTCACGGACAGTGAGGAACCACACACTATCTTGTAAGAAGTTACAATATCAACCACACACAACACTCACACACTGGGAAGGAGGGTTCCCACGAAGGTGTAAGAACACCTTAATACACACACAACTCCAACAAAGAACACACAACCACACACACACACGGATCTAGGAAGATCCACACACTCTGAAATGTTTAACGATTACAAGAATCACAGATGAAGCTTAAGAGAACAAAATGAATTTAAAACATAAGAAAAGAATCTTGATTTGCTCCCCCTTAATGGATGATTGGATGCTTTTGATGCAGCTTGAATACTTGGGCTGATTTTCACTTGACTGGATGAAGAAGGATGAAGGACTTTTCTCGGAGCACTATTCACGTCTACAGTGCCGGATCCCTTCTCTTCCTCTTGGTAGCCCCCTTGATCCACCTTGAGCATTAGGGTTTTCTTCACCCTCTTGTATAAGTTTTATAGGCTTAGAATGGTCCATGGACTCCCCCAGACCAGATCCACAATTTCTGGAGGGATTGAGTGCTTAGGGATTAAATAATACCAAGTGGAAAGGCTTCCCTCGAAGTGACAAAAAGTCAGCAATATTGGGCAGCTCGGGGCTGGCGGTCGACCTGTAGGGGCTGGCGGTCGACCGCCACTGAGAAACCTGTAGGTGGCCGGTCCCTGGGAATTCCGGTCGACCGGGATTGGAGGGGCGGTCGAACGCCACTGTGACAGACTGTATAGAATTGCATTCTGTTATTTCAGGTCGACCGGAGTCATGCTGGAGGTTGACCGGACTGTCAAAAACCTGAAAAATAAAGAGTTTAGCCCAGAGAACCATATCCACAAGACCGAGGCATGAATTGGATGCATGTTTATAGGTAATTTCAAGTTCATTTGAGATCTTAGAAAACCATTCGGAAGGCTAAA
Source organism: Amorphophallus konjac (assembly GCA_022559845.1). Lineage (NCBI taxonomy): Eukaryota > Viridiplantae > Streptophyta > Magnoliopsida > Alismatales > Araceae > Amorphophallus > Amorphophallus konjac. The sequence continues at coordinate 87,144,348 of CM040127.1, read as the reverse complement.
ACCTTAAGCAAAGGCCTGAAGAGTTCCGACCTAGAAGGCTTATGAAAATCACTTAGGTTATTAGTTCCAAGCATGTGAGCAACCATATGTCCTTGGTTTTGTTATCATCAAAAACATCGAGATATATATACAACAATCTCCCCCTTTTTGATGATGACAAAACTCTAGGGCATTAAAACCAAAGTTCATGTTACAAGGAAATTCAATTCGGATGTAGTGCTAGAAGAGTCAATATACAAGGTAGCATATACCACCCAACCACTTGATTGGTAGCAAGAGTATGAAATGAGACACAAATACCAACCATCTGAATTCAAACACCAGTACTTTCAATTCATCATTTTTCATTACAAGGTACATTAGTGCGAGAGTGAATGCACGACTCTAATACCAAAGAGTAAACAAAAGACTAACACTACGACAGCCCTCACATGTGACATGCAAGCAAGCAACACAACCACACAACGACAACGACATACAAGTAGATAATAAACCTGCCCTACTACTTCTCCCCCTTTGTCAACAGCAAAAAGGGATAGGATAGATGAAGGAGGGACTCAAGCAACACTAGACCAAAAGAGAACATGCTAGAGGTGAAAACAAAACAAATCCTCATGGAGCATTTTCAGGAGGTGGCTGATCTGCTGGAGGTGTAGGTGGAAGGCCAAGGTGCCGACGAATGTCACCAAGATGGTGATCTTGACTATGAAGAAGATCAAGAATATGACCAATGGATTCATCACGAGCTACATCCCGGCACCGCATGCCAAGAAGGGAGAGGTGCATGAGGCTAAAGGATTGGCCAGACGCATCTAAATCCGCTCGGAAGGAAGTCATGTGTGTGGTGAGAGTGGCCATTTGAGTAGAGAGAGAGTCCAAGGCAGTAGAGAAGGTGTCCATGCGCCCGGATATGGTGTCAAACGTAGTGCCCATGGTGTCCCCAAAGGTAGAGAGATGATCCCCAAGGGTATCCACACGAGTCTCCAAGCCGGTAAGCCACCCGTCAAGAGCCTCATAGTCCACCGAAGGGCGCTGTTCGGCCCCTTGAGTGGAAGATTCCCCATGGTGAAACTGAGGAGGAGGAGGCATCTCAAAATCCTGGTGAAAAGGAGATGGTGGAGGAGGTTGCTCCTCAACTGGAACTGGAGGGGGGATATCCCCTTCGCCCTGCTGCTGTGCTGGTCCTTCTTCTTCCTCACTGATTTCATCGTCCCCATAAATCGGAATGTCCCGCACAAGCTCACCGTCGGGACCAAAGTAGTAGCCAAAATCTGTGAAAATTTTATGCTTGTTGTATACATCATCCTGCCTAACATATATGAACTGCTCATTTGCCACATTTATCCCGGCATGAATGAAGACACCGGTCAACTGCGAACCATATGGAAGAGAGCGCTGAAGGTAGGTACGATAGGTGCTAATCAGATCTGTCATGAGCCGACCCATATTGATTTGAATTCCATTCATGACATGATAGAATAAGAATCTCTGAACTTATGTAACCTCATCCCGACCGCCCACCTTGGGATAAATCAATGATGTAAACATGTGATGCAGGACCCGTTGCAGAGGAGGAAAATGATTGGCATTCAGCTTGATCAGATTACTCACACCGTGCACATACTCACAGTTGGTCATAATAGTAAATGTAGCTGGAACTTCACCAAAACCATATGCCCTATCTGTACCCATGGCGGATACTCCTAGGGCCTTCTGAAATAATTCTGGAGTGATGTGAAGCTCCACACCCTCAACTGTGGTATATAACTGTTCATTCCTTAGAACCAAGTACCCGTAGAACTGCTGTACCAAGCGAGGATAATATCTGTTGTACCGGGTAACAAAATCCATCCAACCGTACTGAACCTCAAATAGAGCACACAAGTCTGGAAGGATCTCATTCACCTCATGGAAGCCGACCAAGCGAGGGTTGATGATAGGACGTGGAGGGAGAGGTACTCGAGGTAGAGGAGGAGCTTGCTGAGATGGAGGAGCCGGGGCCGCTTGCCGTTGACGGCTAGCTTCTCCTTGGGCAGAGCGCCGAGAACTCCGTCTTGGCGGCATCCCGAACTCAAAAAACCCACCGGGAAACCCTTGAACAATCGATCTCAACCCTGGGAATGTGGATGGAGCACAAGGGACACTTCTAGGGCTTGGAGCAACCTTTCCTCAGAGAAGAAGCTGAGAGGGATCTCCACGAACGCACAAACGACCGTATGGAGAAAGTCCCGAAGTGAGACAGAACGACCGAATCAATGTACGGGTGGAGGAGGAAGGGTTGTGGATGCTTGGATGGTGGAGATGAGGAGTGCTATGGTTGGAGTTTGGTGGAGGAGAGTGAGTGGAAGGAAAAGAGAGAGGTAAAAGGAGAAACAAGACCCATATAAGAAGGGTCGGTTGACCCTTAAGTCGGGTCGGTCCGCCGCCGGTGGTCGACCGGCGCGGGCCTGGCGGTCAACCGCCAGGACCAAAAAACCCCAATTTTTGATTTTTCCCTCTTTTTTTGTTTTGTTTCTTTTTTTTTATTTAGGGGATAGCCAATGGACTGCCTGAGTGGGGCCACCAACATGACATAGGAAGTTTATGGAGAAGAAGATGTATATAAGATAGGAGGTTCTGATTTACCCTAGGTAGTACCTTTAGTACTAGCAACACTGAGTCCACAGATGTTTGTGATCAAGGAATATTTGGCCATAGAAGTATTATTCAAGAAGGGCTGAATATAAGTAGTTACAACCAAGCATACAAGATGAGTAAGGGCACAAGAAAAGAAGAAGCAAAATGCATGTTTTCTACCCTTGATGCACATGATTTTTCTACAAATGCAACTCTATACCTTAGATGCAAACCTATGAATGTATGCTCTCACCCTTGCACATCCCAAGTTCTCTTCTTATCTTATTAAATTGATCCTGGTTTAGGGGTTTGGTGAAAATGTCAGCTAGCTGATTGTGTGTGTCGATGAAGTACAATTCAAAGACCCCTTTTCCTACATGATCCCTCAGAAAGTGATGACGAATATCTATATGTTTGGTCCTTGAGTGTTGAACATGATTTTTTGACAAATTAATTGCACTAGTGTTGTCACACAGAATTGGAACAGTTTTCATTTCAACATCTAAATCAAGCAGTTGATTTTTGATCCAAAGTACTTGGGCTCCACAACTTCTGGCGGCTACATATTCAGCCTCGACCGTTGAGAGGGCTTTTGAATGTTGTTTCTTAGAGGCCCATGAGACTAGGCAACCACCAAGAAACTGACAGTACCCACTTGTACTTTTACGATCGACAATGCATCCAACATAATCCTCATCGGTATAGGCAATTAAATCAAAGGAACCACCGATAGGAAACCACACGCCAAAGTCTATTGAGCCAATGAGATATCTAAAAATGCGTTTCACAGCTGATAAATGAGATTCCTTGGGGCATGACTGAAAGCGGGCACAAAGACATACACTGAATTGAATGTCAGGGAGACATGATGTAAGGTATAGTAGTGATCCGATCATACCTCGAAACAGTGTAGGATCTATTGTTTTACCATTTTCATCTTTTTCCAGCTTTGTGGTGGTAGCCATGGGAGTTGATATAGGTTTTGCTTCCGCCATCCCGTATTTCTTTAACAATTCCATCGTGTACTTTGCTTGACTTATGAAAATGCACTCAGAAGTCTGCTTCACCTGCAATCCAAGAAAGAAGTTTAGCTCCCCTATTGAGCTCATCTCAAATTCTCCTTGCATAATTTCTGCAAATTCATCGCATAAGGCATTGTTAGTAGCTCTAAAAATAATGTCATCCACATACACTTGAACTACTAAAATGTCTTTACCTGATTTCTTCTTGAAGAGTGTTTGATCAACCTTACCTCTCTTAAACCCATTTTCAACCAGAAATGAGGTAAGCTGCTCATACCACGCCCTTGGTGCTTGCTTTAGTCCGTACAGGGCCTTTTGGAGCTTGTATACATGTTGTGGATGTTTGGAGTCTTCAAAGCCTGGAGGCTGCTCTACAAAAACATCCTCCTTGATATAGCCATTAAGGAATGCAGATTTAACATCCATTTAAAATAGCTTAAAGTTCAAGGAGCAAGCATAGGACAACAAGATCCGGACTGCTTCAAGTCTCGCAACCGGTGAAAAAGACTCATCAAAGTCAATACCCATCTCCTGACTATACCCCTTGGCAACAAGCCGAGCCTTATTCCTCACAACCAATCCCGCATCATTTAGTTTATTTCTGAAAACCCAACGAGTTTCAATAGTGAGATGGTTCTTAGGACGCGGTATGAGAGTCCACACCTCGTTTCTTTCAAACTGGTGCAGTTCTTCATGCATAGCCTGAATCCAGGATTCATTTTGAAGAGCTTCATGAATGTCCTTGGGTTCTTCTTGAGAAAGTAGAGCCATCAAATCCTCCTCTTCCACCTGCCTCAGAGAGGACCTTGTTTTTACCCCATCCTCCAAGTTACCTATGATGTTCACAGCAGGATGATCCTTTAGAAATGTGGAAGAACTGGGCAAGTCAGGATGCTGCACTTATGGTTCTTGCAGTGTCTCAATTGTAGGATCCTCATCTTCCTCATTTTTGCTTGATGTTGCCTTCAATGGTTCATCCTTAGCTTGGACATTTGATGAGTTCTTAGGATCTTCATCTGCATCCAAGGTGGAAGAAATTTGATTTGTCAGTTTTGATTTGGATTCATCAAAAATAACATGAGGACTTTCTTCAACAACCAAAGTCCTTTTGTTGAATAATCGGTAAGCTCTAGAATTGACTGCATAACCTAGAAAGATTCCTTTGTCACTCTTTTCGTCAAACTTACCAAGGTTGGACTTACCATTGTTCAAAATGTAGCATGGGCATCCAAAGGATTTAAGATGGGCAATGTTTGGTTTCTTATCCTTGTAGAGCTTATATGGAGTTTTCTTCAGAATGAGCCTTACCATTGCCATGTTGATGATGTAGCATGCTGTACTCACCGCTTCAGCCCAAAAATACTTAGGTAGGGAATTCTCACTGAGCATGGTCCGGGCCATGTCTATCAACGTTCTGTTCTTCCTCTCCACTACTCCATTTTGCTGAGGCGTCCTTGGTGACGAGAAATTGTGTGTGTACCCCTGCTCTTCACAGAAAATGTTGAATTCATGATTTTCAAATTCACCACCATGATCACTCTGGATGGTGGTAATGAGGTAACCTCTTTCATTTTGGATTTTTCTGCAAAACACTTGAAACTCTGTCAGGGCATCACTTTTATTAGCTAAGAATAACACCCATGTGAATCTGGAAAAATCATCGACAATCACAAAACCATAGGTTTTTCCTCCTAGGCTAGATGTTCTAGTTGGACCAAAAAGATCAATATGCAGTAATTCTAAAGGCCTAGCGGATGAAACAATGTTCTTATTTTTGAAAGAAGTTCGTGTTTGTTTGCCTTTTGTGCAAGCTTCACAGATTCTATCACTCTCAAATTTTAATTTTGGTAGTCCATTCACCAAGTCATGTCTAGACAACTTAGAGATTACTCCAAAACTAAGATGACCCAACCTTCGGTGCCATAACCAAGCATTTTCATGATTGTTCGCAACCAGGCAGAGATCATCGCACGAAACATTATCAATATCAATAGTATAGACATTGTTATTCCTTTTTCCAAGACATTTGATCTCATTTGTGTTTTTGTTCAAGACAATGCAGTGAATTCATCAAAAGCAACTTTTAAACCCTTATCGCACAATTTACTTATGCTTAGCAAGTTATGATTTAGACCTTTCACCAAAAGCACATTTTCAATAAGAATTTCAGAATTCTTACCAATGTTGCCAATCCCAACGATTTTACCTTTGTCTTGACCTCCAAAGACTACTGACCCTCCATCCTTGTCTTGCAGTGTAGAGAACACTTTTTGGTCCCCTGTCATATGCCTTGAGCAGCCGCTGTCCAAGTACCATTTGCTCCCCCTGGCTTTAAGACATATCTACAAGAAGAGAAATTCTCATGCAATTATTTTTGGTACCCAAACAAGTTTGGGTCCATAGGAGTTAGTCCAACTTCTTACGGGTGTTCTCTTTGTCCATAGAACATGATATTTAGGTTTGCTTTGTCTAAACCAGCAGTTGGAAATCACATGACCAAATCTACCACAATGAAAGTAATTAGCATGTGAAAAAGTTCTTTGATATCTGTGTGGTTTAGGCTGAACATGTTGGGGTTTAGAATTAGAACATGAAGCATGATTATAGTCCTTTCCATGAATAAAGGATATGGTGATCTTAAGCTCAAAGGATTTTTTGTTTTGAGGTGTGTACCCCAAGCCTTCCTTTTGGAAGTTGACTTTAACCCCCAATAGGTTATCCAGGTTTTGTTTCCCCTTAACAAACCTAGTCAAGGTGAACTGAAGTTCAGCAACTTTTTCACTCAAAATCCCATTTCTCCTTTCGAGTTCTCAATTAGTGGATTTCAGAGTTTGTTCTTCAATTTTGATCCTTTCACATGCTTCCTCCATGTCAGTTATTTTGCATGATAGTTCCTTTTTGGTTTTATCACAGCCTAAAATTATTTGCAGTAGACTTTCCTTTTCTTCCGTAGCCTCAAACCATTCCTGTTCCAGTTTCTCAAATTTGGCAAAGATATCTTCACGTGATAAATCATCTAGTTTCTTTTTAAGAGTTTTATTTTCAGATCTGATTTTCTTGTACTTAGTGTACAACTTTTCATATTCAGATTCCCATTGTTCATTGGAAATGAATTCAGGGTCAGAATTTACCTCCGTGGATTCATCCTCATGTGCCATGAGGCACAAGCTTTCCACAAGTTCTTGAATCTCTTCATCATATGGTTCATCTTCTTCGTCGCTCCAAGTGGCGACCATGGCTTTGGGTTTCACGAAGTTATCCTTCTTGAATTTCTTCTTTAGATCTGGACATTCACCTCTCATGTGCCCAGGCTTCTTGCATTCGTAGCATATGATGCTACTTGGCTTGCTCGATTCGCCTTTGGTTTGCGTGGGCCTTCTTTGCCCCTTTCTGAAGTTTCCCTGAAAGTTTCTCTTCTTCCTTAGAAATTTTCTCACTTGGCGAGTTATCATCGCCAATTCTTCTTCTTCATTGCTCCCGTCACTTGATTCACCTTCTTGAAATTCATCATCGGATTGATGAGCTTTCAGTCCAATGACCTTTTTCTTTTTGATGTCTTCATCAACTGTTCTCTTTATATTTATCTCATAGGTCATGAGTGACCCTATGAGTTCATCCAAGGTAAGAGTTGACAGGTTCTTTGAGTCTTCAATAACCGTGGCCTTTGTGTGCCAAGCTGACGGTAGGGACCTTAACACCTTCCTCACAAGGTCAGAATTTGAGTATTCCTTCCCGAGACTTTTGAGACCATTTGTAATCTCTGTTAACCTTGCAAACATCTCGGAGATGGTTTCTTCAGGTTTCATTTTGAATAGCTCATAGTCAGTGACTAGGAGATTTGCCTTGGTTTCCTTGACCTCTGAAGTTCCCTCGTATATGAGTCGCAGCTTGTCCCATATTTCTTTGGCTGAGCTACACATAGAAACACGAGAGAATTCATTAGGGTGTATCGCACATTGCATAATATTCATGGCATTAAAATTAGTAGTGCATTTCTTAATTTCCTCGGGTGTCCATTTTTCTTCATCATCCCCGAGTTTATGAGGACCCTTGTCCACAACTCTCCAAACTTCGTACTCTTGAGCCCTTAGAAAAACATGCATTCTATTTTTTCCAGTAGGAGTAGTTAGAACCATCAAAAAATAGAGGACGGTTGATGGAATGACCCTCGGGTATCATACCCTTGTTTGCCATTTAATCGGATCTTGCTCTAGATCGTTAGATCTGTGAAATGAAGAGCCTTAGCTCTGATACCAATTGAAGTCCCGAGATTAAATGGCACCCAAGAGGGGGGTGAATTGGGTGTTGGTAGAATTAATCAATCTTTTTCACCTTTTAAATAAAATATGTGATAGGAAGCTAAAATGAGAAACAGAACTAACAAAAGCCAACAGATAAGGCAAAATCTATAAGGTGATAAAGGATTATGCAAGATAAACAAGAATAAAAACCGAACTGAAAAGCACACTTACGATTTACACAGAAGGGGGATAGAGGAAAAGGAATAAACCACACTGAGACAGTAATTTTTAGGTGGTTCGGATGCCACAACGGCAACCTACGTCCACCCCTCACGGACAGTGAGGAACCACACACTATCTTGTAAGAAGTTACAAGATCAACCACACACAACACTCACACACTGGGAAGGAGGGTTCCCACGAAGGTGTCAGAACACCTTAATACACACACAACTCTAATGAAGAACACACAACCACACACACACACGGATCTAGGAAAATCCACACACTCTGAAATGTTTAACGATTACAAGAATCACAGATGAAGCTTAAGAGAACAAAATGAATTTAAAACATAAGAGAAGAATCTTGATTTGCTCCCCCTTAATGGATAATTGGATGCTTTTGATGCAGCTTGAATACTTGGGCTAATTTTCACTTGACTAGATGAAGAAGGATGAAGAACTTTTCTCGGAGCACTGTTCACGTCTACAGTGCCGGATCCCTTCTCTTCCTCTTGGCAGCCCCCTTGATCCACCTTGAGCATTAGGGTTTTTTTCACCCTCTTGTATAAGTTTTATAGGCTTAGAATGGTCCATGGACACCCCCAGACCAGATCCACAATTTCTGGAGGGATTGAGTGCTTAGGGATTAAATAATACCAAGTGGAAAGGCTTCCCTCAAAGTGACAAAAAGTCAGCAATATTGGGCAGCTCGGGGCTGGCGGTCGACCTGTAGGTGCTGGCGGTCGACCGCCACTGAGAAACCTGCAGGTGGCCGGTCTCTGGGAATTTCGGTCGATCGGGATTGGAGGGGCGGTCGACCGCCATTGTGACAGACTGTATAGAATTGCATTCTGTTATTTCAGGTTGGCCGGAGTCATGCTGGAGATTGACCGAACTGTCAAAAACCTGAAAAATAAAGAGTTTAGCCTAGAGAACCATATCCACAAGATCGAGGCATGAATCGGATGCATATTTATAGGTAATTTCAAGTTCATTTGAGATCTTAGAAAACCATTCGGAAGGCTAAAACCTTAAGCAAAGGCATGAAGAGTTCCGACCTAGAAGGCTTATGAAAATCACTTAGGTTATTAGTTCCAAGAATGTGAGCAACCATATGTCCTTGGTTTTGTTATCATCAAAAACATCGAGATATATATACAACACCCCATGCACTAGCGTGGAGGTATGCATTCCACTCCCTCACTTTCACTTTACTCATTCCGTATATGAGCTTATATCTGTTTTTGATGTGAGTGTGTGTTAGGTATCTAGCCTGTAAAATTCTATCACTGCTGGTGTGCATGAGCGTGACCTGTCCCGTAGTCTTCCTCCGGACTACGAGTGAGAGCAACCACCCTTGACGCTGGCGATTCCTCAACCGCACAGATCCCACGTTTCCCTTGCTAGGGACGACTGTGCACCATGGCTTCTCGTTAGTAGCGTGTTCAGCCCCTGAGTCCTCACTGGAGCCGGGCCTTAGGCCGCTCCCCTTGGTGCGCCCTTGCTGATCGCATCTTCATCTAGAGTAAGAAGTCGTTGCATTGTCTATGGAGCCGCGTCGTCCTGCATCAATTTGGTATCAGAACATGGTTAGGGTCTAAGGTAGTCTTGTATTAGTGTTGCACTCTACACTCCCATCAATTTGTCACCCCATTGCATGCCCACCCGTAGAGGAACCGATTTCCATCCCTCTACACCTATGGCCGACCCTCGTGCCGAAGTCCCCGAGGACCCTTCTTTGGTCGAAGCTGTGCACACCCTGATGGATAGGGTGGCTGAGTTAGGTCAGAACTCTCGAGAGCATCTAGGCCGTGTCAAGGGTAGGTTAAAAGCCATAGAGGATAAGGTGGATGGCTCCGACTGATCTCTCCACGGTTTATTTGCACATCTCGTCGCCCTTGAGAGAGCATCGTTGGGTGGGAACCCTGGGCCAACAGACACCCATCCTGGGCCGATGCAGCAGCCCATGGCCCCTAGGGTTCATGGGGATGAGGACCGGAGGCTTAGAGCCCGTGATTATTGATAAGAATAGATGGATGCTCTGATACCAACAGATGAGTCCAAGACGCGATCTAGAGGGGGGTGAATATATCGATCACCCAATAAAACTTACTACAGCAAGAACAGTTGCGGAATAAAAACAAATTGTTGTAGGACGAAGAAGAACAATTAAACGCAATCGAACTGTAGCAAGTCTAGAAGATCAGCACAAAGGTAGTTTTAAGCATTCATCTACTGAGCGGTGAAACTAAATAGAGATGAGCACAAACCACAAGGCAATCACACAGTAGATGATGAATTTTTAAGGTGGTTCGACCTCAAATCCGAGGTCTACGTCCACCCCACACTCCAACCAGAGTGTGTTTTCTCACTGATGCACATCTTAACCTACTGATCCATAGCTTTGGGGTAAAAACCCTACAGACCGCTGGGCCTTACAGCTTACGCGGACCAGAGGAGTCCTCCTCTGCAACTGTAGGGGAATTACAGCTTCACCCGACCAGAGGATACCACACCTCTGCAACCGCTGGGGAATTACAACTGCACCCGACTAGAGGATACCACACCTCTGCAACCGCTGAGGAATTATAGCTTAACCCCTGCTGACAAATAGCTTTAACAAGAGTTTCAAAAATGAAAAAAAAAACAGGACGAAGAATCAAAACCCACGAAGGGAATGTAGCTCAACAATGAGCAAAATCAGTTCCGGTTCTGAACCAGAAAACTGATGAACAAAACATTCTTAGACTTTTAAAGCTTCCACTCTCAAACTATCTTCTTCTTTCAAATCTACTCTCACTCTTCTTCTTCTCTCTAGATCGTGCTGCCTCTAGCTCTTTCTTCTTTTTTCTCTTAATATCTCGATCATGATCTGTCTTCACTTGAAGGAGAATCTCCTTATTTATATGAAGCAGCAGTGAGATAGGGCATGTGCTTGCCACAATTCCCGCCCAAAAGCCTTATTCATATCTAGAGTTGTTTGGCCACGTGGTAGCATCCTGGCACCCCCTCCATTCTTGGATCACGTGTCATTCTTAAACTCCTCGAGCAGATCTCCTGTCAAAATCAGACTTAGTGTCAGTTTGAAACAATCTGAAAGATAGTAGAAAGATACACGGAGTTAATTAGAGCTTTGAACTACATGTGCACAGACTCGATATAACATATGAACACATATGCATGGAGTCAAGTGTTCATACATGGGCATGTGCACTGACTTGATATTACTCTAAGACCCGAAGTGCACAGACTTTATTTGTGCACAATGCGGACGCTGCACAGACTTTATGTGCCCGGTGCAAGAATTACACCGACTCATTGTGCCCAGACGTGAGCATGCACGGACTTAGTTTCGAGCAACAACTGCCAATGCATCGACTTACTAATGCATGGATGACATTTGCACTGACTTGGTCGTGTGCATAAACAAGGCTTGCATCGACTTTATATATGTATGCATGGACTTAATGTGTGCGTGAGCAACCTTGCTTAGACTTAGTTCGTGCGGAAGATAAATGTTGCACAGACTTAGTGCACGGTGCAGAAGTTGCACTGACTTGATCACGTGCAGCGAGAAGTGTTGCACCGACTTGCTTTGCCTAGACTTAAGCATGCACGGACTTGGTCGCTTGTAGCAACAAGACCTACACAGACTTTCGGGCATGTGCAACAACAAGACTTGCACCGACTGATATATGCATGCACAGACTCAATGCAAAATTAACCATGTGCTGCACCGCCTTTACTCAATGCACAGACTAAGTGTAAAGATGCAAACAACATTTATATGATTATCTGACATATAAAAGTCATCAAAATACACACATCACTATGTCAATATAAAGTTAACAAAGTCAACTATGCAGTCAACGAAGTCAACCAATACTGTTGCCAATTATCAAAACACTTCAGCATGTTGCCATTCTCCCTTATCATTCAAGGCCAGAGGAGACCTAACATTCTCCCCCTTTTTGATGATGGCAACACCAAAAGTAAATGCATTAAGAATGATGTATTTTGATGAATCATGAATCACAGTCAGATGACATTCATGCAAATGCAGACACTATACACAGACTTTCTCCCTGAATGAATCCTTTAAGATGCTCCTCCTGAATTTTTGACTCTTAACCAAAATAATCATGGACTCTTTCTCTTCCCATCTCTCAAACACCATTACAAACTCTCCCCTTAAACACATAGACTCTCCCCTTTAAACTCACTCCCCTTTTGCCATCAGAATACAATCTCTCCCCCTATGCCATAGGGAAGGAAGGGAAGAAGCTCAAAGAGAAGTAGATGACAATAAACTCTCCCCCTTTGCCATCAGCAAATATTGAGGAAGGTAAATTGTGGGAGGGTAGAAGAGATAGACTAGATAAAATTCTGTGCATTAGTTCAGAATATAAGCAAATCATGAACAACTTTTTGTCATAAGAATCATTCAGTGTGTATTCTTGAGCAAGTTCAAGTTTAACAGTTATAGAAGGTAGAGTTAAATCACTGAGTTTCTGAAATATGGTCATAGTGTCCGTTTATAGCAGTTACCCTAAGTCACATGACTATACTAGACTAGGTCAATACTATATCTTACTTATTTCACAAACAATGAATATCAAGGAGAGTAACCTGAATTTGTATTGATACTTCATAACATTTTGCATTAGAAGGGTTACATCATTTCTTTTTCACTTCTAATCTGAACTTAGTGAACAGACAAGTGTCATTTATGCTGTTGACATTAGGTGTACACGTGGATTAGACGCAAGTACCCCCAGTTACTAGGCATAAACTACTGTATCTGCCTCTGATCAAGAACTACCAAGATGATTTACACCTTTGACATTAAGGGTACACGTTTATCAGACGCCAGTATCCACAATTACTCAGTGAAACCGGCCCTATAGATTTGACCATATGAACAGAGATAACATGAAACACCTCATGACATAAGGTCCTCTCCACTTCCTTGATGTAGGGTTCAGTTTCTCAGTGCAATTCAGTCATTGCTCTGCCACTTTGTTAAATTCTTTTTCATTAAAAATTTTATTAATGCTGCCCTTATAACTTTTCAGAGATACTTGTTCAAACACAATACATGTTCTGGTTTTCCCAGCCTAGATTTCACTAAGTCTGAAAAGTTCAGATACTGTGAAGACCTTTTCTATCATAACCATGAAACAAAGGTTAAGTGCTATAAAAGTTTTCTATCACCTTATTTTTTGAAGAGCAGTTCTTTAACTTTACAGTCTATTAAAATTAAACCTTTAGTTCATTCAAGAAACACATGTGATTCTTAAAAGAATTGAAGTGCCTGATGCTTAAAGTAATGAACTAGTTGCAAGGCTGTTATCCAATCATAGTGATAGAAGTAGATAATGAAGCATAGGAGCAGCTCAAAAGATTTTCAAGAAGAGACTAAATGTGAATGATGTCATGAGATAGAAATTTCTGAGAAGGAGGGGAGAATAATACAAGTTGAATTAAGATCAGACCCAACTGCACTCCCCCTGACATCATGATGCATTGACTTAAGATGCACCGACTATGTATGCAGATGGTATCAAGATGCACCAACTATAACACGTGAAGACACAAGGTGCACGGACTTTACATGTGACTTAGACACAAGGTGCACCGACCTTGTATTTAGAGGTCTCACAACATGCAACTTATATACTCGATGCACCGACTTATACACCTGGTGCAAAAACATGCATCGACTACGTGTAAGACTTGCATCGTCTCAAACTCGATGCAAAACATGCATTGAACTTAAATGTTTACACAATGCATCGACCAAATGCACAACATGCATCGACTTAGACTCTGTGCAACGCATGCATCAAAGATTTTATTTTCCTTCTTAAATGAAATTTCAGTAAGTCCTCTAATCATGCTATGTTTATTAAGTTTATGCAAGACAGTATAACTAGCATGTCCTAATCTATGATGTCACAAAAATACCAAATCATCTTTATTAGCCGTGAGGCATAGATTAGAGTGAGCAAAGTCATCTAAATCTACCATGTAGATGTTATTTACTCTCTTACTAGAAAATTTAACTATATCAGAATTACGTTCATAAATTCTACAGCATTGGAAATCAAAAACAACTCTATGCCCTTTATCACATAGCTGGCTAATACTAAGCAAGTTGTAAGCAAGACCATCAACTAGCATAACCTCCTCAATGCATCAGGTAGTGCACTTACCTACCTTACCTGACCCGATGATTTTACCCTTAGTATTTCCTCCGAAGGTGACAAGGCCTCCATTTTTCTCAGTCAGCATGCACAATTTAGCCTTGTCTTCTATCATATACCTGGAGCAGCCACTATCCAGGTACCACATGTTGTGCTTGGCTGCCAGACATACTTGCAATCACAGTCACGAAGAAAAGTTTAGAGCCTAAAAATGTTTGGGATCCAGAGTAGATGAAAAGCTACTCAAGCAAGACAACAAATTCTTTGGAATCCACATTTGTTTGAACATTATTGGTTTAGTGGATTTCTCAACATTGTTTTTGTCATTTTTCTTCTTCTCAGCATTAACATTCTTAGTCTCTCCTTTCCTGTTCAGTATATTGACACCATTGTTCTTAGCAAATTGATTTTGTTTGTACCAGTGCCTAGGCCAATGAGCATTCAGAGAATTGTGGCCTGTGTTGGTCCTAGGCTGACTGTAGATGGTTTGCTTTCTAGGAGCCCATGTTCTAGACTGCCTAACCTAGTTTCTAGCCTAAGGTCTATATGTCTGTGTGGAATATGACTGATATATAGACCTCCCTTGAACTATATTCCATTCATACGTATGAAATTGTTGTGGCTGTGCATAATAGTAGGTCTGAACCCTGGGTTGGTAGTACTGGCTGGATTGACCTCTTACAGGATTTTATCTCCCTTGCACCCTAGACCCACCTGACTTCTGCATGGGTGAGGGTTGAATCTTCTTCTGAACAGTTGGTGGAGACTTGGTGACCCTAGCCTGGGGTTTAGGTGTGCGTGAAGGTTGATCCTTAACCTGAACTCTATCCTGAGGAGTAGGGTAGTGTGTACTATCATGGCTAGACTCACCAACCTTCTGCTTGCCCTTATCCTTGGCACTGGGCATTTTGGAATTAACATTTTTAACAGCAAAATTTACATTGCTCATTTTAATGAGAGGTCTCTTCTCCTTTTCAGCAACAAATAAAATTGTTTTCAATGCTAAACTCTTTTTAGCAGTGGGGTTATACCCGAGACCCTCTTTTCTGAAATTCACTTTAGACCCCAACAAAGCATTCAAATTCTCAGTACCTTGGGTCATATTCTCAATGATATTCTTTTTACCCTCATTTTCTTTCTCTAGGTGTTCAATTGATTTCTTCAGTTCATTATTGACTCCCAGCACAACTTCATATTTCTCATTGACAATTTTCATTTCATTTTCAAAATTTTGCAATCTCAATTTTAAGTCATCAATAACATTTTTCAGAGACTCATTTTCTTTTCTAGCATCTATCAAAGCATGCTTAACATCCTCAAATTCAACACATGAATTTTTCAACAAGTCATTTTCAGATTGCAGGCAGGCAAGTTTATCAGACATAGTATTGTCATTCATGAGGGAATTTACTTTCTTCTTCAAATGCATGTTTTCTTTTCTAATATCATCTACCTTATCTAGCAAATCATCGTAACCATCCTCCCAATCTAAAATAGTGTACTGCTCAAAAGGAGATGATACCTCGTTGGAGTCTTCTTCTTCTTTTTCATCATTTCTAGCCATTAGGCAGATGGGCTTTTCTTCATCTTCACTCTCTGATGTGCAACTTAAAGTGCCCTCATCTTCGTCGCTCCATGTGCTCACCATTGCTTTTCCTTTGGGGGCTTTCTTCTTCAGCTTCTGGAGCTCTGGACAATCCACCTTCATATGACCGGCCTTCCTACAATGGTAACAAACATTAGTGTCCATATTCTTAGCAGGGTTAGATTTATACCTTGTCTGTCTCCTGCCACCATACTGTCTTCTGGTGAAATTTCTTCCTTCGTTCCTCAGAAACATTCTGAACTTTCTGGTCAGCATTGCTAATTGATCTCCTTCAAATTCTGACCCAGAGAGACTCTGATCGCTTGATGATCCACTGTGATTGGATCGACTGGAATTAGCCTTCAGCGCTATAGGCTTCTTCTTCTTTTCCAACTCCTTAGTCTTCGGAAGATTCATCTCATACGTCATTAATGAGCCAATCAACTCATCAACTTTGGTGTTCTGAAGATCCCTTGACTCCTCAATAACTGTAGCTTTTGTGTGCCATACTAGAGTCAGGGATCGCAGTATCTTCCTCACGATTTCATAATCAGAATAGTTTTTCCCCATATTTCTGAGACCATTGGTGATGAGGGTAAGACGCGCGTACATCTCGGTGATGATCTTGCTGGTCTCCCTTACTTGAGAGGTTCCCTCGTAGATAACCTCTAGCTTATCCAACATCTCTTTCGCTGTGGCACATGAAGAAACTCTTGAAAATTCCGTGGGATGTAGAGCGCACTGAATGGCATTGATGGTGCTCCAGTTGAGAGTAGATTTCCTGATCTCCTCTCTTGTCCATACATCCTCATTAGGATGCATCTCGAATGGTCCTTTACTGACCACCTTCCAAATCTCATAGTCTTTCGCCCTCAGAAAGACTTGCATACGATTCTTCCAGTATGCGTAGTTTGAACCGTCAAAGTATGGGGGCTTCGTGGTGGAATGTTCTTCAGCTGTCATCCCTCTTGCATCCACGGCCGTTTCTCTTTAGGACGTTGATCCCTGCAGAAGAGTTAGGCTCTAATACTAAGTGATAAGAATAGATGGACACTCTGATACCAAGTGAAGGGTCAAATGAGTCCTAGATGGTATGCTCCGATACCATGTGATAAGAATAGATGGACGTTCTAATACTAACAGATGAGTCCAAGATGCGATCTAGTGGGGGGTGAATAGATCGATCACCCAATAAAACTGAGTACAGCCAGAACAGTTGCGGAATAAAATCAAACTACTGTAGGATGAAGAAGAACACTTAAATGCAATCGAACTATAGCAAGTCTAGAAGATCAGCACACATGCAGTCTTAAGCATTCATCTACTGAGCGGTGAATCTAAATAGAGATGAGCACAAACCACAGGGCAATCACTTAGTAGACGATGAATTTTTAAGGTGGTTCGACCTCAAACCCGAGGTCTACGTCCACCCCACACTCCAATCAGAGTATGGTTTCCCGCTGATGCATAGCTTAACCTGCTGATGTACAGCTTTGGGGTAAAAACCCTACAGACCGCTGGGCCTTACAGCTTACACCGACCAGAGGAGTCCTCCTCTACAACCGCTAGGGAATTACAGCTTTACCCGACCAGAGGATACCACACCTCTACAACCGCTGGGGAATTACAGCTTCACCAGACTAGAGGATACCACACCTATGCAACCGCTGCGGAATTACAGCTTACCCTCTGCTGATAAACAGCTTGAACAAGAGTTTCGAAAATGAAAAGAAAACAAGACGAAGAATCAAAACCCACGAAGGGAATGTAGCTCAACAATGAGCAAAATCAGTTCCAGTTCTGAACTAGGAAACTGATGAACAAAACATTCTCATACTTTCAATGCTTTCACTCTCAAACTATCTTCTTCTTTCAAATCTACTCTCACTCTTCTTCTTCTCTCTGGATCGTGCTGCCTCTAGCTTTTTCTGCTTTTTTCTCTTAATATCTCGATCACAATCTATCTTCACTTGAAGGATAATCTCCGTATTTATATGAAGCAATAGTGAGATAGGGCGTGTGCTCGCCACAATTCCCGCCCAAAAGCCTTATCCAGATATGGAGTTGTTTGGCCACGTGGCAGCATCCTGGCACCCCCTCCATTCTTGGATCACGTGCCATTCTTAAACTCCTCGAGCAGATCTCCTGTCAAAATCAGACTTAGTGTCAGTTTGAAACAATCTAAAAGATAGTAGAAAGATGCACAGAGTTAATTAGAGCTTTGAACTACATGTGCACAGACTACACAGACTTGATATAACATATGAACACATATGCATGGAGTCAAGTGTTCATACATGGGCATGTGCAAAGACTTGATATTACTCTAAGACCCGAAGTGCACAAACTTGATTTGTGCACAACGCGGACGCTGCACAGACTTTATGTACCGGTGCAGGAATTACACCGACTCATTGTGCCCAGACGTGAGCATGCACGGACTTAGTTTCGAGCAACAACTGCTAGTGCATCGACTTGACTAATGCATGGATGACACTTGTACTGACTTGGCCGTGTGCATAAACAAGGCTTGCATTGACTTTATGTATGTATGCATGGACTTAATGTGTGCGTGAGCAACCTTGCTTAGACTTAGTTTGTGTAGAAGATAAATGTTGCACATACTTAGTGCATAGTGCAGAAGTTGCACTGACTTGATCACGTGCAACGAGAAGTGTTGCACCGACTTGCTTTGTGATGGGAATCGACGCCGAGCATGTACATTTTATTTTACATTTGTGTCCTTTAGTTTATTTTTATATCCATGGGAAAGTATAAGCGCAATTGTACGGCTTTGTAAGCCAATGCGTCATTCCCTTAGATTGTGTGGGTTTTTGTGCAAATATGTAGTAGGTCCAGCTAGGGGGGCCCCTCCCCTTCCCCATTGGTCCACCTCATCCATGTGGGGCTGGTCAACCATCCTAGGTGGCCATCTAGAAGGTTTGAATGCTAATTGACCACATGGGAGACAAAGGGGTTAAAATTTCAAAGGTAGGCCACCTACCTTACCTACCTAGTCAAAGGAGTGCCCCATTCATATGTAATTTATTTATTTTGAGTTTTGACCACATGGGGGATGAAAATGACATATTTCCCACGAAATTATCAGCCCCCCACCCCTTGCCATTTTCTATATAAGCCTATGTATAGTGTGATTAGAGATTAATGAAGAAATTATGTGAAAATTGCTTGAAGCAAGAAGGATGTGCCCTCTCTCCCTCTCTCCCCTGGTGTTCTTCCTTCCCCAACCCCAGATCTAGAGTGGATTCTATCTCCTTCCTCCCCTCTCAACCTCCGGTGATCGTTTGTGCCGCCGCCGCCGCCGTTCGTGCCGCCTTCGAGCCGCCGTGGAATCGTCATCAAGTTTCTGTCGTGCTAGACAGAGGTGTGGTTCGAGAATTCCTGAAGCCAGCCACGAGTTCTGATCGATTTGAAATTTTGAAGGTTGGTTCCTATCTTCTAGCCCCTTCTCCACAAAAAAATACAGGTTCAAAAGCCACCGTTTCATATTGTTTCCTCTTCGTTCAACTCTCAATTTCAGATCTGTTTTGTCACTGTCTATAGTGACAGTAGCCCTGAGCTCTCCACCTTCGACCACCCTTTTGATTTTCTTTAGACCTCCCAATTTAACTGTGTGTTCTGTACATCTTCCCCTACCACCACAATTTTTCTTAAAGTTTTATCATCCTTCTACCCAGTTTTCAAAATTCATGTTCTACCGGAGCTACAGTACTTTCAGCTAGATCCCAGATCCGACCTTTGTCCACTGAACAAATCACAGAAAATCATAGACACATCCAAACATGTCCAAACTAATTTTTCCATCTTCCCATCTCAATGTATAACAACTTTTATGAAGAACACATCTTCGAATTCGGACATCCACATCACGGTCAAAGGCAATCAACAGTCAAGTCCTCTGCAGGCCTGAGTCTTCGGTTACTGTACAACAGAAGATTGAAAATTCCATAAGTCAAGATCCGAGCAGATCCGGGCCAGATATTTGGGCCTAGGTTGAAGAACTTCAAGGTAGCTTTCCAACGGCGCCAGTCTCGTGTCGATCCGACATCGGGGCTGATCGCAGCGCCCATTCTCGCCGGAGCGCGCGCTGCAAAACAGCAGCAACCAGCCCGTGGACAGCAAACCCGACGGGTGCCGATCGGAGCCGCCCGACCTCCGGGCGACGTTCCAGTGTGCCGCCAGCCCGGGGATCGCCTCCACCAGTGTCCCCACCATAGTGGTGACACCGGGTCCCACACGGCCCCTCCGGACAGCACGTGGGCCCCACCGTCACTAGTTCGGGTGCTGCCGAAGATACGCGGAAAGCGGCCCGTCAACCCGTATTCGGTCCTCCCGGGCCCCGTTGTGTCGCCCTTTACCTCCCTGCGTGGAGTGGGCATATTTCCATTGCTATACTATTCATGTATTAACCGTCCCGGGAGCACGAGTTCGGCCGGGTCCGTCGTCCCCACGCCGAGTGCGTGGAGGTATCGTCTTCGCTCCTACACTTGGCATTTCGCTTATTTCATATATGCTTGTTTATGCCACTGCTAGAGAGCATGTTTTAGGACCTAGCTTGCTATAATTTCATATCACCGCTGCTGCGAGAGAGTGAGCGAGACCGTCCCGTGACCCGATCCGGGCACGAAAGTGCGAGCCGACCACCCTAGCTCTTGCCAGTTTCTCAACCGTGCACGTCCGACGCTTCCCTCGTTAGGGGACGATCGCGAGCTTGTCGTGTCCGTGGTCCCGTCCCGCATCAATTTGGTATTAGAGCCAGGTTTGAGTCTAGGGTGTCAAAAAAAAAGAATGTCATTTACATCGAGTCATTAGTCGGTTTAAGTCGAGTCTAGGATCATCATTGTTTTAAAACACAAAAAAGAGTGTCTTTTCGCATTGCATCCCTTTACTCGGTATATCAAAAGGTGTTGTCCGAACGTTAGGCCATGCCTATCGGGAAGGCCGCACACTTGTGCGAGTGATCTTCGGATCGGTTATCTCCACCACGTACCGAGTCTTGGTTTACGTCTAGGGTCCTTAGTGTGCATGCATTCCAAACTTGCATAGTCGGTCTAGTGTCTTGTCACCGTGTGTATGCATGTCCATGTCCACTACCCATGGCCGATCCCGAAGACCATACGTCCGAGTGGTCAACTTTTGTGGCCAAAATGAATGTCCTCATGGACCGAGCCTTTGGTTTTGCCCCTCTCATTATGAAAGCGGCTCTACCCAACGGGTCCACAACGGAACTCCATTTCACCGATAGGGAGTCGGATAATTGGGTTTCTCTTGACATCGTGGAGTCTCTCTCCAAGACAGGCGAGATTGTCCGCGATGGTGATTTTGCTTGTGTTGAGTTCTATAAGAGGATCGGCTCTGTTCTCTACACTGATGGTGCATGGTGCAGGATCGGCACACTTGCTGGTTCATCCATCATTTTATGGCAAAAGTGGTTAGGAGTGAGAAGGGCCAATCTTGACTAGGACAAGATGACTTGCACCTTATGCCCACCATACCTACCCGGTAAGATCACCCTTAGGGACCCCGTATGTCCAGCCACCCAGCCCCAGCGGCCCACTCCACCTTCGGATTCGCGCTTGGAGCCACCTCATCCCGAGTCACCCGTATTTCTAACGGGTACATTATACATAGCCGAGCCGCTTCTTAGTTGGCTCAAGGATGGCTTGGTCCCACTCCCTTACCCGTCTATGGACCCTACCCTACCTTTGGTGTCCGTCAACTCCTACCACACAACTTTTCGGTCTAGTCACCATGTCGATACTTTGGATGACCTTATTATGGGATTAGATTCACAATGGGAGTTGACGCATCTTTTGGCCCGAGGCTTTGACCAACCCGCTAGTCTTAGCTTCACCCATCCGGCCTTAGGATCCATTACCTCCGTGTGCACCGTGGGGTGTGTCACCACGGAGATTCTTCGACTCCTCCCGATGTCGGCCGAGTCCGACTTCATTCTCTTTTGCCCAAGGGAGGAAGTTTATTTTCTTCACATGACCATCGTCCCGTTCACTATGGCGGATGAAGGTGACCATTCACACCTTCAAGAATTTCACGATTGGGACCGTGTCATGGAGGAACCCATCTCCCGGGGTCATACCTTCTTTGACCCTTTTGACCCCTCTACTAGTGAAGCTCCCGAGCTATCACATTCCCTCCACCTCTTCCAAGGAGTTCACTATTCCACCCATACCCCTCGGTCTATTCGGCAAGCCGTCTCTACATCTAGGGATGATGACGAGGGTAGTTTTGGATCTCCTACCCCTTCTTCACCCAAATCCCATCGGTCACCAATGCATGAGTGGTACATCTTAGGGTGTCTAGGAGTCCTCCCTTCCATCAACCATCGTGTACATCTAGTATATGCATGGCACATATTCGGGTGTCCTGGTCCGCCGTCACCCATGAACGGGTCAGACTAACAGTGTGCTTTTTCTTTGTGTGGTTTTGTTTTGAGTGATTTGTTTGCATGGTTTGTGTGTCGTTTGTTTGTCTGCATGCGTCTTGTGCAAGCTCGTTGTCGTTCTCTTATGAGTAAGAGGCGAGTGGACTCACTTGATGAGTATTGGGTCGATTCTACATCTATACCCGGATCAATCACCTATTGGGACTCAGCGGTGATTCCTAGTGAATCTTCGAGCTGCTTCCTTCCCTTTTGAGAGTACCCCACTCGGAGTGTCCACCTTTAGCCCACAGCAGTTTGTGCATATCGAGTATATATGGAATGAGCAGGTGACGGTCACTTGGAGTGGAGCGTACCCGCGTTACTTGGCACGGTGACGGATCCGCCGGAGTATTCGAGCATCCTTACCCCTACTCGACGGGGTCGAGTTCCTCCCACCCGGGGAGAGTTGATGGGAATCGACGCCGAGTATGTACATTTTATTTTGCATTTGTGTCCTTTAGTTTATTTTTATATCCATGGGAAAGTATAAGCGCAATTGTACGGCTTTGTAAGCCAATGCGTCATTCCCTTGGATTGTGTGGGTTTTTGTGCAAATGTGTAGTAGGTCCAGCTAGGGGGCCCCTCCCCTTCCCCATTGGTCCACCTCATCCATGTGGGGCTGGTCAACCATCCTAGGTGGCCATCTAGAAGGTTTGAATGCTAATTGACCACATGGGAGACAAAGGGGTTAAAATTTCAAAGGTAGGCCACCTACCTTACCTACCTAGTCAAAGGAGTGCCCCATTCATATGTAATTTATTTATTTTGAGTTTTGACCACATGGGGGATGAAAATGACATATTTCCCACGAAATTATCAGCCCCCCACCCCTTGCCATTTTCTATATAAGCCTATGTATAGTGTCATTAGAGATTAATGAAGAAATTATGTGAAAATTGCTTGAAGCAAGAAGGGTGTGCCCTCTCTCCCTCTCTCCCCTGGTGTTCTTCCTTCCCCAACCCCAGATCTAGAGTGTATTCTATCTCCTTCCTCCCCTCTCAACCTCCGGTGATCGTTTGTGCCGCCGCCGCCGCCGTTCGTGCCGCCTTCGAGCCGCCGTGGAATCGTCATCAAGTTTCTGTCCTGCTAGATAGAGGTGTGGTTCGAGAATTCCTGAAGCCAGCCACGAGTTCTGATCGATTTGAAATTTTGAGAGTTGGTTCCTATCTTCCAGCCCCTTCTCCAAAAACAAATCCAGGTTCAAAAGACACCTTTTCATATTGTTTCCTCTTCGTTCAACTCTCAATTTCAGATCTGTTCTGTCACTATCTACAGTGATAGTAGCCCTGAGCTCTCCACCTTCGACCACCCTTTTGATTTTATTTAGACCTCCCAATTTAATTGTGTGTTCTGTACATCGTCCCCTACCACCACAATTTTTATTAAATTTTTATCATCCTTCTACCTATTTTTCAAAATTCATGTTCTACCGGA
Organism: Amorphophallus konjac; assembly: GCA_022559845.1. Classification (NCBI taxonomy): domain Eukaryota; kingdom Viridiplantae; phylum Streptophyta; class Magnoliopsida; order Alismatales; family Araceae; genus Amorphophallus; species Amorphophallus konjac. Next base: position 87,120,557 of record CM040127.1, on the reverse strand, counting down.
GCTACAGTACTTTCAGCCAGATCCCAGATCCGACCTTTGTCCACTGAACAAATCACATAAAATCATAGACACATCCAAACATGTCCAAACGAATTTTTCCATCTTCCCATCTCAATGTATAACAACTTTTATGAAGAACATATCTTCGAATTCGGACATCCACATCACGGTCAAAGGCAATCAACAGTCAAGTCCTCTGCAGGCCTGAGTCTTCGGCTACTGTACAACAGAAGATTGAAAATTCCATAAGTCAAGATCCGAGCAGATCCGGGCCAGATATTTGGGCCTAGGTTGAAGAACTTCAAGGTAGCTTTCCAACGGCGCCCGTCTCGTGTCGATCCGACATCGGGGCTGATCGCAGCGCCCATTCTCGCCGGAGCGCGCGCTGCAAAATAGCAGCAACCAGCCCGTGGACAGCAAACCCGACGGGTGCCGATCGGAGCCGCCCGACCTCCGGGCGACGTTCCAGCGTGCCGCCAGCCCGGGGATCGCCTCCACCAGTGTCCCCACCACAGTGGTGACACCGGGTCCCACACGGCCCCTCCGGACAGCACGTGGGCCCCACCGTCACTAGTTCGGGTGCTGCCGAAGCTACGCGGAAAGCCGCCCGTCAACCCGTATTCGGTCCTCCCGGGCCCCGTTGTGTCGCCCTTTACCTCCCTGCGTGGAGTGGGCATATTTCCATTGCTGTACTATTCATGTATTAACCGTCCCGGGAGCACGAGTTCGGCCGGGTCCGTCGTCCCCACGCCGAGTGCGTGGAGGTATCGTCTTCGCTCCTACACTTGGCATTTCGCTTATTTCATATATGCTTGTTTATGCCACTGCTAGAGAGCATGTTTTAGGACCTAGCTTGCTATAATTTCATATCACCGCTGCTGCGAGAGAGTGAGCGAGACCGTCCCGTGACCCGATCCGGGCACGAAAGTGCGAGCCGACCACCCTAGCTCTTGCCAGTTTCTCAACCGTGCACGTCCGACGCTTCCCTCGTTAGGGGACGATCGCGAGCTTGTCGTGTCCGTGGTCCCGTCCCGCATCACTTTGCCTAGACTTAAGCATGCACGGACTTGTTCGCGTGCAGCAACAAGACCTGCACAAACTTTCTGTCATGTGCAGCAACAAGACTTGCACCGACTGATATATGCATGCACAGACTCAATGCAAAATTAACCATGTGTTGGACCGACTTTACTCAATGCACAGACTAAGTGTAAAGATGCAAACAACATTTATATGATTATTTGACATATAAAAGTCATCAAAATACACATATCATTATGTCAATATAAAGTTAACAAAGTCAACTATGTAGTCAACGAAGCCAACCAATACTGTTGCCAGACCTAAAAATTATTATGATGTGTCGGAGGATGAGGAATATGGTCATGGGAGAGATCGTCGTGCGCCACGGCGAAATCGGGATGATGAGGATGACCGTGTTCTTCAGAACGTGCGAGCGGATGCCCCTAGCTTTGATGGGTCCTTGGAACCCAAGGACTACCTTGATTGGGAGGCCAATATGGACCGATATTTTGAGTGGTATGAAATGTCCAACCGCCGATGAGTCTGTTTCGCTAAAATGAAGTTGTGTGGAACGTGGATTTTATTTTATTTCATGGTATTATTTATTTATATTTTATTTGGGATTTTTGATTTATTGATTTATTAGGCGTGCCAGTCACGTGTGTGACGATTTTATTGTGCGCTCGATCTGACTTGGTCAGTTGATTGTGAAGTCCGAGTCGGGACCAGAAGTCCGTCATACCATAAAGGCTATGATGTTAATTACGCCCTTCCAAGGAAGGACAACCCTTGATTAAACGCCAAAATAGGAGGCCTCGAGAGGCAAACATGTATTCATGTGCGCAAAATGGAACTTCATACCAGAGCCAGGAAGGCGGGCAAGATAACAACATCAGTTGTAGAAGCAGACGGTATCGTTAAGCCAGCGGCTCAGAGATGATATCGTTAAGTCAGTGGTTCAAAGACTGAGCCGTGGCCATGATGGAGGTTTAAAGCATCGATCAGTATTTCGACAGCATTTCCCCTTAATCTGGATTATGCCTAGGGGGAAATAGGCTATCACCCACGGAGTGCCGGGATGAAAGCCGAGAGAAAGAGAGAGGCCAAACCTCCCTACCTATATATATATGCCATGGGGCAATGTTTGATTTCCCCTTAGGGGAAGCCGGCGGAACTCATGCAGTGGCATAGCCCTCCCGAGCTAAAGGGGTTACTCATAAATCCGATGCGGGACGACGGAATGTAAATGAACGATCAATGTCGCGCCCTCGCACGCGGATCGACCTGCGCGGTCAGGTCGCGGGGGTTTCCGGGGGCGGAGCCACCGGAACAAAATTCGGATTGAAGACTCAGTAATACAATTTGAGTAGGTTATTGGTGCAGTTCAACCATGCATAGGTTCCCGGCGTAGGAAGGGGAGTTCCCGGCGCGCCCAGGAGATGGGGTTCCCGGCGCGCCCGAGAGATGGGGTTCTCGGCGCGCCCAAGAGATGGTTCTCGGCGCAAAGGGAAGCCAAAGGGGGGGTTTTCGGCGCAAGGGCCAAACATCCAGGGGTTCTCGACGCGCTAATAGCAGGGCACTCGGCAGGAGGCCAAGGAGGTGGGCTTCTCGGCGTGGGGTTCCCGGCGCGAGCCGCGCCGGGAGCTATGGCGCCGGCAAGGTTTGATGATATTGGGTTTGCTGGCAGGTCAGGGGATTTCCTGGAGATCCAGGTCAAAGTAGATGGGCCCTGGGTGATCAAAATGCATCTATTCATCAGGCCTCAACTGATTTTGGTTTGTGCTTCAAAAGAAGGCCAGATGTTGAGAGGAACTGAGGAAGACCAATCCAGCATAGAGGACCTCTTTCACCATTGATGTGCAGAGTCCCGGGGACAGTTCAATACTGTCTTTCATCATCCCAGGAGAATTTTGGCAGCACCTCCCCTGGACTTAGCATTTGCCCGGGAATGATAGACGATCACCCACGGAGTGCCGGGATGAAAGCCAGAATAAGGGGGGTATGGGACCCCTAGCCCGTGTATGTGCTTGCAGCACCAGCTTGATATCCTTTTTGAGGCCATTAAAGCTTATGCAGTGGCAGAGCTTTTCTGGCTCATAAGGTTATATAGGGGGTTATCCCCATTAATCTTTATCCCTTAGGTACATATGATGATCTGGGGTATCCTTCAACAGAATGCAAGGCTAGGTTGATCGGACTTCAAAGGGCATCTGTGTGGTTCCTTGGCCTATAGCAGGAAGGCTTTCATCCGAGGTTCAAGGAATAGAGAATTCACAGCGTAAAGAAGGGATGGCAGGAAGGGTAGTTCCCGGCGTAGATTTTATTGGCCAAGGGGGGGAGCTCTCGGCGCAGGGGTTCTAGGCGCGCTCGTCACCGCGCCGGGAACCTGGCGCCGGGAGGCCCCTAGGCCGGGAAGGCTGTATTGCAAAGGGTTTTATTGATTTGCTGAAGGGGCTAAAGCAAGGGACCTCTCAGCGGCGTAGCTCTCGGCGGGGAAATGACCACGTCGGGAGGGGGCTAAAGGGTTTATGGCTTGATTGCGATACTCTGCTTAGGAGATTTCTGGGGTTTCTGGCTCGGATTGAGGCAAGATCTGGAGTGCAGGAGGGGATTACATGGAGGTTAGTATCAGTCGAAGGGCAGACCATCCATTATCGAATCCTCGTGGGACGTATGGCATTTTCTCTACTCACCTGCTGCTCAGACGGTCAAGAGATTGATGTCTCTGACCCTGAACGAGATGGGAGCTTGACAGAAATCTATGATATTCGAGAAAACCATGATCCGAGGGGAGGGAAAAGGGGAGTGATGGTGTGAAGGTGGATCTTGGCCTGGGTTTTATTGGCCAAAGAAGGAACCTCGAAGGAAAACTCGAATGTATATCGGGGATCTGCCATCGAGACAGGAGGGGAGAAGGAAACAGAACCCAGTAACCCATTAGATGAGGGTAGGGGCCCTATCTTCATTCCTCTTCGAAGAACAGACTCGTAGAAACGACTCTGAAACCCGAATCGTCTGGACATTTAAATAAAAGATATATGCATAGAAAGAAAGAGGGCAGATACTTCAATCACCCAGCGCCCAAACGGGCCATTGGAGCGTTTCATTTCATAATATCATTCCAAGACTCAGACCAATTACAAGGAGGGAGTGAGGGAAAGAAGATAAAACAGAGGCCGGGATATCCCGGTTACATCCGATGCATCGAGATAAAACTCGTATAATTACATGAAGAAGAAAAGAAAACATGGGGGAGGGCGGAGCATTGACTCCTCTCCCTCCCCAGCTGCCTGCCCACCTGGAGCTTCTTCTTCTTCTCCTTCTCTTCTGATTGATCTCTTTATCTGGCTATCCTTTTCTTTTTCTTTCTTTTCGATCCTCCTCCCTCTTTTCTCGTGGGAGAAAAAGGGGTTATATAACCCTCTCCATCGCAAGGGATTCTCGGCGTGCCTATACCAGGGGTTCCCGGCGCGCTCCCATGGAGGGGCTTCCCGGCGTGCCTGTGGCCATGGGGAGGTTCTCGGCGCGGCTCTCAGAGGCCCACTGGAAAGGCCCATTTAGGGCTCTTTAAACTTCATACACGATTCATGGTCTAGATTAGACCCTGGGGTATATTTGAATCGTGAGAGGGTCCTCTATTAGTGATACACTTTCTATTAGGGTTATTCATAACTTCTCATCAGTCTTGTAGACTGGATTTCGTCAGTGCTGCCATTTGAATGACGACAACACCGGGCATCAGCTTTGCCGACAAAGGCTTCAGCCGGGTAGATGGTTGACGAGTTTCATCAGTAATCTTTCATTGCTGGTCTGCTCCTCTTTTCAATTTTTGTCTCTGCCATTGCTCATTTTTTAGGCGTCAACAAATTGCTAGGGCAGGCGTAAACCTATTGGATTAATGTGGAGAGCTTGCTTATGCGGTGACACCAAGACCCCATTGAGACTTGGGAGGAGATGAAGATAAAGCTGCAAGAGAAGTATCTTCCAGCCACGTACCATCAATGTCTTATAGATAGGTGATAGAGTCTCACCCAGGCAACAAGTCTGTGTCGGAGTACATTAAGGAGTTTGATGAGTACTTGTTGAGATGTGGAGTTTGAAAGGAGAGCGCCATGACCGTGTCACGATTCTGGAAAGGTCGACCACTTAGTTATCAATACGAGTTGTTTCGCCGCAATGTGACCACCCTGGAGTACGCTTATCAGGTTGTGCTGGAGATGGAGCAGTTCGAGTCTGAGTTTGAGCCCTCTCAACAGCAGGGGTCCACTTTTTAGCCAGAGACCGACCCCGCGGCTCATCTGGCCCATATTTGAGGGGACCCATGGCCCGACCACAAGAATCCGTGCAGCAGGACCCTTCTGCACTGAGGTCACATCCTTCCTTTCTGAGGGAGCCTGCCCCTCAACCAGCCATGCATCCTGCCCCCCAACATGTCCTTCAGCCCCAGCCTCCCATGCCGTCCTCTCGCCCCCAATTGCCTACTCCTCATGTCCGACAAGATGATAAGGGGAAGTCCTGACAACGTTGACTATCTAACACCGCCACTACATCCAGGTCCACCCAACAACGCTGTCTGCTCGACATTGGGGAAGTCTCGGTGGGAGCGCTCGATGAACCACCGGAAGTCGCATGATGATTGGTCACGCGGATGCCCGAACCAGCGATGGTCACGGGCGCAACGGGAGGTGATGCCGAGTGCGAACGAGAGCACTCCACGGGAAGTGCTGCTGGAAGAGGATATGGCAAATGCCCCGGCTCGAAGGTGACCACCCTCAGAGGAACAGCAACCGACACCTAGTCGGCACCAGGTTCTACGTGATCAATAGGGTGAGGAATGCCCACTAGCAGCTCGACCGTCTTAAACTGTAGTTCCGATGATTCCAACACCCCTGCAGAATAACATTTAAAAAGTCAGTTCAACGGACGATAGGAAGGCGAAAGAAGCAGCAGAGATAGTACCATGGGGCAATGGGGGGCTTAAGCCCAGCTCTCGAAGTACCGCCGGGTCAGCCTCGTGTCAGTGTCACCGAGGGGATGGCAAAGAAGGGCTTTGATCACCTTGGCCTCCTTGACGGTCGGCATAGGCAGCCTGTCGGCCCTAGGAGGGTAGGAGCGTGTAGCTAAGCTCCAGTCGCTTGGGTGACCGCTACCCCCTACCTTTGTGATGAGAACATAGCGCTCAGACCAGCGCTTGATGTTAGAAACCAAGGAAGTAACACAGTTGATGCTCCTATCCTTCCTGGCCCGAAAATAAAAAGAAGATGCGTCAGCTAGGCAACGCTGAAGACTGTAAAACTATCGAAAAAGGAAGACGTTGGGTGCAACCAAGGTTTGGTTGCAGACGTAGATGAAATCGCATAGTATATGCCAGGAATTGGGGGAAAGATTGCATGGATACCTACCATAGTAAGTGAGGATAGACTCTAAGAAGGGGTGCACGGGGAGGCAAAAGCCCTCCTGGCAATGGGGACACTAATGCTACCCGGAACTCGACTCTACAGGCTGTCATCAGATGTCGGGAAGACAATGTCAAAGTCGGCGGGAATCTGATGGCCTCACGGAGGCCATGAACCACCCTATACGCAAATAACGGACGAGAGCAAGGACGCCTGGAGCCAGCACCCAAAGCACTCGAGACGCCGGGGTGACTCATTTCCTCTTCCTTTGTAGAAGACGTAGGACCGACATCAAGAACCCTCCTGCGGGGCACCACGGGCCCCAGGAATAGAAAGAGATGAGAGGATCCTCACCAGGCAAGGAAGAAGATGGTGGGGAAGTGATGCGGGACGGACACGCGACTCGACTCCAAATGGATATGCGATCCTCGGACTCTAAGCAAGCTCGCGATCGTCCCTAACAAGGGAAGCATCGGATGTGCACGGTTGAAAAACCGGGAAAGAGCTAGGGTGGTCAACTCACCAATTCGTGCCTGGATCGGGTCACGGGACGGTCTCGCTCTCTCTCGCAGCAGTAGTGAATATTAATAAATAGCGAGCTAAGTTACCCTGTCATGCTCTCTAGCAGCGACATATAAAGCATATACGAACTAAGCAAAGTGTCGAGTAAGGAGCAAATACGATACCTCCACGCTACCGGGCGTGGGGAAGACTTCCCGGCCGATCTCGTACTCCCGGAATAAATATTACACAATAATTACAGCAATACAATTACTACCCACTCCACGTAGGGAGGTAAAGGGCGACACAATAGGACCCGGGAGTAGCGGTTTCGGGTTGACGGGCCGCTTCTTGTGTTGCTTCGACGGCAGACATACTCGCGACCGTGGGACCCACGTGCTGGTCCAAGGGGCCATGTGGGACCGGGGTGGTACCACTGTGGTGGGGATGCCTGGAACGGGGCTCCCTGGGATGGTGGTGTGCTGGTTCACCGGCCGGAGGCCGGGCGGCTCCGATTGCCACTCACAGGAGTTGTTGGCCACGGATTTGCAGTTCTGTTTTGCAGCGCGCGTCCCGGCGAGATCTGCTGCTGCGGTCACTCCCAACATCGGATTGACGTACAAGAGGTACCGTTGGAAAGCTCTTTCGAAGTACTTCGATCTAGGGCTAGAGAGATAAAATTGAAATTCCTGGATCTAGCCTTAGTCGATTTTACAAGCTGCTGGCTCACAGGATCTGAAAACTCAGGACAGAACAAAGTTTTCCTGAGAGTTGGCATTGAACGAGATGTATACCTTCGATTCAGAAGATGAGTTCTTCATGAAAGTTGTTGAGGAAGAAGATAGGAAAACAAGGATATGCTTTATGAAAGGATTAGTGGAAGTTTCGATTCTTTGTGGACTTTATACTGACTGGGGGTCGGATCTGGACAGCAGGGACTGAACAGATCTTGGGAGAAAGACTGAATTTTAAAAAAATATGTAGAGGGCTTCAGAAATTCGAAGAAAATTTATGGAAGAAGGTGATGGTGGACAGAAACTCCAATAAATTTGGGGGTTCCTACAAAATTCAAAAAGGGGTCGAAAGGTGGAAGAACGTAGCTTCTGCTACACAGATCTGAAAGGGGACAGATCAGGAAGACAGAAAGACATGAAAATGAAAAAATATAAAACGAAGTCAAAATGACCTGATTGTTTTACTGGAGGTTGGGAATCAAGAGATGAACCAACCTTGAAAATCTCAACTCCAGATTAGGCCGGAGTTGGGAGTTAAAAATCACGTATTGAACCTCTGTCCAGCAGGATAGAACCTGGACACCACTTCGGTAGAACGCTTGCGGTGGCTCGATGGCGGCACGAACGGCAGCGGCGGCGGCACAAAATGAACTCAGATGTGGAGGGGCTAAGATAGAAGGGTTCACAACCCTGAAATGTAGAGGATGGAGAAGGAGAACCAGAGGAGAGAGAGGTAGGGGCGCACCAAGCTCTTGGCTCAAGACAATTCAACAATTTTCTTCTCATTAAGTCTCATCAAATGAAAAATTACAAGTATATATGGTAATTGACAAATGACCTTGGTTACCCATAGATCTAGGGTTTGGGTAGGTAAACTAGGGAGTTCACAAGTATTTCTCCCATGTGGTCAAAACACTTAACACATATTCTAATCAAACTTAGACAATTTCCATCCAAACTAACCTAACTTGCCTAATAAAACAAAATAGGAGGCGCCCCCTTTCATGGGCTAATAGAGAATATGGGCCAAGAGCCCATGAACCCATACTTAATCTATGGACTCTCCCACCTAGATAGCCCATGAGAGGGAGTGGCCCAATTGGGCCTTAGGTGGTTATTAAGGTCCATAATGATGGCCTTAAGGTCCAATATGAAATAAGCTCCTAATGGACTCTACTAAAGGAAACCTAGTAATGGACTCTTCATTACATGTGGCCCAATGGCTTATTAAAAGCCTTACAAAGGAGCCTAAATGAAAGAAATCAAACAAATACACAATTACAAGCCATTACACACAAATATAACTCATTAGTCTTTGATGCCCCATCAATTCTCCCCGGGTGGGAGGAACTCGACCCCGTCGAGTAAGGGGTGCTGCTGCTCGAATAGCGCCGACGAATCTGTCACCGAACCAAGTAGCGCGGGTACGCTCCACTCCAAGTGATCGTCACCTGCTCATTCCGTATATACTCGATATGCGTGTGCTGCTACGGGAAGAGGCTAGTGGTGGAACACTCCGGGGTGGGGTCACTCTCAAGGGGAGGAGGCGGCTCGAAGACTCACTAGGAATCACCGCTGGGTCCTTGTAGGTGACTAGATCCGGGGCATAGATGTAGAGCTGATCCCATACTCATTGAGCGAGTCCACTCGCCTCTTAAGGGACTGACATCAACGAGCTCGCATAAGACACATGCAGACTCCTAACAAACCACAAACCACACAAACAAGAAAACACAGATGCACACTCATGACCCTAGGCAAACTTAGACACTCTTAGTACTACTACGACGGACGACAAGAGACACAAACACAAGGGACATACGAAGGAAGACTCGATAAGGAGGACGGTCACCATCTACATACACTAAGCGTAAAGATAGAATAACCCACAACTTAATGCCATGAGTTCCATCCCTCGTCAACCGTCTCCGGTTCGAGAAGACTCATCCTCGGGTATAGAAATGTGGGAGGATCAGGGGACGGGTGATGGGAATATAATCCGGACAGCTAATGTGAAGCACGACAAAAATGAAGTCCGGACACTGTCTCTCGTACGCATGGTAGAAATCAAACCATACTGTGTCACCATAGGGTGTCGATAGTGGTACGGTAGTCTCTAGTGATTGCACTACCGTAGGAGAGACGGGTAAAAGTGGAATGGCGGGATCCACCGAGGATAAAGTGGGCGAAATAGACGGGTCCGAGATGACCGGTGTGAGGGGGATGACTAACAGTCCCTGTACCTCTATTGGCTCACTCTCTCGCCAAAAAACATCAGCGTAGTACTCCTCGATCAACTCTTGGTCAGCCTCATAACTCACTAGAATGAGCTCAGGTGGGACATCCTCGGTATGTGTGTCCTCTATGATAGGGGAATGTGAAGGACGTGGATCGGAGAAATGGCTAGGACCCACATGGTTTGGCTCCAGGAGAGGTGGTGAGCATGAGTCCGTAGGCGGAGCGGACTGATAGGGGTGGGAGGTTGGTGACAAAGAGGTGGGCGGCTGAATGTCGTCGTGGAAGACGAACTCACCGCGGAGGTGAGGTGGATATAAGGTGCAGGTCCTCCTATCCCGGTCAAAGATCGCTCTCTTCTCTTCCAACCATGGTCGCCCTAACATAATGCATGGTCCTGCCAGCGTACCAATATTGCACAATGCGCCATTGCAGTAAAAATTAGTGCCGATCATCCTTTCGAACTCGACAAAAGTAAAATCATCATCGCGGATAATCTCACCCGTCTTGGAGAGAGACTCACGATATCAAGAGAAACCCAGTTATCCGACTCCCTATCAGTGAAATGGAGTGCCGTTGTGGACCTATTGGGTAGAGTGGCTTTAGTAATGAGATGGCTGAAATCCAAGGGTCGGGCCATGAAGGCATTGAATCGAGCCACCAGGGATGACCACTCAGACGCATGGTCTTGGGGAACGGCCATGGGGGTGGCGGGTAGTGGACATGCAGGCACACGGTGACAAGACACTTAGACCGACTATGCAAGGTTGGAATGCACTAACTAATACACACTAAGGACCCTAGACATAAACCAAGACTCGGTACGTGACAGAGTTAATCGATCCGAAGATCACTCACGCAAGTGTGCGGCCGTCCCGATGGGCATAGCCTAACGTTCGGACAACACCTTTTTATATACCGGGTTATTGGGATGAAATGCAACCTAGACCGACTTAGACGGTGACTAGACGTAAATGACACTCTTTTTTTTTGATTTTAGACACCCTAGACTCAAACTCGCTCTGATACCAAATTGATGCGGGATGGACATGCGACTCGACTCCAAATGGATATGCGATCCTCGGACTCTAAGCAAGCTCGTGATCATCCCTAACGAGGGAAGCGTCGGATGTGCGCGGTTGAGAAACCAACAAAGAGCTAGGATGGTCAACTCACAAATTCGTGCCCGGATCAGGTCACGGGACGGTCTCGCTCTCTCTCGCAGCAGCAGTGAATATCAATAAATAGCGAGCTAAGTTACTCTGTCATGCTCTCTAGCAGCAGCATATAAAGCATATACGAACTAAGCAAAGTGCCGAGTAAGGAGTGAATACGATACCTCCACGCTACCGGGCGTGGGGAAGACTTCCCGGCCGATCTCGTACTCCCGGAACAAATATTACATAATAATTACAGCAATACAATTACTGCCCACTCCACACAGGGAGGTAAAGGGTGACACAATGGGACCCGGGAGTAGCGGTTTCGGGTTGACGGGCCGCTTCTTGTGTTGCTTCGGCGGGAGACGTACTCGCGACCGTAGGACCCACGTGCTGGTTCGAGGGGCCGTGTGGGACCAGGGTGGTACCACTGTGGTGGGGACGCCTGGAAGGGGGCTCCCTGGGACGACGGTGTGCTGGTTCGCCGGCTGGAGGCCAGGCTGCTCTGATCTCCACTCACTGGAGTTGCTGGCCACGGATTTGCAGTTCTATTTTGCAGCGCGCGACCCGGCGAGATCTGCTGCTGCGGTCACTCCCGACGTCGGATTGATGCACAATAGGTACCGTTGGAAACCTCTTTCGAAGTACTTTGATCTAGGGCCAGATAAATAAAATTGAAATTCCCGGATCTGGCCTTAGTCGATTTTACAAGCTGCTGGCTCACAGGATCTGAAAACTCAGGATAGAACAAAGTTTTCCAGAGAGTTGGCATTGAACGGGATGTAGAACTTTGATTCAGAAGATGAGTTCTTCATGAAAGTTGTGGAGGAAGACGAGAGGAAAACGGGGATATGCTTTATGAAAGGATTGGTGGACGTTACAATTTTTTGTGGACTTTATACTGACTGGGGGTCGGATCTGGACAGCAGGGACAGAACAGATCTTGGGAGAAAGACCGAATTTTAAAAAATATGTAGAGGGCTTCAGAAATTCGAAGAAACTTTATGGAAGAAGGGGATGGTGGACAGAACCTCTAATAAATTTGGGGGTTCCTACAACAATCAAAAAGGGGTCGAAAGGTGGAAGAACTGAGCTTCTGCTACACAGATCTGAAAGGGGACAGATCAGGAAGACAGAAAAACACGAAAATGAAAAAATATAAAACGAAGTTAAAATGACCTGATGTTTTTACTGGAGGTTGGGAATCAAGAGAGGAACCAACCCTGAAAATCTGAACTCCAGATGAGGCCGGAGTTGGGAGTTACAAATCGCGGATTGAACCTTTATCCAGTAGGATAGAACCTGGACAGCACTTCGATAGATCACTCGATGTGGCTCGATGGCGGCACGAACGGTGGCGGCGGCGGCACAGAATGAACTCAGATGTGGAGGGGCTAAGATAGAAGGGTTCATAACCCTGAAATGTAGAGGATGGAGAAGGAGAACCAGAGGAGAGAGAGGTAGGGGCGCACCAAGCTCTTGGCTCAAGACAATTCAACAATTTTCTTCTCATTAATTCTCATCAAATGAAAAATTACAAGTATATATGGTAATTGACAAATGACCTTGGTTACCCATAGATCTAGGGTTTGGGTAGGTAAACTAGGGAGTTCACAAGTATTTCTCCCATGTGGTCAAAACACTTAACACATATTCTAATCAAACTTAGACAATTTCCATTCAAACTAACCTAACTTGCCTAATAAAACAAAATAGGAGGCGCCCCCCTTCATGGGGTATTAAAAGAGAATATGGGCCAAGAGCCCATGAACCCATACTTAATCTATGGACTCTCCCACCTAGATAGCCCATGAGAGGGAGTGGCCCAATGTGGCCTTAGGTGGTTATTAAGGTCCATAATGATGGCCTTAAGGTCCAATATGAAATAAGCTTCTAATGGACTCTACTAAAGGCAACCTAGTAATGGACTCTTCATTACATATGGCCCAATGGCTTATTAAAAGCCTTACAAAGGAGCCCAAATGAAAGAAATCAAACAAACACATAATTACAAGCCATTACACACAAATATAACTCATTAGTCTTTGATGCCCCATCAGGAAGCAACTGACACCCGCGATGAATTCTGGAGAAACAACTAGGGCTCCCTGGATGACCTTGCATTGATTTATATAAATTTTGATAATAAAGCGACTGCCTCGAGACCACATGAGAGGAAAAAGTCCTTGTCACCATCAAAGTACGATCGTCGAACTTAGGCGACCATTCGTGCTCGCGCTCCCAGACAAAAAATGGCCGCGTCATGATGGTAGTGACACTACCTGCCACCTCAGCCAGTGGTGCCATGCGCGCCAAGAAGCTGAGCAGGTGGTCGGGCCCACCAGCCCCAATTATACGAGGATGTTCTCCTATAAACTTCCCCTTGACAGACCCTCCAAAGCTGCCTCTTAGACCCCAAAAGTGCTCAGCGTTTGAGAGTGGAGGGCTAGTGAAGAGGGTAAAATTGGCATGGCCCATGATAGGCCCATAAACGCCAGTCCCACGTCGGCCCAAGGACCACATCATGTGTAACGAACCCCCGATGGGTGCAGCCCATGATAGGTGGCCCAAGAAGACCAACCATCGGGTTCTCCGATCCACAACGGGCATCCACCCAGGCAGATCAGACGTTGGACAACCATCTAGCGACCAAAATGTTACTCCCACCATCGTCGGCCTCAACTCCACTAACGGCGAGCATGCCTTGCGGGTGCCATGACATCTGCATAAAGGTCGCCCGACTCTTGAGGAACAGACCCTCAACAGGGAACCCCCAACGATCACGGGGAGGCGTTACCCCACTACTCACGCTCTTCCCTGCTAAGGGATAGCCTTCAGTGCCAGGGCAACCCCTATAAATGGATTGTCGTCCAGGGAACAAGACACACAATAAATAGCCAGGAAAAGACAGACAAGTAGAGAGCCTCTGATCTACATTATACGGCCAGACCTTGAGAGCGGATTCCACATAATAGAGCTTCAGTCATCTTCCGAGCACCCTTACCGCCCAGCGAGCACTCCCTTGGAAGGCCGACCACTACTCCAGGCTTGCTCAATCGCCTCTCGACTCTCTCATTCTCCCCTCTGTCTCTGTTCGATGGGTTTTATTTTGGTCGAGTCAATCAATTAGTTAATTAATAAATAACCAACTGATTAGTTGATCGCGCAGGCGTGCCAGTCGCGTGAGTGACGAGTTTATTGTGCGCTCATTCTGACCCATGTGGGCGAGAGTGAGATTCGGGTCGGGACTGGCAGTCCGCCATACCGTAAAGGCTATGACATTAATTACAAAACCTTTGATTAATTGCCGAGATAGCGGGCCGTCCAAGGCCGAAGTAAGGTGCAAGAGATGAATGCGATGAGGTCACATGGAATGTTTTTATTTATCATGCAAGGGAGGCATGGTTCATTAAGTTGGAGACCCTCGGTACGTGGCGGAGGACGTAGGTCCGAGGACCACCATCGGGCATAGCAAAGACTTCCAGTCAGGCATAACCAAGACTCCCGTCAATGCCATTTGATATACTCGAGGGTCTATGCAAACATGCATGCATGATAATCATGATTATGCTAAGCATGGTAACAAAGTTATGAAGATGAACGATGATCAATCAAATTTATTAATCTCCACCAAGGGAGATGAAAGTGGTAACATAGGCATGATAACAAAAGCATGATGATAACAGGCATGATAGTAAAATCATGATAATAAGATGGTTCAGACTTGAATAGCCCCCTTCTTATTTAGTTTATTGTTGATTAGGGTTTATTAATCCCGACCGTGAGAGGCGAAGATCACTCCAGAGATGAGTGAGTGATTAGAATAGCACAACGATTCAAAATCGGCGCGATCGTGCGTAGGGATAGGTTTCCTCTGCGCGGCCAAGCGTAGGCAAACGATCTTAATCCGGCGCAGCCATAACAAGTGTTAAACCGGAGCGGTGGCCTCTGGGTGCACCGGTTTAGGGCGCGTCGGGAACGAGCCAGTTGAAATCAAAATTTTATGAGTCTAATACTATTCCGACGCGGGGGGGGGGGGGGTACCGCGCCGTATTAGGGTGCCCCGGATTTGGACCGCGCCATTTTAGTTGATTTTTTTATGAATTTTAAAACTATTTTTATTTATTAATATGTTGTTAAGGGTTTTGAGGTTAATTGGGCCGATTGCCTATTTAATTAAAGTCCAGGGCCCTTCAGGAGTGATGTTGTGAGCTAGTGCAAGGTTCGTACTCGGGCACTAGAGTTTATTACTTGTAAACATGTGTTTTATTAAAGACATTTCACAGAGGTAATCTTATTAATTAAGAAGTTCTGCCAAAAATTGGGCATCATCTCCCCCGTCCTTGAAGGATCGCAGGGGAGAAACGAGGTCATACTCACGGGTGGAGTAAGCCCCTAATCAGCCGATCGGCACGATGGCTACCAGCAAATTCCAATCGGACAGGATACCCCGAGGACTAGCCTACTAGGGGCACCATAATTCTGTGGGTTAAAATAGGTGGATAAGGCATCTAATGAAGGAAACAACAACCCCGAGGGCTAGCCTACGAGGGGTGAGCAACCTATAGCCTGCACTGTTATCCAAGAGAGGGACGACCATTAGGACGACAAGCCCCGAGGACTAGCCTACTAGGGGCATGCATCCCATAGTCACCACAGGGTCCCGAAGGGCTGTGGGTTTGAATTGTTTGGCAGAAGCCCCTGTTGATGTTAGCCCTATGGCCCGTAGGGAGCATCCATCATTCATAGGCGGAGCCCCTTTGACCAACTGGCGGTTCTATGAAACAGTGGGGAATGTCCCCCTCCCCAGATTATTGGGACAAAGCCAACAGAGCTAGGATAGTTCAGCGGATGCAAACCAGAAACGAGGGGAAAGAGGACATTCGGCATTGACAGATTACCATTCACAGAGTTAAGGTATTGATGCTCACGAGATTGGACTAACATTAATGGAGGAAAAGGCGATTAGCAGCCGCAGAAAGGAGTAGCTAGTATGTAGATAGGATGATTTAACTACATACACATATACTCGAGTGACTGGCGTGCAGCAATCACAGGATGAATCTTACTGTTCTGGAGGTGACCCCCACCTTCTCTGAGCAACAGAACAATGCAAAGAGAGAGGGAAGTGGGGATCAGACCTTGAAGTAGAGCGGGAAGAGGCACGTGCACAAGTACACCACTGTCCAAGAAGTCTACAGGAACCATCGAGTAAGACACGGACACTGCGTCGATGGGAAGGACCCGGGGAGGGGTCATCTCTATAGCCTATGGTGTCCCAGGGCATATTCGGAGTTGGAGAAATCGGGTTCGGAAACCACGCGAAGAAGGAAATAGATAGATACACCGATTGGGATAGAAGTGGAAGAAAGAGGCACAGCATCAAGCATTTAATCCACCAGCACATTCATATATATACCATCATCCCATAAACAGGGGGGAGGCTAACACATATATTACAGATCCGGTGCCGACATCGTGGGACGGCCACCGTTT
The DNA here is from genome assembly GCA_022559845.1 of Amorphophallus konjac. Lineage (NCBI taxonomy): Eukaryota > Viridiplantae > Streptophyta > Magnoliopsida > Alismatales > Araceae > Amorphophallus > Amorphophallus konjac. The sequence goes on along the minus strand of CM040127.1, from coordinate 87,104,012 downwards.
TCTAATTGTAGAGAGATTCACAAAGGAAGAACAACTCAAAGAGATGACGAGGAGGGGGGGGGGGGAGATTGGCTCATATCATCACCATCCCCCCTCTCATTTACATTCGATTAAGAGGGAACAAAACGGGAAGACGGCCGGGAGAGAAACAGACGACCCACCTAAACTTCACCGGTAAAAACCAGAGTATCGGACTATCCTTCTCCTTCTCCGGCTCCGGAAGGCTTCAGGTGGAAAGGACGACGGCGGTGAAGGGGGGCGCTCAGTGAGAACCCTGCTTCTCCCCCAAGGAAACCCTCTCTCCCTTAAACTTGATTGGCTCTCTAGCTCTCTCTCTCTCTCTCTCGAGCAATCGCCAGTAGAACTCCTTCTTGATTCACCTCTTCTCTTCTCTCTCATTTTTACTCAGTCGAACAGCAATATATATAGGAACAAGTTAGAAGCTTAATCTGGCACCGAGAATGGCACGCCGGGGAATAGGCTTCTTCTATCTTTTTAGGCGCGTCGGATTTGAGGGCGCTAGTTTAGGGGGGCGTGCCGGATAAGGGAGCGCCGTATTAACATCTCCCGCTCGTCGCGGGTTAGCCGGTGAGTCCGGGAATGGTTCTGGGAGTCACCGTGACCGTTCATCTTGCCGTTGTTCTTCAAAACCTTGATAGGAAGCCTTGTCGAAGCTCTCAGGATGGCATATGGCCCTTCTTGGAACCTCGAGTATCTTTGGTTTGAACACGTGGGTTTTTCGCTGACACAGCTTTCGGCACTATGATCCGTGCTGCTAGCTCGGCCTGGCTTGTGTTCAAAGCTTCTCAGAGGGTGGAATAACACCTGGGATAGTTCCGCCTTGACAGGGTGATCAATCGGCCACTAACGGACCCAACTTGGCGAGAAGCCGTACCCGTGCCGAGTAATCGGGATCTTCTACCGATAGAACCTTTGGTCTTCCATTCTGAAGAGCCAAGGGAGTTCTTTTGTCTCAGGAGAGTCTTTCATGAGGTGGCGGGCCACCGGGTAGACCGTCGCCCTTGGTCGGACAACGGGTGTAGTGTATGCGGCACGGCGGAGTCAATGCTGGTTCATTGGGCAGGCTTGGTCGCATTACCGGTTAGTTGTGAATTCATCCCGATTCTCCTGAGGTGAAGTCCCCGATGTTAATACAGGGTGACTTGAGGCTCTGGCAACTTGGGAGGGCTTCAATATGTTGATATCTATCGGCTTCTATGCTTCAGTGGGCCGAGTCGTTTGTCTTCGAGGCTTGATCGCCGTGAATCATATTTTGAGTGCCAACAAATGCCCCCCAGTCGTGGGTGTTGCGAGCATGGCACGAGTGTAGCAAGACCGACGGATGAGCTTCGCCCGGAGTGATCTCCTCTTCGATTGACGGAAGCTCGGAACGGCCCCTGATTCGGCACAGATGCTAATCCGGCTCGGTTTGAATGTTAATACGGTGCGGGGTTTAATCCGACGTGCCCCTGGGCATTGGACGTTAATCCGGCGCGCCCTTGGGCATTGCAGTCTTAATCGGGCGCGCCATTGGGCATTGAACGTTAATCCGATGCGGCCTGGGTGCTTGGAAGGAAGTTAATTCGGCATGCCTTAAAACGACGCGCCTTTTGGCTTGGGAGATTGTTAATTCGGTGCGCTAAATAGCGCACCAGATTAACAGAGGAATCCCCCCCTATATAAGGTTTTCACCTTTCTTCCCTTCTTCACCACTGTTCATTTGTAAAATTTCTTTCTCTCTCTTCCCTTTCTTCTCCTCCCGCGACGCTGAGTGAGCTGAGGGCGTGGGCGAGATTTCTTAGGGGTGAGTGGAGTGTTACTTATTCGGGTTTTGAAACCCATTCTTTGGGCCCCGGGAGGCTTCTAGTAGGGCTTGCCCTCGGAGCTACTCCCTCGGGTGTCCCGTTTGGCCTTGGCGTAATGCCGATGGCTAATTTTAGGGACCGTTCCCTTAGTGGACATGTTCCCGCTTTTCTTTGGCAATCTCCCGTGCTGGGGAGACTCTGCCAAAATTTTGTCAGAAATTTGTCTTGATCAACTATTTTCTAACCTTGCTTATTCTTTGATGTGCCTTTCGCAGCTTAACATGGCGTCTAGCTCTTCTTCTTCTACCTCCCGTGCTGTGGTGACGTGGGAGAACGTTCATTCCCTAGATCGGGGGCATGATCAGCTTGCCGTAGTTGCAGAGTCCTCAGATTCAGAAATTGACACTGTGGATACTAGCCGCCTCCTCATCCTCGGGGGGGGATTCTTTTCAATATGATCGGGAAGGTGCTGTCAGGAAGGACCACCCCAAGGACAAACATCTGATGTCCTTCCTTAGGCGCTTCAATCTTCAGGGGAAGAGAGATTTGTTCCTTGTTCGCAAAGCCGAGCAAGCCTTGCTAGTGGAGAGGGATAGTTTGACAGACTATGTGGTGCGGGGAAGGCCTATTTATCTTCCCGGAGAAGTCAGGAAATGGAGCGCCGTGCTTGGACTGCAAGATCTGGCTCCAGAAGACGGGCTGCTGACTAGAGCCCCTGAATTTGTGCGTGCTTAGTGGAATGACTCCGCAGGCCGGGTAGACCGGGAGAAGCTGATAGTTGGCTTATTTCTTGCCCCATTGAAATGGGGGTATAGAGAAGAGTCTTTTCTGTTGGACTGCCTGGCGGTCCGTTTCAAGCATCAGATATCTGTGGGGTGGTTCGCCGAACTGAGGGCCACCGACGCCCATGCATTCAGACCCGACGCAGTGGAATTCATAGATTATGTGCTGCAACACTACGCTCCTATCTTGACCAGGGTTGGCATATATCACAGCGTGTACGCCTCAAGGTACCACTACCCCATCTCCCGAGGCTTATGTTGTGGCGTGATCGAAGTATTCTACCTTGAGTACAACATTTTTTATACTTAGGAAGGATAAACTTCTTTGGATCTATGGAGCCTCTCATAGCTCAGTGGTTTACCCATCGACAGAAAGCCGTACGAGGAAGTCTGCTAGCCCGATTGGCTGAAGGATCAGACTGACGGTGAGGGTCAGTATTTGGCCGGTTACGCCTATCGTTATCTGATGAAGGTGTACCGCACACTCTGCCGCTTGTCGTATGACACGAGGGAGGCTCGAAAGCCGGGCGAGAAGCGGAGAGTGCGGATGGGCACTTGGCTCTAACATTTCTTTGGCAGGAAGAAGAAGTATGAGGACTTCCCCGCAGTAGCGCCGATGGCTCCGAAGAGGAAGAAGAGGGTCCGGCGACAGGCCACTGCAGCATCATCTTCAAGGGGAGGGCGGAGGGAGGACCCGAACCCCACTGGTGTTGTTGCAGTCACCCACTGTGCTGTGTATCTAACTTATTAGATTTATTCTTTCGCTCTCCTGCAAGGCGACGAGAGCGTGATCAGAGCGGAGGCCATCTATCCCACTTGTCTCATGGCTTGGGGCACGAAGTTGTCCCTTTTGCCCGGTGGCTCTGTGCCTCACTTTTAAGATGCTGGGAGACCTGCACAAGATGCGTCTCCCTAGGAATCTGCGGATGGTTGGTCCGTTACATTTCTTTAATGCTTGGGTCTGCACCCTGTTCCCAGAGGCTGCTCCTCAGGCATTGCAGTCAGTTCATCTTATCCCGAGGATGATAGAGTTCGCGACTGCTGAACCGACATCTATAGCGGAACAACTCTTCGCCATTCAGGGCAAACTGACCCGTATTCCCATGGATTCACCCGGGGTTCTTCACTTTTGGAGCTTAGCTGCTCATTCAAGCCCGTTGGTGAATAGGACAAGGCAGTGCAAGCATTTTGAGACAGAAGAGTATATCCATCTGATTTTCGGGGCCAAGTGCACAAGGCCCATTCTGGAGCAGGAATTGGTTGATTGGGCACTGGCTATTAGACCGAGCGTCCTTGTATTCCGGAAGAGTGGCATTCTGTGGCTGGAGCCGTACTACCCGTTCCACTTCAGCCGAAATTTTGGCTACGATCCGCACTTTCCTTTTTCCTCTTCGTAATTTGCATTGCTAAACAGGCACAGGGCTGGGCAAGTTTCAAATGATGATACCCGGATATGGTGGGACTTCTTCCACCGCAGAGAAGATGTCTCTTTCAGGGTGCCGACCCCTACTCTCTTCACCCGCATCACCCCTGAATATATCAAGTGGTGGAATGCGCGGACGGGATTTTACCTGAGTTCCCACCGAAAATGTTGGGCCGTTGTGGAGCACAGATTTCTGGACTCCCAGCCAGAGCCAGTCCTCGACATTGAACCTTCTTACTTGAAGAAGCTGAAGTCTTGGACCAACACAGAGGTGGGGGCTTATCTGGAAGCCCGAAAAGCTACGAAAACCCGTTCGTCCAAAGTCGATCCGAAGCTACCTGCAATTGGCAAGGATGACTATGTAAAGACGCATCGGGGATTATGCCGCGTAAGTAGAGAGAGGGTGGTTCTTCAGCAACTCCCTCCGCTGGTGGAAGAGCCGATCTCGGTCGTAGCCGACTGGCGTCCCAAGGTTGATAGATTGCATCCCTACCGGACTTTTATCCACAGGGAAGATAGACGGGATGCCATGTATGACAACACCCCTTGGCTATTCACGCTTCTCCATTCCCATGGACTCTCAGTGGGTGGCCCAAGCAAAGCTATTCTGGACCGGCCACTCCATATCTCATTCAAGTATGCTGACGGATGGGAACTAGACCATCTGTGCTTGTATTACCACCTATCTTCTCGCAGCCACACAGACTTGGCATTGCTGGCCGATCAGAGTGAGAAGATAGGAGACTTGTGTTGACTTATTCGCGAGGCACCTTTGAGAGACAAAGTGCCCTCGCTGTTCTATTGTCCCCTTTTCCCTTTCTATACGGGGCCAGCAAGTATGTTCTATTTCTTTATTTTGGCTCTTCGGCCAGTTTCCTTTCTTTGTTGCAGCATATATCATTCTCACCTTCATGCATATGCAGTCCGACCCACTTTGGAGGAGACTCGGCACTTTAGGGAGCTAATAATAAAAGCTCAGAAGCTGACATATTTCGAGACTCCCGAGCCGGCCCCGACCATGACACCACTGCCTCATGGTGACTCGTGGAAGCGAACCAGATCCCAGTTAAGGGAGGCTATTGGGAAGGCCAAAGCGACAGTGCCTCGAGTGACATGGGCACGTCGGAGGAAGGCTATAGAAAAGGAACCAGTAACCATCCTTCCTCTAGTTGTATCTTTTGAAGAGTTCGAGGCTTCTCGCGCGCAGGGGCTAGAAGCTGAAGGTAAGCTCTCCATTCCTTTATAGTTCATTTGCTTATTTTAGCTGCTTCGGCTAATTATTTTTTTGGCAGTTGCCGACACAGTTTTTGCGGTCGTTGGACTGGAGGCAGCAGCAGGTGCCATGACTGGAGAAGGGGCAGGGGAAGTCCCCGTAGCTCCTGTGGAGAGAGATCTACCTTCCCCGATGCCCAGGCAGGAAATGGAAGGTAATTTGCAATTTATTCATGGGGGCTCTGCGAACCACCATGCCTTTAGTTGGCTTGACTGCTTCTTGCTTTAAATTTCAGTCGAGATGCAACCGACATAACTTCCCGAAGCCAGGGCTGTGGAGGAAACTACTGCTTAGGAGCAAGGCGAGCTTGTCCCCAAGATTCATTCAACTTACTCTCCCAATGTGGAGCCGATGAGGGAAGTCCCCACTGAGGGTGATATCCCTTCCAGCAAGATGTCCGCTCCGATGGTGGAGCGCCAGGGACGAGCAGAGGACTCTTCTTCCTCTGAGCAAGTTGATTATGGTGGCGGCTCTAGTGACGAGGAGTTCCCACCGGTTGATACGGATACCGAGGATGCTGGGGCATCTTCGGCTTATGAAAGTGACTATACAACCTTCAGCCCACCCTGGTTGGCATGGAGTGGCCCTGGGTTATCAGGGTCACTTGTAAGTGAAGGGGCTGGAGCCACAGAGGCCGCCCTTGGAGGTTTGAGCTTAGTGCCGGTTGAGGTGAGTAGTCCCCTTACCCTTTGCACTTTACTGCTCTTCCCTTCTTTTCATACCAGCTACTTGATGCATATATTTCTGGTGCAGACTAAGGTGGTACTGCCAACAATTACGGTGCAGATACCTCTCCCGGCTCTAAGCACGGGTCACCCAACCTTCCCGCCAGTCTTGCGGCCTATCGCTCTGCGATATCCCAAAGACTATGCGGCAGCAGTAGGTCCGGAAGGACCTGGGGTGATTGCGGGGACTGACGAATCGACAGCAGTCGTGGACCCTCAGCCACTTGAAGCCGAACGATAGTTGGCCCTAGAGAAAAGTGGCCCTCCCGAGATAGAAGCGCTAGAAATTGTTGAAGAAGAAATCGGGGCTTCAGGGGCCTTGGCTATTATTACTGAAGATGGCCACATGGAGGTCAGCCAGGCTGGGGGTGAGGAGCAGGTATCCTCGGCTATCGATGCTCCTGGCATGACTCCACTCCGAGAGACCAGAAAGGAGGTTGCTATTGCCGAGACTTTGCCTGTTGCATCAGCTGCTGGCGTTGGTTCTAGTGCAAGCGCCTTGCAGATCATGCCGTCGTCATCTTCTGAGATGAGCGACGATATATGGGCCGCCGTGGATAGCAGAGTGAACTTTGGGCTCCCCGAGACGTCACCACTTGGTCTTCAAACATCAAGCGACCTAGTGTGGCAATTCTTGGGGACCCTTCAGCAGACTATAGTGGCCAGCAGAGATTTGACTTATGTTCAGCTGTGGGGCTTGGTAGAGCATCTGTCCCACTCACTGTTAGCTTTTGGCTGCCCCATGGACGACTGGACGCCACGGGTACTACTGCTGTTGAAGTATGTGAACAGAAGGGAATTTCTAGGCCGAGAGGTAGCTGATCAACTGACGGCCATAACATTGGAATGGACTGAATGCCGGACTGCTCTCGCCTCTTTGAGATTGACTGCGGTGCAGATGAGAGATGTGGCCAATGCCTCTTCGCAGCGTCGAACCTTCCATGTAGCCCGGATAGCAGAGCTGCATGCCGAACTTTCCAGGGCTAAGGCCGAGCTTCAGGGGACTGGGCGTTTGGAAGCCCAGAGTGTAGAGGAAGCGGAAATGGCCAAGGGACGAGCTGCATCTCTCGAGGAGAAGTTATCACAGTTGGAGGCTGCCAAATCTCGACTGCGGGAGCTGACCCGCCACCCTTCCTTTGGTATTTTGGAGCTGGAGGACATCTTCCGACGCCCATTGAATTAGTCTTTTCTTTTTACCTTTTGTTTTGGTGGGCTTTATGTACCCTGGGGTATGCCCTGAGTAACATGTATCTTGCTGCTTCATAGGAATGAAATATCGTCATTTGCTGCTAAATCACGACTTCATTCTTTTATTTTACTTTGCGTTCCTTTTTATTCGCCCATTAGCTTAGTCCGAGTATGCAAGTTACTAGGGCAGGAGAGAGCTCACGCCTTCAGCAAAGGGGTGAGGTGTTCGCTCCACCGCGTCGTAACTATTCTTGGGGCCAAACTACGGTTAATGCAGGCTGAAAAGTCTGAAGGACAAAAGTGTAGAGGTCTCTCAGGACCGGGAAATACGATCAGAAGGCTTATTAGCCGGACCCATCGATGGTGACGAAGACTGAGGGTAGGGTTTATTCATCGGCATGGGTTGCATGTCGAAGCAAAGGTGGCTTATTGGTTGACGAGGACAAAGGATCCTGGTCAAAGAGATGTTGACCGGTCTTGTCGATGATGACAAGGGTCAAAAGTATGTTGATCGATCTTGTCGATGATGACAAGGATCGCAAGAAGGCTGACCAATCTTGTCGATGGTGACAAGGGTCAGAAGTAGGTCGATCGATCTTGCTGATGGTGACAAGGGTTAGAAGTAGGTCGACCGATCTTGCCGATGGTGACAAGGGTCGCAAGGAAGTCGATCGATCTTGCCGATGATGACAAGGGTTGCAAGGAGGTTAACCGATCTTGTCGATGATGACAAGGGTCGCAAGGAGGTTGACCGATCTTGCCGATGGTGACAAGGGTCGGAAGTAAGATTGACCGATCTTGCCGATGGTGACAAGGGTCGTAAGGAGGCTGACCTGGTCTTGTCGATGATGACAAGGGTTGCAAGGAGGTTGACCGATCTTACCGATGGTGACAAGGGTCAGAAGTATGTCGACCGATCTTGCTGATGATGACAAGGGTCGCAAGGATATCGACCGGTCTTGCCGATGATGACGGGGGTCGGAAGTAGGTTGACCGATCTTGTCGATGATGACAAGGGTCGCAAGGAGGTTGACCGATCTTGTCGATGGTGACAAGGGTCGCAAGGAAGATTGACTGATCTTGCCGATGGTGACAAGGGTCAAAAGCAGGCCGACTTGGTCTTGCAGATGATGAAAAGGGTCGCGAGGAGGTTGACCGATCTTGCCAATGGTGACAAGGGTCAGAAGTATGTCGACCGACCTTGCCGATGATGACAAGGGTCACAAGGATTTGATCGGTCCTGTCGATGATGACAGGGGTCGGAAGTAGATTGACCGATCTTGCCGATGATGACCAGGGTCGTAAGGAGGCTGAACGATCTTGCCGATAGTGACAAGGGTCGCAAGGAAGATTGATCGATCTTGCCGATGGTGACAAGGTTCAAAAGGAAGTTGATTGGGAACTTTAAAATGTCACTTTACTGACTTAAGCACCCTTTCGGGTTTTCGCCGAAGCTAGCCCCCTCTTGCTTTTGCCCAGGCGCCCTTTCGGGTTTTCACGTGGCGGGGTACCCGATTTTGCCTGTGATGCCCTTTCAGGTTTTCACCACAGCTGGGTTGTAGCCATTTTTGCCCTTGTCCTAATGTAGGGACAAGGTCGGCGGGGCACCTCTATTTTAAGCCCCATTTTTTTCTTTTTTTTCTTTTACATAACAGGAGGATGTTGAGAGGTCAACATGTGATGTTTGACCCCTTGGTGACGTCAGATAGCTACTGGCTGAGGCGCATGGTCTCATGCTAGTAGAGGCGGTTTATTCATTGGCAGAGGAACGATGCCAGCGCAAAGGAGGAGCTTCAGCCAATTCGGATGTAAGGTCTGTAATGGTGATGTTGAGTGAAGGTCGACTAGGACACGATGTCTTGCGCCGAGAAAGGGTTTATTCGTTAGTAAGAAGGAAATGCTAAGGCAAAGGATAGATTTTGTGCCGATTCGGACGTGAGGCCCGTAATGGCAATACTATAGAAGAGTCGGCTAGGACACAAAGTCATGCGCCTAGAAAAAGGGTTTATTCGTTAGCAAGAAGGTAATGCTAACGTAAAGGATAGACCTCTGCCGATTAGGGCGGAAGGCCCGCAATGGCATTGTTGTAAAAGAGTCGGCTAGGACATGAAGTCTTGCGCCGAAAAAAAGGGTTTATTCGTTAGCAAGAAGGTAATGCTAACGCAAAGGATAGATCTGTGTCAATTCGGGCGTAAGGCCCGTAATGGCAATGTCGTTTTATATGTCATTATATATATATATATATATATATATATATATATATATATATATATAGAGAGAGAGAGAGAGAGAGAGAGAGAGAGAGAGAGAGAGAGAGCTCAGCCAGGATGAAGTGCCACTAGGCCAAGGTACGTAGAGCTCAGTCAGGGCGGAGTGCCACTAGACTAAGGTAGGTAGAGCTCGGCCAGGGCGGAATGCCACTAGACCAAGGTAAGAGGAACTTAGTCAGGGCGGAGTGCCGCTAGACTAAGGTAGGTAGAACTTAGCTAGGGCGGAGTGGCACTAGACTAAGGTAGGTAGAGCTCGGCCAGGGCAGAATGCCACTAGACCAAGGTAGGAAGAACTTAGTCAGGGCGGAGTGCCACTAGACTAAGGTAGGTAGAACTTAGCTAGGGCGGAGTGCCACTAGACTAAGGTAAGTAGAGCTCGGCCAGGGCGGAATGCGACTAGACCAAGGTAGGAAGAACTTAGTCAGGGTGGAGTGCCACTAGACTAAGGTAGGTGGAACTTAGCTAGGGTGGAGTGCCACTAGACTAAGGTAGGTAGAGCTCGGCCAGGGCGGAATGCCACTAGACCAAGGTAGGAAGAACTTAGTCAGGGTGGAGTGCCACTAGACTAAGGTAGGTAGAACTTAGCTAGGATAGAGTGCCACTAGACTAAGGTAGGTAGAGCTCGGCCAGGGCGGAATGCCACTAGACCAAGGTAGGAAGAACTTAGTCAGGGCGGAGTGCCGCTAGACTAAGGTAGGTGGAAATTAGCTAGGGCGGAGTGCCGCTAGATTGAGGTTGGTAGAACTTAGCTAGGGCGGAGTGCCACTAGACTAAGGCAGGTGAAACTTAGCTAGGGCGGAGTGCCGCTAGACTAAGGTAGGTCTTGGTCATTCTGAGAATGCTGGTTGAGCTGCGTGATACAGCTTCAAGCGTTTTCCATTAAGGGGAGAGAACTGGACGACTCTTTTGTGATCTACAAGGACTGTACGCACCCCCTTCATATACTCGGCGGACGACGTACGGTCCCACCAAGTTTTCAACCAACTTCCCTTTGGCATTGGAGGCCATCACTTCTCTTCTTTTGACCATTACTAGGTCACCTTTTTTGAATTCTTGACCTTTGGCCAGCTTGTCAAAAGCACGGGCCATGCGAGCTTGGTAGAGTTGAATATTTTGTTGCGCGCGGAGACGCTTTACTTCGAGCTCGGCAAGCTCTTCCAGTTTTCTTTCTATATTGGTCTGTTCATCGCTAGCCAAACCATGTTGGATGGCGATTCGCAACGAGGGGACCTCCAATTCAATCGGTACCACAGCCTCCGACTCATATACGAGGGAGAATGGCAAACAGCCAGTTGGGGTTTTATAGACCATACAATAGGCCCAAAGTCAATCTTTTCTTCCCAGTCCTTTTTATTAGGCTTGACAGTCTTTGCCAGCAGTGTGCATAGTGTTTTATTGAAGGCTTCTACAAGTCCATTGGCTTGAGGGTTGTAAGGGGACGAAGTCCTCCAGTCAATCTTGTATTTATCAGCCAACCGATAAACCTTCTGGTTTCTGAAATGGCTGCCATTATCAGGGATAATTCGGTTGGGAACCCTGAACCAGAATATTATATTTTTCCAGAAGAATCTTGCGACCAATTCTCCCGTTTTATCTCTTAGCGCAACTGCTTCTGCCCATCTGGAGAAGTAATCTGTGGCTGTTGAGATATATCTGCACCCTGACGAAGATGTTGGCAGTGGCCCTACTACGTCCGTGCCTCATTGGGTGAATGGCCAACTCGGTAGGGTGGGATGTAGCGGCACTGGCGGTCTCCTGGACATGTTGGCGTGCTCTTGATATTTTTGACAAGCTTTAGCAAACTTGCAGCAATCATCAAACATGGAGGGCCAATAATAGCCCAATTTCTTTATTTTAATTTTCATCTTCGGCCCGGCCTGGTGTGCTCCAGCTGACCCGGCATGGACTTCTTGCATTACCTGCCTAGCTTCTGCCGAAGATAGGCAACGGAGCAGAACTTTCCTTCGGGCATCGGCCATTATTCGAAACAAGATTCCGTTTCTCAACTCATAAGAGTCTTTCATCCTTAGGAGCTTCATTCTTTGTTCCTTTTCTTTTGGAAGCTATTGGTGCTGGAACCAACGTAGAAGGTGCTCCCGCCAGTCGGGCTGCTGAACTCCTTCCACAGCTGTCGCTTCATTCTCTCGTTCATCGGTCAGAACCTCCGTCATACTGGGGACCTGTCGATAGTTGATTGCGGCTATATTTAGGCTTGTGTCCGGCGGGACTGCCAAAGAACTAGCCAACTTTGTGAGGGCATCCGCCTGAGCATTCTGTCCTCAGTTGATATGATTGATTTTGATGAAATAGAATCGCGCCATCAAGCGGAGGGCCAGCTGGTAGTAAGGGAGGAGTTCTTGCTTCCGCACATCGAACTCTCCCTCTAGCTATTTTATGAATAGCATGGAATCCCTGAATGCTTCCAGCATATGTATTTCCATGAATAGAGCAATCTGCAACCCGATTATAAGGGCTTCATATTCTGCTTCATTATTTGTGCATGGCTTGTTGATTGAGTACGATGTATATATGACTTCTCCTTCTAGAGATTTCAGGACTATGCCTACCCCGGCTCTGACTCTGGCTGACCCAGTAGCTAAGGTGTCTATTCTGGAAGCGCTGTCAAAATACGGCTGCTATAGAGAGGGCTGCACCTGGCCGACCTCTAGGGTTTCATCTTCAGGAAGCTCTAGTTCCAGTGGGCAGTCTTCAGGTACTGGATGCTCAGCAAAGAAGTCTGCGATAGCTTGGCCTTTGACGGCCTTTTGTGGTATGTAGGAGATATCAAACTCCATGAGGATCACTGCCCATTTGCCCAAGCAACCTTTGAGTGCCGGTTGGGACATGATATACTTTAGCGGATCCGCCTTGGAGATCAGCTTAATCTCATGTGACATCATGTAGTGTCAGAGTTTCTTGACGGCGAAGACTAGTGCCAAGCAGATCTTCTCAATGTGGGTGTTTTTCTCCTCAGTTCTGACTAATCTTCGACTGAGGTAGTAGAGGGCTTATTCTTTCCCTTCTTCATTGTTCTGGGCTAGCATTGCCCCCAAAGAGCTATGTGTGGTCGCTATGTACAGAACCAGCGGCCGTCCTTTCACCGGTGCGCCCAGCACTGGAGGAGTCTTCAGATAATCCTTGAGCTTGTCAAAGGCCGTCTGGCAATCTTTGTCCCAATAAAAGGGAACATCTTTCATCATCAGCTTGTGAAAGGGCTGGCATCGCCCTGACAAATTGGATATGGACCGCCGGATGTAAGCCATCCGTCCTTGAAGAGATCTCAGCTCGGAGAGGTTCCTTGGCGAAGGTAATTCCTGAATTGTTTTGATCTTTGCGGGGTCTATTTCAATTCTCCGGTATCTGACGATGAAACCCAAGAACTTCCCTCTCAATACTCCGAACGCACATTTCATAGTGTTCATTTTCAATTCATACTGTCTCAGCCTCTGAAAGACTACTCAGAGGTCTTACAGATGGCCTTCCCTCTTTCTAGTTTTGGCTACCATGTCATCTATGTAGCACTCGACCTTATGGTAGAGCAACCGATCAAATATTCTAGTCATCGCCCGCTGATAGGTGGCGCCAGCGTTCTTCAATCCAAACGGCATCCTCTTGTAGTGGTAAATGCCCTTGGGAGTTTGGAAGGCAGTGTGGATCCGATCGTGTTCCGTGATCCATATCTGGTTATAGCCAGACGACCCATCCATGAATGATAGGGCCTCGTGGCCGGTTGTTGCATCTATCATGACCTCCATTATTGGCACTGGAAAGTCATCTTTGGGGTAGGCTTTATTCAGATCTCGGAAGTCAACACATATCTGGATCTGTCCATTCTTCTTCTTCACGGGCACAATATTGGCCATCCACGTGGTATATTGATTTTCTTCGACGAAACCCACATCAGTGACCTTGTCCACCTCTTTGCATATTTGAGTAATGAGCTCTGGCCTCATGCACTGTGGCGGTTGCTTCACCGGTTCGACTTCAGGGCTTATTGATAGCTCATGTTGCGAGACTGTAGGGCTCAGTCCTGGTATTTCCTTGTAGGTCCAGGTAAAGCAGTCCCGGTATTCTTACAGTAGCTGGATGTACAGCTTCTGTTCTTCAGCAGAGAGTTGGGCACTAAGGAAGGTCGGCCTATGGTCATCCTCATCTCTCAGGTTGATTTCTATTAGCTCATTGACTGTGGCTTGGCCTCCATCTTCTATTTTCGGGGGTGCCGGCGGATGGTCGATGAAGTCTGGAATACCATCTTCAAGGTCAAGGACCTCGGTTTCTTCATTTTGTTCTATTTGAGCTTCAGCGAGGATTTCCACCTTGGTAAGGAGCGGTTGTGTGAATTGTTTCATCAGCGAATCCATTACCGTTGAAGCTACGAGGGGTGATGATGTGACACTGACTTTGTGAATGCAGCAACTAGATCGAGGGTCCTTGGACTTACCAAGCAAGCACAATGCACAAAAGTAGAGAATTACGCAAGTTGCCAAACCACCGTTGCGCACACGATTCTCGGGTGACTCGGCGATGTCGAGTGGAGGTAGTGGAACAAAGCCCTTGCTGGTAGAGGACCAGCAAAGCTATGGTCACCCTCCCGAGGGTACGGTGCCCACAATCAAGGGGCTGGCTAGGTGCCGAAAGGGCACCGGGTCGCTCTCTCACAATCCCACGATGACAACTCATAAATGGGGAGCTTCGGGGTCGGGCGCTCTCTCACCGTCAACAGGGCAATTCCACGGATATTATATGAACAAACTACTGATATGAGAGCAAGGGATAGAGCTTACCCAGTTGGTTTTAAGAAACCAACCCCATTCGGAGACGAGGGTGAGCGGGGAAGTGTGGGTTCCCCGCACACTGCGTCGATGAAGCTTGACCCCTGCGAATTATTTACATGCATTACGCCTCACGCAGGAGGGTGGATCTCGGGGTGGGGAAAAGTGGATTACACACAAACACTACCTCCACACAGGGAGGGGCAGTAAGCCGGCCAGGCGGGGAGGGGCGTGAAGCTAAGAACGGAGCCGGATTGCCCTCCCGGGGTTCGGTCCGCCGGTTCTGCCCGCTGACAGGCACTCACTGTCAACTCCGCTGTGATCGCTCCCGGACTTGAAAGTGAACGAGACCAGTGCCAAAATGTTGGTGACTGACCCGGGATGAATCCTGAATTTTTTTGGCACCAGAAGTTATCGACGCTGGCCGGGACAGACACTGGACCGGCGCTGCTCTGCTCTACCTTGGACTGAGTTCAGGTTGTTGCAGCAGGTTGGCGACTTCACCACGATCGCTCCCGTGATCTAATCGAGACAGGATCAAGACGGTTGCGAGCATGGTTGAATCTTCTTCGATCAGCAACCAATATGGGGACCAGATGAGGTCGGAGCAGGGAGGTGGAACCCGAAGAGTGAAAGGGGGTCTGATCAGTCCCTGACAGGACTGACCTGCGCACCTGGGGAAAATAATTTGGAACGGGGAGCTCCGAACTCCAAACGAAGTCCCGCTTTCTGTGTTGGACAGAGTACTGGTGGATCTTCGCCCCGGTCAAGTGGCGCACCAAGTGAAGCACCGGTGTGGTCGCAGTAGCTTCTGAATGGCAGCTCTGGTTTCTGGCCGGACTGGTTCTGCACAGTCAGTGAAGAATGGCTCTCCCGGACAGCTCCGAACTCGAATTGGGGCAGGATCACCTCGCATGCGAAGACGACTGGAAGAGATTTTCGGCAATGTAGGATACGTCTCCAGAAGATGTGCAGTGAAGATGTGGTTGACTCTGCAACTCGACCCTTGACTGCTGCCTGTGGACTGAGATGAATAGGGTGATGATAGGTGATGGGAGACGGAGTAGATGGGGTGGGAAATGGGGTGGATGGGTGTGGGGGTGACACCTGACTATGTGGGGGTCTGTTAGGGGGTGATACAAGGTGTGGGAGGGGCAGAAAGGGTACTGGGAGGTGGTCTAGCAAGTGGAGGAAGGGGGAGCTACGAATTTGGGTTGGGAAGGAGAGAGGGAGGAGAGATCTCTCCTTTGGTTTGAATGTGGGGTTAATGGTGGTTGGTTAATGAAGTCTTGGGGAGGGGAAAGGGTGTGTTGGGAGATGGGATTCTCCCTTGGGAGATGGAGGGGTTGGCTTGGGAATGGGGAAGGTTGCCTTGGAAGGTGGAAGGTTGCTTGGGACTTGGTGAGAGTAATGGTGGGAGTGATGGGGCCTTGGGAAGATGAGGGGTTGGGGTGATGTGGATGATGAGGTGGCAAGGGAGGAAGGTGAAGGGGCAAGGGCGCCCAAGGGAGAGAGAGAGGGGAGGAGGGAGAGAGGGGGTCGCCCCCTTTAGAGAGAGAGAGATAGAGAGAGAGAGAGGGGAATCCACCCCTTAGAGAGAGAGAGAGAGAGAACGAGAGACACAATTCTTTTGAAAATTTTCACTTAATACTTCATTAGTTCTCCATGGAGGGATTGGGGTCCTATTTATAGGAAACCCTCAATTTACAAAAAGTCCTCACTTTTTGGACTATTGACAAATGACCAAGGGGGGAAGGGGGCGCCCATGGGCCAAGCCCATTGAAGTGGGCCCATTAACCCACTAGGCCACTTAATGATACTTAGACTTAGATAGATGACTCACTAACTTAGGTACTCGACTCAATAAAAGGGAAAATTACATGGTTAAGACTCAAAGAAAGATATGAAAATTACATAGCTAGACTCAGAAAATCAAAATGAACACAATGGCGAGCATCGGGACCCTTGGAGAAATGGGAAGTGGTAAGCGATGTCCCCATCATACTCCCGGGGTGCAGAGAACTCGACTCTGTCGAGTAAAGATCCATCGTATGTGGAGGGAGCCATGGAGGGGTTGCCCACAAGTCTACCAAAGGTAGCTGGTCCTTTCACCAAGCGAGGTAGCGCCCATACCCTTTGCTCCAGATGACAGTGACCTATTCATACAATATCCGTTCAACATGCTCATGCTGGTCTCTCTGGGCTGGTAGATTTCTCTCAAGGGTAGGTGCTCTCTCAAGGGAGGGGATGAGCTCAATTTCCTCACTGGGTGTCACCGTGGGACCCATGTATGGCACCAGGTCAACCACGATGAAAGTGGGGCTTACTCTGTAATCCTCAGGGAGGTCTAACACATAAGCATTAGCGCCGATGTATCTCAGGACCTGGAAGGGACCTGTTCCACGAGACCTCAGTTTTGAGACATTCTCAGAGGATAGTCTCTCAGTCCTCACCATCACGGAATCACCAAACCAGAATTCTTGGTAGCAGCGGTGAGAGTTGGCTAATTGTTTGTTCATCTCCTTGCTCTTGTTGATGTGCTCGCGAGGGTTGCCATGCAATGTCATAAATGATGATTCTCTAGGGATGAAGGGAGGGCCTGGACAACCAAATTTAGCCCTATCAAGTGTTACATTGATTTTGGTGGACTTAGGAGGGTCGGGGCATCCATAGATTGACCTATCATGCTTAGATGTGATGAAGACTCTCATGGACTCGGGGGGGCCGGGGCAACCATAGGTGGATCTATCGTGCATGGTGGCGATGATTACCGGGGGACCCGGACATCCATGTATGCTCCATTCATGCGTAAGAGCTATGATGAATGTGGGAGGACCAGCACTGTAGATCTCTTTTAAAATCCACACTTAAAAATATAAAAAAAAGCAATAGATATATGGGTGAAAGCAATAAAAATAGCACGAGGTGCTAATGTGGAGTGTGTGTGATCGCCAGAGACACGAGGGTCTCAAAGAGGAGATTGATATGGGAAGATGATCGCAAAATACCTCAAATATGCGGGGGATGTGTGTATTCCTTTCTCTTCAAATCGGCCGGCCGACGAAGAGAGTTCTTCCTTTAATTACCCTTGCAAAAAAGACAAACACCAATGAAGAAATCGCATTAGATATGTGGTGAATGTAGCATCAATTCATGATAGAAATATGTGAGCATGAAAGCATGTGCAAGAACGCACCTTAAGGGTGGTTGCCCTTAAACCCCTATGCAAAGGGTGTGGGAGATGAATGAATGCATGAAAATAATGAGAATAAGGGAGATGTGCAAGAGTTGCACTATGGGGAGATCTCAATATGATGGTTGAGAAAAATCAATGAAAACAATGATATATGATGCATGATCTATAATAATAATGATAATGAAGATAAGAAGAATAATGAAGGGAAGATAAGATAAAAAAAATCTTTTTTTGTGGTTCTTTGGCTTGAATGCTCGATGGGGAGAAAGCCTCAAAGGGATGAAGATGTTGATGTGAAGTCCTCCTTAGCCAAAGGGCCCTGCGTTCGGTTCCTGTAAAAAGAAAAGAAGAAACAAAAGGGAAAGAACAACAGCAGAAGAAGAAGAATAAGAAGAAGAAGAAGACGGAGGCACGTAGAAGACAGAAGAAGAAGGAAAAAAAATAGAAGAACGCAGGGGAGAATGAGAATTATCGGAACCAACCCCTTAACAGAGGCGAGAGCCTCTATTAATAGGTTAGAAAAAGGTGATAAGAAGGGAAGAGATTAAAGGAGGAAGGGATAAGAACGGGCAAGAGCCCAAATAGAGGAGGAGTCTAACGAGGCAAGGACTCTCCGGTGAAAGGGCTGCGAAGCCAGAAGGTGAAACACGCCTTAGGTCAGGGCGTCAATTAATGAATTGACGACTTGACCAGAGGGCGTTTCTCAAAAACACGCCCTGCACAAGGGCGTTTCTCAAAAACCAAATTTAGCAATAAAAACTCCCCATATTTGAAAAATGTAAAACACGCCTTAATTAAAGCCACGTTTAAAAACACGCCCCTGAGAAGGGCGCTAATTTCAAGAGCTCAAATGGGGAAGTCGGTCAAACCTAGAAGAATTAACGCCCTCAGGTGAGGTCGTCCTTTCTTTAAGAAACGCCCTTGGTTAAGTCATGTTTTGAAGAAAATACGCCCTTACCCAGGTCGTGAATTTAGAAAATTCATAAAATAGATAAAATGGGGGAGAAATAGATAAAATGGGAGAAAACGCCCTAGACAAGGTCGTGTTTCAAAAACACGCCCCTGATGAGGGCGTGAATTCAAAAAAATAGAGATAAATGCCCAGAAAATCCAAAAAAATAGGAAAAAGGAGATAAATGGGGAAAAATAGGAGAAATTCAAGAAAAGTGGGAAAAACCACTCAAATAAGCTGATTTGAGGGTCAAATGGGGCATCGCAGAGTGATATGAAATATACTCAAAATAATGTCAATTTTAGCGTGTCTACAGCTGCCCCGCCTTGGCGTCTGCTTTGCAAGGGAGCGTAGCAAACTGAAAAGTAGATCCCAAGGTGTGATGAGACACGCAATCAACATCACTTGATGAGAATCAAATCAAAAGCACGAGATGAAGCAAATCTCGGGAAATTCAAGGAAATCAACAATGTTTGGATAAAAGGGGAGATGCGCACGCGGTGCACGAAGGAGATAAAATAAATGATCAACTTCCAACGCGGTGGAAGTACCCCAGGTCACAAACCTGTAGGTTTCACCATTGGGGAGCGGTTACCAGCCAGTGGACGTGCTGCAGCCAAGGTGGATCAAAGGGGAAATGATTGAAATAAGATGATAAAAATCCAAACAAGGAGCTTTCGAGAAAATCACCCAAAACAGCGACAAAACGAACTGAGGATCCAATTCGGCAAGGAAAATCTCATATCGAGAAAGATTAAGATCAATTCAACTCTCACATCAGCTTATCAAAAATGATTTTCCAATGTTAATTCAAAGTCCTACATGAATGCATGCTGGGCTAAAGGGAAAAATAACAAATGAAAATATAATATAATCAAGGATAATATTGTTAAACTGCCCAGACTGGGTCAAGAAACCAATTCTGCGAGCTGATACTAAGCCGAAGCCCGTTTATCCACGCACCAACTCGTAAAAAGGGAACCATCGTCTCCAGTCTCGGACGGCTCAACAGCCTATCCGTGTGACTAAGATGCCTCTGGAATCATCATTGTTTTTGATGAAGGGGAACTCAAATCCCAGATTTACCAAAGCCACAAGGTCCTTGATATAATCTAGTAACATATGTAACATATAGTAGAATGCATACAGGGAGATGATGATATCAATAAGCATGGGAACTGAGAAATGAGCTGCAAGCACCGTGGGACTTTGATGATGATGCCCAGTCGGCGGGACCAAGAGCTTCTTATCCTGCGCTCAAAAATTCATTAGCCAAGATATAAAAGATAACAAACAATGAAGAAGGCATTTAAGCATAGCAATCATCAAAGCATCAATTATAGCATGTATATGGCATGAATAGCATAAGTCAAATCATAGCATTGTTTGTTGTTTTATCATGAGGAGACAATCTGGCTAATCAAGATTTGGAGATGAATGATCAAGATCTGATATAATGCCCATCGGCGGAGTGATCAGATGAAATTAGCAGGAGTTGATTAAAAAAAAATTGGAGATGAATAATCATGAGATATGAGGAAATGATAATCAAAATGCCCAGGGTGGCATGTTATGAGAATATCGGGAAGAATCAATAGATTGATAGCAATAAGTGGAGAGAGGACTCATCCCGTGCTCCTGGTCCTTGCAAAGTTGTTCCTGCAAAACACTATCAGAAAATACAATGCAAATTTTTGGATTTTGAAAATATGCAAATTTTTATGAGTTTTGAAAAAGATTCAAATGTTTATGGATTTTATCAATATGCAAATTTTTGTGGAGATTTTTTAGGAAAAGATATTCAATTTTTTTTTGTGAAGTTTTGAGAAAGAAATATTCAATTTTTTGTTTGATTTTGGTTAAACATTGCTAAAGCAGCATCAAAGGGTGTCTTAAACCACTGACTAGGGGCCCTCGTTCCTTCCCTTTTTGCTTAAATTTCCCAAAGCCGAGCGTGCATTGAAAGTGGCATCCTATAACCGACCGTCTTTGATCAACGGTGCCCCTACCAAGGCCATACCCGAGAAACATTCGGTCTTAGAGGGAGAAGAGAAGAATAATTGGAGATAAGCTTTATGCAGGATGGGAGATATCAAGACTTGAATTCCTTCCAAGGTGTTAACCCTCAAAGAGGTAGTCTGTTGTGCCGGGGCTTTGTGCCTTTGCTTTTCAGACCCTTGACATGCATACGACCAGGGTTTTCCCTGCGGGGACTTTGCCACTCTTGTCATGCCATAATTCCTAATTGTAATTATCAAAATTCTGATTTGATTTCCATAATAGCCCTTGTGGCAAGATTTATCATGAAATTCATATTTATTTTTCTTCTGGGTCAAGACTGCCCCTATTTGAGACTCCTCTCGTATTGGGATTTACCAAGGTTGGTCATCTCATCCGTCAACCTCTTGTACCTGCATTCGGCCGAGTAAAGAAGAGAAAAAGACTTTCAGAAATTCATGGCATGGCCAAGGTAGGAACGGTGTTTTAACCAAAAGAGCCGGCTAAGGACGCCGTGAAGTGTGTGGAATGCCCAGCTAAGGGTTGCTCTTAACAAGCGGGGAAAGAATGTTGAATTCCCAGCGCGGGTTTTTATTAACCAGAGGTGCTGCAAAAGCAAGCCTAAAGACTCTTTTTTAAAAAAAAATGAGAATTCAAAAGTTTAAGATAAAGGTTTAAAAACATCACTCTTAATCCTGCTAAGAAGCACTTCCTTTTGAGAATCATGTGTGAAGTAATGAGAAAATGATATCATAAAAATGCATACTTACGCAAATATGTTACCTTGCAACCTTTGTAGAAGCAGCTGCTGCGAGGCGATGTTGATCATCGTGGGATAGTCCTCTTTGGCAGTCCATAGGATTGGAAGCAAAGGGTTGAAAGTGGCTTAACAAGAAAGAGTGGTGCCAAGACCAGACTCAGATGAATAAGGAGAAAAGGAAGAGAGGCGAGGGGTAGAACTCCCTCACTAAGGCGCGGAGACCCTGATCACATGGAACAGTCTACAGAAGAAGTGGAAAATCAAGAAGAGGGGTGAGGACTAAAACCTCAGAAGCAATGGGAGAAAGGGAAGATGCCCAAGGTAGTGGATGTGGAAGAAGTTGGGTCAGACCCAGAATTAGGAGGAATCAGAAGAAGAAATTGGTAGATGGAAAGAGGTGGATCCGGAGGGTCCGGAGGCAGAGGAGGAGAATCATGATAGGAGGAATCCGGAGGCTCCGGAGGAATATTGAAAGAAGGGATGCGATGCCCTGGGGAGAAATAGGGAAAAAGATGATGGAAAAGGAAGAAGAAAATGAAAAATGTGATGTCCCGGAGGAGTAGAAAGATGAATCGGAAGAAAGATGGAGGGTCCGGAGGTTCCGGGGGAATGAAATCAGGAGGGTCACGATGCCCTGGAAGATGATAGAGAGAATAAGACGGAGAATCCGGAGGTTCCGGAGGAATAAAATCAGGAAGGAGAAGATGGAAAGGGGCGTCGTGCCCGAGGGAAAAGTCCGGAGGTTCCGGGGGAATGACAAAAGAAGGGACGCGATGCCCGAGGAAAAGATGGAGAGAATCCGGAGGTTCTAGAGGGATGAAATCAGTAAGGAGAAGATGGAAAGGGGCGTCGTGCCCGAGGGAAAAGTCCGGAGGTTCCGGAGGAGGAGAATGAAAAGGGGCGTGATGCCCGAGGGGAAAGTCCGGAGGTTCCAAAGGAAGAAGATGAAAAGGGGCGCGATGCCCGAGGGGAAAGTCCGGAGGTTCCGGAGGAGGAAAGTGGAAAGGGGCGTGATGCCCGAGAGAAAGGTCCGGAGGTTTCGGAGGAGGAGAATGGAAAGGGGCGCGATGCCCGAGGGGAAAATCCGGAGGTTCCGGAGGAATAGAATCAGAAAGGGCGAGATGCCCAAAGAGGAGGGATAAAATTCCTGGAGGTTCCAAGGAGATAGCAGGAAAAGGGACGCGATGCCCCAGGGATAGTGGATAAAAAGATGAAGATGAATAAGATGGGAAGTGCGGAATATCCGGAGGTGCCGGAAGGCGGGGAAGATACGGGTTTGGAAACCCGGGAAGCAGGAGGTGCAAATGCATGCAATGGGATGGATGCGATGAATGTAATGAATGCGCGAATGCAATGAGATGCAAAGAATATGGAGAATATGAAGGGCGAGAGGACGAGATCCTCCTCCTAACCCTGGGAATGGCCCATGGAAAAGATGTGATAGACAAGAAGGTGGATGAAATAGCGGAAGGCCTTTCGGCACCAAGATAACTGCCCCTCCACGGCAGTGAAAGAATACAGCCAAATGGCCTAATGGATGAAATACAAGCCCATGACGAAGCTTCAATAGTAAACGACAACTCCCTTGGAGGGTGAAAAGTAATGGTGTGAGGGAGTTGGAAAGTAGGGCTCAGAAGCATCATGTTGCCCGGGGGTTCAAGATTTGGAAGTTGGAACAGAGGGTGCCCTGCCCGGCCCTTACACAGCATCAGTGCTTGGCATGACGGTGACTTGGCCTCTTCAATCATGCCTGGCACAATAACCCGGATTGGCATCCGGCAAATGAACTCTTGCATTTTGAATAGCGCGGCCATGGCCAAATTCTTCTTTTGCAGCTCTTGATCATCCTCGGCACAAGTGTTTGTAGAAGCACTCCCCTTCCGAGTAGTAGAGGGAGGTGAAGCAGAGGCGGAAGGCTCCATGAATGGTGGGGGCGTAATGAAAGGCGTTGGAGAAAGGATAAGTAGAGGCGGAGGTATAAACACGTCGAGTTTCTCCCTTTGCTCGGAAGCAGTTGGGATTGGCTCGAGTGCAAAAAAGGGTGAATCCTGCTCAGGATTAGCCACGGGTAAAGGTGAAGGGTTATGTGGTGGAATAGGTGTTATAGGCATAGTGGAGGGTTTTGAGGTTAAAGGGGTAATGAAGGGTTGAAGTGGTGGGATGTTAATTGGGGAAGGTTTAATGGTGGGTTCAATGGAGGCCGATGGTGTGAAGGTTAATGGTTTAATGGGTGGAGGTGTCATTGGTGGAGGTTTGATGGAAGGTTCAGGGGAGGGTGATGATATGAAGGTTGATGTAACTGGGGGAGGTATAACTGGTGGAGGTTTGGTGCGGGGAAAACTCCCGACGGGGCGAGCGGTGTTAGGAGTGGGAGGAGACTCAAGATGTGCCGGTGTGGGTGATTGGAGTATCGACCCATCATCGTAACACCAAGAGGTCTCGGAAACGGGGGTTGGATCAGGGATGGTAGCTTCGTCCTGAGCAGGGGGTTCATCAACTGATAGTGGAGGAAGCGGGAAGTTAAGGAAACTCGGAAGGGGTGCCTGCATAGCTTCATCATCATACATTGCTTCAGATTCTTCAATTGCCGGCTCTTGATTGCTTGAAGTGCCAAAGTCATAATCGTCCATCCTGTCTTTCCATTCATTCTCCATCTTTGTAATCTCGTCCAAAGCGGCATGGAGAGGATTGACTGGAGTAGGAGGAGCCGAGACCCTCTTTATTTGTTCCTCCATCAAAGTAATCTTATCAAGCAGAGATTGTTGGAGGGGTGTGACTTGAGCAACAGAAGGTTGGCAGGGCCTTGAAGGAGGAGGGGCCGCATAAAAAGGCCGTGGAGGGGAGTTGACGGTATGACCCGTAAAAGAACCCGGATGGGCCGGATTGCAATGAATAAATGGGCCTCGGGGCCGTGAGGGAGGAGGAATAGAAGGAGGCGGGTGTCGGACCACCCGAGTAAAATGAATAGGGGGAGATGGGTAATGGGCTACCCGAATATGATTGGAAGGAGGAGGTGGGTGATGGGCCACCCATGTAGAATTGGAGGGAGATGGGTGATGGGCCACCCGAATAGAATTGGAAGGAGGGAGAGATGCATGAGATGTACCCTCAACGGCAGCCTTAAGGGCTTGGATCTGTTGAGGGGTAAGATGATCTAATGCATGGATGATTCGAGAGACCTTCTCGTCATTGGGAGGAGACGGTCCCGAGGGAATAGTGGCTCGAACTTGAGGAGGGGGACCATAAGAATGGACATTGCCCATGGGTTAGGTATGACCATGAGAATAAGGACGTGGTCCCTTGAAAGAATGGTGAGAATGTTGATTAACATGTTGAAATTGAGGATATGAAGTGCTAGGTTGTGCATCCTCATGAATTGAATTGAACATGTTTCTATCATGGTAAGCCATTATATAATCAAAAATTCTCAATAATTATGCAAATAAGCACACAAGTTGGAATGGTTACCGTGATTTTTGATTGTTTTATCCTTGGTGAATTAAGGATTTTAATAAAGTTTGGAAAGATTCACACAAGGAGAGTCCTAGTTTCAAATGAGATTTGAACTCCAATGCCAACTAGGAACTCTCACTCACCACGTATTAGGCCAACTATATCGGGACTCCAAAAGGGTACAACCTGCCCGGCGTCCGTGAGGGAATCCACGGGTGCGGGGGCTTATGGAGGCTTAGAAAAGGGATTTCCAGTCCAAAGAGACGGAATGCTCAATGGAGGGTCGTCCCGATTCCAAGAGGGTGTGTGGATCCAAATGAAGAGGAGGGGGGCTCCCAAACCAAAATGCAAATATGAATGCAACAGGGTAAACAGGCCAACCACAATAATATGATCAATCAACAAAATAAGCATGAAATATCATGAAAAACCACAGCTGGGGGTTCTGGAAACCCACAGTAAAAACACGCCCGGGAAGGGGGCGCTACTAAAAAAGACACGACGATGTGACTGTCGTGAATCAACGTGAGGGGCCCAAGGGCTGGCGAAAACACGCCTTAGGGTGAGGCGCTATCAATAAACGGACGCCCTGTTCAGCGGGCGTCAACTCAGGAGACACGCCCTGATGAGGGGCGCTAATAAATAAAAGAACGCCCTTGGGCAAGGCGTGAAACACTGGCAGCAGATATATGCAAAATATATGATATGAAGAAAGCACAGGGGTTTGGCAAAACACAGGAAGAAAACGCCCTGGGGCAGGGCGCTACCAATGGAAAAAGCGCCCTTCGGTAGGGCGTGAAACACCGCGGGCAGATGCCAACCAAGTCAAGGAACGCCCTGGGTCAGGGCGCTACCAATAAACGAACGCCCTATGGAGTGGGCGTCAAATCAATAGAAACGCCCTGATCTGCGGTGCAATAACAGAACGCCCTCGGACAAGGCGTGAATTCACAGGAAGCAACAAAACCCAGAAGTAAGCTGGAAAACGCCCTGGCAGAGGGCGTAAAATATTAAGAAGACGCCCTGTGTCAGGGCGTTAAATCAATAAAAACGCCTCTTCCAGAGGCGTGAATTCATCTTGACCAGGAATCCTTCACGGCCAGCAACAGCAGAGGAACACTCATAGAATCAATGCAATCAACAAATATGAATATCAAAAGGGCACGCGAGGGTGCCAAGGGGAAAGGGGTAATGAAAGAAGAACACAAAGTGTCCCACCGTGATCGCCAATTTGTAGATCTCTTTTAAAATCCACACTTAAAAATATAAAAAAAAGCAATAGATATATGGGTGAAAGCAATAAAAATAGCACGAGGTGCTAATGTGGAGTGTGTGTGATTGCCAGAGACACGAGGGTCTCAAAGAGGAGATTGATATGGGAAGATGATCGCAAAATACCTCAAATATGCGGGGGATGTGAGTATTCCTTTCTCTTCAAATCGGCCGGCCGACGAAGAGAGTTCTTCCTTTAATTACCCTTGCAAAAAAGACAAACACCAATGAAGAAATCGCATTAGATATGTGGTGAATGTAGCATCAATTCATGATAGAAATATGTGAGCATGAAAGCATGTGCAAGAACGCACCTTAAGGGTGGTTGCCCTTAAACCCCTATGCAAAGGGTGTGGGAGATGAATGAATGCATGAAAATAATGAGAATAAGGGAGATGTGCAAGAGTTGCACTATGGGGAGATCTCAATATGATGGTTGAGAAAAATCAATGAAAACAATGATATATGATGCATGATCTATAACAATAATGATAATGAAGATAAGAAGAATAATGAAGGGAAGATAAGATAAAAAAAATCTTTTTTTGTGGTTCTTTGGCTTGAATGCTCGATGGGGAGAAAGCCTCAAAGGGATGAAGATGTTGATGTGAAGTCCTCCTTAGCCAAAGGGCCCTGCGTTCGGTTCCTGTAAAAAGAAAAGAAGAAACAAAAGGGAAAGACCAACAGCAGAAGAAGAAGAATAAGAAGAAGAAGAAGACGGAGGCACGTAGAAGACAGAAGAAGAAGGAAAAAAAATAGAAGAACGCAGGGGAGAATGAGAATTATCGGAACCAACCCCTTAACAGAGGCGAGAGCCTCTATTAATAGGTTAGAAAAAGGTGATAAGAAGGGAAGAGATTAAAGGAGGAAGGGATAAGAACGGGCAAGAGCCCAAATAGAGGAGGAGTCTAACGAGGCAAGGACTCTCCGGTGAAAGGGCTGCGAAGCCAGAAGGTGAAACACGCCTTAGGTCAGGGCGTCAATTAATGAATTGACGACTTGACCAGAGGGCGTTTCTCAAAAACACGCCCTGCACAAGGGCGTTTCTCAAAAACCAAATTTAGCAATAAAAACTCCCCATATTTGAAAAATGTAAAACACGCCTTAATTAAAGCCACGTTTAAAAACACGCCCCTGAGAAGGGCGTTAATTTCAAGAGCTCAAATGGGGAAGTCGGTCAAACCTAGAAGAATTAACGCCCTCAGGTGAGGTCGTCCTTTCTTTAAGAAACGCCCTTGGTTAAGTCATGTTTTGAAGAAAACACGCCCTTACCCAGGTCATGAATTTAGAAAATTCATAAAATAGATAAAATGGGGGAGAAATAGATAAAATGGGAGAAAACGCCCTAGACAAGGTCGTGTTTCAAAAACACGCCCCTGATGAGGGCGTGAATTCAAAAAAATAGAGATAAATGCCCAGAAAATCTAGAAAAATAGGAAAAAGGAGATAAATAGGGAAAAATGGGAGAAATTCAAGAAAAGTGGGAAAAACCACTCAAATAAGCTGATTTGAGGGTCAAATGGGGCATCGCAGAGTGATATGAAATATACTCAAAATAATGTCAATTTTAGCGTGTCTACAAGCACATCCAAATGTGAGCCAGTCATGCATTGGGCCTAAAGTGTGTGTGACATGTATGAGATGACTAGGCTTGTGACCCTTGTCGAATGATGTGATATGCCAAGATAGGTGCACTCTTATCCTAGAGGTGATGACCATGTGTGTGGGTATGGGGTGGTCCTTGAGCTCCCACTTATAAGGGTCGAAGGGGTCAAAGAAGGTATGTATCATGGAGTGGGGCACTTCTTTGTTTCCTAGGTGTATTTCACCCATGGTCATGGTTCCCTTGGTGTGGACCGGGTCTTGGGAGAGGTGGTCTTGATCCAACATGGTTGGTTGGGGTAGGAAAAGGTTGGTGGTGAGTATGGTGGGTGGGTATAGGAAGGAATCGAAAGGGTCATGGTAAGGGTCACCTAGGGAGAGGAACTCTAGGTCCTCATGGTCCTCACATAGTGGTGAGTCACCCCCCTCTAATCGAACAATTAGGCCGAAGTTCTTGGTGGGATGGTCGGCCATGAATGGAGGGCTTGATGTTCTACCCGAGATAAGCAACTCTAGTTTGTGGATAGCATCGGGCTCATCGGGTGTAGGGAGGAATAGAAGAAGGTCGCCAGTGTAGCAACCCACAGTGTAAATCGAGGAGATGGACCCGACACATAGGTGTAGGATGTCAAGGCTCTTAGGTCGGTCGGCCACTGTGGTCAACCTGTCAGTTAACTCCATTTGGCAAAATAGACCCTTAAGGAGATCCCCTAATATTTCCACTTGGTAGGATGATTGGATTGTTATGTGATAGGTGGATAAGGGTACTATGGGGAGGTGTTGTTCCACGGAAGGGTAGGCATGGGGTAGGATAGGGTGAGCCCGATTTTCCACTAGCCATCTAACCAAGGGCCCACTTATGATAAGTTCACTCCCAATTGCAGGGGGTGGCATGAAAGGCGAAATTTCTTCCTCGATTTGGGCATGATTTTCCACCAAGGTGGGGAGTGGGTCTGGGGTGTTCCCTACTATGGGGTCGGGTGTGGGGATCATGGTTTCCTCTACCAAGGAGGTGAGTAGGTCCTTTGTAGGTGGGGTGATGATGACTGGCATATGGCGCTCTTGGGGTGGTAGGTAATGGGGGACTTGGGATAGGATGGGGAGGGGTAGTAGTGGATGCCTAGGTTGGGCATCTTGTAACTCACGGGGGAGGGTGCACCCATTTAGGCTCAATGGGTTTTCTTTGGATAGGGATGAGTTCTCTTGACCCAACTCTTGACATTGGGCTTCATATTCCTCCTCCCATTCTAGGGGAGCCTCATGGACTTCGGTCACCACCTCAAGTTCCCCTTGGGTAGGGGTAACTACTTCTTCAGTCAGTTTGTTGGGCATCTCTTGTGAATGGCACTGATTGATGGAGTGTCCTAAGCTTTTACTCTCAAAGCATTGTTGTCTATTCCCCTGGGTGGTCTCACCCACACTTGGTCCATTGGAACTCCCTTCTTGCCGGGGCATGTTTTGACTAGGGGTGACCCTTGTCAGAGGAGGGGTGGGAGGAAGATTAGTGGGCCGAAATGGGGTACTCCTACTTGGACATGGTTTGGGGGTCTTCAAGAGCGGGGTTGGTTTGGGACGGGGTCCCATGTCCTTGGGATCATCTGGCCGGAGAGTGAACCTAGGAGGCCTAGAGAATTGCATCATTCTAGAGGGATGGTTATCTGGGTTATCCTAAGGACATCTCTCCTCACGCCCGTAATGTTGGGGCCTCTCATAGTCATAATAGGGATCATAGTCTAACCTTTTCCTATCAAACTCATCCCGTGGAGGCAAGACTCTAAGGCCATAGTTCCTAAGTGGGGGTTCATTGGCTTCCCATCCAAATTCATCCCGAGGTGACCAAGCTCTATGGCCGTGGTTCCTTTTTGCTTCAATCCGATCAAGCTGAGTGGTGAGGGTATCTAGACAGTTATGAAGTTTGTTGATGACAGTGTCAAATCGATCCATGGGTACTTGGGGCATCTCCCTAGGGTGGTCATGCAAGGAGCGTTGGAAAACACGATGCAAGGGAGACCCAAATGCCAATGCCCTAGGACTAGACTCGTAGAGACAAGTCTAGAACTTGCTCTGATACCAAGTTGATGTGACACCAACTTTGTGAATGTAGCAACTAGACCGAGGGTCCTTGGACTTACCAAGCAAGCACAACGCACAAGAGTAGAGAATTACGCAAGTTGCCAAACCACCGTTGCGCACACGATTCCCGGGTGACTCGGCGATGCTGAGTGGAGGTAGTGGAACAAAGCCCTTGCTGGTAGAGGACCAGCAAAGCTATGGTCACCCTCTCGAGGGTATGGTGCCCACAATCAAGGGGCTGGCTAGGTGCCGAAAGGGCACCGGGTCGCTCTCTCACAATCCCACAATGACCACTCGTAAACGGGGAGCTTCAGGGTCGGGCGCTCTCTCACCGTCAACAGAGCAATTCCACGGATATTATATGAACAAACTACTGATATGAGAGCAAGGGATAGAGCTTACCCGGTTGGTTTGAAGAAACCAACCCCGTTCGGAGACGAGGGTGAGTGGGGAAGTGTGGGTTCCCCGCACACTACGTCGATGAAGCTTGACCCCTGCTAATTATTTACATGCACTACGCCTCACGCAGGAGGGTGGATCTCGGGGTGGGGAAAAGTGGATTACACACAAACACTACCTCCACACAGGGAGGGGTGGTAAGTTGGCCAGGCGGGGAGGGGCGTGAAGCTAAGAACGGAGCCGGATTGCCCTCCCGGGGTTCCGTCCGCCGGTTCTGCCCGCTGACAGGCACTCACTGTCGACTCCGCTGTGATCGCTCCCGGACTCGAAAGTGAATGAGACCAGCACCAAAATGTTGGTCGAATCCTCTTTGATCAGCAACCAAGATGGGCACCATATGAGCTCGGAGCAGGGAGGTGGAACCCGAAGAGTGAGAGGGAGTCTGATCAGTCCCTGACAGGACTGACCTGCGCACCTGGGGAAAATAATTTGGAACGGGGAGCTCCAAACTCCAAACGAGGTCCCGCTTTCTGTGTTGGATAGAGGACTGGTGGATCTTCGCTTCGGTCAAGTGGCGCACCAAGTGGAGCAACGGTGTGGTCGTAGTAGCTTCTGAATGGCAGCTCTAGTTTCTGGCCGGACTGGTTTTGCGCAGTCGGTGAAGAATGGCTCTCTCGGACAGCTCCGAACTCGAATTGGGGCGGGATCACCTCGCCTGCGAAGATGACTGGAAGAGCTTTCCGGCAATGTAGGATACGCTTCCAGAAGATGTGCGGTGAAGACGTGGTTGACTCTACAACTCGACCCTTGACTGCTGCCTGCGGACTGAGATGAATAGGGTGATGATAGGTGATGGGAAACGGAGTAGATGGGGTGGGAAATGGGGTGGATGGGTGTGGGGGTGACACCTGACTATGTGGGGGTCTATTAGGGGGTGATACAAGGTGTGGGAGGGGCAGAAAGGGGGCTGGGATGTGGTCTAGCAAGTGGAGGAAGGGGGAGCTGCGAATTTGGGTTGGGAAGGAAAGAGGGAGGAGAGATCTCTCCTTTGGTTTGAATGTGGGGTTAATGGTGGTTGGTTAATGAAGTCTTGGGGAGGGGAAAGGGTGTGTTGGGAGATGGGATTCTCCCTTGGGAGATGGAGGGGTTGGCTTGGGAATGGGGAAGGTTGCGTTGGAAGGTGGAAGGTTGCTTGGGACTTGGTGAGAGTAATGGTGGGAGTGATGGGCCCTTGGGAAGATGAGGGGTTGGGGTGATGTGGATGATGAGGTGGCAAGGGAGGAAGGTGAAGGGGCAAGGGCGCCCAAGGGAGAGAGAGAGGGGAGGAGGGAGAGAGGGGGTCGCCCCCTTTAGAGATAGAGAGAGAGATCGAGAGAGAGAGAGGGGGGGAATCCACCCCTTAGAGAGAGAGAGAGAGAGAGAGAAAGAGACACAATTCTTGTGAAAATTTTCACTTAATACTTCATTAGTTCTCCATGGAGGGATTGGGGTCCTATTTATAGGAAACCCTCAATTTACAAAAAGTCCTCACTTTTTGGACTATTGACAAATGACCAAGGGGGGAAGGGGGCGCCCATGGGCCAAGCCCATTGAAGTGGGCCCATTAACCCACTAGGCCACTTAATGATACTTAGACTTAGATAGATGACTCACTAACTTAGGTACTCGACTCAATAAAAGGGAAAATTACATGGTTAAGACTCAAAGAAAGATATGAAAATTACATAGCTAGACTCAGAAAATCAAGATGAACACAATGGCGAGCATCGGGACCCTTGGAGAAATGAGAAGTGGTAAGCGATGTCCCCATCAGGTGAGTTAACAGTCTCATCTCCCTTTTGGGTTGCTGTGTACAGTAGGAGTGGCACTTTTCTTTTTAGCAGCATGCTATTATTGCTCGGCTTCGACAAAAGTCTCTCTAATAGGCAAGAGAGGTGTTGGAATCATCATTAGCGGAGATCTGCCAGAGGGAGATGTCCCTGTTTCTTCAACATCTTCGGCTCCGCTACTGCTGGCCGTGTCAAATCTGGCTAGAAGGCCCACTTCTTTAGGATAGACTTGCTCCCAGCATCGGCAAGGAGCCATGGTCTCTGTTTTCGGGTCTCTTGATCGAGCCGGTTCAGCATATTCTTCTTCTGCTGGGTATTCATCAAAGGTTGCCCCCAGCGGGTTGTTTTCAACAGGATAGAAAGTGGAGACGGTGTCCACCTCATAGCGCCCACTGTAATAATATTCTTCAAGGGTAAAGCCCAACCCTAGGTGCTGAGAAACACGTCTCATTTTCTTGTCCAGATTCATGGGATACCACATCTTCTGGAATGCTTCTTTGCCTTTGTGCGACTGGTTGGAGGGGATGTGCTGCTTCTGGAACATCCTGGCCATCCGACTCGTCGTGAATGCCAGACCCTGAATAGGAGCTAGGGGATTCTTTATGCCTTCGGGCAGATGACAATCAGTGTCTTCCCGGGTAGGGTGCTCTTCAGCGGTATAGAACAAGCTGCTGGGGCCATCTATCTGCGTCACCTCCCAAGCTTTGAAAGGCTCGACAGTTGCATTATCGAGGCCAGGGATTGGCTTGGTAAGGCCTTCCGGGACCTTATATGGTCGTGCTATTGATCGACCTTAGCTTCATTGGCTTCATGGTATATAGCGGGAGGTGCTAGCCTGCCCACGTCTCCAGTGACGGCAATATGAGAGACCGCCTTGGGCTTGATATATCCGTGCGGCGGTGGTGGAAACCATTTGTCGCCAGAAGTGCTTTTTGGTGCCCCTGCAGGGGTCTTAGCTTTAGAGGTCCCTTGGGACCATTCTGCATATAGATGAGCATCTGCCAGGTGACACTTGGACACTTCGAATGGGTGGAGGTCGGCAAATATCCTCTCTTCCTTCCCTTCGAGGCTATATTTAATGCATTGGTGGAGCGTGGATGGCACCACCATATTTTCATGGAGCCAGGGGCGGCCAAACAACACCTTGTATGAGGTGCAGGAGTCGATGACATGAAACTGCACCTTTGTGGTAAAGTCTTCCAGAGTGAGTGTGAATTCTGCTACTCCCAGCGATACTTCATACTTTTCGTTGAAGTCGGCGATACGCATCTCTCCAACTTTATCGAGGCGTACATTAAAGTGGTGCCTCTGGTATATTCGTTATGGCAGAATGTTGACAGCTACGTCAGGGTCGACTAGGATCCTGTTCAACTCCTGTCTATTTAGGTGCCCCCTCATGTAGAGCGGCTTATTGTGGCTGGTAGTAGGGAGCAACATGTCCTCCTGAGTGAAGGTCATGCTAGCCTCTGGCAGTGCTTCAGCCAGGCAGGTTTCATATTGGGCAGGTGTCTGCAAAGTAGTGATAATCGCCTGTCGGGTCTCTTCATTGAGAGAAAGAATTTCCCAAACAGTGAATCTTGCCAGGAGCTTTTGCAACAATTTAACTACACGGCTCCCTACTTGGACATTGGACAGTTTCATCTCATCTGCCCACCTGGGCTTGGAGGAGCCTTGGACTTGGGTCTCTAACGGTCCTGCCTCGTTGGGTTCAGATTCTACATCCTTCTGCTTGGTGCAATCTTCTAGTTGCGCTCCACCGGCTACTGGCGGGCAAGCTTTATCTGCATCCGGATCTTCGAAAGACTGCTGGGGCTGCGGGTAGGTATCCCTGATTGCAAGATCAGCATCCTGATGTGGCTACTTTCCCTTGGACATCTTCAGAACTTCCAGGAAGGAAGGGGTGGCAGTGCTGCCCCCACTCTGGTTATAAAGGCCCGACGGAGGAGGGATCTGGACCCCTTTGACCTCCGGGGGAAGTATCTTGTAGGTTTGCTCTGCCCTGAACATGATATTATGGTTAGCGGGTGGCTGGCACCCCCATTTGCAGCCTGACCGGGTTGCATGTGTTGCAGAGGCTGCTTCGGCCTGGCCTGCCCCGGTGGCGGGTGCAAAGCATATTTCTTCCTCATCCTCTTCAGCAGGCAAGTTGAAGAGAGCCAAGAGAGTATTGCAGGACACAATCTGCTCTTTGTTGACCTTGGCGGCCTTTCTTTTCTTCTTTTGTTTCTTTTTCTTCTTTTCTTCAGGTGGTGCCTACCCCCAGAACAGGCTGTCATCCTTGTCAGACGCTGCTTCAGCTTGCTACTCTTGCTCGAGTGAAAGTTGTTCTAGTTCTTGCCACGGGACATGATCTCGTACCAGTAGGGGTTCTAATTCGGGCTGTACATATTCATCTAGCCCATTTATGTATTCTTGCAGCTACTGGGCCTCTGGACTGATCTCCTTGACCATCGGTAGGGGAGTCTATCTCGTCCGATTATGTGTAGGTATCCTGATGACCGCAGGTGGATTGGTCCACACGGGTGCTGCCACCAGAGGGGTAGGTCGCGGTGTGATGCCACGAATATGTGCCCCCATTCTCGGTCGAGGTGCCGTCTTCTTCTTGTTCTTTACAGGGACTTGTAGCCATCTGATGGGGACATCAGAGCAAGATCACTAACTTTTTATTTTACATTTGAGTCCTTTTATTTACATTTATATCCTTGGGGAAACATGTATGCAATTGTAAGGCTTTATAAGCCAATTTATCATTCCTTAGGATCGTTTGGGTTTTTGTGTAAAAGTTAATAGGACCTGCAAGGGGCCCCCATCTCCTTCCCTATTGGTCCACCTAAGTCTTAGGGCCCATGTGGGGCCAGTCAAAGGTCTAAGGTGGGCTTCTAGAAGCATGACCATTCAAAGGGGACAATGGGCTTAATGTTTTTTTATTTTGTTCCAAATCACATGGGGAATTAAATATATTCTATCGCCTAAGTGCCCCTCCCCTAACCTAGATCTGAGGTTAGTTTAGGTCATTTTGTATTTCATACAAATACCATGTAATTCCCATTTTACTAGAATTAATGCAAAGAAAAATCAGATTTTCCTCCAAAGGAGCAAGGGCCGCCCCCTATCTCTCTCCTCTCTCCCCCTTCTGCAATTGGGAAGGCTGTGTTCTTGAGGTGTGAAGCCTCATCTATCTGGTGTGGAGTTCATCGTCGCCGCCGCCGCCACCATCGAGCCGCCGTTGCACCGCCACCGCCACCGTCGGTATTCTGCCAATCGCGAGACAACAGGCCATTCCCGGAATTTTAACTTTCAGCCTCGAGATCTGTTGAGTTCCAAATCTTTAGGGTGCGTTCTAGAGGTCATCACCACGTCCTATAAAAATTGGTGGAGCTTGTAGTCCATATTTTCCATTTTTCCAATTTCGTACTCCATTTCCATCCAGATCTGCCAACTCTCTATCAAGTGTCACAGCTGCCCTGCGTTTTCCTCTTTCGAACCCCTCCCCGATTTTTTCTTGAACCCCCAATTTTATTGGAGGTTCTTTACACCACCACCTTTATCCACGAATTTTCGTGGAATTTTTGAAGCCCCTTACCTATTTTCTAAAAATCACTTTCAGATCCCAACTCAGTTCTGTCTGCCTCTGTCCAAATCCGACCACCCAGCAGTATAAAATACCTTTCCCCACCCAAACCTCCACCAAACTTTTCAAAAAAATTATTCCCGTCTTCCTTTCTCTCCCCTATATAACTTTCATGAAGAGCTCGAGGTCTGAATCGGAGGTCTACTTTGCGATCAAAACCAACTCTCTGGAAAGTTTGCTCCTACCCGGCCAGATCTGAAACAGAGATCAGTACGGTTCTAAAATCCCCCATCAGAAGTGCGATCCCAACAAATTTTCTGGAGTCATAGAGAGTCAAAGTACTTCAAAATAGCTTTCCAACGATACCTCTTGTGCGTCGATCCGAGGTGGGGAGTGATCGCAGCAGCAGATCTCGCCGGATCGCACGCTACAAAATAGAAGCAATAGATCCGTGGGCAGCAACTCCAAGACTTGGAGATCAGAGCCGATCAGCATCCGACCGGCGTTCCAACCCAGCCACCGTCTAGGGAAGCGCACCACCAGAGGTCACCATCATAGTGGGACCCACTCTGTCAGGTCCGGGGGACTGAGCAGCACGTGGGCCCCACGTACCCGCAGATTGCGCCGTTCGGACAACACTAAATGCGGATTTCGACACCATCGGAGCGACATCAAGATGCTGCCCGTCAACCCAATTCCCGTGTCTCCCGGGCCCCACATGTGACCTTTTACCTCCTTGTGTGGAGTGGGTCAAAATTTTGTACTGCTGTAAAGTTTGTTAACCGGGAGTCCGGATTTGGCCGGGGTTGTCTTCCCCACGCCCGGAGCGTGGAGGTAACGGTCTCACCTTCTTGGCATTTACTTGCTTAGCTAGCATATGGTCATATGCCGCTACTGAGTGCGATAGGAACCTAGCTCGTGAGTCCATGTCACCGCTGTGAGCGAGAGAGTGACCCGTCCCGTGGCTCGATCCGAGCATGGAAGTGAGTCTGAATACCCTTAACTCTGCCGGTTTCTCAACTGTGCGGATCTGCGCTTTCCCTCGCTTGGGACGACGAGTGAGCTTGCGTTTCTGTTACTGACGTATAGCCCATAGGAGCTATCGGGCCTAGTGTCTCTCCCATCGTATGTTGCTGGTCGCGTCTTCACTTAGAGTCCGAGGTTCGCATCACGTAGAGTCGGTCCCCGTGTCCGTCCCACATCACCATCCCTGTTGTTCTTCTATGGGCGCCAGGAAACAGAGTTCATAAGTGCGCCGAGTGCTTGCTTCAGAGATCTCCTCAGACAGTGCCTGGTACACAGAGATCATATTGGCTGCGGCCCTCCTCAGAGGAGCCTCATGAGGTTGTGGAGGGTCAACCCTATATTCTCCCAGGTCAATTTCATCTTTCTTTACCATGCCTTCAATAATATCTTTGAAGACATAGCAGTCTTCAATTGGGTGCCCTAGCATCTGGTGATAGGGGTAGAACCTTGGACTGTCCTTTCTCTTCAGGTCTTCCAGCCTCTTTGGCTCAGGTAAGGTGACCTTATCATATTGGGTTACCCAATCAAATAGAATTCTGGTCTTATCCTTTGGAAAAGAATAGACCTTCTTCATTTTTTCTCATAGTGAGGGACCTTCTTTGCCATCCCCGGCTTTAACATGCTGTGGGGCGTCTACCTTCTTGCCTTTATCCTTCTACTGTTCAAAAGCTTTAATATCAAGGGCATTTGCTTCTTTAAGCGCTTGACACCTCTCTACTGCCTTGCCTTTCTGTGTAGCAGCAGCAACTGATGCAGGGGCAGGTCTGGCCAGAAAAGCTTCGACCTCAGCCACGATGTTGTTCAATCGGTCGAACGACCAGATCTCCATTCCTATCATCTTCTCCAAGACCTCTCACTTGAGATTTTGTTTGCATATTTGTACAGCATCCTCCTGATGTGGGGGCCGCTTGCATCTCATCCCAAGGTTCCTCCACCTCTTGATATAATCAAGGCCTGTTTCATCTGCCCTCTGTCTTGTTGAATAAAGTTCGGCCGCTGTGACCTCCCTCTCTGTAACATGGAATCTTTCTCTGAACTTCCTCTGCATATCCAACCAGTCGCTGATCGACCCAGCGAGGAGGCTGGAGTACCATTCAAAAGCAAGCCCCGTCAGCGAGGACCCGAAAAATTTCAGTAGATACGAATCATCGGTGGCCAGATCACCCATGACGGTCATGTAGTAGGTGACATGTTCCTTCGGGGATCCCTTCTCGTTGAACTTGTTGAATTTTGGCGGCTTGCTAACCCCAGGAGGGAGCCGCTTGGCAGCATGATGCGGCGGGTATGGAACCCTATATGCATCAAATGCGACATAGTCGCCTTCAGTTCTTTCAGCGAGCTTCAGCTCGATCATTCTCTCTACCATCATTTTGCTCATGATGGTTGGATCAACCGGTTTTGGATAGAAGTATGTCGGCTGCAGGTAGGGGGTGACCAGGGCGGTCCCCTGCGGAGGAGGACGCAGTAATGGAGGTGTATGGTGCACCTGTGGTAGCACCGGCGGCATCAACGGCTGTGGTGGGTGCTGCTGAGTCGTCACAAAGCTTGTTTCTGTCGGTTGGGGTACGACATAATGTGGTGAGGGGTCACTCCGATTGACGGCTCCCCGTGATGATTCGCCTTGCGTATCAGGCTGCTTGGATGCTGAAGACTGCTCTGCCTTCTCCATCAGTTGCTTCTTCAGCAGCTCTATCTCCTGGCGATACCTCTGAAGTATCATTAGTACTACCGGATCCATAGTCGCAGTGTTAGGAATAGCTTCCGTTGCCTCACCGGATGCACCTTCAGGCAGAATGTCGAGCACGACATCTTCTTCTTCTTCTGCTGTCACCACATTGGCGGTCAGGACAACAGGTTCATTACATTGTTGGGCATGGGCTAGGGCTTGCTTCCCTCTAGTTGCCGCCAGTAGTTCTCTTGCAGCTTCTACCCTTCGAGTGTTCGGCCCCGGCCTCCCGGCCAATTGATCCAGCTCATGAGGGTCTTCTGGAAGCCTTCCATATTGGCCGGATATACCAGCCATGTTACAGGTGAAGATTTGCATTCTCCTCCTTTGTTTATGAACATTCCTTCTTACATGCTCCGGAAAGGTTAATCTCTCAAACACAGAGATTCTCTTTCTTTCTTCCCGCCGAGGGGCGGTCTCATTGGCTTCAGCATCGAAGCCATCTTCATAACCATTGTCATCAACTGACGACATCATCCTTCTTTCTTCTTCTTCTTCAACTACCGTTGGTGGGCAGTAGCCTTCTTCATCCACGGCTGCTTGTAGTAGCCATTGTTGGCCCAGCGAGGGGTTGCCTAGGCCCCTGAAGTAACTCCTGACCATATTGGTCATTTCTTCTTGCCTTAGCCCCTGATGTAGGACTGGGGGTAATTGTCGACCTCCCACGGGAGGGATATAAGCAAGCCGGGCTCGTCCAGCAAGCTGTTGAAATCTTCTCCCCACTGTAGGGATGTTGGCTTGCCGGGCGCAGGCCCTGAAGCCTTCACGGCGTGGAAAGTCCACAACCGTATCATCATTCCTTGGGGTCGGGCCCCTTTCCTTCTTCATTCTCACTCCGTCACATGCAGGGCGGTGACGGATTGGTGTGACTTGGTAGGCGGGCTGGGTCTTTTTAGGGACCCAAACCTGTTTGAACTTCTTCGGCCTAGGGGCCAGCTCCTCACGGCCATGGTGGCCGGCTTCTTCTTTCTCAGCTCTCCTTCCGGAGAGGGCTTGGTATGAGTTGAGGACAGGTACGGTGGGGACGACCCGATCCGGGACCACCTGAGCGTCGCTCCCGTCTAGGAAGACGTATTGGTGTAAACACCAGGACGATCACGTGACACGTCGGCGAACCGACGGTGCCATATGCGGAGCGCCAAGTGGACTACATCGGCTTCCCATCGAATTGGGGATAATTTGGCTTCAATTTGGACACTTTTTGCATTAAATTTGGTCTTGTATTGAAGATTATACATGGGTTTTCATATTGGGCTGGTTGCTAGACCCTTAAAAGGCCAATTGGTTAAAGGCCCTTAATCATTCCATAAGAAAGGAAAGGCCTTGGACCAATATGAAGAACCCATTAGCCTAGCAAGGCCCAAATGGGCTCCCTTCCTACATGGGCTCTCTAAGTGGGAGAGGCCTCATACTAGAATGGGCTTCTTTTACTCTTGGGTTCTCAAGATGGAAAGGGCCTCAAGCTAGAGTGGATAGGTGGGCTTAAGCCAAGACCACCAAGTGGCCCATTCTAGGCCCAAGAAGGGGGCGCCCCATTTTTTTGACTTATTAGGCTAGATGGTTGATTTGTTTTCTTCTCCAATTACCACATGGGGTATTAGAAGGCTGCTGGTCAATTTTCCAATGGCTGCCACCTAACATTTTACAAGAAATTCAAAGTTAGGTGAGCCACCATTGCCCCTTGTCCCCCCCCTTTCACTATCACATTGTAATGGGTTTCCCCCCCTCTCTCATTGTGTATCCCACGCAGCCCCCTCCGCTCTATACCTCTTGTAATGCCTATTTAAAGGCTTGTACGATGTGTGTTTAAAGGTTAATGAAAAGATTTTGTGAGAAATTGCATTAAGTGAGTGATTCACTTCTTCTTCCTTGGGTGTGACTCCCAACCCTGTCCTGTGACTGGACAGTATTCAGGTCGTGAGACTCGACCATCTACCCCCTCTTCCTCTTATCTTATGGCTTTACCTGATTTATCCTTGATACTACTATGAGTTAGCAAGGATTCAGCTTTGGTTTCGTGTCGATCCGAGTTCGTGACCAACAGTGGCGATTTTTCTCGTGGAGGCACGCAGATCAGTTCCTGAATGCTACCCAGAATTGAAGATGTCTGTGTTTTAATTCTTGGAGCCCAACCCAGACACCATCAGAAGTTGATTTCTAAAGCGTAATCATAGTATTTCAAGTCCTCTTCGCGTTGCCACTGGTTTCGCCTCGATCCGTGACCGGTGCTGATCGTGACGACAGATCTCGTGGGATCATGCGGGCTGGTCTGAGCAGGTCCGGCTGAGATTTGAGTCGACTTTTAGAGCCTGTCCCACCTCCATCCGGCCAATATCCATGTGAGAGGTCTTCAGAGTATTTCTTCCTCAGAGCATCGCCGACGTTCTCCCACAAAGAACGCCCCGATCCGACATCAGAAACCATTTTCCCCATATTTTACTGTGTTTCTGTCCAGTTCTGTGAGCACAAAACTAGAACCTCAGAAGATTCATCATTGCGCCCAGATCTGAAGGCATCTGCTCTCGATCTTCGGAGTGAAGATACTACATCCAGTCTCCGACATTCTCCAACAAACGGTGCTCTGATCGGGCATCGGATCTAGCCGTACCAGCCTCCTCAAGCTTGCTGCACAGGGTGACTAGCGCGGGCAGAACCGGGTCGGCTTCCCGTCGGCGTACCCGAGCGGCTCCGGCACGCGTTCCTCACCTCCTGCGAGTGGGGCTCGTCAACCCGGGTTCTAGCAACCCCAAAGTTATTGATTGTAGCCTGATACCTCCCTATTTGGAGTGGGCCAAGCTTCTGAAATTGTAAAGTTAATCATTTGTGTATTGGGGTTGTCCGGAAATCGGTCGGGAGTTCTTCCCCACGCCTAGTCGTGGAGGTACGTGCTCGTTCCGATCCTTACATTTGCTGTTTAGTATGCTTTCTATATTGCTGCGTTTGTGAGATTAGGGCCGTTAGCTAGTTCCAAATTTCACCGCGATTGTGAGTTGTGAGCGCCCGTTCCATAGCTCCAATCGAGCACCGAGCGCGGAATAGCACCCTAGGCGACGGTGGTTTCTTAATCGCCGCAATCCCCACGTTTCCCTCGCAAGGGACGATCGTCGGGCTCAAGAGAGTTGCTGTTGAGAGACGTCTCCACCCGGAGAATACCACGGTGGTCAGCCGCCGGCTTGCCTTAGTGTGCTAGTGCTGGCCGCACACGAGTCGGTCGTACATCTTAGCCCGAGTCGGTCATCCGTCCCGCATCTCGCAAACCCCACCAATTAGCATGGACTTCCCAGACACAGAGTGGCATCCCGTGACAATAGCAGTATTCCGCCGAAAGCCTCTGCGCTGGCGTCATCCGGCATGCTTGGCAGGAATGGGGTAGGCCCCATCGGTGATGTGGTGCACCAGGCAGCTGGCGACCAGAACCGGACTCTTGGGCGAGCCCGCGTAGCATCGAGCCTTCAAGGCCGCAACCTTCTTTGCAGTCTCCTCGGCAGGTTCCGAGGTCTCCACTGGAAGCATGTCAACAAAGGCCAACCCCAAGAAGTTGGAGAAGCCTACAGCAGTAGGGAATGATCCCAAGACATTGGGCACCGCCAGGTACCCGTGCACAGCGTGGCTGGTGACGATCGCGGGGCCAAAGTTAACACCAGTTAGTCCAGTTGATGCGATTGTTTGTCTGCAAACACAAGACAAGCAACGATCAGCAGTCTTTAGGAGGGCCTCGGGGCCCGCATATCTCGGCAAAGAGATGAAAGGTGACACTAGTCCCACCAGGCGTGCCAGACTTGTTCGATGGGTTTTATTTTGGTTGGGTCAATCAACCATTTAATTAATAAATAACCAACTGATTAGTTGATCGTGAAGGCGTGCCAGTCACATGAGTGACGAGTTTATTGTGCGCTCATTCTGACCCATGTGGGCGAGAGTGAGATTCGGGTCACGACCAGCAGTCCGTCATACCGTAAAGGCTATGACTTTAATTACATCCCCCATAATGGAGAAAACCTTTGATTAATTACCGAGATAGTGGGCCGTCCGAGGCCGAAGTAAGGTGCAAGAGATTAATGCGACGAGGTCACATGGAATGTTTTTATTTATCATGCAAGGGAGGCATGGTTCATTAAGTTGGAGACCCTCAGTACGTGGCGGAGGACGTAGGTCTGAAGACCACCATCGCGCATAGCAAAGACTTCCGGTCGGGTGTAACCCAGACTCCCGTCAATGCCATTTGATATACTTGAGGGTCTATGCAAACATGCATGCATGATAATCATGATTATGCTAAGCATGGTAACAAAGTTATGAAGATGAACGATGATCAATCAAATCTATTAATCTCCACCGAGGGAGATAAAAGTGGTAACATAGGCATGATAACAAAAGCATGATGATAACAGGCATGATAGTAAAAACATGATAATAAGATGGTTCAGACTTGAATAGCCCCCTTCTTATTTAGTTTATTGTTGATTAGGGTTTATTAATCCCGACCGTGAGAGGCGAAGATAGCTCCGGAGACGAGTGAGTGATTAGAACAGCACAACGATTCAAAACCGGCGCGACCGCGCGTAGGGATAAGTTTCCTCGGTGCGGACAAGCGTAGGCAAATGATCTTAATCCGGCACGGCCATAACAAGTGTTAAACCGGCGCGGTGGCCTCGGGACGCGTCGGGAACGAGCCAGTTGAAATCAAAATTTTATAAGTCTAATGCTATTCCGACGCGGGGGGGGGGGGGTACCGCACTGGATTAGGACCGCGTCATTTTAGTTGATTTTTTTATGAATTTTGAAACTGTTTTGGTTTATTACTATGTTGTTAAGGGTTTTGAGGTTAGTTGGGCTGATTGCCTATTTAATTAAATTCCAGGGCTCTTCATGAGCGAAGTTGTGAGCTAGTGCGAGGTTCGTACTAGAGCACTAGAGTTTATTACTTGTAA
The DNA here is from genome assembly GCA_022559845.1 of Amorphophallus konjac. NCBI lineage: Eukaryota > Viridiplantae > Streptophyta > Magnoliopsida > Alismatales > Araceae > Amorphophallus > Amorphophallus konjac. The sequence goes on along the minus strand of CM040127.1, from coordinate 87,060,986 downwards.
ACATGTGTTTTATTAAAGACATTTCACAGAGGTAATCTTATTAATTAAGAAGTTCTGCCAAAAATTGGGCAGCATCTCTCCCGTCCTTGAAGGATCGTAGGGGAGAAACAGGGTCATACTCACGGGTGGAGTAAGCCCCTAATCAGCCGGTCGGCACGGTGGCAGCCAGCAAATCCCAATCGGACAGGATACCCCAAGCACTAGCCTACTAGGGGCACCATGATTCTGTGGGTTAAAATAGGTGGATAAGGTAGCTAATGAAGGAAACAACAATCCCGGGGGCTAGCCTACGAGGGGTGAGCAACCTATAGCCTGCACTGTTATCCAAGAGAAGGACGACCATTAGGACGAGAAGCCCCGAGGACTAGCCTACTAGGGGCATGCATCCCATAGTCACCACAGGGTCCCGGAGGACTGTGGGTTTGAATTGTTGGGCTGAAGCCCCTGTTGATGTTAGCCCTATGGCCCGTAGGGAGCATCCATGCATCATTCACAGGCAGAGCCCCTTTGACAAATTGGCGGTTCTATGAAACAGTGGGGAATGTCCCCCTCCCCGGATTATTGGGACAAAGCCAACGGAGCTAGGATAGTTCAGTGGCCGCAAACTGTAGACACGCTATTTCTGACATCTCCTGAGAAAATCTCATATTACTATGCGACGCCCCGCAGCGGCTTTCGCATTTTGAATCGCTTGAATGGTTCCTATTATTGAGTCTTCTTCTGCCTTTTCGACTTCCAAAAATCACCTCGTTGCAGAAATCATACGGCATTCGGGCGGCATCACCCCCAATCGGACGCATCGGAAGTTTTCGGAACCGGGAGAATGTCTGGCAGGCGGCTACCGACGCATTTTCAAGGTATCCGGGGGGGGGGGGTCTTTATGGAGGCGTCCAGGCCCCTGGACGCCTCCATGACTTTCAATTTACAAAAAACACAAAAATATATTAAAAAAATCATAAAATCATGGAGGCATCCACTTGACTGGACGCCTCCATCAATGCCAAAATAATAAAAAAAATAAATAATATTAATAATGGTGAAAAAAACAAAATAAAAAATAATATTTTTATGGAGGCGTCCCTGGACGCCTCCATCAACTTGCCCACGGGCGCCCCCCGTCCACCGGTCGATTTGTCGTTTGAGAAAATATCCATATTGTGAAGACGTCCTGCCAACTAGATGCGCCCATTCATGAATCACGGGCGTCGATCAAAACCACGCATTGTGCCAAACCGCGTTCGACTTTCGGTGGGGGTTTGGTGGGCTTTTATGGAGGCGTCCAGTTGCCTGGACGCCTCCTTAAAAATATTCAAAATTAAAAAGTAAAAATAAAATAAAATATTATTTTTACCCTGATGAAGGCGTCCAGGGTCCTGGACGCCTCCATCCTCCGGAGCCCTATAAATAGAGACCCCCCCCAGTCCGAAGGGAGCTTCTAAGAGGTCCGATAGGCTGCCGGAGTCATTTCTAACCCGTGGGGTCTTTTGTAGGGGGAGGTTCTGCGGGCTTCTCGGGTGCCCACGCTCGCGAGAGGAAGGTCATCTTCGTCCACCGCGCTTCCACGTCGTCCCCACGCTGTCGAAGCTCCGCCGAATCCCCCCATCAGTGCATTCCATAAGCCAACTCTCTCCCTTTTTCATCTTAGTTCTTTTACATTCATCATCTCGTATTCTCCGTCTCCCTTCATAAGGGAATCTTCGTCGATATACATTTGCATAATTCCATTCATCATAGCATTTTCCTCCTACTCGTGTCCGAGAGGGGTTTAAAAATAATACCAACCAGGTGTGTGTCTTGTCATGATTTCATCACTTTTTATTGCAAGAGATTGATACTATACTACCGTTTTCTAATTCCGTTTATCTACTGCCTGTTATTTTGCAACGGTAACTGAAGAAAGCCCTCTCCGTCGGCCGGTCGAAGGGGGAAGAAGAAGCAACCCGCCACTTCCTGCTAGTGAGGTAGGCGCGATCACTCTTTCATTTTAGGGTCCCTGACCCCTGGCGATCACATCATAATCTCGAGGCCGCGGTGAGTCACTTCCCGCAATGGCCGTTTGAATTCTGTCATCTATATCTGTCTTGCTATATCTCTTATATCTTGCCATATCTCTCTTCTGCTATAATCTCGAGGCCGCGGCGAGTCACTTCCCGCAATGGCCATTTGAATTCTGTCATCTATATTTGTCTTGCTACATCTCTTATATATTGCCATATCTCTCTTATGCTATACTCTCGAGGCCGCGGCGAGTCACTTCCCGCAATGGCCGTTTGAATTCTGTCATCTATATCTGTCTTGCTATATCTCTTATATCTTGCCATATCTCTCTTCTGCTATACTCTCGAGGCCACAGTGAGTCGCTTCCCGCAATGGCCGTTAGAATTCTGTCATTTATATATCTTGCTACATCTCTTATATCTTGCCATATCTCTCTTCTGCTATACTCTCGAGACCGCGGCGAGTCACTTCCCGCAATGGCCGTTTAAATTCTGCTCCTTTTTATATCTTGTTATATTCCTATTCTGCTGTACTCTCAAGGCCGCGGCGAGTTACTTCCCGCAATGGCCGTTTCAATTTTCGTATTTAATTTCTACACCATTCCCGTCCCCCGAGGCCGTGGCGAGTCACTTCCCGCTATGGCCACTTAATCCCCTTCTTTATCATATTACGTTTGTCCGGCTCGTCCCGCCGGAGCAATCTCCCGTTGTGGCCCCTTCTCTCTCCTCGTATTTTTGTGCATATTGCGTTTGTCCCGCTCGCCCCGCCGGGGTAATCTCCTGTGGTGGCCCCTTCTCTCTTCTCTTATTTTTTCTGTGTTGCAGTAAAAGCCAGATAAAACAAAATGAGCCCGCGCGCTCCGCATTTTCATTCCTCAAGCCGCGTGACGTCGCTCATAGATTGGCGATCACGGTGGGACTTCTGGTTGCTTTCTTTCAGTTACCCTTGCAATTTCTTGTAATTTGCTTTACTATCTCTTGCGTGTTATTATATCCTGGTTGTTTTCTTGTTCTTTTGTGCCCCATATCTCTCTCAGCATTCCATTGCATACATCCATCCCTCTTTTCTATTCTTTTTCATTTTTTTTCTAAGGATCACCCTCTCTCGGTGAAGGAAGGACTCTCCGTTTGGGAATTCCTCTCGACGGACTAGAATCTCCTCCACCGAGACCTCCGTAAGTCCCCGACAGCGAAGAATCTCCTCTTCGTTCACTAGGCTGGTTGTACCATTGAAGTTCCCCAGAGCTAGTAACACATTCGTGGCGAGAAGAGTGACCCTCGTTGACACGGCGGTGAAACAAATTGGAATTAGGGTCCTTCCTATTTTGTGTGAACTTCAGATTTGGTTAAAAAAAATCAAAAAAATCAAAAAGGGAAAACAAAAAATTGGACGTAAGGCATTCACTTGTGTGTTAATCTCTGCTAATCGTTTGCTGGTGTATGCTATTACGCTCTCGAAAAACATGATGGATGGCTGAATATAATTACAATTGTTTCGAGGCCGATGCCTTTCGTTATGGGTCTCAAATGCGTGACCCAGGTCACGACTCTTACGGGGTCTATAACTCAGACTGGGGCTATCAGCCTGACTCACAGGTTCATCCCATGGACGTTGGCCCGTCCTATAAGTCCTCATATGGAATACAAGCCACTGTTAGTGGAGCTTCCCCCTCCACTAGTGTTCCCTATGCTTGGGATTTCATGGCTTCTCATATCGACTCTCTCAGCTCTCAACTTGGAGCCTTATAGTCTGTTATTGAGAAGAAATTTCTTCCTCCTTCCCCTCCTCAAGCCAACCCCCTTCACGCTTTCATGAATAATATTACCAAAATGGAGAAGGATTGGAAGAAGAGAAGAGATGAGTACGGCATCTGGGATATGAGTGAGCAAGATATTCTTCCAAGTCATGACAATCAAGTGGACGCCGTCTGCCCACCATCCATTCATCACAGTAATCCATACGGCTCTCCGCCTCCACATCCACATCTATATATGCAAATTCCTCTATGCCAATATACATCACCTCATCTCATCAACACGTCTCCCCCACGGCATCCATTTGAACCTAATGATTTTGAAGAATTACAAATGGCACATGATCACATCTGTGAATATTTTGAATATGCACCTACTCCAAGTTTTCTTCATTCCTTCCCTCTTCCACCACCACCAGAAGAAGCCCCTGCTCAGGATGAAGTCACCGTTCCTGCCTCTACCTATGAGACATCATGGTGTTACGATGGTGGGTCCATATACCAACAACCCGCGTCAACGCACCATGAATCATCCCCTACCCTAAACCCCTCGTATACCACCAAAATCCGACGCTTCTTACGTACTAAGCCTCCTACTGTCATCCCTCTAACTACACAAGTAACCTCCATACCATCAGTCTCCATTGAGCTTCCTGTTAACTTTTGTCCCCAACCAAGTAACTTTCCATCGTCCCCACTTAAGGCCTTCACCATCCCTGTAACTTCAAACCCATCCGACCCTTTACCCAAACCTGTGATTAACTCTGAGCAGGGTTCATCTATTTTTGCACCCGAGCCAACCTCCTCTACTTCCGAGCAAGGGGAAAAGCTTGTAGTGTTTCAACCTCTACCTACCCTTCTTACAACTCTTTCCATTAAACCTCCATTACCCATTGAGCCTGTTGTCTCAATCTCACCTCCTTCCACCACCTCTCGAAGTGGGTGTCTTTCTACAAATACATGTGCCAAGGATGATGTTCAAGAATCGGACAAGAAGAATTTGGCCACAGCAATGCCATTCAAAATCTAAGATTTCATTTGCCGAATGTCGATTCAGGTTCTTGTGTCTGTCACCTTTGAGAAGGCCGAATTTCCATCTGCACCAATGCTCATCAAGAAGGACTCTCGGGAATTGGTGCTGACCAAATCAGCGGCCAAAATAATAGAGCTCACATTACTCATTGGCCAACATACTTTTACAGCTTTCATTACCCCTTGTTCGGTCATAGTCCAAATGACTAATCAAGAGAGGGGTTTCTCCTCCAGCATGGTGATGACACATTCCACTGCAAAGGGGATAATGAACTCTGTGCTCGAGGGCGAGTCAGGGCAGTTCTTGCTGGAAGCTTTTGACATCATGTCTACTTCCCACCAACTCCCATGCGAGGGATGAACACCTATGCTACCCAGCATGATCACGTGTGATATTCCAACGACCTTGAGTAGTGCCCCAAAAATGAAGCTCCTTATGCCGAGCATCCAACTTCCAATGATAGACACCAATCATCTATCACGGGAGTTATTTCCAAAGGAGCCATTTTATGTCAAGATCCTTACTTCACAAGTGGAGCTCTTGAATCTTTGTTTTGATATTTTGCCAAGAGAGTTATTGTTCATGTACGAATGTCCAAAGGGCCTTATTAGAAGTCCATCAAATGAGAACCTGTGGGCCCTGACCATATCGATTGACCCGGTTGGTCAGAGAAAGAAGAGACCTTCTGCCTGGGCACATCATTGGGATCGGCCTGCAAACCCAGGAGGCCGAGAACTTGTGTTGAAGGTTGAAGGCCCGCACTATGAGAGAGTATCTACCAAGAAGAGGGAAAAGCATAAAGTGAAGCTTAAGGACAATAAATCCCTTGTTGAAGGAGCCCACATCAGTTCATCCACTTTCTATCCCAGTTCATCACTGCTCATGCTGCTATTCAGCTTCTTTTTATGGGCAGTCCATTGGTTAAGAAGATGCCTTTTGTCATCTAAATCTAAGCCATCAAGCTCCTCTGCTCTAGGGTCTCTGAACCCTCACATTCCTTGTTATCCGGAGCTTCCGGATCCCTACATTCATCCCTGTCCGGAACCTCCGAAGTCCTCCCTATTTAATTCCATTTCTTTATCCATCTCTCACCCCCATCCGGAACCTCCGGATTTCTTATCTTACTCTCCATCTCTCTCAGGGCATCGCGCCCTTCCTTCCCATTTCCATCCGGAACCTCTGGATTTCTTATCTTATTCCCCATCTCTCTCAGGGCATCGCTCCCTTCCTTCCCATATCCGTCTGAAACCTCCGGATCTCTTATCTTATTCTCCATCTCTCTCAAGGCATCGCGCCCTTCTTTCCCATACCCATCTGGAACCTCCGGGCCTCTCCTTCTTTCGATTTATCATTCTGTTCTTCCAAGTCATCGCGTCCTTCGTTCTTTTCACCCCTTTGAATTGCCTTTTTACATACTTCCCAGGGCATCGTGTCCCTCATGATCTTCTTCCTCCAGAACCTCCGGATTCATTTCCCCATGATTCTCCTCTTTTACGTTCGGACCCTTCGGATCTGCCTCTCTCGATTCACCAATTTCTAATTCCTCTCGATCTCGCTCCCGAGTTCGACCCGGTTCCTTCCATATTAACTTCCTCGGGCACCTGCCCGTTCTCACACTGTTTCTGACGCTTTAGTCCTCACTATTTTCTTTCATTTCTTCTCATCCTATAAATTCTTCTAGGTATCTTTCACCTAAATCTGGTTTTATCCCCACTTATTTAAAATAAACTGCCCTAGTTGGAGGATTGTTGTACAGGAGGAGCCTTACCGAAGTTCTTTTATGGTGTCTTGATGACGATGAGATTTGGAAATGTGTAGAGGAAGCACACTCAGGTGTGTGCAGTGGCCATATGAATAGTCAAATGCTCGCTAAGAAGATCATTCGGCAAGGCTTTTACTGGCCCACTATGGAAGAGGATTGTGATGTCTATGTCCGTAGGTGTGTCAAGTGTCAACTCCATGCCGATAAAATCCATTCACCCTCTTCCTCACTTCATCCAATATCCTCCCCATGGCCTTTCTCCATGTGGGCATTCGACATCATCAGTCCCCTAGGTGATCCCAATTCCCTCACCAAGAAGAAATCTTTCATCCTTACTGCGACGGAATACTTCACCAAATGGACCGAAGCCGAAGCTTACGCGGAAATCAAGGCGTCAACAGTCTGCAAGTTCATCGTGAAGAACATCCTCGCTAGGTTCGGTGTCCCGAGCACAATCGTCACCGACAATGGGCCACAGTTCATTTCTCAGGACCTTCAGAACCTCTGCAAAAGGTACGCAATTGCATTGCATCATTCATCACCTTATTACCCACAAGGCAATGGCCAAGCAGAGGCCACCAATAAAACATTGATCAAAATCATAAAAAAAATCTGCGAGTCTAGTAAGTTTTCAGACTGACCAGAAAAGCTTATCGAAGCTCTATGGGCCTATCGCACTTCAATCCGTACCCCCACCGGGTAGACTCCGTTTGCCCTTACTTATGGTATGGAAGCGGTAGTCCCGTACAAGACTCTGATCCCTTCTCTCAGAGTACAATTGGACGAGGAATTCTCCCTCGACGAACGTCATAATTCACTCCTCGCCTAGTTGGAACTCTTAGATGAGAAACGGCTGGCCGCTACCATTCATGAATCACGAGCACCGATCAAAAATCACGCGTTGTGCCAAACCGCGTGCGGCTTTCGGCAGGGGTTTGATGGGCTTTTATGGAGGCGTCCGGTTGCCTGGACGCCTCCATGAAAATATTCAAAAAATAAAAATAACATAAAATATTATTTTTATCCTGATGAAGGTGTCCGGGGTCCTGGACGCCTCCATCCTCCAGAGCCCTATAAATAGAGGGCCCCCCCCCCTTAGTCCGGGAGGAGCTTTTAAGTGGTCCGATAGGCTACTGGAGCCCAGAGGCTGCCGGAGCCATTTCTAACCCGTGGGTTCTTTTTTAGGAGGAGGTTCTGCCGGCTTCCCGGGTGCCCGCGCTCGCGAGAGGAAGGTCATCTTCGTCCACCTCGCTTCCACGTCGTCCCCACACTACTGAAGCTCCGTCGGATCTCGCCCTCGGCACATCCAATAAGCCGATTCTATCCCCTTTTTCTCCGTAGTTCTTTGCATTCATCATCCCGCATCCTCTATTCCCCTTCATACGGGCGCCCTCTCTTATACACTTCTTGCATTCATCATTACATTTTCCTCCTACTCGAATCTGAGATGGGTTTAAAACCACACCAACCAGGTGTGTGTCCTGCCACGATTTCGTTATTTTCATTGCAAGAGATTGATACTGCACTACCCTTTTCTAATTCCTTTTATTCACTGTCTCTTGTTTTGTAAGGGTAACCGAGGAAAGCCCCCTCCGTCGGCCGGCCGAAAAGAGAGGAAGAAGCAACCCGCCATCTCCCGCTCTTGAGGTAGGCGCGATCACTCTTTCATTTTGGGGTCCTCGACCCCTAGCGATCACCTTATATTCTCGAGGCCGCAGTGAGTCACTTCTCGCAATGGCCGTTTAAATTTCTGTTACTCATATTCTACCTTCTTCTCATATCTGTCTCTTATAACTGTTATATTCTCGAGGCCGCGGCGAGTTACTTCCTGCAATGGCCGTTTAAATTTTTGTTACTCATATTCTGCCTTGTTCTCATATCTGTCTCTTACAACTTTTATATTCGCTAGGCCGCGGAGAGTCACTTCCCGCAATGGCCATTTAAATTTCTGTTATTTATACTCTGCATTATTCTCATATCTGTCTCTTATATCTGCTATATTCTCGAGGCCGCGGCGAGTCACTTCCCTAATGGCCGTTTGAATTCCCATTCTTTACATTCTTTTTATATTCTGTTATACTCTTATCTGCTCATATTCTCGAGGCCGCGGCGAGTCACTTCCCGCAATGGCCGTTTGAATTTTTTCCTTTCTATTGTATATCTTGAATTGCTTCTATATCTGCCTGTTATATTCTCGAGGCCGCGGCGAGTCATTTCCCGCAATGGCCGTTTTAATTTCTGTTATTTAATTTTCGCACCATTCCCATCTCCCATATCTCGTTATATTGCATCTATCCCGCACGCCCCGCCGGAGTAATCTCCCGTGGTGGCCCCTTCTCTCTTCTCTTATTTCTGTGTTGCAGCAAACAAAACGAGCCCACGTGCTCCGCATCTCATTCCTCGAACTGCGTGACGTCGCTCACAAGACCAATTGGCATCGTGTTCGTGAATTATCTTGGGTCTATGGCATTGTTAGGAACGTGCCGGTATTTTTCTGGAATTTCTCGGAGTCCGGTTGTATTTTCGGGGTATTTTTTGGAGTTCTTTCATTTAAAAAAATAAAAAAAATTTATTTTTTTATAAAACCCTCCCTACCCCTCTCTCTCGTCTCTTACTCTCATCTCACTCTCGTCCTCTCACTCCCATTCTCTCCCCCCTCTCACTCCCATGCTCTCCCTCTCCCTCTCTTCTCTCCGACGGCTGACGGGGAGGATCGACGGCGATGTGACGTGTGGCTCGAAGCGAGGATCGGCGTTGATTAGGACTCGGATCGAGAGGCGTGGCGTGGCGTGCGATTTCGTGCAGTTCATGGAGTTTCGAGCTCGGAACGGCGTAGGATCATCGTGGTTTCTTCGTAAGAGGTAGGGTGATGGATCCTTACCTTCCCTGCATTGTTCCCTTTTAGTTTCATGTTGATTGGTGGGAGAATGAGCGGGTTTCTTTCATGTTGGGGTTTTCATCATGTTTCGGGACGAGTGATGGTTTCACTGTTTTAGGTGACGATTCGTGGCGTAACGGTAGATTGAATGTCGGGGAATGTTTCCCCCTTAATTCCCCGCGTTTCCCACATGGTTTCAGGCCACAGTGAGGCCGTGATTGGGTTTGTTCTTATTTTTCGGAAATTCGGGTATAATTTGGGGTGATTGTCGAATCTGTGGTTTCGATCGCCGTTTCATGGCCCGATGGGTCCGATTAGGTGTGTTTGATGTTGGGGAATGGTTCCCCAAGCTTCCCGGCCTCCTTGGAGTCGAGCCGGCATGGAACAGGGCCTTGGAGGGGTCTCCCGATCAGTTGGTCTTCGGAATCGGTCAACCAATAGGTCAACTGGTTCTGGCAGGGCTTAAAGCCGTTTGCCCCACTGGGTTTGGTCGATCGGCTAGCTGGTGCGTCAACGCACTGTGAGGGTGCGTCGACATAGGCGAAGGGGCTTTTGCCCCTAGCTAGTTCGGTCAACCGACCAGCCCTGGCTGGTCGATCGAGCTCTCTTGGGGCTGGGTTTTGAAGGGAATTTCATCCTCGGTTGTATGGTTTCTCGCCCCGGATTCAATCCTTGGCATTTTGGCCATCTAAACCCATGGGAATGAGGGCAAATGGGCCTCGTGAGGCAAACCATTGCCCAAGGATTAATTCTTGTGGTTCGAGGATTTATGGGTTCTCCGTATTGGGTTTTAACCATGTAATCATGGCATGGTTCCCACATGGCTCGTATGCCCGTGGCAAGGCTTTCACCATGTGAGTTTGTGGGCCGGTGTCCACTGGTGCGGCCATGTGGTGTGTGGGTGGCTCTCACGAGGGTGGTTCCTCAATACCCCTTAGTGTCGTACCATGGATCATGGTGGTTCGTGTGGGTGGATACGCCTTCTCGTGACCCCCATAGGATTGTAACTGACAGTGCTTTGAGGTAGCCGTCCATGAGGCCGCAGATGTGAGAGCTTGGTGGGACTCCACAAGGCTGCGGAGTATCCCAGTGGCCGATCGTGTTGGATCGGGCGGGACCGCCCAGTGTGTACGTCGCTCCCTCTCAGTGGCAGACCACTAAGAGCGTGTTAGCATACCGTGGTTGGGCAGAGTACATGGATGACGGACGCAGTGGCGCGTACCCCGTGTCAGGTAGCTGGACACGGCCGTGTTGTTGGGTGCAGAGGCATGGACCCTGGCTAGTCCAAGGTTGTGGTGTGTGTGAGTGTCTCCTCTACTCCTCTCGGGACCGGGTGTGAGTAGTTTGCATGCATAAGAGGCCTTCGCGTAGTATAAGACGTTCGTGGACGCATTTGGCCATGTTGTGTATGCTGAGTATCGGATTGTCCTACCTGTGAAGGTTGAGATATCGATGGCGAGTCGTGGCCCTTCCTGGGCGAGGTAGAGATACCGATAGTGCCTTCGTGGCCCTTCTGACAGTTGAGCTTATGAGCTACCCTGTGTGTGGGCTGGTTTCTCCCACTGGCTTTAGCTCGGCCCCGAGGGTTACCAGTGTGCCATCATCCTCTCGAGGGTGGAGGCCGTGTGTTTAGCCGCGTGGCTTTATCGGCGTTTCCATGGGACGGATTACTACCTTGCCGTTGTAGGTTTCCTGTAGGTAGTAGGATCATGGGTTCGCTGTGGGTCAGTGATCCCAGCAAGAGGTCGAGGTTCCCTTGTTGGGAACCGGGCTAGTGTAGAGTTCCATGTTTCTTTATCTAGCCGTTCTTACCGTCCCGACCACTATTTATTTCTATTATCATTGTCGTTATTCTCGCTGTTGTTGTTGTCACTGCTGTTACTCTTGTTTACCGCTTTCGTTTGTGGTGGGGATCCGCAGGACCCCTACTGAGCCAGTGAGATGAGGCTCACTCCCTACTTTTTAGGTTTAGCACTCTCCTAGAGGTGGAGTCGCCCGTTCGGAGGTCTAGTAGTTCGCCAGCTCGCCCATGCCGGGGTCGTACCCCGCAACAGAGTACATTTTTACTTTCTATTGACTGTACTTGTGGACTGGACTCTATAGGTTTATTTAATTATTATAAAATATAATTTCATTTATGTCAGTTAAATTATTAATTGTGTAGTTTAATTACTACGAATCGCTAGAATTTTGATGCATAACCACACCTTCCTTTAACCCTTCCGAGCCTCCCGACTCGTGGGTGGCGGGCAGGATTCGAATGGTATCCGGTTATTCTCGGTATCCGAATCTTGGGTCATTACAAATCCTTTCTTGCAATCTCTGGCATTTGGTATGAAGGGAGCTTCTCTAAGGTCTCTAGTTTACACCTTCACAGGAGAAGTCTTTTTCCATTGTGAAGTCCCGCGATCAATGACACCCAAGAGGGGTGTGAATTAGGTGATAACAAATTTATGAAAACTTTTGGCCTTTTTGAAATATGTGATAGAATGCTAATTAAGAGATTCAAAACTATTGGAGCACAAATTGGATTTATCAAACTTTATATGATGAGATATAGATTATGCAAGATATACGTAGGTAAATCCAGAACAATAAGGTACACTAACACTCATGTAGAATGGGGGTAGAGGAAAAGGACCAAATCACACAAATCAACACACAATGCACAACGGTTTTTAAGGTGGTTTGGATGCAACGATGGCAATCTTGAAGTCCCACGATCAATGACACCCAAGAGGGGGGTGAATTGGGTGTTTACCAATTTTAACAAAATTTTTGGCCTTTTTTAAAATATGTGATATAATGCTAATCAAGAGGTTTAAAACTGTTTGATCACAAATCAGATTTATCAAACTTAATTGATGATGATATGGATTAAGCAAGATATATGTAGATAAATCCGGAACAACAATTTACATTAACACTCATGTAGAATAGAGGTAGAGGAAATGGATCAAACCACACAATTCAAACCATTGTGCACATCGGTTTTTAAGGTGCTTTGGATGCAACGACGACAATCCTACGTCCACCCCTCACCAAAACCGGTGAGGCTTCACTTGGGGATAAATACCCAAACGGAGACGATGCTCCAACCACACACGCAGGATGACGCCTGCACACACACAGGGGGACGCGCCCCAATACACACACATACACACGGAGATGAAGTCTCAAACACGATCCGACAACTGGATCACCAACACAAACACCCACTGCCACATGTGCAGCAATCCACACACACAAGACAACGGATCTAAATAGACCCCCACACACACAAACACAGATCTAGGAAGATCCACACACATACGAATCAAATACAACACACACACACACACGACCACGGATCCAACAACGATCAACACACACACACAAGTTCTTGCAGTTTTTGATAAACACAATTACAACACCCAAAACATAAAGACGATGAGGCTTAGTTTAGAAAACTCCTATTTTGGGTTCCCCTTGAATGCACGTTGCGGATCTTGAACGTATCTTCAATCTTCACTTGAACAACCTTCCTTTGATCTCTTCTTGAAACTCGTGCTTGCTTCTTGATGGCCTCCCCCTTGATCTCTCTTTGTTGGTTGCTTACTTCTTCACTTCATAGGTGCTTGTTGGCTTCAGAAGTACCTTGAATGGGTTGGAGATAGATGAAGTTCTTGCTGCATGAGGTACTGTTCACAGAGTTGTAGTACCTTCTCCTTCCTCTTTGGACAGCCTCCCTTTGGATCTCTTTGATGGTTAGCGTTTATGGCTCCAAATGAGATGTTTTATAGCCATTGAATGGTATATGGACAAGCCCCAGACCAGATCCACAAATCATGGTATAATTGGGGTCATTGGAATTAAACAAATGGGAAGAAGGACCTCTCCTCGAGCTTGAAACAAAAGTCAACAAAAGGGGGCCTCGGGACTAGCGGTCGACCGGAAGTCATGGGGCGGTCGACCGGAACCTGCTGCAGCTAGAACATTTTGGCTCTCGCAAAACTGGTCGACCGGCCCTATAGTGGCGGTCGACCAAAACCTGCAAAAACTCCATCTTTTCGGTTCTGGCAATTCTGGTCGACCGGCCATGGTGTGTTGGTCGACCGGAAAGTCCTATACCTGCAAAAATGAAGTGTTAGCCCAAAGAAACATGTCCATAAGTCCAGAGCTTCATGTCCATATCAAATCCATGCATTTTGGGATTAGATTCAGGTCGATCCCCGTGCAAGGGCGCCCGATGGCGATTTGCATGGACTTGAAACCTCATGAACTAGGTGCATATGAACACTTTGAAACACACATGTTCTGAGGTAAGGATCAAGTTCTGGGCTAAGAATCAAGAGATAAAACTCAATCATCCCAAGTAAAGTATTCATGAAGTAACCTCATGGAACACTCAATAACACGGAGTGTATAACATGATAAGAGCCTTACCAATGGTTCTTGACAGTACATGACATATACTACCTGTTATGGATTGTAGAGGAGTAGGATGCTTATCCACACTTTTGGTTCACCAGGTGATTGCCATGAGTTTAATCCTGCAAGCAAGATAGTCAGGGTTAATACCATACTTGTTCATATTAAAGAGGTTATGAAATCTCTTGCCTCTTGTAAAACTAACATATGCAAACCAAGGATCAAGACCATGTAACCGTTGTCATTTCCCATCTCAACCATACATAGATAACAAGAGCATGGCAATCAACCACAAGTTTAGTTAACATCAAAACCATAACTTAACAATCACAACAATCATCAAAACCATAACTCAACAAATCTTACGTCCACCCCTCACAAAACCCGGTGAGGCTTCACTCGGGGATAAATCTACAAACGGAGACGACACTCCAAACACACACACAGGACGATGCCTGCCCACACACACACGGGGACGCACCCCAACACACACACACACACGGAGACGAAGTCTCTAACACGATTCGACAACCGGATCACCAACACAAACACCCACTATCACAAGTGCAGCAATCCACACACACGAGACAGAACAGATCTAAATAGACCCACACACACACACACAAACACAGATCTAGGAAGATCCACGCACACACATGAATCAAATACGACACACACACACACACGACCACAGATCCAATAATTGATCCACACACACATACAAGTTCTAGTAGTTTATGATGAACACAATTACAACACCCAAAACATAAAAACGATGAGGCTTAGCTTAGAAAACTCTTGTTTTGGGTTCTCCTTGAATGCATGTTGCGGATCTTGAACGTATCTTCAATCTTCACTTGACCAGAGCTTCAATCCGTGCTTGCTTAGCTTTTCTCCTTTCTTGCTTGCTTGGCTTCTCTTCTTTCTCCCTTAGGCACTCTTCTTGGAATCTTTGCTTGCTTCTTTTCCTTGGAGGATGTTGGCTTCAGATCTACCTTGAATGGCTTGAAGTTGGATGAAGATGTTGCTGCACGAGGTACTATTCACGGCTACAGTACTCCTCCTTCTTCTTCACTTGGACAGCCTCCTCTTGATCTCCCCTTGAATCCCCTTGGATGGTTCTTGATAGCCACCTCCTTGATCTCTCTTTTGTTGGTTGCTTGCTTCTTCACTTCATAGGTGCTTGTTGGCTTCAGATGCCTTCAATGGGTTGACAGTGGATGAAAAACACTTGCTACACAAAGTACTGTTCACGGAGCTACAATACCCTCTCCTTCCTCCTTGGACAGCCTCCCCTTGGATCTCTTGGATGGTTAGGGCTTTTTGGCTTCAATGAGATGTTTTATAGCCCTTGAATGGTCCATGGACAAGCCCCAGACCAGATCCACAATCATGGTGTAATTGGGATCATTGGGATTAAACAAATGGGAAGAAAGACCTCTCCACGTGCTTGAAACACAAAGTCAAACAAGGCTGCATCGAGGTTGGCGGTCGACCTGTAGCATGGGGCGGTCGACCGGAATTTTGCAGGTTTGAAGATTTAGGTTCTGGGACAATCGGTCGACCGCCCCAAGGTTGGCGGTCGACCGAAATATGGGATTTTCTAGATTTTGATCTTCTGTTAATTCTTGTTGACTGGCCCTTGCTCTCCGTCCGACGGAACAGTGATTATCCTGCAAAAACAAGTTGTTAGCCTATCAAAAATATATCCATATGATTAAGGGTTGTGCGTACAACAATATTCATATAGTCTGAGCTTCATTCAACCCAATTATCATTAAGACTTATATAACACTACAGTCATCCAATGTGAGTCTATCGTGTGCCCAAGTTCCATTCCACTCAGCTTTTTATTCCACTCAGTTTGCCAGTGTTTGCATGAGGGGTTCAAACCTTGCAGACACAAAAACCAAGTGTTCCTTGGAGTTTAATCATTATTAAACCACATATCAACCTCTTTCCACCAAGATTCACAGAAATAGATATTACCATGCATCCACTTGATATTTGGGTTTCTTCCAACTGTCTCTGTCCTGTAAAAGACAAAGCAAAGCATGAGATCTTCATGGATATCAAAAGTCTCATTCTGAAAGCTTTCTTTTGACATTGACTCATTCTTCCACAAACATGAATGATTATCAACGAAATAGAAGTTAATGCAAGCGCATATGATATAATCATCCACGCATAAACCATTACATGTTCAGCCATAAAAGTTCCAATTGAAAAGAACAAGAACCACATTATGAACTGCTAGAATCCATTAGCCAATCTCAACCTTTCATGAACAACAGGAGCACAAGGACTCTTGAAATATCACACAGCCAAGTATTATCATGAACATAAGGTTTAGTTCTCATCAAACTGTAAAGTTTTGTTATCATCAAAAACATATGCAAGCCATATACAATAATCTCCCCCTTTTTGATGATGACAAACTTTATGATTGACATAGTCAGACCATATTTTTCTCCCCCTTTGACAGGCTCAACAAGTGGGAGGAAGACAATGAAGTTCAAATTTCAGCAAGCAGATTCATAAAGCAATGAGGAACTATATCAGAAGTGCAAGTGAGGCAATGATACCAATTATCGATTATGGAGACAGAATGGTGTGCAAATCAAGATGAGATCATACAAAGTAAATACATTCAAGCACGTATTGATGCCAGTTGAAGGTAATGGTTAGCCTCAAGGATATGAACCAGTGGTGGAAGATGTTCACAAGGTAAGGTGTTCAGCATGAAAACATTCAAATTTTAGAGCCCATGTCAGATTTTCACAACATGCTAGAGCAGGATGGCACATCAAGTGATTTTCTTTGATTTTCAGATTTTCTGATTTTTATAGTTTCATGAAATGGATAAAAACTCAATGCAAGCATATTACACTATAAACGCATGCAATGCAACTGAATAGACATGATGACACTATGAATGCAAGCATGTGAAACTCAATGCACACATAAGACACTATGAAAACTAACTAGGCCAACTGTGGAATTCAAGAACCATATGGATTATTTCTATGTGAGGGTCACAAAGTTTGATTTCCATGATACCAATTGAGGGCAAAAATCTCATATAGCAAGAGTAAAGAAATTGAAGTCCAAAATTATGGAATTTTATTGATTTTCAGATTTTTTGTTTTACATTTTCTGTTGAAATGCATGAAGCTATGTACATGCAAATGATGACACATGAAGTGTACACAATGCAACCAAATAGTTACATATAAACATACATGCAACATATCTCCCCCGTACGTATATACGAAGGGGATAGGTATAAGAAAGATGCATGAGAGTCATGACAACTAAAATGCACATGTGTAGCACATGGGAGATTGTGCGATCATATAGGAGATTCATGCAATTGCTAAAGCAATCAATCAATTTTATGAATACATAATAAATCAAATTTTCAGATGTGTAAGTGAGGAACATGAAACATGATAGTTGTAATATGGATATTCATATTTTCAGATCAACACAGGGAAATATTTTTCAGACTGCACTTCAATTTTGAGAACAATGTATTGGAGGCTTTGCTCTACCTCACAAGTTTTCAACATCAAAATTTTAATGATATCACAAGATAATCAGAATTTTTCTAAGAGTGATCAGGTTGAAATAATTCATTTTTACGCGAGGAGACGCATAGAGCTCATGCCAGAATCTCCGGTTACTCAGAATACTGAACCATTTCACCTCACCTTGAACAACAGTACTTTAGTCAACACTTTTCAGAAAGGAACCACATCACGTCTCATGTGACATGTGCCAATTTACTCAGTGAGACTGAGCATTGCTCTGTCTTACATTTTCATTTCAGATTTTTCAACAAGAATAGGTAGGCAGCTTTTTCCTCAACTGTCTCTTCAACATACATACAGCAAGTTTAACATCTCGAGAGTGTTGAAAAGAAATTCACATATCCTTATCTTTAACACTCATTTTCACATTTTGTGCAAGAAGTGTATGAATTTTATTCAGCATGCATACCAAAAACATCATGAACACATAACAGTACAGCTCCCCCTAAATACATGCACTTATGAAATATGAACTTCCCCAGAGTGTACGACATGAAGCATACCAATAATGACTCAAATGCAGCATTATTTATCAAGAAATGTGTGGTCTCAGATATTCCAAAGGATGGGGATGAATAGCATATAATAGCAAGCAAGCACACAGAGGGAATGTTTGCATCATGCAATGCAAATATGTAATGTAATGCAAAATTGCTAATACCATGAATGGATACCAATTGAATTGTATGATACCAATTGAATGAACTAGATGCAGCTAATGCATAAGTTATAATGCAATGAGGATATAAGAATGTAATGCAATATGCAAAGGCAAGATGCAAAACTTGATTTTCAGAATTTCTGGACATATTTCACATGAGGGCATTCGCATTCAAATGATAAACAATCAAGTATTTTCCAAGACATGGCCTTCATGAACAAGGGTGCAAATATGATCAAGAATAAACAATGCAACCTGATTGATTCCAAGGATTTATTCAAAAATCAACTATTTTACTTTTCCGAGTTCTAGTACAAGGCGGAGAACCTTGATCCAAAGACCAACTCACGCATAGTGAGAGTTTCCAGGTGGACGCAATCAACCTTTTCACTGCTCATCATTTGATATACCAGATACTCAGTCACGTTGAAAAGAAATCAAGTAATTCAGATTGAAGGATGTTCAATAATCATCAAGATCTTTAGAGTTTGCAATGCCTTTCAAATAATTTGACAAGTTCATCTCATCATGCTAGTGAAGATAACAGGTCAGATTTCAAGCATTGATACCTGTCAAATGAGCAACATCACCATAGCAGGCTGGATGAATGGCAATTCAAGTTTTAAAATCAATACCTGAGTTCAGCATGTATCATCATGTGCCTTCAATCAAGTTACCTCAGTAATACCCTTAAAAGAGACTAGAAGTTCATTGTTAGTCCCAAAAATTGAAGTCCCGAAACTCACACAATAATGTCATGATCAACTCAGATATGGCAATTGATATGAGATGCATTTTCACAAGGATGAGTTCAATTTACAATTTAAAAATATTCATTCAAAGGCAAGCTCTCCCTTTCTATGTGCATAATTTACACAATGACATTTTTGTTTTTGAGTATCATGCAACCTATGACCTAAATGAACAAGTGACTCATTGTACCAGGCAGAGGCACATTCTTACGCATGGTGATAGGCTTCAGACAAGAATGACTTGTCCTTCCTCAAGTCACCATTTGATATACCAAGTAGTCATGCAATGGTGGTTCATGAAAAGTGCAATTGTATTCTAAAAATAAATTTTTTTATTTTCATTCATGGAGACATGGTTGAAACAAATGTGAGTTTTTCAAATAGATCTCAGAATTGATTTCAATACTTGTGCCTTGAGCATCCATTATCTTCCAAGTCTTCCATAAGACTTTCTCCAACTTGTACTTGAGTCGATCCTGGAGGTTGTTTGAGTTCTGGTATGTCATCTCCTGGTGGCAATTGAGAAGGTTCTTATCACTTTTTTAGCCTCCAAGGTATTCCTTTCATTGACTCAAACTTGGCCATGACTAGCCCATCATCATTTGGATTTGGAAGTGAAATATGCATCTAAGGATAAAAGGATTTGATTTGTCAATTTTGATTCAAATTTATTAATAATGACATGACAAATTCTTTTAACAACCAACATCCCCTAGATAGCTCTAGATGCAATGCATGACTCATGTGTGAACCTAAACATTAAGCCTATACGACGAATGCAGTTGCTCCCCCTTAGTGTGTGCATGAATGCAAGATAGTCAATAAAATTCTAATGCAACATATAGTCATGGATGAGATGAAGGCAAGAGAGTTGCATGGGTTATAACATGAGTTCACAATGTTAAACTTTTGCACGACAAAATGTGAAGACATGTGATTGACTCAATGTATGAATTGAAAATTAATTTGAGTGTTCTCAAATTTCCCTTTCAACAATGGGCTGCATGACCAGAGGTCTGCACAGAAGTATGCAACTAACTGTGTATGAGTGCATGTGAAGGTGTAAGCAGACAACAGCATGTGAAGGTGTATGCAAACTCAATATATGTAGTGAAATCGTGATTTGAGGAGTCTTCAAGCTCCCCTACAACAAGATGCTATATGACAAGTGATATATGCACAAATATGCAAACAACCATGAATGGAATGCATGTACGGACATATGCAAGACTACATGACTATATGACTCAAAATGAATCAAAACCTTACATAGTCACTGGAGAGAGTAGGAGAGATATCACCTGAGTGCTCAGATTCTTCTTTTAACCTTGCTTATGCCACTTGACCCGTGTGCCTTACCTTCTTGAATGAAACAATGTTTCATGCTTCATATTTCCAAGGCACACATACAAAATAGATTTCTCATTTGCCATTCTTCGGCACCTAAATCCTTTTAGGTCCTTGTAGGTTAGTAGCAACATTGGCATGTAATTTCTAATTTTTAACAACATTCCAGTCATTATTTTTTATGAGAAAACAATCATGCTTAACGTTCTCAGATTTTCCAAAGTGATGGAGAGAAGCACCTGGCATCACATTTTTCTTTCTTATTGGTTCTACTGGTTTGTGTGGGTGAGCATGATGTGTTGAATGGGAGTTCTTTCTCTTGAACAATAACCAACAATGTGAAGTTGTATGACCTATTTTTTCACAGTGATTACAATGCATGGAAGGTTTTGTGGTGAAGACTTTCTTTGCATTTTTCAAAACAGCTTGGTTTCTACATGCTCTCAAGTCATCATTCTTCATAATGAAGCAATTATGCATAGTATGTCCATGTTTTCCACAATAAAAATATGTGAGTTTCTTTCTAATTGGTTGTGTGTGTGTGGAAGAAGTATGTTCATCATGCATGGAAGTGCTAGCAGCATTTTTAGATTTTTGATGTAATTTTTTTTTCTTTGTGGAGGCAAGTGTGTGTGCAATATGATTTTTCTTTTTCAGATTTTCATTTGATCTTTTTGTTGTCTGTGAGGAACATTGATGTAGAGACTCATTTGATTTGATGGCTATGTTAGAATTGTACACACAAGATGTATAAACTTTTTTTTCAAATTTCTTTTTGTTCACAGGATTATAGCCTAGCCCTTCCCTTTGAAAATTCACCTTAGTCCCCAAGATTTTATCCATATTTTCTTTTCCTTTCAAAAGCTTAGACAATGAAACATTCAGATCAAGAATTTCTTTCTCAAGAGAAGAAATGTGCAATTAATAGGAAACAATATCATTTTCACAAGAATTAACTTATTCATGTAAAGTGGCATTGATGGTTTTATGACTTTCAATTTCTTGCACCAACACATGCACTTTTTCAGATTCATCAACATTCACAGATTTTCCTTTTTCAAAAGAAAGCAATTTTTCAGAAATAGCACTATTCAATTCATTCAGTTTCTCATTTTCTCTTGCAAGCTTTTGATCAAATTCATTTTGACCATTGTCCATTTGACTTATTCTCTCTCTCAATTCTTTGTTTTCATTTCTCATGGAGCAAATTTGATCTTTATGAATTTCTAGATCGAACATATGAGCATCAATCAATTCCTTCAAGTGTGGACATTCTTTACATGAGGAATTGCAGTTATTTTGTTCAGCATTCTTTTTCAGTTTTTTATTTTCAGATTTTAACTTCTTGTATTTTTCAACAAGCTCATCATATGCATTCAACAAATCTTCATAGCTAAATTCATCTTCATTATCAGAATCAAAATTGACCTTTAAGCTTGATCCACTTGGCTGATCACTCTCTTGACCACTCGTTCCTACCACAAGACATCTGTCTTTATGCTCTTCCTTGAAGCTGGCTAAGCCATCCACAATATCCTTCGCAGATCTGCAATGAGAGACAAAGGGAAAGTGATTAGAATCAACTGCGGCAGTAAGCAACTTTAAAACTAAACAATTTTGATCATGTTTAAGCTTTTGATTTGTAGTCCATACACTTTTGTCCTTAGGCAATTCATATGGACCATGTGAAATAAGCTTCCATAGCTTTGGGTCATATGAGTTGATAAGACTACACATTTTACCTAACCACAAATCAAAATTGCAACCATCAAACACGGGTGGAGAGTTTAAGGTGTACATCATGGTAGTCATTGATCTGGATCACTCTAGATCATTAGATCTATGAAATTAGAGCCTTAGCTCTGATACCAATTGAAGTCCTGCGATCAATGACACCCAAGAGGGGGGTGAATTGGGTGATAACAAATTTTACGAAAACTTTTGGCCTTTTTGAAATATGTGATAGAATGCTAGTTAAGAGATTCAAAACTATTTGAGCACAAATTGGATTTATCAAACTTTATATGATAAGATATAGATTATGCAAGATATGCGTAGATAAATCTAGAACAATAAGGTACACTAACACTCACGTAGAATGGGGGTAAAGGAAAAGGACCAAACCACACAAATCAACACACAATGCACAACGGTTTTTAAGGTGGTTCGAATGCAACGACGACAATCTTACGTCCACCCCTCACCAAACCCGGTGAGGCTTCACTCGGGGATAAATCCCCAAACGGAGACGACGCTCCAAACACACACGCAGGACGATGCCTGCTCGTACACACACAGGGACGCACCGCAACACACACACACACACACACACACACACACACACACACACACACACACACACACACACACACACACACACACACACACACACACACACACACACACACAAAATGAGACGAAGTCTCCAACACGATCTGACAACCGGATCACCAACACAAACACCCACTGCCACAAGTGCAGCAATCCATACACACGAGACATAATGGATCTAAATCGACCCACACACACACAAACGCAGATCTAGGAAGATCCACGCACACACACGAATCAAATACGACACACACACACATGACCACGGATCCAACAACGATCCACACACACACAAGTTCTAGCAGTTTATGATGAACACAATTACAACACCTAAAACATAAAAATGATGAGGCTTAGTTTAAAAAACTCCTGTTTTGGGTTCTCCTTGAATGCATGTTGCGGATCTTGAACGTATCTTCAATCTTCACATGACTGGAGCTTCAATCCATGCTTGCTTAGCTTTTCTCCTTTCTTGCTTGCTTGGCTTCTCTTCTTTCTCCCTTAGGCACTCTTCTTCTAATCCTTGCTTGCTTCTTTTCCTTGGAGGATGTTGGCTTCAGATCTACCTTGAATGGCTTGAAGTTGGATGAAGATGTTGCTGCATGAGGTACTATTCATGGCTACACTACTCCTCCTTCTTCTTCACTTGAACAACCTCCTCCTGATCTCCCCTTGAATCCCCTTGGATGGTTCTTGATAGCCTCCTCCTTGATCTCTCTTTTGTTGGTTGCTTGCTTCTTCACTTCATAGGTGCTTGTTGGCTTCAGATGCCTTCAATGGGTTGACAGTGGATGAAGAACACTTGCTGCACGAAGTACTGTTCATGGAGCTACAGTGCCCTCTCATTCCTCCTTGGACAGCCTCCCCTTGGATCTCTTGGATGGTTAGGGCTTTAGGCTTCAATGAGATGTTTTATAACCCTTGAATGGTCCATGGACAAGCCCCAGACCAGATCCACAAATCATGGTGTAATTGGGATCATTGAGATTAAACAAATGGGAAGAAAGACATCTCCACGTGCTTGAAACACAAAGTCAAACAAGGCTACATCGGGGCTGGCGGTCGACCTGTAGCATGGGGCAGTCGACTGGAATTTTGCAGGTTTGAAGATTTTGGTTCTGGGATAATCGGTCGACCGGCCCAAGGCTGGCGATCAATCGAAATCTAGGATTTTCCAGATTTTGATCTTTTGTTAATTCTTGTTGACCGGCCCGTGCTCTCCGTCCGACGGAACAGTGATTATCCTGCAAAAACAAGTTGTTAGCCTATCAAAAAATATATCCATATGATCAAGGGTTGTGCGTACAACAATATTCATATAGTCTGAGCTTCATTCTACCCAATTATCATTAAGACTTATATAACACTGCAGTCATCCAATGTGAGTCTATCGTGTGCCCAAGTTCCATTCCACTCAGTTTTTTATTCCACTCAGTTTGCCAGTGTTTGCATGAGGGGTTCAAACCTTGTAGACACAAAAACCAAGTGTTCCTTGGAGTTTAATCATTATTAAACCACATATCAACCTCTTTCCACCAAGATTCACAGAAATAGATATTACCATGCATCCACTTGATATTTGGGTGTCTTCCAACTGTCTCTGTCCTGTAAAAGACAAAACAAAGCATGAGATCTTCATGGATATCAAAAGTCCCATTCTGAAAGCTTCATTTTGACATTGACTCATTCTTTCACAAACATGAATGATTATCAATGGAATAGAAGTTAATGCAGGTACATATGATATAATCATCCACACATAAACCATTACATGTTCAGCCACAAAAGTTCTAATTGAAAAGAATAAGAACCACATTATGAACTGCCAGAATCCATTAGCCAATCTCAACCTTTCATGAACAACAAGAGCACAAGGACTCTTGAAATATCACACAGCCAAGTATTATCATGAACATAAGGTTTAGTTCTCATCAAATTGTAAAGTTTAGTTGTCTTCAAAAACATATGCAAGCCATATACAACACATTGGTATCAGACTTTATCAAAAACTGACATCTTTGTCATTTCTTTCTGAAACTGGCCTGTATGAGCAATTCTTATGAAAAACTCCCTTCACAGTTAAGTTTTATTGAAATTCATTGAACTTCATTGTGATTAGAAAATTTCTAATCTGTTCACCAATTCATTAATTTGAGCAAACATATTGAAGAATCTTCTTGTATAAGGATATGTGATAACCCATGAATAAAACTGTTGGTTTGAGCCTAATGAATTCAAGAGTTTAAAAATTTTAACTCACTAAAAAAGGTTGTATTCGGAGGTTAATAAATCTCAACCAATTCTCACATGTTGTGTCCCTTTGCAATCTCCTAGAACCTGAAAATTTAAGGTTATGACAACCTTGGTTGAGAAACTTAGATTAAGTATTGTTCTTAAACATAGATTAATCTAAAAAATTCCAAAGGGTAGCACATGATAAAAATTATGAATCAATACTCAAGGTAGAGCAATGGCTAAGTGTACACTGAGAAACTAAGCCCTTCATCAAAGAAATGAAGGTGACTTAGTCATGAAGTGCATTTGCTATCTCTATTTAAAGTGAAGCAGGATAGTTAGTCTCACTGAGTAACTAGGGGTGCTGGCGTCTAATCAATGTGCACTCTTATGTAAAAAGGTGTAGGCTATACTTGAATGCTCCTAAAAAATTATGAGCAAAAAGAAAAATCTGAAAATATGATAAAAAGGTCAGAAAAAGTGCTGTAACCCTAAGGACAAAATCAGAAATGTTGAATTTGTTTAATCTCAATACTAGTCTTTAGCTACTCCTAAGGGAGCCATTGATTTTGAATAAGTAAGGCAAAGGGAGGTTAAACAAGATTTAAACATGTAGCCTTGGTTTATTTCTATTAAGCTTGAGTGCAAAATGCTTCAAGAGTTTGATTGATAAACTCTAGATTTATTTCACTTAAACCAAATAGAAAATAAGGGTTGTGCCATAGAAAACCTTATAACAAGAGAATCTTAATACTGAAAGCTTGACTAATGAATATTGATTCAGGTTGTGATTCTTCTAAGCTAATGTTTTCTTTCTTGAACTCCTTGAAGTAATTTTTCCACTACATGAAACTATCATTATAGAACTCTGCTGGCTTTCTAAACTTCTTGGATTTTCAATACTGCTGCTATGATAATCTCACATTTTTTACTCTGACTGGTTGTCCAAAATGATTTCTTGACTAAACCATTTTCATACAATTGCAATAACCTTCTTGCTGATAAGTTGCATAACATATCACATATGATCTGCATAATTAAGGGGGAGTTGATGATATGTTTGTACTGCGCATTTTCACACTTGATTCTTGTTTACTACTACTGTAAATCTCAACTGCTATCTAACCTCACTGTTTTCAGTATGACCCCATTCAATTTTGCACACTTCCTTAATTGGTGTCTAAGCTTTAAATTATTTTTGCCAATGACTAAGGGGGAGAACACTTCTACTGATTATACTCCTGATTTCAAACTATTTTTCTTTTGATGATGTCAAAGGGGGAGAGAGTTTGATGAGGCATTTAGTCACTCTCCAAGGGGAGAGAGTTGATCAAGGGGGAGAGGTCTCCAAGGGGGAGAGAGTTGAGAGCTTGGGGAAGAAAGTTGAGGATATCATTGATCCCAATGTTGTTAATGTGATAAATTCATAGTGCTCAGATCATAATGACTCACAGTGTAGCCATCATCAAAAAGGGGGAGAATGTTGCGCCCTGTGATTTTGATGATGTCAAACACTGTGAGTCATTCATGATGTCATGATATTGATATCTTGATCCTTGATATACGATTGTTAATATTTTGATAATGGCTTGCTTGTTATGCTTTGATGTTATACATGAACTTTTGGAGAACAAGCACAGTAGCTAAACAAAAGGTTCAAGAAGAGGAGTCGAGGTTGGAGACGACTTCAATTCACAGCTCTCTATCGCTCAGTAGAAAAAGTAGTTTGGAGTCGACTTCAGAAGCCAATAGAGTCAACTCCAGATACACCCGCCAGAACAAATGAATAAGAGTAAAAAATGAACCTCTAAGGGTGACAAATGACTCTACACGGGTGACAAATAGATGATAAGGCCGAAGAATGAATGAGAGGGTTGAAGGTTGAAGAAAAGATGAAGTCAAGTCGACTTCGGATGAAGGCCAAGTTGACTTCGTTCAAGTTCAAATTCAAATTTAGTCAAATTGACCTAGTCAAAGGTCAAATCCAGTCAAGGACACCTATCATACAAGGGAATTATGTTCCAAGCCCCAGAGTCAACACAGTCAGACCCTGGAGTCAACACAAAAGTTCACCAGAAGACCCTTTCTGCTGAAGAAGGCAAGGTAGACAAATAAGACAACACAAGTTGAGGTCAACACAAGCGTTTGTCAGAAGACTTGGTTAGCTGAAGAAGTCAAGGGAGTCAAATAGAAGCTATCGCTAACAGATGAGATTCAACGATGAAGAAAAGCTCACAGTGGAATGAATGGGTAACAAGGCTGGCAAATAGGTCAGTAGTGGTGAATACTAGAAGATAGTAGCGACAAATGAGTAGTTAGTGGTGACAAATAGGGCATCGCGCCCTTCCTTCCCATATCCATCCGGAACCTCCGAATTTCTTATCTTATTCCCCATCTCTCTCAGGGCATCGCGCCCTTCCTTCCCATATCCGTTCGTAACCTCCGGATCTCTCGTCTTATTCTCCATCTCTCTCAGGGCATCGCGCCCTTCCTTCCCATACCCATCCGGAACCTCCGGACCTCTCCTTCTTTCGATTTATCATTTTGTTCTTCTAAGTCATCGCGTCCTTCGTTCTTTTCACCCCTTTGAATTACCTTTTTACATACTTCCCAGGGCATCGTGTCCCTCATGATCTTCTTCCTCCAGAACCTCCGAATTCATTTCCCCATGATTCTCCTCTTTTACGTTCGGACCCTTCGGATCTGCCTCTCTCGATTCACCAATTTCTAATTCCTCCCGATCTCGCTCCCGAGTTCGACCCGGTTCCTTCCACATTAACTTCCTCGGGCACCTGCCCGCTCTCACACTGTTTCTGACGCTTTAGTCCTCACTATTTTCTTTGATTTCTTCTCATCCTATAAATTCTTCTAGGTATCTTTCACCTAAATCTGGTTTTATCCCCACTTATTTAAAATAAACTGCCCTAGTTGGAGGATTGTTGTACAGGAGGAGCCTTACCGAAGTTCTTTTATGGTGTCTTGATGACGATGAGATTTGGAAATGTGTAGAGGAAGCACACTCAGGTGTGTGCAGTGGCCATGTGAATAGTCAAATGCTCGCTAAGAAGATCATTCGGCAAGGCTTTTACTGGCCCACTATGGAAGAGGATTGTGCCGTCTATGTCCGTAGGTGTGTCAAGTGTCAACTTCATGCCGATAAAATTCATTCACCATGTTTCTCACTTCATCCAATATCCTCCCCGTGACCTTTCTCCATGTGGGCATTTGACATCATTGGTCCCCTAGGTGATCCCAATTCCCTCACCAAGCAGAAATTTTTCATCCTTACTGCGATGGAATACTTCACCAAATGGGCCGAAGCCGAAGCTTACGTGGAAAGCAAGGCGTCAACAGTCTGCAAGTTCATCGTGAAGAATATCCTCGCCAGGTTCGGCGTCCCAAGCATAATCGTCACCGACAATGGGCCACAGTTTATTTCCCAAGACCTTCAGGACCTCTGCAAAAGTTACACAATTGCATTGCATCATTCATCACCTTATTACCCACAAGGTAATGGCCAAGCAGAGGCCACCAACAAAACATTGATCAAAATCATAAAGAAAACCTGTGAGTCTAGTAAGTTTTCAGACTGGCCAGAAAAGTTTATCGAAGCTCTATGGGCCTATCGCACTTCAATTTGTACCCCCACCGGGCAGACTCCGTTTGCCCTTACTTATGGTATGGAAGTGGTAGTCCCATACGAGACTCTGATCCCTTCTCTCAGAGTACAATTGGATGAGGAATTTCCGCTCGACGAATGTCGTAATTCACTCCTTGCCCAGTTGGAACTCTTAGATGAGAAACGGCTGGCCGCTGCCGAGCATGCGCGTGTGTATCAAAATAGACTCGCTCGCTTTTACAAGAAGAAAGTCATTGAGAGAAAATTCAAAGTCAGTGAGATGGTCGTGAAGAGAATTTTTGTCAAATCTGGAGGGCCACGTTCTAAGCTCCAACCCAATTGGGAAGGACCATTTGTGATTCAAGCCGTGTACCCTGGCAACGCCTACAAGCTAGTAAACGCCGAAGGGACCGAGTTATCCCACCCTTGGAATGGGCTTTATCTTAAAAAGTAGTACCCTTAGCTTAGTGTCAAAACATAAAAAAATGATGAAAAGACAGAAAACATGAAAAACAACCAAAAATATTGAAAATCACTAAAAATATGGAAAATTCAAAATGCCGATGCCTGGTGGTCACCATGTAATTAAGCCCCTGCATCCAACCTTCATGTTAGGATAGGGCCCATTAAGGCTTGATAGGCACCGGGTCTTGGTTTGCCAGAACCGTGGAGATCCCTGTCCGGCCACATCGGCCTATGCTCGCTCAAAGGAAGCCAACATATACTCACTCACGTATTTTTATCCAAAAAAATTGGTAGCATCACCGACAGTGGGGCCTCACCCAGAAGATCTCCGGAAGCTGTAATCTCTATTCTTTTCTCTTCGACCAAATGAGACTGTCGGCGCTCTTAAAATGCTGAGCATGAGAAACCAAAACTCAAACCCCCAAAGGCAAGAGTAGGATCCATTTCCTCGAGCATTAATCAGAGCACGAGAAGAGGGCAGTGTCCCCGCAGGCATGCAAAAGGGAGCCCACAATGTCAAATGACTATATCTCCCTCGCAAAAAAGAAGCACAAAATCAAAATCAAGAGAAAAGCCTGGTTGTGACCGTGCCTGATGCGATAAATGGAACCCCTCAAAGCAAAAGTCTGAATCCACAAAAGGGGCCATGGAATGTAAATGCTCGAGATTTGGTCTGAAGTTGTCTGAAAGGAAAGAGTTAAATGGGCCCTTATTGGCTCGCCGGGTTAACGGTTTTGCCGGTCCTCTCAGGAGGTTTATCCCCTACACTCTTCCTTCTCCCTTTAAAGATGAAAGCTCGACGGAATGTCTGAACGGTGAAACCCGCCAAGGTCTACGACCTTATTTTAACACAAACATATGGTTATCCACTTCAACGAGCAAAAAGCTATCGCTGCGAAGGAGTCTCTGTGTTTCTGGCTGGTCAAGACCCCTGTTTACCACCTTGATGTCTTCTTGTTTAACCTTGGGCTTAGGCCAATGCAAGCGCGTCACCTATGGGTGCGACGTCGTCTGATTCCGGATCAGCGTCGCGTGGTTAGTCGTTAGGGTTTCAGGGTGTTCCATCATACACCATCTAGAGTTGTGAGAAAATAGACCCGGGTTGGGCAAACCGTTTACCTCGAAAACCTTTTGGGTGAATCCCTGTGGTCGGAAGCGACTGGGAGCCTAAGCATGGCATGACAGTATTGTCATCATGGTAAGTCTTAGCCGGCGGGATTATCATTCGAGGGGTCTAGAGGCCCAAATCAACTTAGATGTGCACTTAGGATACCTGGGAGGTTAGTAAGAAATCCCTGTTCTCATGTAGGTTAGGTGCCATTTGGGTGTTTACTAGGCGTTAGCAACAAAAAATGATGAAAAATAACAACAAAAAAGGGAAAAAGAGAAAATGTACATATTTACAAACAAAAAAATTGAATATAACAAAAATAACAAAAAAATGCCAAATATAAAAAGAAAAAAAAATAAATCAATTTTGCATTATTACATTTGTATGCAGTATTCCACCTTTTAATATCGCTTGCATTCTTGTGCTTGTCTGTCGCATTCATCATCACCGCATCTTTCCCTTACCTTCGTTAATAAAGGCTTGGCCCCTTGACCTGTTATTAAGGATAGTCAAAGTGACCATCTGCTTATTGAGCAAGGGGCCAAGTCAGAGTAGAAATTCTGATTTGTTTATTTCAGTGATGTGTACAGGGATTCAAGGCAACAAGAGCGAGGTGAAAACCAAACAAAATCAAACATTTTATTCCTTTCCAAAATAAAAAAATTACATCAAGTTCCACCCTCTCTCTCTGCATTACTCGTTCCACTACTCTTCGGGCAAAACGCTCTCAAGGGTGCTACCCAACTACGAAAACGGTACTCCTACCGCTCTGTACTCCTCTTCCTATTCCCACATCCCGACATTGATCCATGGGAGCAGCAAGGAAGCTACTAACGTGAAAGCCATGCTCTCATGCTCTTCGATAGCGCTCCTCACCATCTCTCAGCCACTGTTCAGCAAGACCAAGGCTGGTTCGGAGTTCGAACAGCTGGGCCTCCATGGCCCTTCGTTCCTCCCTTTCAACCAATCTATCGGCTCTTTCTCTCTCTGTGTCTCTTTCTCTCTCTACCCGTTCTCTCTCACGGTCTTCCCTCTCCAATTGGAGAGTGATCCTCAGCTCCATGGCATCCCTAGAAGAGTCGTCATCTGGACGACGTCGTAGTTCCTCCTCCAGCTCTACTATTCTAGCCTCCCTCTGCGTAACTTGGGCAAGCAACTCTTGCGTCTCCTTTTCCTGCAAAATATACCATCTCAGATATGCGGCAAGGCATAAACAAGGAGAACTCAACACTGAGACTCTTACCTGTATAGAGAGCATTCCTTCCGCCTCCGCGGCACGCTACGTGGCACAAGCAAGTTGCTCATGAAGCAAGTCAAGTTCTGAGGTAGGGATCTACAAGCTGGAAGAGACACCACCTGCTCCCATCGCTGAGGAAGCCACATCAATCTGGGCATGCTATAACCGCATGAGATGATAGTTAGCAGCCGAACACCATGAATCTAGGGTCTTAATTAGGAGTGTGCACTGTATATACACCTACCGAAGCACGCAAGGCTCCGCGAGTGTCTCCCAATTGTTGCTCCGTCTCTGCTAGGCAAGACCACAAGTTCGCTATCATGGTATCACGGACATCCTGCAGCCATACGAGTCAGCATTTCCACCAAAAAACCAAAAAAAGATAAAGAAGAAAAGAGGAAAGGGGAGACCTACCTCCATAAGTCCCCGGGGTTGGAGCCGCTCTGCGTACATTGTCTTATACAGGCGCAGGTAATCCTCGCTATCCCGTGCATGTGATTCCACGATTGTGTCACCCCGTTGCCAATCTTCATACTGTTCGAGGAACCGCACACGCCAATCAATGCAGGTTGCCGGTCCCCGCGTCTTTCTCCCGACCCGAGGTGGCGCAGCCGTATCAACCCATTCTTGAGCCAGTCCTAAAGTCCTCATAACCAATCGTAGCCGAAGCGGCTCGATTTCATTCAGGCAGTGCATCCACAGTTCCCGTCTGAACCGGGCACGACTTGTTAGAACCCATGGTTGGTCGGCATCGACCATGCCTGAGTAGGGTCTCCAGTTTACCTAGGTTGGGTTGTACATACCCATTTAGCCGGTCTAAATCAAAAATAAAATGAAAATAATTCCAAACAAAAATCCCACCATCGCTGCAGGGAACTCCTGTAACTCCCGCATTAGCACCATCAGTTGGTAGGTTAGGGGTGCCGCACTCATGATGGGTTGCCACTGCCTGGCTAGCGGCACCATCACTGGTCGCCAATGTCGAGCTCTCCCCATTGGGAGGTAATAATAGCTCCACAGCTGCTTTAGCACATGTCATCAGTACCTTAAGTGGACCATTACAAAAAACAAACAAAAAATATAAAAATAAAACAAAATATACCTGGATGAATGGTGTGAAACCACTCACAGTTATCTCGCGGTCCGCCTCTTGGAACAGACCAGTAAACAAATGCGCCAGCATGACAGCTCCCCAGGCGTAGTGCCCTACTTGATGGGAATCGACACCGAGCCAGTACCTTTTCATATTGCATTTATATCCTTTAGTTTATTTTTATATCCACGAGAAAGTATACGCGCAATTGTACGACTTTATCGGCCAATGCGTCACTCCCGTAGATTGTGTGGGTTTCTATGTAATTTATCAGTAGGACCAGCAAGGGGGCCCTCAGCCCTTTCCCATGGGTCTATGTCATCTTGTGGGGCTGGTCAACCATCCTAGGTGGACATCTAGAAGGTTGGACTAGTCATATGCCACATGGGTAGACAAGTGGCCCATTTTGTCCAAGGTAGGCCACCTACCATTCAACCTTCCATTCAACCTCCCCTCCTAGCCAATAGCCCCCCCCCCCCCCCCCCTTGCATATTATATTCTTCTTTTTTTGTGTTTGTGGCATGCAATCCCAGCCCTTCAATCCTCTTCCCTAGATCTAAGGGTCCACATTGCATTTGATGTAAACCATATATAAGCTTGTATTTTCATGTGAAATTCAATGAAAAATCAGAATTTTTGTGTGTAAGCAAGGAGCTTGGTGCGCCTCTCTCTCCTCCCCTGCTGTTCTTCCATCCCCAACCCCAGATCTAGAGTGTTTCTACCTCCTATCCCCTCCTCTCAACCTCCGGTGATCGTCTGTGCCGTCGCCGCCGCCGTTCGTGCCGCCATCGAGCCGCCTCCGCAGTTCTATCTTCGTCCGACCACAGCCGCTTCCACGAATGTTCTGTCTCAGCCACGAGCTTGGATTGATCTGAATTTTTTATGGTGTTTTCAGCCCTTGCATCCCAAGTGCCACCTAAATTTTCACGCCCAAAATCCTCCGTTTAGTATTTTTA
This sequence comes from Amorphophallus konjac, assembly GCA_022559845.1. Taxonomy (NCBI): domain Eukaryota; kingdom Viridiplantae; phylum Streptophyta; class Magnoliopsida; order Alismatales; family Araceae; genus Amorphophallus; species Amorphophallus konjac. The sequence continues at coordinate 87,027,752 of CM040127.1, read as the reverse complement.
CATTTTCGTCCAACCTGTCATCCCAGATCTGCCAGGTTTCTGTCTACAGTGACAGAACCTCTGCGTTCTCCCCCTCTAACCATCTTTTTGATTTTTCAAAACCCTCCCAATTTTACCAGGAGTTCTTTCCATCACCTTCGACCTCCACAAATTTTCTTAATTTTTTATCAGCCTTCTATCTATTTTTATAAATTCGTGTTCTTCCTCTGATATAGTGTTTTTAGTCAGATCCCAGATCCGACCACCCTCCACTTCCAAACTCAAAACAAATCACCACGACCTCCACATCCAGATCCACAAATAGTCTTGGTTTCCTTGTTTGATTTCCTACAACCTTGCTGAAGAACACATCTTCAAATTCGGACATCTACTTCACGGTCAAAGGCAATCAACAGGAAAGTTCTCTGCAGATCTGAGTCTTCGGTTACTGTACAACAGTAGCATATAAAATTCGCCAACACAAAGTACAAATCTGGTGAATTTTTTTGAAGGCCACTAGATTGCAGTACTTCGAAGCAGCTTTCCAACGGCTCTAATCTCGTCGCATTCCGACACCGGTGCTGATCGCAGCGTCCGTTCTCGCCGGAGCGCGCGCTGAAATACAGAACCGGCAGATTTTCGATCGGTTTTTTCGACCGGTGCCGAACGGAGCCGCCCGGCCTCCGGCCGGTGAACCAGCGTGCCGCCAGCCCGGGGAGCGCTTCTCCAAGTGTCTCCACTACAGCGGTACCACCGGGTCCCACACGGCCCCTCCGGACAGCACGTGGGCCCCACGGTCGTGAACACGCGTGTAGCCGAATCAACACACGAAGCTGCCCGTCAACCCGAATTCGGTCCTCTCGGGCTCATTTGTATAGCCCTTTACCTCCCTGCGTGGAGTGGGCATGTTCCCATTGCTATAATTATTGTGTGTTAAGTTTTTCGGGAGTACGAGTTTTCGGCCGGGTCCGTCTTCCCCACGCCGAGCGCGTGGAGGTATCGTTCTCGCTCCCTACACTCGGCATTTGCTTATTTTCATATATACTTGTTTATGCTGCTGCTAGAGAGCATGCTTTAGGTCCGTTAGCTTGCTATATTATCATTCACCGCTGCTACGAGAGAGAGCGTGACCATCCCGTGACCCGATCCAGGCACAAAAGTGCGAGCCGACCACCCTAGCTCTTGCCGGTTTCTCAATCGCGCACGTTCGATGCTTCCCTCGTTAAGGGATGATCGTGAGCTTGTCGTGTCAGTGTCTCATCCCGCATCACTACTCTTTCGAGGTCTGATAGCAGTCCAGGAGGCGACAATGAATACCGTCCCCTTTCAAGCTCAGTATCAATCTTCCCAGTAAAAAGAGGAGAAATCTCCTCAAATCCATGTTGGATCTCTCCCAATTACCAAAATCTGTGTAGTACACAACACGACATCATCTTTTCATCCTTTCCATGAATTCTTCTGAGGAGTCATCATCCCGTCGACGGGTATCAGTGAGCCCTAATGCCACCATGATAGATGTCCTGACTACTGACCTGTTCTTCTGACCATCTAGGTCCAAACCCAAAAGCTTCTGGGCACCTTCTCGGTAGTCCGCGTAGGTGACTCCAGTCACCGCCTCGCCATCCACCTTGAGGCTCGTGATTCAGACCACATCTTCCAGACTGGGCACCATGTGCCCCCATGGCATCAAGAACGCCCGACTCACTGGGTCCCATCTTTCACACAAGGCTTGGATGAGGACCAGGTCGAGCTTGATAGGCTCGATCCGAAGAAAGGCACCAAATCCCATCACGTCTAGCCTAGCCTTCTAAATATATGGGAGACCCCTGTATGCTGCCACTGCTAACTCCCATGAAATGTGTGATTTCATCACACTCTGCGCGTGCATAAGGAATAGAGAAGTGTGTTGTTAAAAGAAAGGAGGAAAGAAAGGGAGGAAGAAAGAATGAGAAAAAGGGCAGGAGAGCTCAGCTTACGAGTTACGATTGGGTCTTTTCATTGAAGTGCCCTTCGAGGTCTGAGAGCTTCCTAGAACTGCTACCACTGGACCTACTCCTCTTCGAGGAATAGGAAGATTCGCCCTCCATCCCGATCTCAGAACTCTGAGTTCCTTATCTTTCGCGAGAATTTGTACTCTTCGAGTTGGCTCTCGATGTCCCTGTGATAACGAAAGAGGCAGGTATTTATAGAAATGGGAGAAGTGCGGGCCAAGATTGCCTTCATCAACTTTGATGATAGCCCTCGCTATAAGGCATCTGCCCTACCGTCCCATGTGTCACTTCACCGCTCGCGCAGGGTGACTGTTTGGACGGTGTAATATGATGACCCGCCCCCTATGTCGTCTAGGGATGCCCTATCATGTTTTGGAAGTCGTCCGCAAAATTTGAAACATCATCCCGAAGAAGGGGCCAGAGCCGTCATTATCAGCTTTGACGATAAATTCCCGTGGAAAATAGTCACAACAAGATGCAATTATCTATTTTAGGGCGGGGTTTCGGCAGACGCATCACATGGGAACAATGCAAAGGAGAAGAAGCGTAGGGAAGAAGGAACGCACGAGAGAACAAACAAGCAGCAGAAAATCAAATCACTCCATTCATAAGTTTACATAAGCTATCATAAACATCACAATCATAGAGAGAAGGCAGGTCCACTAGCTCGCCAACTCTTGCCATTATCTTCATGCTCGTCCCTCTAGGCGTCCCTCTCCTCTCCCCTGAGGTGAGGGTCCCTCAGAAGCCTCCTGGATCCCCATGCAGTCGCACCCACCTCGCCTCGTGACGCCTGCTCCACAGCAGTGGCTCACTGCTCCTCTCCTGGCGTGGCAAAGAAGCTGCCAATAGAAAAGCGGCCAGACTCGCGGAGTCGCTCCCCGAACTCTCGCGCTCTCTCGTAGCGCGTCTCCATCGCTCCTAGCCTCTACACCACGACCTGAAGGCCTAGCTGGAGCTCCCTCACCTGGGCCTCCAAGGCCTTCCTCTCGGCCTGATCTCGCTGTCGCTCGGCCCTTCTCTCCTCTCTCTCTCTCTCTCTCTCTCTGCATCTCTCCTCGTCACCTGAAGAAGGACCCTTAACTCTAGGATGTCTGGAGAAGGCCTCTCCTCACCGCGACGCCGCAGCTCCGCTACAGCCGCCACCCAGGCATCATGCTCCTCTTCCGCCCGGGCCACACGGGCCACCGCACCGGCAAGTTGCTCCCGGAGGGAGGCAATCTCAAGAAAAGGGGCCGAGGAACTGGAAGATGCGCCACCGGCCATTCCCACCATCGCTGTCTGCTGGGCACGCTGGAACAAACAAACAACGACCGTCAGCTAAGCTCTAAATTTAAAAATAAAAATGCAGCACTTAACTTACCAGGAGCGACAGTACCTGTTGAGTGACAGCCAGCTGCCGCCTAGCCTCTACCAGTTGGGCACGCGAGACGTTGATGTCACGCGTATCCCCAGCTTGGGGAAGCCCCGCATAACTCTCTCTCTCTGCTACCACAAGAAGTCCGCACTGTCCTGCACCAATACGCTCCCTTACTGTCCAGGGAGACGTATGCGCCAGTCCTCGAGCTTCGCCTTGCCGCGACTCTCCTTCCTGACGCGGCTCAGCTCATCCACGCTCGCCCATTCATCGGCCAAGCCCAGGGTCCGTGCCGTGCCCTACATCAAGAAAGAAGGGTCTTGCGTCATAACGAGAACGCGTCTCCTATCTAGGACGCGTCCATCATTTGAGCGCAACACTCGCTGAACCCTTTTCCCCCCTCGCGTGGCTCACTTCAAAACTCAAAATGGATCAAAGAGGAGGAGATCGAAGGACCTACCAGACCATGTTCACCTCCCTCCGCACCATCGGGCCCCTCGGGTCCCTCGGGGGCCTGAAGCGGCCCTTTCTCCTCCATGGACGCCGCTCCGTGCTCTTGCGCGTCCCTCCTCGGGCAAGGAGTCCCTCGTCCCTCTCCACCTTCACCATGGTCTGGCCCACCGAACTCCATCGATCGAGAGAGGAAGAAGACGAAGAGGGGCTAGCAAATCTCGACGGGAGGCGGGCTCGTTTGCGGGCAAGGCACAGAAGAAGAAAGGCCGCCTGGCGCTTTAAATTTGAATTCAAAAGTTAAGACGCGTCCTCGCGCCTGGCGCTTTAAAAGGGGAAGAAAAGAAACATGATCCCTCCGTGCAAGGCGTAGTTCCCCACTTTTCAGGACAAGGTCTCGTGAAGCGTGCCTCGAAAGAATAGGTGCAAGAAAAAGCGTGGGAAAGGGAAAGCGCACACAAAAAAATGGAACCAATTTTTCACACAATTCCATATCTTATTCAAGGCAGACTGAGCTACATCAGGGGCTTAGGCACTTTAGGCCTTAACTTCCCCAGTTCGGTTACATAAGCCCTCCACAGCTCGCATTCTTCCCGTACGTGCGCTAAGGCCTTTCCCTCAACACTTGACTTCTAGGGTGCTTTAATGGCCTTCGCTTCCTTCGCGTCCTCTTCCGTGCCCAACTCCCTCTTCTTCAGAGGAACGATGCCGGTTAACAGTGGGAAAGAGTGGCATGGAATGCCGATCTGGAGGCAGCACTGATGCGCGTTGTAAAGGACAAACTCAGTCGTGCCGATCAGTTGGAGTTCAACTTCGGGAGAGGACCTCATGAGGAGTTCAAGTGAGAGTAGCCATGCCGGTGCGCAAGTAAAGAAGCTTTATGTCATGGTTCGAAAGTGAGACCGCCAGTCTTCACGCTTCTTCAGCCGCGGAACATAGTTCGCCACGGTGCCACCGAAGCCTAACACATCGGCTATATGATAAAGGGGGCTTTGTTGGAAGAGCTTCGAAGCAGTCGGCATCCCCTCACGGTGGTCAAATTTGAAGTGCAAATCAATCCAGCAATTCAGAACAAGTGCGCAACCGAAAGGAGGCTTACCTATGCTGGAGGCAGTAAGGCCACTATAAAGGTAGGCAAGGATGGCAGGTCCCACCCTCTTTCCACTCCAAATCCCACAGATAGCACTCAGTTGGTCCTCCTCCACTATGTTATCGGTATAAGGAAACAAGAGAGCACCCGTCAGACAAATGGTGAACCCTTTCATAATTTCTTCCAAGTGGTCATCATCTGGTGACCCTCTCAGGGCATCCATGACCCATTCCGCGAGCCTTTGCAAATCAATTCCCTTTTGAGTGCGGACCTTTCTGGCTACATCAAGCGGCAAGAAGCTTCCAAGGACGCTCTCGGAAGTCCCCCTTGTCAGCATCCGCATAGCCTTTACCTTCCCGTCACTCTTGAATTTCTTCAGTCCGAGCAGAAGTTCCACCTCCTCGAGGAGGATGGTCGCCTCGAAGGTCGAGAAGATGAAAGTGTGGGTCTGGGGATGCCAGATCTCCACTAGTGCGCCCATAGCCGCCCAGTCCATACGAATCCTCTCATAGTGCTTGGCATGAATAAGGAGCCCCTGAAGATGCCACCTCGAGACTATGGCCCTCATGCCAATGGAGATGTTAGAAGTTAACTTTGAGAGCCACAGCAATTCGGAAAACTTCCTCGGGCCTGGGAAGAGTGGATATGGCTGGAAAGAAGAAGAGAAAAGAAGTGAGAAGAAGGTTCACGTGGAGAATTTGAAATGAATCAGCTTACCATGTGCGACTGGATCATCCCACTCAGATGACCCTCGAGGTTGGAGAGTCGCCTGATCTCGCTGCTAGGCCTGCTCCTCTTCATAACGTAGGAAGACTCTCCTTCCATCCTGAAATCCCTAGATTCTCCTCTCCTCCTCCTCCTGAGCTTTCAAAACTCTCCTTGGTGCATTTGGTTGAACTAGCCTAAGGGAGGTACTTATAGGAAAGGAGAGGCGCTACAGGACGAAACACGTCACATCAGTGGTTAGTCGTCAGGGTTTTGTCTGGATCCCCTTGTACTGTGGTGCGATTCTGTTGTAATTCTGCTACTTTCTTATGCATTTAATCTATGTTGGTCTGTGCAAGTTTTACTAACGGACGTCTTTGTCCTATCTTGTGTACCGTCCTTCGGTGTTTGGTCCCCCCATGTCATGCATCATATTATATGATATCTATGCTATTAGAGCATGTCAAGGACCTTGCGACCCGAACGAATCTGGGATTTGAGTTCCCCTTCAACAAAAACGGTCAGAAGAATTTGGGTTGTACGGATAGGCCGTTAACTTGTGGTAGTATGGGGACGACAATTCCATTCAGTGAGTTGGTGCGAGGATAAACGGGCCCTAGCTCAGTATCAACTCACCAGATCGGTATCCTGACCCATTCTTAACAAGTTGACAATATTATCCTTGGCTATTTTCTATTTTAGTTTGTTTTAAATTTTTTCTTTAAACCCAGCATGCATTCATGTAGGACTTTGAGTTTATTTGCGGAAGATCATTCAAGTGATTCGATTGTTAAAGCCGTTGTGCTTCAATTCTTACAAATATGAGATATTCCACTCCGAATGAAATACTAAGTTTCCTTGAAATGGCCCTACGCTGCTCTTCCAAAGGAGACCCTTGTTTGGACAGACCCTCAGATATTCCTTTACTTTTTACCTTGTTTGACCCACCTTGGCCGCATCACCTCCACATTGGCTGGTAACCGCTCCCCAAAGGTGAAACCTGTAGGTTTACGACCCAGGTACTTCCACACCGAGAATTTGGTCTCATTTATTTTCGTGCCTGAGCGTACATCTTGCCCTCCCTTATTTGATCTCCGTCCAAGTAATCGTCAAATGTGAAAGACCTTCTTCAAGGTCGCCTCATTGAAACTACGGGAAAGATTCCAAACAGTAATGTCAAAAGCGTGTCTCATCACACATTGGCATCAACTTATCAGTCCATTCCCACTCCATTTCACTCCACTTCGATACCATTCCATTACGTGTCACTCCCTTGCAAAGCAGACGCCAAGGCGGGGCAGCTGTAGACACGCTATTTCTGACATCCCATGAAAAAATCTAATATTACTATGCGACGCCCCGCAGCGGCTTTCGCATTTTGAATCGCTTGAATGCTTCCTATTATTGAGTCTTCTTCCGCCTTTTCGGCATCCAAAAATCGCCTCGTTGCAGAAATCATACGGCATTCAGGCGGCATCACCCCCAATCGGATGCATCAGAAGTTTCCAAAACCAGGAGAATGTCTGGAAGGCGGCTACCGACGCATTTTCAGGGGATCCGGGGTGG